>JAUCRC010000014.1:9247500-10447500 GCA_032399595.1 Tetragonula carbonaria
CGATACGAGGGGGAGGGAGAAAGAGAGAGAGAGAGAAAAAAGAGGGAGACAGTTTACGAGCATTCACGATGGGAAATCGATACGATATTTCATCCGTTTTACCGTCAACGGCCTCCAAGGTGCGAACAGCCAAGTCGCAGAGGCTGCACCCACCGACTCGCCCCCATCCTTTGTGCACCCTCTAGCACCCTCGAAAATCCTTTAAACGTTCATCCCTTTAAGCAGTAGCACGTCGTCGAGCCGATAAGACGACGCTCGATGCGGCCGCGCCATCACCTTTCTTCGATCGGTCTATTGCCCCGGAGTGTGAAGTCATTCGTGTGCAGGGATGCGCGCCGTGAAAGATAGGCGAAACGTACAACCGGCTATTTACACGTCACGACAGCGAGAAAATTTTCGATGACCCGCAAGATGAATTGCCTTTCGACGAGTAGCACTGTTAACCATTTTCGTGCGGGGCGGTTATGCACGCGCGTCGCATTGAAAAATCTTATCACTCCGGGGAAACACCGTCTAACCGGCGCGCGAAACTTCCATTTACTCCTTCTTCTCTCCTGTTTTCTCCTCAAGGCAGACAAATGACCTCGCGCTCAAGCTTCAAGCTGTACGACATCGATGACCCACCTGACCTGCGGATGATTTTAATCGCAAACCTATGTTGTACGAGCGAGAACCTTGACGACGCGAGTCCTGATAAGCGACGACGTTCGAAACTGATAAGCGACAAAACGAGCGATGACAAAACCGGCTTGCCGAGCGAAATCTGCTCCAAAAAATTACCTCCTGTCAACGCGCCAACGCGTCAGGATAATTAATTGCCCGGTTACCGCTGACTACGCTGAGAACGAAACAGTGGTTAGGATGCGTGTCGCTTTGATAAGAGGTATACGTTACTCCACGCAGTTATTGCACGCAGAAATAATTCACTGAAACAATACGTCCATTAAAAATAGTCATTAGAAACTGCGCTAGAACTACCGACGATTAAACCACGAAATTTCCATCAGAGACATTGAAATAAAAACAAATACAAGTTTTTGGGGAGTCGTTCTTTAAAAATACGCTGTCTCGCGTCTATAAAATCTCTAAGGAAAAATTATAAATATTGATATTTCTGGTATTCTGGCTGACGTTGCTATTAATCGTATGTAGTCGGGATACTTTGACTTTGATTTGGATACTCCGTGTTTGCAATCAGTGGCTGGTTAATGAAGACACCAAAGACGAGCAAATAATTTGCGCAATTTTAATTGAACTGAACAGGTTCTAATGAAACTTCTTGCGACCAAAAAGAAGAAAATTGTGCGCAACTGTGTCGACACGTGGAAACGGTACGTAGAAATTGCACGCGTAATTAACAATTGTAATTTGATAGACTTCGTCCCTATCGGAGCCCGAAACGAAAGGAGAAAGAGGTAGACCAGCTAGAGCGAAAAGATCCCAAGATGGATGGGATTCACGTAAGAAAACTAGAATCGTGCACACTATTTCTTCTTGGAAAGAGAGTGACTCGGCAGAACTTGGCTCTGGAAATTCAAGGTGTTGCAAAAAGTTCGCGATAATATCGAGAATACGATACAACGAAATGGACATCACGGATATCATTGATGAATCACGCTATTTCCCTTGAAACAAAAATTATCTCTCAAGCGCAACAGTTATATCTTATGTAGAGATATCATTTAAACGATATTTATTATATTAAATAACAGAAAAAGAAAAAGAAACAAAACAACAGATAATAAACACAAGACAAACAACAGAAACAACCATAATTCAAATAAACTCAAATGACACGATTGATTCTTTTGTAAGACACAATCGACTCTTTTAGATCAGTCTCATTCAACGCTCTTTCACGTCTCTGTTTGACTCTGTTTTCCACTCGCACGACTTTCCTCTTTTCAAAATGAAAAGCGCTCGATGCCAACGCTGTGCTTCTCACATCGCATTCATATTTTCTCGTTCGCGCATCTCCAGCAAACAGGCCATCTGTTACATGTAGAAATAACTAAAAATATAACTATACACGTTATAATAATTTCGACGCTACGTATCAACAAATGTTTCGTTCGTGCTTTTAGAAATTCCACGAGTATACTCTCGATAGTTGGCCGAGCAAACTTGGAGAGCGTTCTCGCTCCTGTCGTGTATCAACGTTTTCCTCTTCCTCGAACGCTACGAGAGAGGCTTAAATGGAAGCACATGCTTAAACACAGCTAGAACCGGACATTTGCTCGCAGAACTTGATAACGACGACCCTGACGAGTGGTCCCTGAGCCAAGACAGCCAGTCAAAACTTGGCCACCTACGATTACAGATAGTTTCTCCGGCGCTCTTCGAACCCCCGGTTCTCTTCCTGTTCACCCTGCTTAATCCCCGACGCGCGGATTATTAAGCGTTTCCGCAGCGTGGAATCGAGCTGGCGGAGATCTCCGAACGCCCCGAATCGCTACACGATTCTCAGTCGAGGACAAATTGCTCCTCGTAAATTGTTCGAGAAGTCCCTCCACTGCCGGGCAAGATCCCCCCGATCCCGTAGACAGAGAAGACAATATCGAGGAAAGAGAAACGGAATGAGAAACAGAAAACCGCGCGAGATTTTCTCGGCGTAACGATCGAAACCGAGCCGATATTGTTCTCCCCTTTCGGCCTGTAAAGGAATCCGTAGTGAAGCCGGCGACATCGATCGAACTCGAAGTAATTACCGTGCAAGGTGCACGAGAGTTAATTCCAGGGTGGCAAGCTCTTTCTCTATCCATTTCCACGTCGTCCGCCTCGTCATTTTCTCTATCTTCGATCGCGGCCGCCGCCCGATCGTCCCACCCTTTTTCTACGTTCTACTACCCTCTCGTTTTCTCGTTCCCTCTGGCCATCCGGCCACTGCCTTTCTGGCGGACAAATTGGATTCGATAATTGCGAATCACGACGGCATAGACGACAGTCACGTCGTCGTCGATCAGCTGGCAGCGGGGAAACGTCTCCGTCTTTCGATCTACTTCTCCGCAATGGTCTATCACTGTCGCGAGAAGCTTGACACACACACCGGCGAAGGGAAAGAGAGGGGTGTGGGGATGGGGGGGATTGGGGGATGGGGGGCAGCAGTAACAGCAGTAAGCAGCGAGAAGAAATCGATTCGATGGATATTGCTTTCCTCCGCGAGCCGCCGCCAATGAGTTCGCGGCCATCCACGGGGCATTGATAATTGCGTCCGTCGTTCATCGCATCGTAATTACGCCCCATCTTTCGCTCTTTCTTTACCTCTCGTTTTTGCCTCGTGACGACACGTCCCTTGCACCGTCCGACGCTTCCGCAAGGCCGAACCGGTAACTCATTATCTCGATATTGTCTCTCGACGCGCGGACAAAGCGAACGAGTTCCAGTTTTTCCCTTTACAGAAGCGCGAGCGTCGGCAAGTGCCTCGCCAAGTAAATTTCAGCACGGTTAAACGTTTCAATTTCGAGACTCATAAAAAATGTACGACGTCGTGGATGCGCTTTCCTTGGACTTTCGTTGCGCTGTCAATTATGCGAGAATGAGAGAGAGAGAGAGAGAGAGGACGAGCAGTTGGAAAGTTGTACTCGAATTACATTCTGTAACGTTCCTTCAAAAGAAGGGTAACGAAAGGGTAATGATGAAAACGTTTGCCGAAACGAAATTTCTCCGATCGAAAAAAAGCGGAAATTGAATATTGCCGAGGAACGTTGGAAACGACTCTCGAAGAACCATTTGGGAAAATTTAGGAAAATTCGGAATTTTCATCCGTCTGACATCACGCACGGACCCCTGTTATCGCATTGATCCCTTTGATTAGCGATTCACGGGAGAGAAAAAACTGTACAGGGGAACGATCCATTCAAAACAAAAGCATCACCAAAATTTCCAACGTTTCACAATGGTAGCGCACGAACAGCACGAACAGCCGACTACATTATACGGTCATCTATGGATATAGTTGGTAAACCGCGGATGTCCGGCGTGGATCAGCCGTGGTTAAAACTGTCCGCGTAAAAGGATCCATTTAAATCCACGAAGCTGGGCGAACACGCGCGGGAAATTTCTGCCACCGATGCACACCGACAGCGGAACCATTCATCCCCTCGTTAACGAACAATCAAAACCGCAGTCTGGTTGAATTTTTTCAATTAATGTCACAGGATTAAATGAATAAACGTCAGATTGTTAATTACCCCCCGGTACTTGTCTGGCCGTGAAATGAACTGGAACCGTCTGCGATTCAACCGTGAAGTGGTCGTGAAGGGGAGGCGGTGGGATAGGGGGTAGAAAGGAATAATGGATGGTACGAACGAGCAAACGGAGAAAATTTAAATAAAGTGAAAAAAGAAAAGAGACAAAGGGGGAGAGATAGAAAGAGAGAGAAAGAGAGAGAGAGAGAGGATGAATGAAAAATGGTGGCAACGTCAGTACGTTGTTTGCGATGTTCTTTGCGTTGTCTCCGCCGCAATTGCCGCACCGGCAACGCTAATTTCACGTGCTGGCGAAATTACCGTCGACTCATTACGCGCACGAGATCACCGTTGTCTTTATCGCAGTGGCCGTTTCGTGTCGAGCCAATGTCACGTGAAAAATAATTTCGCGACGTTACAACCTCTCACCCTGTTCCCGGTTTAACACGTGCGCGCGGTTTACCACGACGTATGAAAGTGGCGTAACTTTCTCGTTTCCACTTTTATTTTTTCAATTCTGTTTTCTTTTTTTTTTTCTTTCTTTTTTCTGATAATACGCGACGTTTCCGATCCGACAGTCGTAAATAACACAGGGACACGCCGCATCGATTCGATAACGAATAACAGGGCAACAAGCAAATCGACAAATCGACGAGAATGAGTCAGTTTTAATTGCCGGCTCGCGATCTCAAGTTCTCAACTCTCCCCTCCTCTCTCCTGTTTCGATCATTTTACCACCCAAACTCGAAACAGCCACTCGAAAATACACCACGGAATTATGAAAGTCCGACCGAATCGTCGAAATATCAACGTTGTTATCCGTCAGTGTCGTTGTTCGTTTAACTTTTATTATCCTCTCCCTGAACGAAGGCTGTGTCTCCCAACGCCGTTGTATCGCGAATAACGAAAGATACGATCATCCGAGTATTCTCGGAGTTACGTTCCGTCCAAATTGTCCAGCCAGCTTATCTTACAGCTTCAGCTAAATTACTATCGCCGCGATAGTACAGTACAATCTCTTGGTGAATTTTCGCAAAACTTGAAACCGAAAACCCGAGCCTCAGTCACCTCAGTCGTGCTCCTTAACAAACGATCTTCAGTCTGTCAAATATAATCAGAATAAAGAAAGGGACCAGGAGGCCACTTAACAACCTGGCGAGATAAAAAACTGATGGATCGTCGAGGCCATTATTGGGAGGCGTGCGTAGAAACATACGTCATTACCAAGGGGTGCGTGACGATTTTCTGCCAGAAAGAGAGGGAGAAAGAGAGAGAGAGAGAGAGAGAGGGAGAGAGAGAGAGAAGGTGAATTGAACGGAGGCTGGGGTCGCTCGGCCATATATTTGTGCGTATCGTAGCTAGCAGTCCGGGAATTACGCGAAAGATTGATCGTACCTATTTGCCGGAACCAAATTACACTTCTGTTCATCCGCTCTCTCTATCTTACGAGCCATTTCGCTTCCGCTGGCTGGTCTCCTAGAACTTGTTCACAACCGTTCCCATAAATAATTAACGCTCCTTAATAACCTTAATAACGGTCGCGATACACGTCGACGTCTATCGAGCGCGATAGATCATTATTTATCCCGGGGGTTAGAGAATAAAACGGGATAAACGCGTGATGCATGGCGTCGTGGTGGCCAATACCTGGTGCTTCCAACGAGCACGGAACAACGGGTAGGAAAAACGGAAGATTGTTTCCCATGATGTACGGTGTTGGTGAGAGCCTCCGCCTCCTCCCCAGGCGTAATGAGATTTTTCCATCCGTGTTCTCTCCCCGTTCTACGAAGCGGGATTTCCACGGGAATCAAACACTGAAATGAAACACTTACGCTGAACGGCACCAGCGAGTTCTTCACACACGGGACCATCCACTGTTGGAACAGCGACATCACCACTTGCATACCGACCACCACCTCCAGGATCCGTTTAATCAGAAATCTGCACAGATAAACGAAGCGTAGGTTGCGGTAATTACTACAGGGCGCGGTAGTAATATAGCGCGCCTCGAACAAAACAAAAATGTTGTTTAAACACAGTACAATGTTCCGTACGCTTTCTACGGGAAACAGGCAGCGTTTCCACAGTTTTCCTGCAAGCAAAAGCACGACCCATTTTCCGACTGCACGTCAGTACAACAAACAGAGTAAACCGCGACTTTTTAACCGACGCGACATCACGCGACTTTTCCGCAAATAATACATTAGCCACGTTGGTTACATTTCTCTTATCATGGACACACTCGGTGCGCACGTCGCGCTCGCCAGGGAAAAATCCAAAAATATACGAGAGAAGGGAATCACGCGATACGACGCGTTTCTCTTTCCCCCTCTTGGGTGGCAATTCGTCCTGGGGATTTTCGTGGGTCGACAACTGCCGGTAGCAAGAGACGTCGGGCCAGTCAGGCAGGCTTCTCTTTCTCAATTCGGTGCACTCCAGCCGGGCAAAGTGGCGCTAGCTGCATGCATCCAGGTCGGCAACTACGTCCGCAAAGACGGAAGGAGGAAAGTGTTCCAGGAAAATCTCCGGGATCCCGGATACAATCGGAAGTACGAGGCCGGTAGCACGGAAAGGAATACATCAGGCTGCCTCGCGACGGCGAGTCCACCCGAAACTCCTATCCTCTCTCCTATTTTGGCCCAACAATGGCTCACTTAAATCTAATTTCGCGAACATTTCCGCTCGCCAACTTTGCCGTCTTCCCTTTCGTTTCTTTCCTCGCGAGAGAGGGAAGTGGAAGCGCCACCGAAAACTGTGCAAGAAGGGAAACTTTTTCGGGAAAAACGTGGCTTGCGAAAACCCGTGGTGGCGATTCACCAGCGATCCACCCACGGCCGTTCCGTCCTTTTTCCCGTGGAAAAATGTGCACGCCGCCGAGGGATTAGAACTAAACTAGAGTAACTTTACTCGAGCGATCGTTTCGTAAATTTCGGTTAAAAAATTCAACCGGTCCCGCGACGCGGTTCAACTTAAATGGATATATATCCGTATTATTCAAGACGATTGAAAACAGTCCATAGTTTTCACACGTCATTTTAAAATTAACCAATTCGAGATTCCAGTTAACCCGCTGAGATATGACTGAGAAAGCGAACACGGGGACATGGACCATGAATATTTTATAGAAACCTATAGATGACTGGAATATTCAACAACACCGAAGTTTCTAAAATACACCTCGAGTACCCGTTTATCGTTGTTTCGAAAAATTCCCCTCACAATCTCACCCCCACCCTCCTCCCGGAAGTATACACCGAGCAAAGCGGTGAAACAGCCGAATATTCGCTAAAAAAAGTATCGATGAAAAGAGGTTTATCAAAAAGAGTTCACACCCCTCCCCCTCCCCCTTCACCTTGGTGTTTACCTTTTCCGAATCCTTTGTGTTCTGGGGAAATTCAGTTCGTAGCAGAGGGTAGGCGCCAGGATGTAGTAGTAAAGATCACGGAGATTCAAGTTGTCCGGATATTGCACCAAGACCGTGCCACCGCCGTCTACCTCGTGCCTCGAGTCGTCGACCTCCTCGGCGTTTTGCCTCGCGCTGGAAACTGCAACAACGAATCGTATCCGCGTTAGACTAGAGGGAGAAACGAAGAGAGAGAAAAAAAACAGATTACGGCGATGAATCACACGCCACGGCTGGCGAGCAACAGGAATTTCGCGAACCCTTGGACAGCCTCTCGTGCTTGCAACCGGGCCGAAAAGAAAAAAAAAAAGAAAGAAAGAAAAAAAGAGGGAAAAGCAAGAATCGACGAGAGAAAAAAGAAGAGAAAAAAAGAGGTGGAGAGAAGAGAAGAAGAGGGAAAGAAAAGGAAAAAAAGGAAAGTGAAAGCTCCGACGGGGAGTTTGATGAAAAGGTACCCGGGAAGTTAGTTGCTCCGGCGTGCTCGAGAATCATTCTGTGCATCCCCAAGGATTGAAAGGAGAGCGAGAGAGAGAGCGAGAAAGAGAGAGAGAGAGAGACAGATTCCGTGTAGTTTAATCTTCCGAAGAGAAACCGGCAAGTATTTAAACTTCGATCCCTGGGTGCGACGCGAGTTCAGATTGCCGGGCAGCAGTCATCGTTGTTAAATGATTTCAACGTGAACACGCGGCGAGAGCGTCAAGTGCTCTCGCGCGAATCGGTCGGTCGACTCGAAACCCTGCGACCGATTTTCGTCTGCGCGCCTAATCCCTTGCCAACACGAATAGCTAACTGATAGAATCCCCTCATTTATCCAAATCCGACGGATAATCCAATCTGGAATTCAAATAAGCTCAGTTACGCGCCGGCTGTTACCCGGGGAGGGCCTCGGTGAAACCGAGCGATCGGACCGATCCGAATCTCGGCTGCGACACGCTTCCACGTCCAAAACGCTGCTTGCCACCAGGCAGGAAATCGACGTGACTCCGGCGACGGACGTTCGAGCGACGCCTAGCGACGTTCCATGAGCCCGCGGCGAGCCAGCCAGCCAGTCACCCCCGTCTCGAGTAATAAGTGCCAAAGAATTCGTCCAAATTAAATTCCTCTTCCTCTGCCTCCGTTTTTCGTCCGTCTCGTTTCCGTTTTCATGCTTTCTTTCGCTTCTCCTTTCCTTTCTCTCTCTCTCTCTCTCTCTCTGTCTTTCGTTCTCCGTCGCATTTCGGTCTCGTAGTTGCTTCATTTATTCCCCCTCCGCCATGCGGCAGCGACTGACTGCTTGGTACTCAATACCAAATACAAGCGCGGAATTCGCCGTTTCGTCGAGAGGTCTCGTTGCTCGAGTTAATACGACGCCACGCGATAATCAACGCCGATGGGCGCGAGATATCGCGAACGGATTCCACGCGGGGCAATGCCGCCGCAGAGGCGCGATTGGAATTTTTAATACACGGGTTTCTTGCTTTCTCGGGTTCGATTGGCTCTCGTCGTCGAAATTCCCTGATTGATTTGCCATTCGTTCGTCTTCCGATCGATCGGACGTACGTATTAATCGGGAGCCAGTCGTTCGATCGTGAAATTATTATCGCGATTCTCTCTGCTTCTCTTTTTCTTCTCTCTCTCGTCGACAATCTCGCTTTGCTGCGAGACCAATATCCCATCCAGATGATCATAGCCAGAAGGAACGTCGCAAGGCAAGTGGTCGTTGAAGTTTCAGCAACTTTTGGAATTTATTACAAACCGATAACCATTCGATACTTTCATTCGATACTTTGTCACTCTAATTACCATACGAATCAGAGCGCCACCGATAACGCGCGTCGCGAGAAGCGAAAAAAGGGCAAAACAGCCTCGAGCTCGGAGCCGGCTAATACTTTCGAAAAAGAAAACGTTTCTGCTGAACGACGCACACGGCTGGCCGGCTGAATGAATCACGAGCGTTTCGAGGACACTGGCTGAAAACACCTTCAGTTTATCGGGCAAATAAATTTCTGGAATTAGATCTCCATGTCGTCGGGAAATTGTGGCCAACTCTGGTATCGAGACAGCCCGAGGTCTGTTAGGCTCGGCTCGCACTGTTCCCGGGGAAATTTACGGGTCCGCCGGATTGCCTTGTCGAAGATTGCAGCCAATCCTATCGGTCGGAAAGCTTCGTCTCTTGTACCGCTCAAGCTTAATTTGTGAGATCTCTCGTTCGCTTTGCGATCCTTCCGTTCGATCGTTCGCCTCCTCCTCTCCCATCTCTCTCTCTCTCTCTCTTTTTCCCCTCTTCCGACAACTTGCCGCTCGTTCTTCTGCCACCCGTTCCGGCCAATTATCCGTCTCATCGTCGCGACTGCAACGCGCAAAAAACTCGCGTCCTTCCCCCCCCCCCGGGCATTGAAATTCTTTAATCGCGGAACAACAGGAATTCTAGTGAATCTAACTTTGCAAAAAAAAAATGGAAATTTCTCACTTTCTCGCGGGAAAAGAACCGAGAGGGATGCGCGAATTTGCCGAGTTCGTGGCACTCGCGAGTGCTGCGAAGCTCGTGATATCGACGCGTAAGAAGATTCCAGACGCGTAGGTGTTTCCGCGAGAGCTCGCGGCACGAAAGGTTGGACGTCAACGGAGTAATAAATTAGAGGAAATTCGTCCGACAGTGGCATTAAACGGCGTCTCTTCACTCGACGGCGTATTTAACGTAACGGCGCAACCGCATTTGAAACCGCATTAAGTGACGGGAATTTTCAGAAACTGGCCTGAGCGACCTTGGAGACGTCACAGAAACTCTAGAAACCACAACGCAAACTGTCACAGAGACTTAGAGGGTTAGTTGGTCACGAGATATTTTAGAAAAATATAATTTTTTTAACACACTGAAGTTTTCCCTTGTTATGCGACCGTTGCAGGAAAATTTTCAAGTATCGTCAAACAGTAGAGTATTGAATGATCAACGTTGGGTCAGCCAATAGGATTGGATTAGATATCGAGTATCAGAGAGATATCAGTATAATCACGTTGAACGCGGAATTTCATATTACTATCGTTAATACCAATAATCGAGGTTTTAGCATATTTTAATGAACGAATGATCAGAACGAACGTAGAACAACGTGAATACCAATGTACGATAGAACACATTAAAATTGTCGTGTGTACACGCATAATTAATTCCGGATTTTCATGCGCCTCATTACGCCAAAATAAGGGATTATCGCGAATCCAGGATGGGTGGTGTTTGTTTTTTCGCGAGCGAACCTGAATCTCCGCGTTACATACCAAATAAAAATGTTGCCGTGAATAATGTAATAAAACGCGGATTCGCGTAATTAGCCGAAGATCAACAAGAAAGCGCGCGTTGTCACGCGCTGCATTTTCATATGCGTTCGAATCGCGCGACGCATTAAATCGCTCGACGCGAAATTGCTGAAAAACGAGCGCCGCGACGAAAGCAGCGCATTAACACAAAACACTGTCAACGGCTATTTTCAAAAAGAAAGAGAGAAAATACCTTCTACGCATCATTCCCTCGCGAATTCATACGTCATCAATCGCGCTTACCGCAATATAATTTCCAAAATTCTCAACGATCAACAGCCACAACAGTGACAAAGCCTCTTCGTCGCGAGGGAAAACTACAGGACGTTGGTCGGAATGGCAGCGCGGTACGAAAGCGAACTGTGTCTTGGCCAAACTATGACTGGACCGTTTGTTCGCACTTTCTCGCTCTTTGCTCTGCCCGTACAGAGACATTAGAGGAGATTGTTTGTTGTCGAAAAAAAAAGGGCGAGTTTGGGCCTCGATTTAGCCGATCGATCGCGCACACGAACGGACAGAAAGCTTCAACGGGCGAAAATCGCGTACACGCGGCCACGTAACGCGCGCGAAAGTCAACGTCGTCATTATGCGTCGCAATAATACGGCGTGCCTCGCCCGAGCGGGGAGGGTTGGGAGGGAGGGCAGAGGAGAAGGCAGAGGACGAAAATTACACGCCACGAGCTACAGAGAGAGGATTATATACGCGTTGGTGGCTCGGCCGCTCGCTGGCTACGATGCCCATTCGTCGATCGTGCCCCTCGGAATCGATCGACAGAGTCGATCGGCAGAGGCCGTGGCAATGTGCGCGCGCGCGCTCTGCTCGCGTCGCAGCCGAGGCGTCCCATCGAATTTCGATAATCATATTAGCCCGAGGCGCTTTTTATACTTCGCCTGGTGTCATTACGTACTGGTGATCGAGGAGCGGTGCCGATCGAGCGAGGAATTAGCAGTCATCTAATTACTCTTGGTCAGGAATTCTCGTTCTTGGCATCGAGACACACCCTGGACGAGATGATACTTCCACTTTCGAGAGGAAAAGGTATCGTGCTCCGTGATACGCGCTATTCACACGCGTGATACCCACCATTATGTGTTCCTCTCGCATTATTATCTTGGCATTGATTAACGAGCCACCAGCGCGAACAACAACTCAGGAAACCAGGAGGGAGATAGTCGGCCACGAAACGGACTCGAATCGAATTTGCAATCAGGAACGTTGGACGTGTGTCTCTTTACGCTGTCGATACGCCGCGCGCGTGTCCGCATGTTCGAATGCCGATTCGATTGCCACGGATCGAACAAACGGCCGTAAGATTTCTCCCCTCTGTGAGCGAGTGGTCCGTTTGAAAATTTGATTGGATCGAGAGAGACGGTGGTGGAACGAGAACGTAAAAAAAAAACCACGTAAAAACGCGACGCCGGGACGAAAGAACGACGACGGCGACGGCGACGACGACGACGACGACGGCGACACGAAAGAAAGAGTTTCTCTTTCTCCCGGAGAGTTCGAGACTTCCATCGAGTTCGAGCAATCGCTTATTTACCGACTTAAGAAACGTTATTTGCAGAATTGCGAAATGAAAGAGGCACAATCTCGCGAGGCGAACGATAAGCCGAGCACGAAACAGGCAAAACACAATGAAACGAGTTTGCGCGGACACGGTTTCGCGGAACATACAGAAACGCGAGTCACTTTCGCAGATTGATTTTTTTTCTACACGACACCGGAGGCCTGCTTAAAGCGGCCCCGAGGAGCTCCGGAACAGCTCTGTATAACAGATTTCCACTAACACGAAAGAGGGCCATAAAGCGTCAAAATGATACACGAGGTCCTTGCAGCGCTACATTTTTCCCCGCGATGCGAGAGGCGCGAAAAGGAAGAGGAGAACGCGGCGGCGCGGCACGCTCGGGGAAAGGGTTAATATTCCATGCGGCGAGTTTATTGGGGAAAGGTCGCTCGTATAATTTGACTTTGCCGGGCCTGAATAATCGATATACCACCACCTAACCGGCCGATACCCGGAAACAGAGGCGAAACTGATCGAGAGTTTAAATTGGCTGGAAATTATTCGCCTCTTGCATTCGAGGTTCTCTCTGTGTCTGTCTGTATCTGTGTGTACGTGTGTGTGCGTGCGTGTGCGTGTGTGTGTGTGTGTGTGTGTGCGTGCGTGTGTGTGTGCGTGTGCGTGCGCGCGCGCCATAAGCCAGGCATGTGCACACGCGTTGTGTCCAACCACGACATCGCGTATGCGCCTTCAGAAGCGACCAAACAACGTCGGCGACTGGATTACCAGGCTCAAAAGACGCGCGCACGTCCTCCAGGTAATGTATGCGTGTCATAGTCTATCGCGTCGTCACGAATATTTGCAGTCTATATATCGGCTGGCTTTCGATATAAATTCGTCGCGAGGACTTGCATAGCTCGCAAAGGCTGAAAAACGAGATGAAGTCAGTCGGCGTTTGATTGCAAAGGGGGCGAAAGAGAAAAAAAAAGCAAAAAAAAACAAAAAAAGAAACAAAAGAAAGAAAGAAAGACACGCGGAAGTTGATAGGCGGAAACGAATAAGAGCAGCAGCAGCGGCGGTAACAAAAATTTTTCACGCTGGCCCGTCCTTTTTCCCCCGCCGCGTTCCTTTAATTAATTTTGCTTACAATAGAAACGAAGCCCGGCTGCCCGCGGACCGTGTATAACCGTGTATAACCGTTGCGCACGGGATTTAACCAGTCGTCCAAAAACTTGTAACAAGCATTTTCGTGCGAGCACCACGTCACAGAGGCGGTCGACCAAAAATCTACGCGCGCTCGCCACGCAAGCCCGATGGCCGACGTTTTTCGGATGGTATTCCCGTAAAATTAGAGGGCGTTACGCGAAAGCACGAAACGATGTAAAAGGAATGCGTAATAGTTGTTATCGAAAATGCCGGGGACGCCGCGTACCGCGCATGCCGAAATAACATTTGCCGTTTCGTTCGCCGTGATCAATTGACATCGGTTGATGGAAATAAACGTCGCGGCGCGCGTCTATCGTCCGCGTTGTCGCGCCGCCGCGCAATCGAAGCGAAACTGCGGAGGCCAATGGAAAATCAACGACGTCAGAGATCGGGGATTGCGCGAACGCAAGTCTACTTACATTGCAGATTATTGTACGACAGGGATTGCCGTCGCATGCCCTGGCTCGTTGCCTTTCTTCGATTGCTCAACCGACACCACATGTTCACTTGAACGTACGACCATAGCTTCAGGAACAGGATGGCGTACAGCATGCACACGTACATCGCACCGACTGCAACAAACAATTGCAACGTGCAATTAATCGTACAATATTTCTTGCAAATTGTTATATATATATATATATACAATGTTGACAATCTGGGAAATCAAATTGTCGCGGCAATTTTCGCCACGTTTATCGATCGCAGTCAACGAAAGAATTTGTAAACGCTATCGATGTCGAGATTTTTCGTGAAAGAAACTTCGACTTTTAGCATTCACTCACGGTCGGGTGAGGATTAATCGATTATCGGCAACGTCTTGGCAATCGGCGGGTTTCTTTGATCGGAAAACCGACCGATACGCGACTGTGTCTGCATCGATAATTCCTAAGCGCACTCCGAGAAAACGAAACAATAGCTCGCCCCTCCCCCACCCGGAGCATGCCGATTTTTAATCAAGAAGAGCGAACGACGCGGCACTCGAAGAGCGAGAAATTTACTTTCCGGGAATTTCATTAAACAAATTCTGAACAAACTCCGCGGCGTTCGTATCACGCTCCTTGCAGATTAATGAAAAAGAACAAGATGGAAGGACAAAGAAGCGCGCGGTCGCGGAAAATAGACGGACTTAGAGAAAAAGAGAGAGAGAGAGAGAGAGAGAGAGAGAGAGAGGAAAAATGGCAGCGGCGTGTGCTGGTTCACAACGTGCAAGTACATTTTAATCATCGCAATTTTACACGCCTCCGGGAACGTGATAGCGGATACCGTCTGCGTGAATAAAGCATACGCTGTTACGCCGGCTGGTTGTACGTGTCCGAATGTGGCAATTAAAGGGTTTATAAAACACGGTATTACGCATTCACGGCCGACAGTTTCATCCGCGTTGAATTTATTCCTGTTTTCTCCCGCCTGTCCCTTTTATTTCTGACGCTGCTCCTTTCACCGCTCGCTACACAGCGTACGCGTTTGCGATGGTTAAAGGTTCGGAAGCGTCTCGCGCAATTTTCCCACTTCCGGGAAATTTTGACCGGGACGGGACGAGTCCGTGCCGTTCGAGACGCGATTCGGAACACGACGTTTTCTTTTCCAACAGCCACGGCCAGGCCGAGTGACTCTTCACTTCCGACGTAACCGAGTTTAATTACGGCGAACGGTATTTGCATCGCGATCTTAAGAATGTCAGTTATTATTATGCGGTGCCGCGTAACGGCTGCTACAGCTAATGGCGCGGAATTATAGACGACGACGAAGCCTGGACCCTCATATTTCCCGATATTTCCATCGATCCTTCCAGCCGCCTCCTTTGACCCGGATTACTCGTATCTTAATTAAATCGTGCTCGCCGCCTTGTTATCCGTGCCGCGTGCCGAGATTCCGTACATTAATGGGACATACTCTCCAACAGGCACGAGCAAAATGATCGTTTCTTTATTTTCTACGCTTCTCTCCTTTTTTTTCGTTTTTTCTCTTTTTCTTCTTCTTCTTCTTCTTCTTCTTCTTTTTACTCTGAATAATTTGCCGAGTGGGCGCGACTCGGACGCGGAAACTGTTCCTCTATATCTGTGAAACTTTTTCCCCTGGGCTGACCAGAGGCTGGCCAGTGCGCGTCATCAAGGGTAACTGTTTTAATAAATATTTATTCGAATTAAGGTTTTATTTGCATGTAAATAACGTTGGTTTGCGCGCGCGAAATAAGACCCGGCAACGAGAACGTTTGCCCTCGAATAAATGTTTAATTGCTGGATTCATAACTTTCGCCGGTCACTAGACGGCCGCTTGTTTCTTCAATTCTTCGGGCAACGCATCGGCAATGAGCGCTGTGCGGTTAACAGGATCAACTTTCGTCCGTGCCACTTCGATTACTCGACAAATTAAACGAACAAGTTGTCGAATGAAACGTCTCTCTCTCTCTCTCTGTGAAGCAGCCGTGAAATCCCGTGATTTCTTTCAGACGGGACGACGAATCGTATCACTGGACGTTATTAAAAACTTGCAACTCGCGAGTTCGAGGGAAAAAGCACCAACGAGAATATACGTAATTTCAACGAGATTGTGCGTTTTTCTTGTTAATATTGCCTAGCGGCTTATCGTTGTCAGGATTCTAAGCGAAATTTTCTTACATTATTGTTACAATTAGTGTCGTTCGCTACTCGGCCGAGTTCGATGCTCGAAAGAACGTCAGTCTTATTCATCAAACTCTCGTCTCGTCTCGTAAATTTAACCGTGTAAATTGTCGGAAAGAACGATGATTAATGCGTGGAATTCTGCGTTGAATCAGAACTGAACGAGATGAAGCTGCGATAACGAGGAAGCGAGAAAGCTTGCAACGAGTATAACCGGCCGATACTATCGTCCGTTAATGGCCACGATGTACAACGATCCGACGATATCTGAATGCCATTTCCACGAAATGCGCACCAATGCGCGTAGATTCACAGGGCCGTACGCGAGCTTTTGAAAATGTCCTCTACCCCCAAAGTGTCAAAGTGGATATTAATATTCAACCGTGATGTTCCTCTCTCTGCCGCGAGTGTGGTGCGCGAGAGAAATATTTTCTTTGCCACACGGCGGTGGATCGGCTCGGGAAAACCATGCGAGAAAACCACCGAGGTGCTAATTAGGAGGATTCTCGAATACCTGAGAGGAAACCGCGCGTTCAACTGTTCGGCGTTATATCCGGCGTCGGAGACGGTACGACGCAACTTCTTCGACGAGAAAACGACTCTTGCCAGGCTTGTTAATGACATCGAACTGAGTTCTACCTTGAAAGCATTAAGGGGGCAAGGTAGAAAGCCCTTGATTCATCTCTTCCCTCGAGCATAATCTCCCCGATAGCTGTCGTAAATGCACGAAACTTTTCCACAGATTCCCCTGTTTACCGTGCCTCGAGATTCAACCGAGAGAGACCGACAGAGAGAGAGAGAGAACTCCCTTCGTTTCACTTCATTAAAAAGCCATCAGAACGATATAAATATTAATTCCTCGGCTTGGGTTACCATTGTCACGCCCCTGACAGATTAATCTTGACTACGGGATACAGCGTCGGGATCAGACGCGCGGGATTTATGCCTATCGTATATCAAGCCGCGGTGTAAAACTCGAGCGGCCCGAGTAATTTTGAAGGATCGATCGAACGTGAAGTGGAATCAGCGAGGAAATTCCCGGAGAAACTGGAAAAGAACACGCGTTACACGATTGCGTGGCAGCTATCGCTAGACGAGGGAAGGAAATACATCTGCGTCCCTGTTTGTCGCTCATACTCGCATCGAGATTATCGCTCGCACGAGAGTTCGCCTCGGGGCATAATGTGTGTGTGTGTATGTGTATGTGTATGTGCACGCGGTGCATATAGCTGCGCGAGGCAAGATAATTGCCAAATGCCGTGACACGAGTACACGCTCGCTATAGTTTGACACCGAGCACGTTGAAACGAATCTATCCTGCTGAGAAGCGCGCGCCGTGTCACTTCCAACACGTTATGCGCGTGCATGGCCTCTTACGCGATTTTGCCGCGATCGAGTGAATTGCCGGAGATCGACGTCGAGGTAAATACGAGACGACAGAACGTATCGAAAATTTCTCGGATCGGGGACGAAACTTTGTCATCCCCGAATCAACTCTTTCGTTCGGTATTTTCGTCTCTCTTGAAATCGAGCCTGTCGATCGGAAACTACCACAGCCTCTAACCGAAATCGTCCAAATTGTAATGAAAGAATATTTTTGAGAGTATACATCAAACGTTTTTTCTCCTCTTTTTCTTTTTCTTGAAATGAAATTATTAATCGCTCTCCGAACCTATTCCATTCCACCCCTCCCTCGAAGATTGTTCAAGCATTTTCAGCAATTTTTCAGCAGTCAAGCGACCCAATGGTTTAATTGTTTCGCGACTACGGAAAACACATCTCTGGCGAAGTTTAAGACATATAGGGCACTCGAATTACGTCGATTGAAATCACCGTTCTTGCACGAGGCATTACGCCAGCAGACACACTGTACGTTTTTCGTGCTTCGCCGCAATTATATATATATATATATATATATATATATACACACGAGAGCACGCGATTAAGTCGTGACAATTTGTCCCTGCGTTGGACCGTAAGGCGCACTGTCACGAAAAATTTATACGAAACGATACGCTGCCCGTTAGATTTTTCATCGATGGTACTACGTCATGGTAGATTTTCCAGCGACGATATTACGACATTATGAAACACCGCCGGATAATCTAAATCGTTCAACAACGGAAACGGGATTCTTTCTATTACGCTATATTTTTTCCCCAGTCCCCCTCCCTCCAAACACCAAACTATCGACAGTCGAACAATGGACAGTTATAAAGCGCCCCAATACCAAAGACACCGAACGAGTAAGACTATTTATATGCAAACACGTTCTTTCACGTATACCCGAACACGTATCGATGATTTTATTACTCCGCTCTCGATTCGGCTGTCCGCGGGACAGATAAACCCCCGAAGATATATGTGGTTCGGTGGCAAACAATTTTCCAAAATTTTTCAAGACACCGTCATATTTCATCACCGACAATGGCGTCAACGCGTAGAAACAAAAACCAAAAAAAAAAGAGAGAAAGATAAAACAGAGAGAGAGAGAGAGAGAGAGAAGAGGACGAAAAAAAATGCAACCAAAAAAACTCTCCCTCTGTTAACGTATAGAATTATTCTAGTGATTTCGCCGTGGCAAACGAACACGGCGGTTGCGTTTTCGAGCGACGAGAAGCGACCAAGGGGGTTGCATTGTGCAGCCAGCGTGCAACAATAGCAGGAAGTTCCACCGTTGAAAATAGTTTCTCCATTTTCTTCGGCCGCTCGTCGAGCTGAGGAATTGCCAGTTTTCACCTCGGACCCCATTGTCGCCTGGTATACTTCGAGATCCGCAACTCCCGATTTTCGCCATCCCATTTCGACCCGCCACTTCTTCTCTCGATTTCAACCATCTCCTCTTCTTCCACCCTTCTCCCTCCACCGCCCCTATCTCAGAGTCGTAGCACGGCGATTCTACCGTCGATTCCCCTCTCTTTCCCTCTTCGAACCGACTCCTCAGGCCGAAGTCGTTTTCGTCGTATCTTTACGCTACCGTTTTCTCCTCCTGCCCACTCGATCGTACCGATACCAGAAAAAGCAGACTGATGCATTTTGATCAGGATCCATTTCCGCGTGCCGCCTCGAACGGAAGAGACTCCAGGGCTCTTTCACCCTCGCCCAGGAAACGTGTCATCGAGAACGTCCTCCTCTCTTTGAGACACGCTCGTACCACGGGTCGAACTTAGTTTCTTCATCTTTTATGGGTTCGAAACCCTCCGTCTTCCATCCCCCTTACATCCGCCGCAATAGCGTCCTCTTTCACCGAATAAACGTCACAATCGCCTGGTAGCCCCGTTATTGCGACCGTTCCGTTGATGCGCGTTGCGCGTCAACAGGTCTCTTTGTCGTTACGCAAACGGGGTCGATCCTCTTCGATTCTTAATTACGAGGAAAGAAAAGGCAAGTGTACATCTATTTTTTTTGCAATTACAGCCTTCCGTACGAAACGCGAGACGACATTTTATTACATTTTTTGCCCCGATCTTTTTGCCGACATATTTCATTTCAGTTCTCATCTCGGTTCTTTCTGTTCTCGCGCGATTCGCTATAAAAGCGAAGTGTATTTTAAAAAATCCAAGTATAAATTTATTAAAGCTTCTAACGAGGAACTAAAAGTCATGGCAAACGTAAGAGAAACTATCACGGATGTGTGGCGGCCGAGTCTCATCTCGCTGACAGTGGTATGGCCCCATTATTAGACAGACACCCGACGACCAGAGAGAGAGAGAAAGAGAGAGAGCAACGTTTCAATATTTCCATAGAATATTACCTAACCTACCACACGCATCCCGGGTAAAAATGAAACTACTTCGATATTTTTGTAATTATTCCGCCCCTCCCCCCTCCGTAATCTAGGAAACGAATTTATATACGGGCGTCGCTTTTCCTTTTGTTTTCTGTTCTGTTTTGTTTCTTCTTTTTTTTTTTTGTTTTTTTTTCTCCTTTTTATTCCCACGAAATTCGAGAACTCATGCATATTAAATTGATACGCAGTAACCGAACAGCCCGGCGAACAATTAATTAAAATACAAATTTCAAGCTCAATTTCACGTCCTAAATATTTGATCGCGGAAAATGCACGCTCGATTCGGCGAGTCTATTCCCCCCTCGATCGT
The DNA here is from genome assembly GCA_032399595.1 of Tetragonula carbonaria. NCBI lineage: Eukaryota > Metazoa > Arthropoda > Insecta > Hymenoptera > Apidae > Tetragonula > Tetragonula carbonaria. The sequence continues at coordinate 9,267,820 of JAUCRC010000014.1, forward strand.
TTAACAAATTGCCGTGCGCGCGGACACGCGATTCAGCACAAGAACACGTTTAGAAACGTACGAGGAGAGAAACATGCGTTCCATGCCTCGGTATCAATGAATCGAGAATTTTTAATTGACCACGACGCAACACGCCGCCGGCGATTAACCGTTTCACCGAAGACATTAGAGGGGCAACTGGCGAATTCGCGGAACAATGTCGCGCTTACGTCGAACGCGATCTGCAATCTTGTTCCGCCTCGCGTGCACGTTGCTATTTAGCGTGGCAACGATCCGCGTGTAGTCGACACGCCTGAGCAGCTCCAACCTGCCGGGTATAAATCGACAACGTTGAATGAAATAATCAAATAAAAAGAGAGAGAGAGAGGCAAAGAGGTAAGGAATGAAAGAACCGACAGGGAAATATGAAAAAGGGAGAAAAGCAAAGAAAGAGAGAGAGAGAGAGAGAGAGAGAGAGAGAAGAAGAAAAACGGGGAAGCGGAATCTAAAAAGAAACGGCGAAAGGTCGACGATACGAGCCACGAAGACGGTATATTCTCGATTCGCGATCGTAATCAGAAACGGCGACTGCGCTTCCAATTCCACGTATTCGCCCGCCTACTATCCCGCCAGAATTCGTGAGTAAGACGACGACGATCTCGTCGTTATCGTCGTTAAAATTTCCGCGATACGTATCCGTTGAATTTCGATGAGCCACGACCGATCGAGTTTCCTTCGACGACTACTATCTATTTCCCCTAGTTTCGTAATTGAACGACGTTACGCGCGCGCGCGTGTGTGTGTGTGTGTGTGTGTGTGTACAAGAAGTGAGAGGCAAAGGTAGCACGTATGCACGCGGCACGTGAAATATTAAAATAGTTCAATTTAGAAGAAACACGGTTGATAAAGAGCGCGAAACAGCTCTCGAAATAGATATTTCGATCCTATTTTTATTCACGCCGCTTTCTTGCCCCATCCGTCGACCCTGGAATTTATTCTTTCAACGTGTTTTACGGAAAGGAACTTTTATTCAAGAGCGTGCATACGCGACTGAATCGAGTAAACCCTCGAAATTACGATTTCATAAAAATCCGTAATGTTCGGAATAAAAATGTCAAAGGTGTTTCACGGATGAAAGACGCGCGACACAGCGCGCCACCGTGAATATGCACGTCGGAGAGAACCGACGCGCAATTGTTCCCTTTCATTTTTACCGCGGAACAAAGAACGACAGCTGAAACATTATTTTTTCGTTGGCCGAGCGTCACGGTTATTCTTTCCATTAAAGCGTGGAATGTGATTCGTTGTCACGATCTTTCTTCCTTTATTTTTCCTCTTTTTTTCTTTTTCTTTTTTTTCTCCACCGGCCAACATCCCGCGATTTTCAGTTTTGGTTTGAACAGGCTCTGGGGGCCCAACAGCCCCAACTATTCGGATGTTTCGCTAATTAACACGAACTCGACGTTATTAATTAACAGGATTCGTGTCACGGTTCGATTCTACGGTGAATTTGGTAAAATAGCAGGTACACGGGAATTATAAGCAAATTTCCGCGGAACCGGGTGAAGCGGGAATTACCAAACGATAGTTAGGAACTAGACGAGTTTCCAAAATTCCGTCAGATGGTACAAAACGTCCAAAGTTTCTATTAACTGGTTCAGAGAATAATTATCTGGCGGAACGACGCTACATTTCATGCAATTATAGGATGACGTGAGTGCGTCGTGTCAATATCGTCGCATGAATACACCCCGACAGAATATACTGCGAGTAGTGTGACAATAGCACGACCAGTTATACCAATCCCATCGATATCGATACCCACTATCGAGTTCCCTACGACGAATATTGTCCCCCGTATAGCAAATAGCGAAACTTGCGAAACGTTCTCGTCGTTAATTTTAAGAGATCGTTGTCCGATGAATCGACGATTCAGTATCACGATTTCAACGGCATTTCAGGCATAAAGTAATAATCTCCCCTCGTCGTAAGATCGACTTAAACCTGGTGATTAAGTTTTCAGCATCCATTTCCACTTAATTAATTAATTAATTTAAGAAAAAAGAAATGAAAAGAAAAAGAAAAGGAAAACATAAGATTAATTAGACAAATTTCCGGGACGCAATATGTGGGACGCGAGAGCAGGATTTCAAAGACAATGATTGGCTGAAAAGAGGACCTCGGCAAGATTACAAACGTTACGTTGAAAATCGAATATCCATCGAATTGGCGCAACGTCGTTTCAAAGCCGATCGCCCGTCTCGTTAATTCAAAGTGACTGCAAGTCAATCTGACGTTGATCAAACGGAATAAAGCAAGAGTCACCGACACTCGAGCTAACAACGAGATCGATAAGAATCCTTTCTCAGGCCGGCATACCTGTCTCTGTACGCGAGGCAAAAACCTCGGGGCTGTCTTTATTTTTCGAGTACGTTCGCCGATAAATTCGGAAGCCGGGAGAGACTTCGCTTTCGGAAGTCGTGCCTTTTGCGCGAGACGTGCTCGGTGATCGATCGCCCGACCGTAATTCAACCGGCACGCGTAATTCCCTACTTATGTCTTGACGATTCCTCTGCTCGTATCTTCGATTCCTCCTTCTCTCTCTCTCTCTCTCTCTCTCCGCTCGCCTTTCGTCGTAGAAACATTTCTGATTCTGGCACGGTATCCAGTTGGCTCGAGCTTGTAATCACCCGGCGAAGTTACGCGTGCGTGAAGCCGGAACTTGGCAAGCTGCGTGCATTCGTTTCACGCACGAGTATGCTGATCGCGTGACTGCGCGTGTACGTTTGTTTTCACGCGTTTATGGGGTGGACAGGACGATACCCCTGTCCCTTTTTTTTTTCTTCAGCGGAATCAATAAACGAAGAGAATTCGCAGCCGGATTTCCCTCTCTCGCGAAAAGAGAGAGAGAGAGTTCTTGCACATTTTTCCATCTGTTCTTCTTCTTTTTTCCTTCGCTCCTTCCTTTCTTTCTCCGCACTAAATGCAGCAGCGGCGGCGCGTGTAAAATCCAGCGCGTTTGCTGCTCCGCGAGACGTTTTCGCTGCAAGGATACTTCTTTTCAATGGGCGTTTCTTCCCAAGCGGCGGCTTCATCATTTCTCTCCCGCTTGCCGCTTAAACAGATTTCAAACTTTCCTTTCCCGGATTTTTGTATCCGATGCGGTTGTTCTCCTCCGGTCCGGTAGCTTGTTCTTGCTCGTTTAAGGATCGCATCAGCGATCAAGGGGAGTTGGTCAGGAAAAGGATCCGAGTTAAATTTCAAGCATCCTTTCTCCGGTGACTTCCGTGCATCCGGCTTTCTCTTTCTCTTTATCTTTATCTTTATCTTTCATTTTCTCTTTCTCCTTCGGCTATCGCGCAATCTCCCGGCGCAAAATTCAATCGTCGAATCGTCCTCGAGAGTATCGATTTCGTTTTAAATTCAACCGTGACTCGCCAAGGGAGCTAAACGTCTTAGCGTGTTGTTGTTGCAACGAGAAGCCGATTCCCCGAGCGCCAAAGAGGCGCAGAGCGGCCATTCCTCAGCTTCCACTCGAGTTTTGTTTTTTCAGACGCGGGCGAAACAACAACGCGGGCGCACGGGAGATGAATTTGAATTTCGATGAATCTTACAAACGTGTCCTCTCCGAGTGGTGCGGCCGAGGTCGCAACAATTGTTAAAAATGCATCCAGATGAAATCGATGGACGTGGACGAAGATGTGCGAGACGCGCATTCGAGAGGCGAGATGATCTCAAAACCGTGACCGCATTAACGCGCGCGGCTCTCTCGCTTTGTACGTCCCTTCTAAGCTCGAGCTTAATGGAACTCGGCTCGGTTCCTCGGCGAAACAGTCAGAAACGCGACGCGTTCCTGGCTAGCCGAATCCCTTTGGAAATTCAGGATATCCTGCTGCGAGACACTCGCGCTGTCATCTCTGTGCAACTAACTCAAACATTTGCGGGAAGAAAACCAACCCGCTACCGGAGAATCCTCCGTTGCGCGCTTGATATTCGAAGTACTCCTCGGCTTGCTCCGCGCACTGTTCCCGGTTGTGTGAATTAGCACAGGAGAGAGGCTTCTGAAATTATGTTAGACAGACGTAGACGGCGAGCTTCTCCGGTATTTAATTTTAGAACGGTTACTTTCTCGAGATCTTCGTACGTTCGTAACGACGTGTAAGACGCGCGTAAACGTTGCAAACGCGCGGCGTAAACGAGGCTGGGAGAGGTGTCGAAAATTAAGTCGGCAAGTCGGTAACAACTCGGCGCGAAAATGCGTGGAGAGTCGGAAGGGTAGATGAAAGCCAGCGTTGAACGCCGGCGAATCGTCACCGGACGAGAGGCGTCCGTCCCAGCGACGTTAATATTTCAGTGGGAAAGGCTGGTAACGCGTACAAAGCGGCTCTCGGTGTATCGTTGTTATATCTTGGCAAGTATATTCCCGACGGTTAGAGGCAGCCTGGCCGTGCCAGCCATCCAGCCATCCAGCCAGTTCAGCCAGTTCAGCCAGTTCAGCCAGCCTCTCCACGGCTGTGGATCCACAAAGGCTGGTATCCGGTATCAAGTCAGCCGCTTCCGACGTGTAACTCGCGACATCCCCCAGCGATGCTGCTCAGAACCGTGACTTCGTTCGCATTACTCGCGCGGAAACCAATTTACCATCCTAATTTCGCGCGGATTATCCGGTGTAAACGGCACGCCAACGGTCGCCTTTGTTCACTCGGCTAGTTAGCCTAACGCCGTGCCGCGCCGTACCGCGCCGCACTCCTCGCTGGCTCCAGACACTCTGCTCGTTTCCTCTCGCAAACCTCTGCCTGCCGACGAATGCTATGCATGGAATTCTTGCGCCCTTAGACGCAATTATCGTCTAGGATCGCCATTAGACGCGGCGTGAAAGCGAATCGGGCACGCACACGAGAATGCGTCTCGTTCTCTGCTCGATGCTCGACCATCCGCGTCTTCTTTCGCCCGCTTACGGCTCGGCCGCGTTTCACGCTACGTCGAGCACCGTGCTCGTTTGAAGTCAACGAAATTGGCTGCTTATAAGGCTGCTGACGGTTTCGGGGTGTGAGTGCTGAATTCATCGCTCTTTTCTGTTCTTCCAATTTTCTTTCTTTCTTCTTCTTCTTCTTCTTCTTCTTCCTCTTCCTCCTCCTCCTCTTTTCTCTTGCCCTTCGTTTCCTTTTCTCTTCCTTTTATTCGTTCGTCTCTCTGCCATTTCTACCTCTCCGACTTGTTTAAGTCAGCTCGTCTTCTCGTTCGACTCCGACTCGGCCGCTTTCTTTTTCTCCTTTTCTTTCTCCATCTCGCCGTTCCTCGTCCGATCCTATCGACCACTTCTCGTATTCCCGGTGTTCTTTGGAATTACAAATTATGCAGCGAACGGTTCGACCATTGCGGGATGAGTTCCTCAGGAATTACAAATCACACGTCCAGACACTCTGTCGTCCTCTCAGCTTGCTCTTGGAGAGAGAGAGAGAGAGAGAGAGAGAGAGAAAGACACTCGGTCGGAGAACGAGGAGCCAGCCACTGTTGGTTTAGGCAGCGAACGAATAGAGCAGGGTTGGAACAAAGGAAACGCTGGATCAGATTTAGGATCTCGGCGGAGTCTCGCGCGTCGAGGACGGCCGAGGCTGCAAACGTGGTGCATCGTGAAACGTAAGAGGCAATCAGTGTGTTTGTACGCTTACATGGAGAGAGAGAGAGAGAGAGAGAGAGAGAGAGAAGACGGAGATTCGTCGGTAAATAGCGGCCGAAGAAACGGAACTTGGCATAATTTCACAAACATAGCCATCCCCTCCCCCACCGGATTCTTCTCTCGTTAACGAACTGTTAGACCTCACTCGAATTCCTTAATTAACGTCCCGACGTTCAATATTTATCGTCAACAATTTTGGTTACCGGCCGTAGCTGCTCGTCGGGATCTATCGGAGCCGTTCCCGGCAATTCACATTTCCGTAACAAGCATTTACGCGCTTTGAATCATAAATGTTTCTCCATCGAGGCCGGATTTTGCGCTAAAACGTTTACAGGCTTACGTCGACGTAGAGAAGCTTTGGGCGAAACGGAAATTACGTTCGAACGCAGCCGGATATGTGGCCAGGTGGGCGCCTTTCCGCGAATTTTGAATAACAAATCGGGGACCGTCGACTAATTCGTGGAGCCGTTTAACCATCTCTCCCTCCCTCTCTCTCTCTCTCTCTCTCTCTATCGCTCACGGATGAGCGAGAGGACCAGCCGGAATAACTACTTCGTTATCATGCCGTAATCCACTAGGATCTAGTTGAGCAAACGAGAACATCTATCGTGAATGGAGAAGCGTTTAGGTCGCGCCATTTTCCCCAGAATCTATGTCACACCGACGCCCGTGTCACGGCTCGGCTTCCCTCCCCACGTGAAAACCCTCGTGAAACCCTGAAGATTACAAGATTCATTTAAACTTCATCGCTTCGACCAGCTTGAACTTTGCAGCAGCAAGCATTTTTAATTTTCATTCTTTCTCGGACGACCGAACCTCGGGGCTGAGATTTGCCAGCAGGTTAAAACGTAGATCTAAGGGGCCAAGGTAATTCAGTTTCGGCTAAACTGTACGTGATTCCAGCTCGTTTCTCAAAGTATTTTCAGTTTTCGCGGGAAACGCTCTGCTACTCCGTGTCTACAAGTCTTGAATAATTTCGCGCCAGATACGCTTCCGCGCGTCTGTAGAAGAGAAGGGATTCTTTTTTTTTACGAGTCGAAGCTTCAACGATCGCACGGTTACACCGTTACAGTGTTCTCCGGGGGTATTGCAAAATGCCACGCTCTTTAAAGTTTTACGCACGCTTCGCATCATCAAACGACCCTCCTCCTTATTTCTTTACACTTGAAAAACTTTCGTCCGTCACTCCTCCAAGGTTTAATCAAACCTTGCCGTCATCGTCATCCGCTATCCTCTTGCACCGAGTGGCCTCTCAAAAAAATTCCTCTCACTCTGAAAGGCGCGTTATTCACACTCAATATCCATTCTCGGTAGGTGAAATTCCTCGCCGAGGGAGCGTGGATACCGGCATCGTGTATAACAGCATCGCACAGCAACGAGTGACGCACAGCAGAGAGTGACAAAACTAAACGGGAAAAGAGAACGCCTTATTCTCGGCACGATCTTGAAATATATATGTCGCCTGGTCGTTTACTTTCCGCGCTTCGTCTTTAACGCTAACGTGTGTCACGCGTCGACACACGAAGACGTCGGACGACGATTAAATTTCTGACGGAGGACGCGATCATATCGTTCGCGAAAAAAAGAAAAAACGCGTCTCTCTCTTTTTGTTTCGCTCGACGCGTTATTGCGTTTCCATCTGACGGGGGGGGGGGGTGCGTTTCGAATTTTATGGGTCGAAGGGTGGTGCTCGGGCGTTCGTCGCAACTTTATGCCGCACGTCTGCGGCACGTCGAAACGCAGGCTGCGTGCAAAGTGCACGCTTCGGTCCGGATTTATGGCTCGACGGCGAAATCGAAAGGGCGGAGGCGTCGAGAATTATTAGAACGCGGATGCGCGCACACACATCGAGCTTCCGGTATTTCCACGTGCCGGTGTGTGACAGAGGCAAGAATTCGCGAATTATGAAATTCTAAGTGACGCGCCGAGTGACACGATTCATTACTGCGACGAGATATCGACTTCCGTAGCGTTGCGTGGAAACGCGTTGATGTTTCAAAGTGGAAGTAACACATAGCACGTCGGAGCACGTGAAAACGGAAGCATCTGCGACTGCAAGACGTCAGACAGAAGGGGAAATGGTAATTCTTCGAAATATACGTTGGCTCGCGTGAGACGCCGCGTTCTGTTTTAAAGCAGAGGACAGATTTCCCGCAATCGCCGCTTTTTTCGCCAAAGTGCTGGACTCGGCGAGATCTAAACGGAAACGGTAATATCGAATGCAAACAGACTGAGGGGAAAAACGGGGGAGTATTTACGCAGCGGTACGTATCGAAACCGTTTGTTGCGTCCCCCGATAATTCACCGCAATTAAATCGGGGCTGCATCAAAAATGCAACTGCCGATATCCGCGCCCGCGCGCGCGCGCGTAAGATAATGCGATTACACAACCAACAAAATCGTTTTTACCGCGACAGTGAAACATTCGACGTCGCTTCTCGCCGGGTCTAATTAATCCCGATGAAATCGCGATTCACTGGGAAACACGGCCGCGCCCGTTCGTTACTCTTCCCCCTCCCCCTCTACCCCTCCGTCCGAATCTACGTACGTAGCTTTTCTCTCTTTTTCATTCTCTGTACCTCTGTTTTCCTTCTTCCGTCAACCTTTCTTGAAGAAGAAATCAGAAAAAAATTCCAGGTGCTCCGTGTCTCGGTGGTGTCACGCGCGCGACCAATCACACCGCGAAGACGAGGATACTTGTCCCGCGACAATATGATGCCGAGTGCCACTTAACAGTGCGAGTAAACACTCGACGCCTTTTATTGCATTTGCGGGCGGCAGCTGGCCGAATGGCAGAGGGATGCCGAGAGCAACATAGACGAGAGGGTGAACACGGTGCCGCGAGAGACACCGAAAAGAGGGGGAGCAGGGAGCAGATCAAAAGCGAGAAGAGGGAAAGAAAGGGGGAAAGAGAATGAGAGAGAAAGGGGGAACGAGAGAAGGAGAGAGAAAGAGAGAGAAAGAGGCGTAGGTCGATAGCTCGATGTCACGTTTCTATTGGGTATCGTGTCCGTAATGCCAAAAAGGAAAGTACGATATACGAGGATACCGAAGCAGAATGGAATTCGACCGCTCGTCGATATTTTCCCTGGCTTGGTAATTACGACGGCTTTCGCTTCCTCATATTCTCTCTCTCTCTCTCTCTCTCTCTTTCTTTCTTTCTCTTGTCATTCTCGTTCCGATTCTTTCGACGAAATCAAACGATTTTCGCAGCGGTGTCTCGCGCGCCTTTTATACATCGCCAGCTTCGTCATCCGCAAACGAGAGGCACGGTTGAACGCGCGGCGGACGCGCGAAAAGACACACGAGAATGAAATCGGTCAGCCAGACTGCCATTTCCCAACGGCTGGCGAGGCTGTAACGCTGAGGGGAATCTCGCCTCTAGCAAGGGAAAAGCGCAACGTAAAAGCGGTAATTACCGAAAGAGAGAAACGATTGGACAATCCGTTCGCTGAAAAATTCGATACGAAGCATACGGGAGCAGCAGCGGGCTCGTTCAATATTCGCACGGCGGTCGAATCTTCCCTCCCTTCTCTACGACTAGTCGCGCACCCTCTGTTTCTGACTTTAATGGCACGCTGCATCTCCGATGTGCAGCACGGGAATCACGTGCCGCCAGACAATTCTCCCTGGCGCATAATATCAACGTGTCCTCAAGATCCTCGGGCTTTATCGTTTATTCAATTGCGCGCTGTTTTCGAGGCAAATTATATTCCTACCGCGATCGCGTGCGTTGAACCTGTCTTTACGGCGACACACAAATGGAAATTCAGTTAATTTCGAACAAAAATTACGGGTGCAATAGCAGATCGAGAGTATTTCTACCATCCATTGTCGACGCGGGTCGAACCGGTCGACACGACTTTTATTAAAAAAAAAAAAAAAAAGAAAAGGAAGAATTAATTTCCATCTTTCTCGCGCGCGCGCAACGATCAAGTTAACGAGATCGATTCGAGTTTTTCATCGTTCTCCGATAGCGAATTGTCGCGAGTGTTACTTCGCCGGTGTGACAAGAAAAATCACTCGGCCCTTTATGCAATTTCAGGCCGGCGCTGACGACAAATGGAAGCTCCGTTTCATTAAATTTACACCCGACTGAAAGGCTGTCCGCGCTTTCTTTTTTCTTTTTCCTTTCCTTCTTTTTTTTTCTTTTTTTTTTTTTATTGTTCCACCCTGACGAGCGACGGCGCTAAGTGGCGAGCATTGACGTCTTTAATTCCGGCGGCCAGCAAAGGGAGCTCGAATAAAACCGCTCGTCGATAATTACGGAGGCTCAGGGTTGCTTTGCTTCCTTTCACGCCGGCAATCGAAAGACAAAACTGCTTTGAAACGGGGCGCGCGCCAGCAGCCTCGACCTCGCGCAAAGACCTCGAGGATCTCGACACGAGCTCGTGTCTGCGCTAGCCAGCGCCTAGCCGCTTTTCCTCCCTCCTACCATCCCTCTCTTTTCCTTTCGAGTGTGTACTCCTTCTCGCGCGCGCGTACGTGAGTTCGCGCGTGTCAAGTCGATGGTCGAGAATCTCGACGAACCCGGTGGAAAAGAAGCCAAAGAGGAAAAAGTACGAAGAAAAGACGAGAAGACGAGGAAAAAGAAAAAAAAGAAGAAGAAAGGGAAAAGAAGAAGAAGAAGAAGAAGAAGAAGAAGCATATGAAGAAAAGAAGGTCGGCCCTTGTTCTCTCTGCACAGCCACTTCAATCGTACTACTTTTAGGCTGTAGGCGCACTCGCGACCAGACTTCAGAACTTTTAAGAAGCGCTTACACAACCGGATGTACCGACTAGTTGACGTATGAATCTCTATGTGGCTCACGTGTCACGAGACGCGATTTTTCTCGCCAGTTGTTGTTCACGGATTTGTCCGGCTCGCTCCATCGTTGACTCACTTCTCTTAGGCTTCTTCTCCCCACTCTTTTCTTTTTCTTTCTTTCTTCTTTTTTCCTTCGACTTTCTTGTCGCGCGTGAAAAACGTCGGAAACGTAGTTATAGAGATACTATAGGATAGCAGCGAGGATAGTTATCCGTGCGAGACGCTTGAAAGTGCGGAGCAATTGAGAGCGAGGCAAGTTGCGAAAGTATCATTCGGGTAAGTTGTCAAGACTAAAAAAATGAGAAAGAAAGTTTTTCAATAGAATCGATAGTTCTAGGATGGTTTGTTAATTTTAATTTCAACTTCAATTTCTCTTCAGGAACAGTGGGATCAAGAACAAAATCGAGGATCAATCGTTATGACAAACGATGGCAATGTATTGTTCGCTATCGCGACGCTGTTTACGAAACAACGAAACGTTTAAATCCAGCAAATATATCAAACTTTCCTGATATATTGTTATACGACAGAAGGAAGAAGGAATTACTACAGTTTTCTGACCAAGATGGAAGATTCGCAATAAACTGAGGATGTCTCAGTGAAGGAAGAGCAACTCGGAAGACATCATAAAACCCTGCAACGAACACAAATCGGTGTGCCATCGTCTGCAAAAAGAAAAAGAAAGAAAAAAAAAAGGAGATTCCCCCGACGAAAACATCTGCTCGAGCGAGACAACTTTCTTGTTACACGCGCCTCTTGTTAGTTTCTTTAACCCGGCGAAATATCTCTTAATATCGATCAACGCGAAATATTTGCCTCACTTTTTCTCCTACCCTGCTGTTGAAACTTTAAAACCCTGTTTAAGCTCTAAACCTTTACGATTATCCTAACGCTATCTCGATTTCAAATTTCGAGATCCAAATTCATTCTCGGAAGATCGATAAAAAAAAACCGCCAGCCAGCCGGCGCCCCGACGCCGATTATCGATAGTTGCAAAGATCGCGGAACGCGTCCATTGTCCGAGATGTTTTAATTCGAAATCCTTTAATTAGAGTGCCGCTTTCTCCGGATTCTTCTTCGATGTGCTTACTCTTTAATTGCTTTTCTTCGATCGTTCCCGGCGCGCTTCGCACGCCTCCCGCCAAGAGAGACGTTCCAATAAAATCTCTTTTAATTGAGATTCGCGACACCGCGCCTCATTCGCGACCACCCAGATCGGCGAGAAACTTTTTCCACCGATTCTCGCCGGACCCCTCCCCTCCCCTCACCCCCACAGCCTGGCTTTAATTATTCGTTTGGTTTCCTTTCACGCGCTTCCGGCCGGTAAACAGCGTGAATTTGAACGTTTCCGGAATTAACCGAGAACGTTTTGCGCATTTAAGAACCGAGAAATACTCCACCGCGAGTATTCAATAAACAAAACTCACTCTTGGACTCGGATGGGAAATTATTCCACGAAGAATTCGGAATGGAAAAGTGAAGCAAACAAATTGGAATACATTGGAACAATACGTACGTATGAAATATCGCGATTCAAACCGCGGCCAACAAATAATGAAATTTTGTTTCTCGGCTAATTCAGACGGTTCGAGGGTTCGCAGGCGGGGCATAATCGAACGAATCGATCGATCGATCGACCGAGTCGTAGATCAATCGGCCCGTCGTGTAATTGCATTCGCGTGTACGATGACACTCGACCACTCGGAACTCGCACGGATCACCGTGCGTATTGCATTTAAATAGAATTTTTGATACGACGCTATAACGCTCCGTCCGGCGGCGTTCCCCGGTAACGAGAATTCAAGCAGCGTCAAGCGACGCCGACCGAGCCAGCCGCCGCGGGCAAAAACGACTAGTCCACACACACGCGCGCGCGCGCGCGCGCTGAAAATTGAAAATTTTCCGCTAATGAGCGTGAAATCAGTGTTAATCAATGCGATATTAGCGATCTGTTCGAGCTGCAAAAGTTGTAAACAACGATCCGATTTATGTTGATCCAGATAATTAAAAAGAGAGAGAGAGAGAGAGAGAAGAGGAAAGAGAGAAAAATCAAAAAGCTGTCGGCGATTCGAACAGCATTCTGCTTTACAATGGCAGCTGGATTAAACGGCAACGCGCAACGCCCGACGTCGTGCACGATAGGGTTTCGATAATTAAACAGCTCAACGGACACCAATATTCGCGCGAAAAGAGAAACGACGCTGGCAATTCACGGAATGCTATAAAGCTCCATTGTAGCTAAAAGTTCCGATCCGACATTCCTTCCTTTGTACGTCCTCGAGTCGGTAAGCTTCCGCATTTTTGGAGCTCGCGCAGACAGAATAATTCAAAATTGTTCAACCGTAACCGTGCGGGGTGCGCGCTCGTAAATGGACACACAGAGAAGAGCACTCCGCTCAGAGCTCACGTGGGTTGCAGGTAACGTTCGCCTGCGAAAACTTGCCGCGCTCTCTTCTCTACGCTCGATTCATGGACTTCGTGTGCCGTCGGTCCTTTTATTTCGATAATTCATTCGAGAACGCCCGAGCACGGCCGAGGAAATTTTACAGGTTCGCCCGCGGTGAACGAAACGTTTTTACGCGACGCTCACCGATATAAAAACTCTACAACTGAAAATGATGTCTACGCGACATCATCGCGCAGCTATGATTAAGCGTTAAAAAATTAAAATTTATGGCAGCGGTCGTGAATCTTAAACGGTCCATCTTAAACGGTCTGTGTGTGTCAAGAGCGTGTTCACCGCAACGGAAACGTGGTTGGAAGGCCACGGCAAAGACACTGCGCCACTTTCTCACTTTCTATATTTCATTTCGATAGCCAGACGCGCTCGTACACGAGCGATATCGCTCCCTTAGCGGGATCCGGAGAATCCCGTTGAATGAAATGATACATAAAATGGCGCTTACACAAGCTGAATCCGGAATCCTTCACGTGGATGACCACCATCGGCACCAGCACCATCACGATGAGGTTTACGACGTGGAACACCATTCCTGGCCCGTGAGCTATGATATCCTGCGGCACAAAATAGAGAGGTACAAGTTACGAGCGGAAGTTGTTCGGGGAGAGAGAGAGAGAGAGAGGGAGCGTGGCACATGAAACGGGGATGGCGGTGACCGGAGAACCACGGCGAGCTTCTCAAAATACGAAGGCTGAAACGCAGCCGGCTCAACTACCGAAAGTCGTTTATTATCCATGCAGAGGCCCTGTATCCGGCCGTGTCTGCTACGAAATCCACTGCGAAACAAAATGTTCTTGCTCGCCTGTGCTACGGGGCTTGCTTATTTAAACGCCAGCTCGACGGAATCTTCGCTAGCGTCTAGCCGAATTAAAAAAACATTCGTTTCAAAAGAATTACATTCATGGTAACGTACAACGATAACGCACAATATCGGCTCGAATCGGCTCGTTTAGTTCACTATGCGTCGTAATTACACGCGTGAATACGAAACGACACGGGGGTTGAAAGGAGTTACGCGATCATCTCAGAACTCGACGTCGGACGAATCCGTTGGTTTATTATCAGTTTGCGGACGACCAATCGCTCGAAAATGTACGCAACGCTCAGCGCGATGAAAAATTCAGCGACATTCAGCGGCGGGGTTAATTATTTAAACGCGTCGTTCCGGTGGTTTTAATACGATAGCCCGCCGTCCACGAGATTACACGACGCAACGATGGTAAAACCAAACGGCACGCTGGCAATGAAACATTTTCATCTGATATAAAATATTCCGCGGCACGTTTCCGCGTTATATTTTCCACTGTCGGGCCATCGCCGTCGGTTGCAACCGTTTGTTCCGCCGTTCAACCGCACGAAAGGAAAATAAAAAAAAAAAAAAACAGGAAAAAAAAGTAAAAACGCAAGAAATAAGGATAGCTGTTCATTACACATTCCGCATTTACGTGCTACGAGACTCTTCAACTAGACACCGACGTGAATTTTTCAGAAACGTCACGACAAACGCTGGCGACCGAACACGGCGAATGGCAAATGGCAACGCCAGGCCCACTGGCTTTTCCTCGACGTGGCGAATTTCCTCGTCAGGCTGATCAGGCTGGATCTTCTTCAGTTTTACGATCGAGACGAGGCCAAACAGCACTAGACGCCAGACGGAAAGGGTGTTCGTCCGTCGGAGCAAATATGCACGCTCCAAGCGCTTGACCCAATTACGCAGGACAAAAGAATACCATGAATGTCAAGCCAGGTCCGGCAAATTGCACAGCTGAAACATTCACGCGCGTGTACCGGGGCCGCAGGACACGCGCGGCAAGCCACGCGTTCGTCTTCGCAGGGAACACAAAGAGAGAAAACGCACGGCGGCGGAACGAACCCGGCATAATAATTTCCCTGTGTCCAGGTAGGAAAGACACAAAGTCTCTTTGACTGCGCGACGCAACGATCCTGTCACGATGACGGGAAAGGTATTAACAGGAAATGGAATTCCGGTTGATCGAATTAACAGGACATGTTAATCGAGACAAATGGATCTATCGGGGTAATCAGGCACGAAGTAAAAGCCACGCTAATACTCGTCCCCGTAAAACCGTGACGTTACTTACGACGCGTCCGCCACTCTCGACGTTAATAAAACGCGGCCATTTGCATTTTAATTAGTAGCACGCTTCAATCTTCCGCATTTTTTCTTTTTCCTTTTTTTTTTTTTTTAATCCATTCTCTTTACCCTTCTTTCCTTTGCATCTATTCTTCTTTTTCATTTTGGGGGGGGGGAGGTGCTCTCGTTCCAATTTTCTTTTTTCCCTATTTTCCTTTTAACCTCGTGTCTTTTTACGTATATATATACGTATATCACTCGCGATACGTTTCACGAGCTTAATAGAGAGACCGATCCCAGGGAAATTGATAGAAGACGCAGTGCATGCAGGGTTGCAAAATTGCACCGCGCGCGCGGTTTCGCGTTAGTTTTCGGGATTAATTTGTCATGTATTATTCATCACACAAGGGTGATTATTCGTATCGTCAAATTATTCATACTAGGTTGTTGCCGTGCGATCGTCATTAGTCGAATTATTACTCGATTAGCGGCCGACGATTAATCAGGCTATGGTAATTATCAAGTTGAGCAGGCCGCCGCTGCTATTGGTACTGTTCGCTGCAGTCAGGAAATTAGCTCCGAGAAGAATGTAATTTCGACCGCTGACTCTGCGCGATATACTAATTACACGTTAAAATATATACACACACATACACACACATCGTTTCCGAGCGAACCGGCGTACATATGACAAAATTTAATTAAACCATACGCGTTTCATATAAAACGTGTAAATTGAACTACGCGTCTAGCGGAAAGGCGACCGGAACAGGAACAGAAATAATTTTCTACTCAATCGTGTCTATCTCTTTGAACGTATTCGACGATACGAACAATCCTCACTAATTGAACAACTAACGAGAATCTCTCACCTGGTTAAAAGTTACACTCGTCAAATTATCGAAAGCACCGGACGTAGGACGCAGTTATGCAAACACGCACGTCGAAATATCGAATATGAACACACGGGAATCCATGTTTCGGGAAATTGTAATTAGCGATCCGGCAACTACGGCAAGCGTGGACAACTGAATGACGACTGATTTTAAAACTGGTTTAGGCCGGAGAGAATTACGTCGAGAGAGAACAACCCTCGAATATTTACGTTTACTTCGGCCAGGTACGAGCCGGTCTCCGAATTTGTAAACATTTTCGCGACGCGGTTATATTTCTGAGTACGAGAAAGGGGGGAGGGGGGAGAGGGGGAAAAAAAGTCAGAACGAAACCGAGTCCGCTCGGCACGACGAAATTTCAGTTTCAAAATGTTTCATTTCAATTTCGAAATACGATGCAATGTACTATGATCTCGTAAAACAAGTCTGTTTTCAGAACGCGTTAATTTCACGAAATTCATCTCGCTTCTCCGTTCTCGAACGAGGCTTAACTACGGAGGCCAGGTCAACGATCAATTTTTCAAAGTTGGCGGGAAATTTAGATTCACCGGGAGAGACGGATCTCTCTGTTGTACATTGATCGATGCACACGGTGGTCCCCGGGCGGAGTCAGCACGGGCAATGTTTACGCTGACACGATACTAGACGTGTATTTGCGTCATCGCCAAGGGGGAATATACGATATAAGGTATATAGACGCTAGCCAAGGCATCGCTAATTCGCGTCAGAGAAGACGAGAGAGGGACGGAGAGAAAGAGAGAGAGAGAGAGAGTCACGGTTCGCAACGCGATCGTTACGCTAGGTCCGATCGTGTCAAAACCACGGTTGTGTGCGCGCGTTTCACAGACTAATTTCGCCGTTCGAAAGGCTTCCCCGATAAGAAAGTAAACGTTTCAGATTCTATTTCAAGCTCGTCGCCGTTATCGCTCCTCCGATACAGCTTTCACCCTCTTCAGAAACAAGGTATTATCTCGCTGCTCTTATCCGTTTTCGAAACTATCGATCCGATCGATCGGAGAGCCTTCCAAGAGAGCCTTCCAAGAGAGCCTTCCGCTTGCCCGCAGTGTACGTAGCTGCATTCGTAATTCGTTGCATTATCAGGTTTAGGTTAAGAACGTTCACCGATCTGTAAACGGGTTAAATGAATTCAAACGAATTCACGCCGACCGGTGTTTTCGGATGGTGGATTCGGCTTTTCCCCGTCGACGCAGCACGTCATCAACTTAATAATCCGCCAACTCGGATATCTGAATATCAACGAGCTTTCGCTTTATAAACCCGGTTTAATCCGGCAAGCTCCGCCTATGTGCAATTCATGCTGATCCGGCCGCGAGCAAGGAATCGCCACACAGGTCAATTCGATTTCCAAGGCTGACTTGATCCAAAACTCGAGTTTCCGCTCGAACGGAAGAACCACGCGTGTGAAAAGCCGTGAAATTCAGAGACGAGAGAATTTCCCGATCGAGTTTCTTCTAATCGGCAAAGAAATGATTTTCAACGGAAATAGAATTACCGGGCCTGGCTCATAGCCGGATAATTACGGGAGTATGTGACGCGTACAGGAAATCCGTATATTCTGCGGGAATGGTTTGCGTCCGAGTCGTAAACTCGTAAAGCTTCGAAATTACTGGCCGGGAAATTGGCCTCCGCGCCGGTCGAGAAACTGTAAATGAAAAAATTTAATTTCCAAAACGTAAGTAACCGCGTCCGCGTGAACATTGCTGGGACTAAGGTTCGTTCGCTGGTCGGGATTTTGAATGGTACCCCGATTTTTCCCCGCGGAAAATAAAGAGAAAAAAAAAGTTAGATTTCGCCGCGATAATTATCGATCCACCGGGCCATCGTTTGAAAGGTAATTTCGTGCCGTTATCGCGAACGACCGACCGACCGTCGTTTGATTATTTCGCCGAAAAGAAATAAAAAGAAATGACGAGCGTTGACGCTCGTAGCCGATGGATTCAACAGCGGGATCCGAGCTGAAGTCGCTTGGAATTCAAACAGTTGGTTCAGCGACACAGGGTGTAAAAGACGATCCCGTGTCGGGCGTAACACGACCGGCTCTGATACGAGAAAAATGCAACGAACGACAGTGGCTCGTTCCTTGCGCACATCTGCCATTTTTGCTCGGCGAACGTGTAAAGTTTCCACCGGCGACGCCATATGCTCGAGATATTATTATTAGTTTAGTTTAGCAACGTGCTTCTTGCCGGAACGGCGGAGATGAGAAAGAGAAAAAGCAGCCACAAAACAGGTGAAAAATATTTTTCCAACTTTCGTGCGTTTCTCTCTTAACCAACCCGCGCGAGGCGCCCGTCCTCCGGCCGTCACCCTCTTTTCGACACTACACCCGGCCGATTTACTTTTTGCACTGTCGTTCGTGCATGTGCCACGAAAAAATGTACAAATTCTCTTGCACGCTCACGCGCGAGAGAAAGTTTTTTAATATCTCGGACGCGCATCCTGTGTCGTTCGTATTAGCACGGGGAATACGTTTACCGCGGTTCGTTTCTAAAAAAAAAAAAAATAAAAAAAAAATAGTGGCTCGGTTACCGGCGATATTAAAAGGGTTACTCACCACCGACAGTCCCTTTTCGATCAGCAGGCACAGGCCTACGGGCACCGTGGAATCTGCAACAGATCAAAAACAAAAAACGAAAAAAAAAAAGAAAAAAGAAAAACATGAAAACAAATGATTCAATGATCCCCACAGGCGAGCGAACGAACGAACGAATTCCGGACAATCCATTCGCTTGGCGACTGCCCCCCGTTTGTTCGTTGCTCGCTTTTTTCGAAACGACAAACTTCCAAAAGGTCAGCCACCCGGGATCCTGTCCTCTGCAATTGGCTACAGACACCAAGTGACGAGGGTCTGTCACACGATGTGACGTTCCAGAGGCAATCGAAAGGGTAGGGAAAAGGGGGCGAAATAGAGAAAGAAAAAAGAACGACGGGGGAGAAACAGTGGCGCACGAGGTGAAGGCTGAGCATCGAGGATAAACGTTACCGGTGATCGAGAGCCTCGTTGGATTGGTCGGAAGGGATAACACACGGGACACACACACACACACAGACAGGCATGCATGCATGGTCCTGCGAGGGAAAAAAAAAGAGAAAACCGATATCGAGTTAACAGCGACGAAAGCAACTCACCGATAAATCAGCTAAAACAGCACATGCTACAAAACGAAAGTTCGATCGGGAGTCGTGTACCTACGAGGTAACGAAACACCGGCTCGTATCTTTTCCGCTCTAAGAAACAATGGCAACTCTGATTCTGCTAAGTGTATCTTTCAGTAAACGGTAACCTCGCAACGATACACCTTTTTAAGTCTCGAAAAACAATACTCGCCGAATTTATTTAAAAAAGCGATTGCTAAAATCCAAAATTCAAAAATAACGTTAAACGTTGAAAATTCACGAATGACAATGTATAAACTTTAAACGTTGAAACAACACGAATGGCTGGAAATTTAGAAATTCAAAAATTTCAAGGCGACCCCGTGGGAATTTAATAATGTATAATAATTTAATAATAAACTAAAAAAGAAAAAAAAAAGAAAGAAAAAAGGAGAAAAGAAAATTTCGCTCCACGCGGTAAAGAATCAACGCAAACTACATTTCGAGAGGAGTAGGCGGGAGCATGCATAGGATTATGCGAGGCAGTATTACGTCACGGTTGTCTGACCAGTAATGAGCCGTGACTATTCTACTGATCTCCTAGGCGCCTCTCGTTTCATTCAAAGGGAATATATGTATATATATGTCCGCGCAATTTCTGACATCCAAATGTCCATTCTCCGCTATATTCCGCTTTTATTTCATCTGTTTTTTATGCGACTCGGCCCACCTTTTTATCACGCAATCTTACTTTCATCACGTCATAAGCTTTTTACGATAAGATAGAAAGAACCAACTACGGATGACGGAATAATTAGAGCTTCGCTTAATATTAGCGGCGTATCGTGATCAACTTGTTCGTAGATAAATATCCAAAGTTGAAAAAACTGTTCGGAAATGCGATCCGCGCATGAATGAATCATCTTTTGGTTTGGAACCTCTTGTAAAGTACAGGTAACCTTCCTATAACACGATAGATAGGTTCCTAGAAAATGCCGTGTTGTGTGAAACCGTGCATTTTTTTTTTTAATTCCATATAAGCAACTTAATTTTCATTAAAAATATAAATGTATGTATAACGCAAAACGAAAGGAAACGAAAAATATTATTTTCATTTAATGCGACCTTAATTTAATAAGTTTCTTTCTCATCACTGCTCAGTGCAATCAAACGAGAACGTTGTTTGCACTTTATCTTTTTATTTTAGATACGGGGCGACACTTTCCGCAACATTGTATCTATGAGAAGGCAAGCCTCGCCGCGGATCGCGTGTGAACTGTGCATGACGCTTTCCGCTGTGACATCGGAATAGAGTTACAAATGAATAAACTATAATTTGTTTATACATTTTCATGTAGAGCCACGATAGTTCATTATTCCTTCCCGTCATTATTTTAAGGTAATTTAGTTTTTAAATGTGTTAAACATGTTATCTAGTACTGTAGAAGTACAGTGTTGTACATAGGTTTTCGAAA
The DNA here is from genome assembly GCA_032399595.1 of Tetragonula carbonaria. Lineage (NCBI taxonomy): Eukaryota > Metazoa > Arthropoda > Insecta > Hymenoptera > Apidae > Tetragonula > Tetragonula carbonaria. The sequence continues at coordinate 9,288,327 of JAUCRC010000014.1, forward strand.
TTTTTTTATCGTGTTATACGAGGGTTCCTGCAATTTATCCTTATCGCGTTAAAGCGAAACCGTGTTGTAAGATGCCGTGCTGTAGGAGGGCTACCTGTACAAATTTTACTCTCCTTTTTCCCCGATCATTCTCCGAGCTATTCGCCGAGGCAAAACACAATGATATGATTATGCAGGATTCGACGGCGAAACCGGCGCGATAGCAAAGATATATACGTACGTAACGATTTCATTTCGAGCGGTTCGTTCCCGTATTCTTCCAAGTATCGTCCGTCCCCGCGGATAAAATACGGCGAAACTTAAATAAGTTTAAGAGATGCAACTGCACGATAGGCACGCCCGCGAAATTGAGAGCCGCAAGATCGTCGCGGCAAGCGGGTCACGAATCTCAAACACACGGACGTTCGCGGAATGAAAGCTCCGTTCCTTCCGGCAGGAATATCGAAACGTGAATTAAACCGCGATGTTTTAATTACGGCGAAACGGTATTATGTCTCTGTACGTCGTGTTTCAACGCGTTTAACCACGACGCTCGACCAATGAAATTCGATACATACTTTCCGCGCGACATTAGAATCGAATAAAATGGACAAACAGAGTGAAAGGTTGGGATCGCGCGAATCGATTTTCATTCAACTGCTTTTCCGACGTAGACGAAAAACGGATAATTAGGAAGATTATTACCAATCGCCAATTACCAATTAGAGGCTCTTGTTGGCAAAACGAAAACAGCCATCGAGCTGGCTGAATTCTCTGATTGCCTTTTACAGACAAGTTAATGAAAACGTGATATCTCATTTGCGATTAAATTCACGCCGGATCGAGGATCGGGACGAGCGGAGCGAACGTCAAAGAAGTGACGATTGAAAATTGAAAGAGCACGCCGCGAATGAAGACAGAAGTGTAGATAATATCGCCGGCCAAAGTTTCGCCAATTTCCGATTGTCATCGGGCGCGATCGAACGATCAACATCGATCGTTCTCCGTTTCCTCCGTTGCCTATTTATTTTATTCCATTATTAACAAAGTCGGTTAGAGCAGACATCGACACGCCCGGTTCGGTAAACACTTCGTTAAATATTTTTTTGAGCAAACAATTGCTCGATTTCAACGTAGACCGGGTTTTTGTTTGATTAAAATATTTGCGAGTGCGGTTACGTCGATCGCGCGGCGTTAATTTTTCAAATCAACTGCACGCTCTCGAATCGATGCCGACGGCTGAAAGGAACGGCGGAATCGGGGAAATCCGATTTACCGAAAATCGAACTTTCGAAGCTCGAAAACACGCTCAACCGATCGCGTAATGCGCAATTCTTTTCGCAGTCAATATTTAATTCAACTGGATACGTCACGTCGCCACACAACTGGATACCATCTCGCCATCAACTTTATACTATCGCGCGCCGAATGCGCGTTTTTTCTTTTTTTTTTTTTTTCGTTGACAGACGCGGGCGTCCTGACGTTTTTCGGCGGAAAAAAGAAATTCGAGGCTAGCGCTCGCGCGAGTCTCGACAAAAGCGACGAATGAATGAAAAAAGGGGGTGAGAGAGGGAGAGAGGAAAAGTGGCAAAGGGTGAGGCCACGATTGTTTTACCATGACCGACACGTGTTCCCCGTCGACTAATTACGAGCTCTTTGAATTCGTACGCGTTTTACGAGCTTCCAGCATTTTTTCTGGAACCCGCGCGCGAACCGACTCGTACCGACGCGTTTTCACGGTGTGTGCTGAATTACGCGCACGTGCGGCCACCCCACGTGCCAACGAAGACAAATAGACTTGATCGACGAGTCGAATGCGTTGCATTAAGCCAAAGAGACGTGAAAAAGTCGGTTAATTATAGGAGAGTCGATTGATAAAATAAATAGCGCGTTTCGGTATATATCTCATCGAACAATGGGGCCTAGCGAGTACGCACACGAGTGCTCGAGGAAATAAATTTCTTTCTGAAACTCGTCGTTCAATAAATTCACTGAAATTATTATACGAGTGCGCTTCAGCACAGTCGGAGGAGAGGTGAAAAAAAAAAATCTGTCATTATTTCAAGAGAGATACGCGGAGCTTTCGCGTAATTCTTGTAAAATATAGCCTTCGAAAAAGTCAAAATTCGCGGAATTCTCTGCGAATTTCAAGTTTTTTTTGTTGTCGCCACGGCCGCCGGGATTTTTCACGCTGTCGCTCGTCCGGTCACATTTCGCCATCCTGTCTAATCGAAGCAGTGCAGTATTAACGGTGAAATTCAATGTCCCGAATAATCGCGAATCGAAAGAAATTCGCGTCTCCTTGTCGCATTATCATTTAAGAAGACGTTCCGCGAAGCATGAAGATTTCACCGATTTCAACCGAAGTGGATGTGGATCGATAATTCAGGAAACGTATTGGCTCGGCGGATGGCAGTGACGTATCGCCATTTCAATCCTCCTGCTCCGTTGCTTAATGAGAACAAACGATTCCTCATATTTCAAGGGGGTCACGACCGAATCCTCTTCCAGCCCTTCCAGCTGGGACCCTCTTTACTTTCGATTTTCCGATCTCGCTATGGAAAGAACAGACACCGCGGATAACGGGGGAAAGAACAAATCCAAATAAAGTGAAGTACGGCTTGCTAATAGATATTAATGGAACTCTTTTCGCCGTGGAAATACGACCGTTTTCTTTTTTTTCTCTCTTTTTTTTTTCTTCCACGCGAACGAACAGCCGGGGCATCTTCGTTGCTTCACGCTGCGAGTGTGCGAATAAAAGAAAAAAGTCGAGTGCGTTTGTACGGACGCGAGCGAGGAAATATTGGGAGAAATTAAACGACAAGAATAACCGTTCGAGAGTCTTGTGAGAGAACAGAGACGTTCCAAACAGAACGTCCACGCTCGTGTTATTTGCACGACAGTACAGTTCTCGAGTTCACGTCGCGTTTCGCATAATTGGTTCGATTGATACGCGCGTGCGTAGCGTTTCTTTGATCCCTTGTTCGCGAGTTTTGTTCGCGTGTGTCGCGATGGAAAAAAAAACAAGTAGAAGGCAGCCAAGCAGTTTGCCGCGACAATCGCGTCAAATATGTGCGACCGTACGAAGTGCTACGAAGCTGATTAAATATTGCGAAACTAACGGGAAAATTGGTTACATATTCCCCGATACACCGTGTTTACGGCTGCAATTTAGCGAGAACATCCCCCCCATCCCGCGGGGCGACAGTTTTATTTTCACGGCGTAATGGTCATGATAAAATCAAATTTTATACCCTGCTAAAAATCTGCTCGCATAGCAGGTCGACATGTTATTTTAATGAATAATTGTCCTCGACGGTAAACGCGTTAGTGCGAACGGCGCGCGCTCCGTGTCACTTTATCCGAGGCTGATTGAATAAAATTCCGCCGTGCGCGAAACAATAACTCGATACAAGGCCGATTATCGATATTCGTAAATCGAATATCGCGTTACTAGTTTCCATAAACTTTTTTCTTTTTTTTTTCGTAATTGTCGATTATTAAACGTCAATTTTTTTCGGGGGAGGGGCGGGGGAGGGGTGGAGGGAAACACACGCAAAACGGTCGAAAGGTACACTCCTAAATCGTACGCTTTCCGCGCGTATCTCGCAATTGTGGTAAACGCCAGACACGAACTTGCGCGAGCTTCTCTGGCGCCCCCGAAATTCTTCCGGGAGTTTCCTAATGAGCTACGGCAGTTTGCTCCCTAACGAGTCAGCCGTCGCATTAACGGGATCAAATTTTTCAGGGAATTCATCGGGAAGATAGCGAGCGCGAGTGAAAAACATTTCTTTTTCTTTCCGCACGCCCGCCCGCCCCCCCCCTCCTTCGTCCCTTTCTCTCCTTCTTTTTATTTTCTGCCCGAGAAGAGAGAGGAAGGGACGAGACAGAGACGGGATGAGCAGTGGTATCTGGAAGCCTCGAGGGTAATCGACCTCCACTCTTGAGCACCTCTCGGATCTCAGCCGCTAATTAAGACTTTTACTTTTTCCTTGGTAAGTCTCTTCTATCTTCTCGAGTGTCGAGTCTATCTTCTCCGTAGGGAGGGGAGAGGAGAGGAGAAGAAAGAGGACGCGGCGACAACCGGCCGCGGCGTTGGTTACGGACATGGGTCCGTGAAAAACCGTCGACCGAGATGGCGCGAGAGCACAGCTGTCGGCAACGGGACGGGATAAGATCAAATCCGAGCAGGCAAATTTTAATTATATCCCGACATCGAGTTGGCAACATTCCGTCGTTTTTAATAAAACTTTCATTTCAAGAAGGAGAAAAAAGGAAAGAGAGAGAGAGAGAGAGGAGGAAGGCTAAAGGATTTTTCATCCGCTTCATCTTTCTTTGTTGGCAATTCGCGAGCTCGAGCTTAGAATTTACAGGCAATATCGCGAAAATCATTTCCATCGAGAATAAATGTTTGAAAAAGAACGAAACAGGAAGTCGGAGTCAGGAGTTCGGAAACCGAGAGAGAGGTAGCGGCCGAGAGATCGCGGCGACAGTCGTTAAATTTAATTAGAATTTCTTTCACGCGCGCGAGAATTTCGACCGCACGGGGCCGGTCGAAATTTCCAAAATATCGTTAATAATATCAAGCGCGTTTAATCACCGGTTCGGAGGGAAATGAATCACGTCGAGGCACATCGGGGACTCTATCAATTTGAACGCAATTTATCATTCCGCGGTTCGTGATAAATTACAAAAGGGTTGCAGATTTTGAAATGGGGAGGGGAATTACGTTGCCACCACCCCTCGGCGAGGTCCCATCGTGTCGAATAATGGTGACTAGAGATCCGAGGGGCTGCTGCTCTTCCCGCTCTTTCCCCGTGGATCGTCGATGCCCCGTGCTACCCGTATATCGGTTTCGATATCACAGTCGAGATTCTAAATTGCGCGCATAAATCTTCGACTCGGTGCACGGCTCGCGAGAGCGAGGCTCGCGCAAAGCAGAGAGTTAAAGTCGCATGAGCCCGCGAAAGCCTTCGTTCGAATGGTGCGAGCCCAGGATCAAGGATATATGAAGAAGAATAGCGTGGACGAGGAGGCTCGACTAAAGAGAACGAAATACCAAGCAGAGGCAGAAAGAGAGAGTGAGACGAGAGACGAGAGAGGAGGATGAAAGAGGGAGACAGAGCGAGAAAAAGAGGGTGCGCTCGAGATATAAATACTCGCTTGAACTCGAGAGATGAGGAGTGAAAGCAATGATTTTCAGTCGGTAGCTTCTTTCTCTCTCTCTCTCTTTCTCTCTCGTTTCTCTTTCTCGGTCTTCTTTCCCCTTTTTCTTTCTCCTTCTTCGCCCGGCGCTTTCCCCCCGCTTCTCTCAATTTCTTTCTTTTTCTCTATTACGAGCAGCGGCGTCACCATCAACCAGAAGAGCTTCACAAGTACCCTAAACCGCGGGGCGCCGAGTGCTAATTACGAATAATTATGAGTACTAATTAAGGCTTCCCTTTGCAGCGGTGCGCGAATTACGAGCAAAGGTGTACGTATAATATACCCGCGCTTTAACGGCGCTATTAAACGCGTGCTAACACCATAGAAATGATCGGCTTTGAAGACACGCAATGTACCCGCAGACACGAAACTTTCGATGGGTTCTCACGTACACCGGGGACAAATTCTCTCTCTCTCTCTCTCTCTCTCTCTCGTTTACGCGGAATTATGTAAATCGAGCGCGATTTAATCATCGCTTAACACGCTGTTACTCGCGTGTTTTTCAATTTTCCCTGCAATTTTTGCAATAGACGCCGGATTAACACGTAGAAAGAACAGCATAATGAATCGACGAGATACCGTCGAAACATTTGACAAGTTGATGCGCAAATGTCACAATCGGTGGCAAAATTGTCCGAAACGTTCGCAAAGGGTCGCCGAACTTCAAAAAGGCTCTCTCTCTTTCTCTCTTTTTATCCATGAAAATTCTGTCTTTCGGATCACTGAATATTTGGAGAACCGAACGTGTTTTAAATAAAACGGAAAAGTGTATTTAACTAACCGGTCGTGAAAAATACCGTCAAAGACTTTGGCGAATCAACACTCCATTGAGTTTTTACGAATCCTTTGAATTTCCTTTTTCCTTTTTTTCGCCTTTTAAATAGGACGTGTTCGTCCACCCTCTCCCGCCCCTTTTAATAAGAACGTAGAGTCCAACGAAACTCATTCTGTTCCCGAATCCATGCAAACAAAAAAAAAAGAAAAAAAGAAGAAAGAAAAAAATTAAACATATCTCGAGTTTAAATCCATACGTTGAATCGCAAATACAATTGCAATTCCTCGCGCGGACAACTAAAATTTCGACTTTGACTCTCGAAAAATCGGGCAACTTGGCAGCAAAGTCGACAAGTGTTTCTGACAAGCACGGTGCGTTTAACCGACTACGTCGGCTCCGATAGACGGTAAATCGGATGCAGCGGATGGTGGATGCGTGAAAGGCTTTTCGCAGGCGCAATCTCGCATTTAATTCGATTATTATAGCTCGACCTGTGTGTATATAGGCAATGGATTAAGTAATTCAAACGGTGGATACGCGGCGCGTCTCTATCGCGTTTCGACGGCCGGTGCTGCTTCCAGCGCACGACCCGACCACAGTTTTCCCACGAAAATCCCTCACGCTCTACGTGAAAATCTGTTTCCACGATTTTCACCGTTTTTCCCTGCTGTCGAGCCGCCGCGTATACGCGACGCGCGGTCCAGATTGCCGATGCGCCCTACGCTTGCCGCGGAGAAATAAAATCAGCCGCTATGACAGAGTCAGGTGCTATTGGCGCTATTCCGGTTCCTCGGCTATCTCCCCTTCCGTCGCGCTCACCGATGGAATTTTATTCGACGCCCTTTTGTTCCAACTACCTTCGATCCAAACCGAGCAATTGTTCATACCCACGTTAATTACCAACGTTGGGAAAAGTTTAACATCCCTCTCTGAGAGTGTAGCCCAAGAGTAACCCCAGGTGATACCCCAACTGCCAGCTGTTTTCCTCTTCTTTATTTCTCTTCTTCTTCCTCTCGAGCGGAAGCTCGGCCGTTCTTTCTGCGCAACCACATCAACGAGGAAAGTTACCGCGGGGCCGGTAATTCGATTTGAAAGCGATCCCTCCCGGTCGAATGCCGCTCCCGCCCGGTACATCGCGCAGAACGGAGACGAACTTTGCCGGACGGGCTCGATTGTTTCACGGGCTGGCCGTCGTTGAAAATCGAGGACCATGGTTATGACCGTTAAACCGGGCCATGGAAAAAAATTCGTCGAATCATTTCTTTCAATGGGCGTTTCGCGCGGCGTTCATAACTTTCAACCGGATCGGTAATGATCGGTTCTGTCGCGGATTTTTCCCTCCACCCTTCTTTCTACCCTTCATTCAGAGTAAATTTCAATGACTCGTATTCCAGGATTCGACGGCATAGACGCCATAGACGTCCCCTCGGTCGCGACCGAAAAAAATCTACTCCAAGTGGCTGATACTCCGGTGCTAATTACTTGGATTTTTCGCGCACGAACTGCGCTCGATAACGCCGGCCGATCTGGGTCGCTGGTACACGGGCTCGAGCGGCGCACGAGTGGATCCGAACGACCGGAAGAATTATTGATTTCATATATCAATTTGTCTTTGTTCCGGCCACCGTCACTTCCAGCTTTAATTTAAATCGCGCTCGGTATTTCTCTGATTTTTGTTTAATCCGGAAAGTCTACCCGCCACGCCTTCGTAATGTTTCATCCATTAACGCGAACCGGCGCAAAGCAGAGAATCGCCGAGTGTATGCAAAAATCTCGAAACGTTTAAAGAATTGATTGGAGTTTACTCAAGACAGATTGATTTAGGGCTCTCGGTTGTGAAAAGCAGCGCGCCAGTTACTTTTACGCCGAGTCGAATCTGAAGTCTTGCTTTTAAAGAGATTCGGTTTCTTTAAATAGGAAACAGAAAGGGAGAAGAGAGTTTGCGAGATTTAATATTTCTCCGCGAGCTACCGTTTATTTTCATCTGAGCAGAGCTGGCAGAGTCTCTCTCGAATATTTTTTTCCCTCCCACTTCCCCTCTCCCTCACCCCTCTCCGCCGAACATCTTTCTGACAAAGTTAAGAAGATTCTTCCGTTGCATCGTACATAACGTTACAAAGGCCCGAAAGAAGCGAGATCGCAGCGAGAGTTTAAAGCCATCTGCTTGTTGCACCCCTTTCGCATTTGCTCTTGACTCGTTATGTCACTTGAAGAGAACCGTGCGCATTGAGTTACAGTTAACTTTAAGTTTCACGGAACTTGCCGTCCCGAAACTTCTGCAAAACCATCAAACGGACGCCTGCTATAGGCGATCCAGAAGCAGAAGCATTCCCTCCGAAAGAAACGCAAGGGATGGAAGCGCGTTGCAAACGCGTCTATTCTCTTCCCTTCGGTCTACTCTTTCCCCTCGCTCCTCGCTTCGCCCCGACGCGAGTCGAAGTTTGTGCAGCTTCTTCGGCCGGAATATGTGAAATGTAAAAAGAAAGAAACACGCGAGCTTGGGCGGTTCCATCGCGTTCAAGTTTCTTTCTTTTTTTTTCTTCTTTTTCTTTTTCTTTTTTCTTTTTTCCTTTCTTTTTCTTCAACGAGATTATTCAATTATACTCTTAGCGCAAGGTCTGCGTTTCGTTTCTACCGCCGACGCCGGGGGATGCTGTCTCGAATTTCAGAGAAATAAAAACAAGGCGCAACGTATTTATTTACGATTGTTTGACGGCCCGGTGTTTCACCTGCGCGAAGAAAAGCAGATTTCGAGCGCTAGCCGGCGAAACTTTAACAATAATGTCATAACGCGTCCCTTAACTCGATGACCCTCTCGACATCAATTCTCGTGGCCGAGTGCCGTGGTGAAATTGCATCGCCGCCGCCGCCACGCCGTTGTAAAGTATGCAATTAACGCTTCGCGTGAGCGCATGAAAAATACATTTGCTCGTGGCCTATCAGACGGCGGTCATTCCGTCGGATCAACGAAACAATTCCGTTGGGAATGGGATCAGAAATGCGAGTGGCAAGCCGACGCGGCACTCGGTTTGAGCAATGGAAATTCACCGGTCCTCGTAAAACTGTCAGTTTTTCTTTCGTCTTCTGTTGCGAAACTTCGGAAAGATTAATTAAAACGGGCGAGAAAATAGGCAGGAACCCGGCGAAAAGAAGTGTGTCGGACGGCTAGCTAATCAACGTGGAAACCCGGAATAAATCACGGAAGTCAGCCGTTTAAACGGTATAATTCGCGCTTCATGACGTCCACGGAATAATTAATCCCCTAATCGCGAAAGAGCGAGCCGCGAACTCGGGGAGATCCAGGCAGGGCGCCGTTTAAAAAGCAATCTCGGCAGCCAGGCCGAGTACAGGAACCGTGAAAATTATTATGCGAGACCCCCACGGCCTTCCACCCCGTGGATGGAGGAAGCAACACACCGGCGGCGTGTACTCGCTTCAACGAACGAGGAGCCAGCCAGGAGCTGTAAAAAAGAGGGCAAGAAGGAAGAAGAAAGAAAAGAGAAGGGAAGAGGGAAGCGGGGGATGTTAAGGCCGCGCAGCAAGGAAAGAAGGACTGCCACGACGAAGATTCTAAAATATGAGAGCTATTAACCGTAGTTCCCTATGAGCATTACCTTCCTTCATGTGTAAATAATGCAACCCCACCCCCTACCGATCCAGTCTTCCCCCACCCGTTGTGTTACTTCGCAACCTCTCCAGCCCTGCGTACCTGCGACGTACCCTGTACGTGCCTGTAATCTGCAGGCTTGCACGCGGCCGTGCAACCTGCCGGCGCAGCTGCGGAACGAGAGTTTAAACGCATATTCACGGGGGTGTTGCCGAGGCATCGAGTCTCGCCATTCCTCGCGCGCTCACAATCAGCCGCCGGAGGTTCTTTGCAAAAGCGCTGCACACAGGGCTAAGGGAAAGTTCACCCGGGGAGAAATTAATTTCGCTGCCTAATCGCGAGGATAATTAGCCTTGAGAGTTGTGTACCATCGACAAATTGGTGAAACTTACGGGGGAAGGGGGGACGGTTTTAGTAGGTCATTCGGTTGTGTCAGAGCCTTGGTGTTCGAGACTCCGCAACCGATCGACTATATCAAGCCTTGCATCCGTTAATCGAGCGAGTCGCAACGCGGCAGTTAACGACGGTGTACAGGTTGTTGATAAATTGCCGAGCTGTCAATTCGACGGCTGCGTTTCGCCGATATCGAATCGTTCGCAACGATTATCCTCGATACAGTTACTTTCTCAGAAACAGTTTCGATCTCGTCGGGATCTGATGAAAAGAATTCGAAGTGCGTCGTGAAAATTCGCCCCCGACCTTCCCGACGACGGCGAAACCAAAGGCAGAAACCAAACATTCACGACCTCGGTGCGCTCCAACGCGCGACCAACAGCGAACGTCGTTGTTCCAAATGAAAACGCGGATAACCGAGTGCATCGCGCGGCAGTAAAAGGACAATGCGTAGGCAGGGGTTCGCAGTTCCAAAAGCGGGCTTGCTTGCCAGAGCGTCGAAATTTACGCGTGCTGCCACTACGCCGCGTTAAATTTCGTGCCTTTTAAGTCGAGCTTTAAACGACGGTTTTAAAGGGTCGCCGGTTTAGCGATAAATTCGAATTCAGCCAGGGTCACTGCCTCGGGTGGCTAGTTTATCTGCGAAACGGGGGACCCTCGTGGCCATCGTATCTTCCAACTGACGCGTCAGAATAAACGCGGCACGCGTTAAAACACGCCTTTGAGAATTACGGGCGGGCGAGAAGATCTTTGTTTGCCAAAGGCAATTGCTTTATGCAACACGGATCTCGATTTGAGTTTCGATCGTGGAATGGAACGGACCGCGGAACCGCGGAACCGCATAACCGCACAGTCGATACCAGCCATTTTCAGACACAACGATCGTTTAAATTCTTCGCGAGTGTCCTCGGTCGAAACTTTTACACGATGGTTGTTTCCGAAATCTTTTTAACTTTTACACGAAGAGAACGTACAACACGTAGGCTCCTCACAGGCTCCTCACAGACGAGTCACACGCTAATCACTTTTACATTTAAATTAGCAGTTTTTGCTTCGCGTTCTGGCGAACACGTTACAGCGACTCACTTTTTACAGCAACACACTTCAACGTAATACGCCTCTATACTCGTGCCTCCGAAAAAAGAAAAGTCAAACAAAAAGTCGAACAAAATATGCCGAGCAGAATTACGAGGCACTTTGCCAAGCGCGTATACTCGCAATTTATGCGTTTCTGATAATTTTGCGTAATAGCTGGTCTAATATTTGTCGTTTGATCTCTATCCATAAACGCGTAAATCGTTTCGCGTTTTGCTTCTCTTTTCATTTCGAGAAATTTTCGCCGTTGGACATAAAGGGGACGACTTACAGATGATGAGTAGAATCGACGGATGCTCTTGGCCACCCTCGTATTTGCCGCTGAGAAACAGAAACCATTCCCATGGATCTACTCTGACTCCGTACCTACGGCAAAATAAAAGAGAAAGGCATGTAAACACTTGGGAAAGAAGAGAAAAAAGGAGGAACACCCCGTTCGTTATTATCACATCCCCCCATCCTCCTGTCATCCTTGCAATTTTATCTCCGAAGTCACGTGAAGCGTGAGCGTCTACATCGCGATATGGGTCGGGAAGCAAAGGCGTCGTTATTAACGATAGCTTCTGTCGGCAGTGCCGCGCTCTTCACAGGTCCTTGAAAAAAAAAAGAAAAAAGAAAAAAGAAAATGCGAAACGGCGAAGGGAGGAAAAACCGAGGAAGGGTAGGTCAGATAAAAAGTCACGGGCCCCTTGATCCCTTTCTTCTTCAGAATAAATAACAATCGTCAACGCGCGTTCGCTTCTGAAATTTAAAAAAAGGTCACGGAGAAGAAGAGAGGAAGAAGTAGAAAAGTCTGCTCCAAGTCACACCCTGTCGCGTAGCAATTTCGCAGGTAAATAAATTCGCCGAGATTCGATTATGGAGAAACGGGCCGATTCCTCTGTCACTCTCGCTGTCTCTCTCGATCTGTACAAACGCCGTCAATCATCGTTCGACTGTCTATTAAACATACTTTCACCCGAAAGAAAAACGACTCGCCAGTTCGCAGTGCATCGAGCGCCAGCCCCGCCAACAATTTTTATAGCTCTATATCGGCGAGATTTATCGCACGCCATCGTATCAATCCGAGTCATCAGAAACGTTTGTTGCACACGACCGCCGACGATCACGGAAGACAAACGAACTACATTCGCGGTCGACTAACGAAAGAGAGAGAGAGAGAAAAAAATCAAACCCAAAGGGTAACCGACACTAATGGCTTCAGGTCGAACGCGTCGGCTAACGATGATGAACGAGGCTTATAGCTGAAGTAATTAAAGTATTTGAAGTGGGCGCGGTCCGACACGGTGCTACGATATTTATTGGGACGGGATCGCTACCTTTTTCCATTCCTTTTTTTTTTTTTCCTTTCTACGTACGTTCGCAGCCACCCCATCTTTCACGTTCACCTCTCGCCCCCCCCCCCGTTACGCCGCTTTTTGTCGTCACAAACGCAATCAGTCACGTTGACGCAGGCCGCGATAATTGAAGAGCGAGCCGGAAAAATCAAACGTTTATAATTGATAGCTACTGTGCGTGCTCCGTGGCACACGGTGGCGAGTCAAAAGCGATTCGAAAGAGAACATCAATCCTCTTATATTACCGTCCGGCAAATCACTGGTCGTTTAAAATACCGCGTGGTATCTTTCTGCAGTTTCGCCGATTGAATTGTTAAACACTTTGCCGGACCACGGAGGGAAGAACAAAAAAAAAAAAAGAGAAAATAAGAATCGATGCACGTCGCCGTTTATCTGGGATTGACCGTGGTAATACGAGTTAATTCCTTTCCACTATGTGAATGAAACATACAAAGCCGCGGAGGCAGCGGCACATCGGAAAGTGCTTTACCGACGCTGCGAAAGTAAGGACGACGCAACATCGAAACCAGGGTGCGTATTTTGTTTTTCTTTTCCTTTTTTTATTTTTTTATTTTCCTTTTTTTATTTTTTTTTTTATTTTTTTTTATTTTTTTTTTTTTTATTCAATGGACGAAGAGTACCTTGATTCTAGTCGCAACATCTTTGTTCGCTCTTGTTTTTCTGTTTTTTCTTTTTTTGCGCATCATACAGAATCGCGGGAATTGCGTAAATTGCGTAAATCGATCATCGACGATTCATCAGACACTGTGCAGGAATTTAAAAATAAACCTGCAGCAAATGTTCGCTATCACGGTACGAAAGGTAGCCACGAAAGGTAGAAAACGAAGGTTGTCATTAAGGACACATTCACGTGCCAACAGGGGAACACTGTTAGAAGCGTGTTAACTTCCATTTTCATCAATCCCCATTCACCTCGCTGCTAGTCTAACCATCAATTTCTTCAAGCATATCCTTTGTTTGGAGGGGACTCTGTTTTCTAATACGAATGTTCCTCGTTACGGGAAAACGTAATTTACATCAGAGCGCTATTTTCGCTGCAATGTGCCTGAATTACTTATCAGAGATCAAGGGAGAACATATATATATATATAGCCTTCACAGTAGATTCTGCGAAGCTAGACGCAACACAGACGGGCATGAATAAACGTAGCCGAGGAAGCAGATGTAATCATGATTTATAAGTGATTTCGCGATACGCGATTCTTCTGATTCGACAAATCACGCTCGATAAAGAACACAGTCGATATCTTTAGCGAACGAAACCTTTAGCGGCAGAAATTTGTCGGAAAGTTGAACGAGATCTTTATCTACCGCCTATCGATAAAGTCTGGCCATCGTTCTGCCTCGCATTCATCCTTCCTTCTTCCTTTAGCGAGCGTGAAACCGAGCAGTACACGCGAAAGTTCCGATCAACTGTCTCCACCTTCGTGGCGCGGAGGTGTACATTTCCGGCGTGAAGGTTTATTGGTTTTATCAAAGATACGATGACTGGCGGTTGTTTATTTCAGATAAGCCTGAGGGTAAAGCAAGCGAGACGACGGAGACTCGAGGGAGGGATATCGAAATTCATCGACCGAAGGCGTGAGTGGGAACGATATTAAATTTCTTTTCCCCGAACGAGAATAGCCGCGCTGATCCAGGCGCACCCGTTAAATCCGCGCCCGTTCTTTGCTCGTCGAAGTTCGTTAATACACGAAGCGTCACGATAAAATCCCCAATTCCACGTCGATCCTTCGAAGGCAGAAGGGAGACGTATTGAGAGACGGTTGATCGAGAAAAGGGCGGTACGCTCGACTCTCGTGCTAGACAGAGGCAAACTCGCGGGAAATCGCGGGAGAAAGAGAAAAGAAAAAGGGAACGATGCCTCTTTAGGAGGAACTTTAGATTGAAAGAGTTCGAACGACGTCAGTACGACGTTGAAATGTGCCTCTGGTGTAAAAGAGAAAAAAAAAAGAAAAAATAAAGAAAAAACGTAACCGCGAATGGCTCGCGTTACGTTAAATATTAATAAATGACGCGATCGGGTCGCAAGGGCGCGGGCTTTATCTTGGACAAGCAGCCAGCGAGCACGTTCGCGTTGTTACCTTTTATCGCGTTGGTGGCTAAAGAGAGTGTGGCTGCCTGTAGCCACGGCACGGCTCGGTGATTCGATAGTTTACGCAATCGAGCTATAAATGAGCGGAGGCGCATTGACACACATTAACCGGGCACGTTCGCGCGTTGTAAAACCGTGTGAAACCGTGTAAAACCGTTGCAAAGCAGTGTAAACCGTGTAAACTGTGAACCGGAGCGAGCAATTTTTTCTCTCTGATCGAAACAGTCGAGACTGCGGCGCACGCGTTCCGTGTAATCGAGCGACCTGTATATAAAAAAAAAAGAAAAAAGAAAAAAGAAAAAAAAAGGCTCGACTGTCTCTCTCCAGAGAGTGACCACTAGCGAGAAAGATCAGTGACCTGTATGGCCGTCGGTGCCGTCATTAATACGATTTAAAACCTCGTTTTAGGGGCGTAATCCGGTGACCTGGATTTTGTCCGGCAGCACACCGTCATCTAATGGAATTTCAAGTTCATAGTGTAATTGGCGCGATCCGATTACGCGCACAAAGGTTTACCGTGCAATCTGTCAAATTAAATCACTTGCCGCGGGATCTTTAATCGGATTAGAGTGCTGCCGGAATGTGTGTATGCAACTCGGCGTAAACATCCAACAGCGGTATCCTCAATTAGACTCAAAAGCGTATCGGCGACGACTGGTAATCGACTTGTCAGCAAAATCGCGCGACCGAATTGTTCGAAACGGGCATGGAAACTACTCTAACTGAATAAAACGGGGAAACGATTCCGTTGTAAGTGAACTCGACGTAAAATCTCGAGGATATCCAGCACCAGCGGATAGTGAAAAATCCTTACGATCGAGCGACGTTGCGCGACGACTTTGTTTCTCGGGTCGAATTTGCAGAAGCTTGGCCACCAGCGTGTGTATACACACAAACTCGCGTGGACATACACACAAGCGTGCCTGTAAACCTGAATAAATCCTCTTAAAACAAACCTAAAGCTACGGGCACAGTTTAGGCCAAACTCTAAAGTAAACTTATTTCCGCGGGATAACGCACTTTGGACCCTTCGGTCGGGCGAGAACGTTGGTCCTCGAAGCAGCTCGAAATAAATCTCGCGACGAAATAAAGCGTCGCGAGTGCGCGTGTTTCGAAAGAGCAGAGAGTTACGAAATCTCTAGACTTCGATGATTGATTTACGACGCGGGAATATCGATGCAGCGGAGCACCGGATAGCGAAGGATACGAGAACGATACACAGGCGGGAACGGCTCGACGGAAGCTATCGCGATGCCGGAAACGACTAATGCCATTTTTTCGCGCTCCCGGTAATACCGGGCAACGGTACAGTTTCGAGGATTCTCCGACTATAGCTCGTGTAATCCGGATGAACGGTGGACGAGTTTTATTTCTCGGCATGACGTGAATCCTTGCGAAAATCGCGAGCAAAATAGAACGACGGGGATGAACGTGACACGCTCGGATCCGGCTGTCCCTCCGCGACGAACCCGATATCGAATCGTTGAAAATTTCCAAAGCTGGACATTGTAATCGTTCCTACGAATATGAAACTCGCCGGACCAAGCTTCGAAAAAATAATGGCTGAAACGAATGGCGCATCGCGAATCTCTGCTCTGCCGTTTGCTGTTCAACGGTATTTGTTGTCAGACGGCGCGCTATAAATATCGCCAACTTTTGCTTCTGTTTTGTCACGGCGTGACAGAAATTGAAAAATCGCAGAGAAATGCGTGCGCGTGTTTCGATGCCCGCGGAAAGACGAAGAACAAAAAAAAAAAGGGAAGAATTTCCTCTCCGGAAGGAGAGATGATTCTGTAACAAGCTCACTGGGTCGGGTGCAATATCTACTTTGATCTTTTGGGTGAATTCAGAAATTTCCGCAAGAAATGCCAAACACAGAAATTGTTCTTCGTCTTGCTTCGCCGTTTGATTCGCCTTCGCGTTCTCTTCACGGTTTTTCACGAATCGCGTCCCCGTGAATTCGAGCCATTAAGAATCGCACGGGGCTTCGTACAGTTCCAGTTTAAGTGCATAAATTATGGCCAGATCGTGGACCTTTCAAAAAGTTTCTCGGACGCTGCTACGAGAAAGGACAAGGTGGCAGGAGGCGAGGAGGAAGGAGAGAAACTTCGATACCTCTGTCTCTCTATCTCCAAACCTTTCCACGGACTTTTATCGATAGAGCCGGAGTCCTTTGCCGAGAGTCCCGATTAATTGAGTTCCCCTCGTACTTTTTTTTTTTCACTTGGCGAGAGAGAAAACGTCCTCCCACTTTCTTACTGCCGTGTCTTTTTCAACCTCCGTCCACCTCCGCCTCGACGTTTCTCCGCGTCGATTAATCTCGATCGCCGTGAAATCGCGTTGCTTGCTTCGTTCCTATTCTCCTGACTCGACAAACGAACGCTTTTTCTTGTATCCGTTCGCCGCCGCCCCGACAGATTTCTTACGAATTCAATTATCACGGAACAAGGCGAAATTAAGGAAACTCTCTCTCTCTCTCTCTTCCACGTCGGATGTGAACTGTCGGACGAGGTGTATTCAAAATAATCTAGTTATTACGCAGGTTCTTCGTAGTTGTCACGACAGGATATTTCTCAACATCTGCGTTTCTCTTTGCGGAAGCAAATAAGGGAAGCATCTGGTCTCAGATCTAATTTACTATGATCCGCTAGATGAGGCTAGCCAAAAGCTTTCGGATCGAGTAGAACTAAACTTCAAGCTATTTCGATATTTCCTAGGCAAGTCTCTCTCTCTCTCTCTCTCTCTCTTTCTCAAGAAAGTTTTCCAGACTTTAAATAGATGGTAATTCTTGAAAGAGGAGAGTGCAACAACTTTCCGGCTCAATTGCTACCCTCTTTTTTCTCCGAATTTACACTTTCAAACGCAATCCTGAATGTTCTCGTTACAACAATCTTCGTGCCAACGCACCGTCTGTAATGAAATTTTCCTTGGAAGAGGGAGAGTCGAAAAGGCGTCGGCACCGCTTCAACCATTTCGAGAAACAACACGACGATATCAAGGTGAGCTGCGCGATCAAAGAATAATTTACTCAATCGTGCTGATTGTCTCGAGGGAAATTCTCGTTACCAGTCACGCGTGGAATCACTTGTTCTGTACGTTCGACGAAAGTCTTCGAGCGATTCTGCAACAGCAGCGTCTGTTTTAGAAAATGCTCCGAGACTGGCTCGAGCAATTACGTCGGGAAAGTTTCTTTCCAAAGTTTTTCCACGCTTAACGAGCGTGATAAATTTCTGTTACGCGTTCCCAGGAGCTGGCAGACCCGAGGCCCAGAGTTTACAATAGCGATAAAAATCTCGTTGAAATTATTCATGGCGCCCGAGCTTGTACTTCGCCCTTCTTCGTTCAACGGCCAGAAAATTGGTAAAAGGAAGGGGGAGAGCTCTCTCTTTCTCTCTCTCTCTCTCTCTTTCTCTCTCTCCCTCTGTCGCGAAATCTTCCGTTCGAGACCAGACTAGCAGCACGTTGTTAATTTTGATCGATCCTTACGGCGCAGCGCAAGGATCGCCTTCATTACGTCGTTTGTAAATTAATTAATTTTTAGACAGTCCCACGGCGAATATCTATGTTTCGGAAAGTACGACCGACCGAGTTTCGCGAATATCGATCGGATAATTCAATTGAAATTCAACCGGCTCGTAAATAAATTCTGCGGAATTTAGAAATACATTTACCGGCAATGTTATTGACACATTAGCAAGGTTGAATTATATTCGCGCTTTTGCCTTGTTAATTAACGCGCCGCTACGTGTATCTCTGATAATAATAACCTTTATAATCGGCGCGAAAGTTTTATCGAGGTCTCCGATAATGACGTAGTTATCGAAATAGATTAGGCTGTCACGGTGACTTTGATTCCCAGCGAGAACGACATCAATAGGTCCAGCCAGGAATTCTACATTGTGTTCGAACGACAAGGGAAATCTCATTTTTCACTGCCGGCTTGATTGATCCCCCCCTCTGTTTTTTTCCTTCTTTTTTCTTTTTTCTTTTTTTTTTTTGTTTCTGCCATCCCGTGCGAATTTCACGTGCAAAAAAGAAAGAAAAGAAGAAAGGTCTTGGAAAAATCTCTCCGAAACGCGTCTCTCTCAGATCTCGCGATTCGTTCCGTCGGGTCGTTGATCAACTGAAATTTATTCGCCGTTCAAAACTATCGCGCAGTTTAATTAAAATTTCACTCGAAATCTCTCTTTTTCGCGTCTTATTTTTTCGCTTTTCTCTCTCTCTCTCTCTCTCTCTCTCCAGTGCTCCCAGTGACAGGTTGATGAAGTTGTCGTTTTCTGGGGTATCTCCCCCTCTATGGTATTATTCGAGGCTCCGAGCAAAACCACCTCGCATTTAGGGGCTTTCCACCGTGTTTTTCAAGCTACATCCTTTGATCAGTCGCATGATCGAGAGGTAGGTATACGTCTCGATAACCCATCTCGCGCGTACATTCGAAAAAGTACCTCGAGGGACGTATCGAACGCTCGAGCGTTCGGACATCTTTTACAACGGGATAAAGACATCAGTGTCACGAGATGACACTGGCTTCTTTGATAAATTATACCGTCGTCCGCTACGCGCCAGCTAAATTACTACAAATAATTGAACGTCGAGATTTTTGAGAATCTTCCCTGCCTGTTCTTCCTCTTACTTCCTTTATCGATCGCAAATCTTATAAATTATCGTCTCCGCGACGTTGCAGGATATACGCGTCCGGCTATACCCACAAATCCGAGGCTAACTCTCAACGAATCCGATCACGTGTCCGTCCGCGAGGACGCCATGCTACATTTGCGCAGGGTAGCGCGGTTTTATCAAGATTCTCGATACACACTCACTTTATGAAATTTTCGAGAAGCAATCGGATTCCGCCGATGCCCAACAACAGGAAGCCCCAGTTGACGAATCCCGTGAAGTTGTCGAAGCCCGAGCTCCAGGAGAACAGGCTATCTCTGGGACGGTGACATCTGTAAGGAAAAAGAACGGTCTAAGTTAAAAGAAATTCTCCGCGCGAGATCGATATCGTATTTTTCTGGCCCGCGAGGACATAAAAGAGAAGAAAAGGCACTATAGAAACATCGCTGGAATATAAGAATGGAACAATAAAGCCGCTTCCATGCTCCCGTACGGTTATATGCATTTCCATTTCAATTTACGAAGGAACACGCGATTTATGCAACGTATTGAAACATTTGCTCAAGCTTCTCTTATTTCCTTCTATCCTCCCTTCTATCCACTCCGGTCGTTCCATCCTTTTTCTTTTTTTCTGTTTTCTCTTTCCTTTGTTCTCCTATCCTTGATCCTTTTCTCTCGACAGAAATATACACGATCCGCGAGTAGGCGCCAGTAGAAATGGACAGGCCGCGTCAGACAGTTTTACTTTTGCATCATGCTTGCTCGGAATGGAGTAGCATCTGCCCGCTGTGTAACGCCGTGCGGCAAACGCTCTCAGGGCACTGCCTGATTTCCTTTCGCTCGCAACATCTATGTCTATTAGGTGGACAACGTTGACAATACGTCGATTCTCCATCTTATGAAATTTCAATAGCACGTACGAACCACGCGGCCGAACAGCGACGAACAAAAGCCACTCGTCTTGGGTATCTCTCACGCGGATAATACACCGGGTGAACCTGAGTAATCGGCTTCCACGGACTACTGGTATCGTCGCTTCGTGACTGGGAGCGCGACAAGGGCCGACAAGGACCATCGTGTAAACTTTTCAAAAGCGTTTTGTCTCGAAGCATAAAGCGTTCGAGGGAAACCCTTGTCCCTTCTCTCCGGATAAGACACGCTTGCCTGACTGTGAGAATTTAGGGAGACGAAACAAAGCGCGAGATGTTCACGGCGTTGCTTAAAAGTGGAATATCCATATATAGCATCGTAATCTCTCGTGAATTTCACTCGGCCAGCGAAAGAAATAAAAAAAGAAGAAAGAGAGACTGGTATCAGCCGTTTAAGCTTCGACCTCCTGCTCCCTCCCCATTCTTCGGGGCAAGTTCTTCCACGCTGGTTTTCAACATCAGAGCGTGATTAAGGTTGAAACTGGAACGGCTTCTAAGTCGCTGTCGCAGGAAGCCACGAGACTCGAGTATTTACAAGGGAAGATCCTACGAGAAAGTCGATCGGAGAGAGTTCTGTCCCCGTGGACATCGAAATCCACCGCGTCTCAAAGGAACGATACGACATGGAGAGGAACGCAACGACAATATAAGAAACGCGCGACGACGCGAGTGACGGAACAGAAAGCGGGGACGAAGGGAAGAAAAGTTGCCGCCGTGGGGAAGGCAATGCCGCGATAAAGCTACGATAAAAGAGAAACGAAAGGAAGCCCTTTCTGAAATACTGCCGCCGTTTGTTCCTCGTAATTACCTGACACACAAGTCCCTTATTTCCTGCAACTATGTGCATTTAATGTGATCGTTTAACCTGGCCGCTGTCTCGAGTAAATCCTAACTATTACTCTGAATTTATGGCAGATCGTGGTAATTAATAGAGCCGCGATAAAGCCAGCAGGGTCGGCCGACAGAGCCGAGCACAGGAAGAGCTATCTCACACTTCTGATACTGGCCACGGCCTGCGTGGCAGGATGCAGACGTGTCACCGAGAACTTCCATATGCATGAGTGCCACTGTACTGGGTGTCCGATGTGTCGCGGCCAACTTGCTCAGAAACAACACAGCCAGAGCAATAAACGCGTAAACGATCTTTCGAGTACTTGCATACAGGGACTTGTCACTTGCTTCGCGAGTTGAGATCTTAAGTGGTGGCAACAACTGTTACAACGTCCTTTAATTCGGTGTAAACGCGCGATGATTGCCGTTGCAGTGTTTAATATTCATGAAATGAAAGTTCATCTTAACATGTGTATATATATGTATATGTGTATATATATATATATATATATATATATATATATATATATAAAGTCTTTCAACAAACTTGGAAACGAAACACGTACCCGTACAGAAAAGAATTTTTAACAACTCGACGTCTCGGAAAGAATCTCTCTGTTCGAGGAATTCCTTTGTAATTAAAATGATCGCGAGCGAACCTTCGTTTCATAAAATTCCTCCGGCGCGAGATAAAGGAGAATATCTCGGAGCGTGGAATCGTGGATGTCAGTCAGAAACGGTGTATTTTCGCGAGGCTCGAGGGTGAGATCCACCCCACGATCTGACATGAAGGTAGTAGTACAAGTTACCGTCTAGTTCTCAAAGTTCGGATACTGCTCGGTATGCTGCTGTTGGACCGGCATCTCTGTTCCACAGTGCAAAAAGGGAGCCAGTCTTCTTCCGTCTAGACGTACGCTACACGCGAAAAAAAAAAAAAGGAATAAAGAACGTTCGTAACGCAAGAGAGTTTGCGACCCGGCAGTTTTCAACGCGACGCTCTCGATGGCGCGCGTTATAATCCCCTCGATTATTATTGATGTCGTAAAAACGAGGTGAAAAACTCTCGGGCGTTCAACAACGGGGAAGACACCCTTCGTTCGTTGTAACGCGGAAACGTGGTTCAATTTTTATGAAAGTGCACAATTTGTGGAATGGGGCGTCATGTGAAATTCATTCGCCTGCCTGTGTTAGGTTCTCGTTCGAAGGTAACAGATTGCACGAACGTATCGTTTAACATTTAAAGAGAAGAATCAATGATAAACGTGTACCGAACGTATGAACATTTCAGAATACGAAGCATCGATACTTGCAAAAAATGCAGCGAATAATCGAAAAAGTCGTAACGTTTCATGCGCGATTGAATGAATATATGAATTATATTCTTCTGTTAATGTGTAATATATGAATTGTATTCTTGAGGCAATTTTTATGCGGCAATTTTTTACCGACAGTCATGTTACCATATAAAAATTATATATATACACCTATATCCTACATTACGTAGGACTTATATTTTAACGCCATCGGACATTTAAATGGAAGTACGTAAAATTTTCAAGTTTCCGGCTGTCGACGTTGTTGCAACCACTAATTTAAAAAATGTTGCCGATCGTTGTTTCTCATGTCAGAAAAGGGTCGTCGATGTGGAAAAAACTCTCCCATTCGGTTGCATTAGTATGTGAAAACACGAATAGAAAGGGAAAGGAATAATCGGTGCATAAACCCGCTGACACGAAACAACATAAAAATCAGTAACGTATTTTTGCACGGTGCGTCGAAACAACGATCGATGTTTTGGTATAATTGTCCGACCATGCGACCGAACCGAGTAATAATACAGTCTACATAATTCAGTCTGAAAGGATTTTTGCAATCTGAGCGGTCGACTATTCGTTAATTTTACAGCGAAGGGCATAACTGAACACATAACGATGAAAAATTGTTATAACTTCGTAAGGGAAAATCATATAATACTCTACTTTTCACTTTAAAGCACAAAGCTAACTTTAACTGTTTCAAATTTTTTCTAAAAATGTTTCTACATCGTGTAAAACGAGTGGGAAAACAAGAAAATTGCAAAAATTCAAACATCTCTGAAAACGTTAAAACATTTTTTTTTTTTCACAACTTGATCTACCATAGTTTTGAAAATTAAAATCTTTCCTTTACAACCATCTCTCAAAACTTGGCGTACGATATTTTTTTGTCATTTTATCGAACATTGAACGTTAAGGTTAAATAACAAAATGTTAGGTCGTCTTTTGGCCCAATAGAGGAATTCAAAGTTCGATAAAATGGCGAGAAAGATTCGTACAGCAAGTTTCAAGAAGTCGTTCAATCTTCAAGTTCGTGATGGATTTAGTCATAAATAAAATTTTTCAGTATTTTTATATGCGTGTGAATTTTTATAATTTAAAAAGGAAAAAAGAACACTTTTCCACGTGCTAGATGATGTTAAAATATCTTGAGAAAAAAACGAAAATTGGTGATAGTGAAAATAGAAGTTTTGCATTTTAAAACGAGACAAGTAGATTGTTATATGATTTTCTTTTTTACGGAGTTACGACGGTCTAAAATACCGATAATTTTTCGTTTAAATTAATTGCGGCGCGAAGCTGACTGCACGAACACAGTTTACGTTTGTACCAGAATATAGTGATGATAACAAGGTCGTAAAATTTTTTCGGACAGCTACAAAACATTACATGTTTTGCTTTTTTTTTCTTGTATTCTACATGAAAACACTCGGTAGAATATTATTTATGTTAAAATTTCATATTCGTGTTCAGTTTTGCTCGTCACTGTTACATCGTTTTTCCAGTTTTCATTTGTTCATGTTAGCCGGTATTCTATTAACAATGGACGGAGAAGTCGACGCGCTAATAAACAGAGCTATTAGAATTTCTTCAAAATCGATCAAACGCAAATCGTCTTTAGACGGAAGAGCTTTAGCTCGAAAAACTCGTGCGATCAACGAACGTGCGTATCGTTGGTTAACTACACGCTCGTTAAAATTATCGATACTGATAACGAATCGCGGCGTGCTTCATCACAACCGCGCACTACCAATCCGAGTAATTGTAGCTCTATCCGTGTAACTAATATTCGACAAGCAAAACGTGAGCCGGTAATGTTTTATTTGCCCGGTGAATCATGCGCACATTTTGCACGCGTCGAAATCCATATTTGACGCACAGCGAATCGTAAAAGTTCATCTGTTAGTGCGTAACGCAGCCAGTAAGTGCCATTATAGCGAGAAACAGTCACGATCCAAGTCATGGTTATCTGGTCGTTCGTAATTCGTTTCACGATAAGGAACAGGGTCCAACGACCATTATCTAAACCGTACAAGTCCATGAAAAGTATATTACACGCTGTCAACGTTGCCGTCTCCACTATACAACCGGAATTGAAAGAATGCCAAAAGATTGCCTCTCTCGGTCGTAGGGCAATTCTGAAAAGTAATAATTCGATAAGAAGATCTCTTCGAATTTCGAAATAATGCTGATTGCTTTGATCAACGTTTAAATAATCACTTTAAAATGGCAACCTTCGATTACAATAATTTACAAATTCCAGCGCCTTTATTAGCGAGTTTCGAAATGTAAGTTGTAGCCAGTTCCTCTCGAGTGACTATTCCCGATGTCCGTAAAATATCTTTCGATCGAAGTGGCTAGTAACTCAATAAGAGTTTCGTATGTTCGAGTCTCGTCGGCTACCGAGTGAACCAGCATCGATCCAGATGAGACTACGTCTCTCCAAAAACTGGTACGTAAGACTTAATACGATCGCGAGACGCGAACGGCGACGAAAGAGGAAAAGAGAGGGAGGAAAAGGCGTGGAGCCACAAAAGGGAGCACTCGCCGTTTTCTCTCTCATCCCCTTGGCTGTGCCTCGAATCTCAAGTCAGCCCCCGGTGGCTGACGCGGAAGCAGGGAAGCCGTTGTACATACAACGGGGGGACACGAAGACGAGAAAAGGATGAGGCGAAAAAAAGAAGGAGACGTAGCAAAGGAAGAGCGTAGAATGGCAGAAAGGGGCAGTAGGTTCATAGGGTAGGTTCCCGTATCTGCCTCGCGAATCTTCCTGACACCGGAACCCTCGTGAATATTTAAACGATAGACGGATATACATATATTACCCATGTAATGAGGAGGGAAAACTTGCCGCTCAGGCAGCCGCCATCGGGCGATTCGGGAACGAAGGAGAACGGGCAACAGCAAGAACAGCAAAGGATGGAAGAATACTCTAAATGATTCATGAAGGAAAATTAAATGGCGCTTTAAACAGGTCTTCTTCCTAGCCCGGTTTTCGTTCGTCTCGTCTTCCTTTCGACTCCTCCGTCCTATTCTTCTCGCAAGTTGCAAGCTAACCGGAATCGATTACCAGAACCACGAGCGTTCCATCTTTCTCGCTCCCTGTCTGTCGGTCTGTCTGCCTCCCTGTTTTATTGTCCGTCCCTCCCCCATCCTTTCACCGCGCCGCGACATCCACCCTAACTTTCGCCGTTGCATTCCTTCTGTTCACGATCCTCGAGGTTCATCAAAATTCCCTCCTCACCTGTTGTAAGAGAAGCTGAGCCCTCTCGTTGAAAACCGAAATCCACGTTCAAAGTGGGAAGCAGGGAAAAGTCGAATTAAAAGTGTTTGACGAGCATTCTCCCTGCTGGCTCATTTTCACACACGACGTCAATTTTTATTCGATTTTCAATTCGTCGCCTTTGAAATGATGTAACATTTCCGGCCCATCATTTGGAGAGTAATTTCAAGTCTAACGAAATTCGATTCGTTCGTCCTGACTTTTCCTAACCTTAGCTGTTTCCAACGAAGCATCTCCAACGAAGAAGATTCTACTGCGAATGAAGGAATAAAGCAGAAATAAACGTCTGAGGACGTGAATCGCGCGGTGCAACACCCGATCCAGCGTCAAAAAAACGCAATCGTCTTCGTGCCTAATCCAGCAATGCTCGTTCAGTACCTTTTCGTCGACGTAATCGCTTTCCATTGTTCTTCCGGCTGATTTCACGCGCGAGATTCGACACCGACGCCGCAATCTTCCGCGAAAGAAAAGAACCGCGCGATGAAAAGGGTGGGGAACAAGAGGAAACTAGAAAACGACGGCCGGATTGACAGCACAATACACCGTTGTTAATCCTCATTTGTTTCGAAGTCGCGTCAGCCGAAACGGTGGCGCGTCGTCCAGTCGTCCGATGCCGAAGATTAAAAAGTTCTTGCTCGACTAGACAAATATTGAAAAAAAAAGAAAAAGAAATCAGAAAAAAAGCAAAAAACAAAAAGAAAAAAGAAACAATCAGGCTTCGAAACAACCGCGGTAGAACAACAAATAAAACAAATAAAACATTTCCTCTGGAAGAGAGAAAAGTGAAAGAAACTCTCACGGTGAGAAATTTCGAAAATGAAAAGATCCGAGCGTCCGTTGCTAAGCAGTGGTGTACTTTTTGAACACCAGACGCTCGAAGCTACGAGAAGGAGGTGTTTGTACGAACAACGAGGAGCACCGTGATAATGATACGAAGCCTGGGGATGGTGATGATGAATGTGCATGAGCGGCAAATTAAAATCCTCGAGGAAAATCTTGCGCATTCCCTTGGCGAGTCGTTCAATACCGTAACGTCGGATGATTATTCGCATGTACATACGTACGTACGTCGGAGGGGAGGGGACACGGAAGAAGGTCCGCGAAATAATCACCAATCTGCTCTCCTTCTGCTTCCATACTTCCGCTGCCTCGTATAAAACGCCTCGTGCACATCGCGCGAGGTTATTAGCGATGCGAATATCAAGCCTGGGGATTGGGTGAGAGAAGTCCGGCACTGTTGGAAGCACAGGGTGGAAATATCGGCACGCTATAGAAACAAGTCCATGGCAAAGGGATAGATCGCAAGAACGGACTGATAACGCTGGAGAGAGAAAGGATCGATACATGGAAGGAAAAAAAAAATTGGGGAAGAAAAATAAGTGGGACGTGGTAGTTCAACTTCATATTACCGAACGATCATTTGCCCTTTATTTCAAGGTGCAAACGGGGAGATATTTTTACTGGATGTTAATCCAATTATTATTAACGTGTAATCACGCACCTTGAATAACGAGAATTTTTCACTTTGAAATAAATCGATAAATTGTTCGGCGAATGTTCCACGAGCGAACTACAATTTCTGCCACCAAAACGGAAGTTGTCGAGATTCAATTTGGAAGTAAACACACGCGAGCAGGATGTTCGCATCGAAGGATCGTGCAAACGGAAACTTTAAAATCAATCTGGAATTGAAAGATCGTGGAAGCCAGACATAGCTTTCCGTGTGAATTCCTTCGACCAAAGGGGTAGATCATTCGATATTCACCGCGTCCAACGAACCCAGACGCGCTCGCGCCTAATTGCAAAGTTGGCGAAAACAAGAAGTATCTGGCAAACACGGAACGGGTAAATACACTAGGGTTCGTTTGTTTAAGAGACGGAGAAGTGGTGTGCCATCTCTGATTCTCCGGCATAATGGACGATCCCGAAGCAAGAAAGCGAAGGGGGTGCGAAGACGGGGAGAAGAAACAACTAAAGGTAGAGAAAGGTGTTCCTCCGTGGGAAGGAAAGAAGAGGGAGAGAGAGAGAGAGAGAGAGATAGAGAAGGAAAGAAAGGAGACTCTTGTTTGCAGATCATTATAACATGTCAAAGAGGGAAGAGAGGATTTCACTGTTTTTTCGCTAACTGACCTCTCGCTAATAAAACAGAGCTTGCCGGAAGGATGTGTTCTGAAATAAAGCGCCTCTGGCATCATCAACCCTCGCCAGTGTTTGTCTCGTCTCGCTAATTAACGTCTGCCTGCACGAAATGACCACTCCGCCAAGTGACTACGTTTATTTCTTTTTTTCCTTTTTCTCTTTTTTTTTCGCGAAAAAATGTTGCTCGCAACATCCGTCCCGCTGATCCGCCTCGCGTCTCCAAGATTGCAACGAGAAGTCTTGAACGAATTTTCTTTTTTTTTCTCTTTTTAACGCTCCTCCAGATTTAATCCTGGTTTTCAGCTTGTTAATTTTTAATGATCGTGCGCTCGATTAGACGGTGGACTTGATTAAATTTCTTTCTTTTTTTTTTTTTCCTCCCCGCGGCGGATAGATATTAAAGCCGCACGCACGCGCGCGCGCGCGCGAAACTTCATAAATCTGAACAAATGGAATTTGCCTACTGCTCCGGCTCCTCCAGCTGGTCGACCTACCACCCTTTTTGTTTACGGAGAAATATTAACGCGAGTTAGCTTTTCCTCGGTACTTTCACGAACGCTCGAGGATTCTTTGATTAGCGATTCTGATTGCAGGAACGCGGCAAGTCGCGGAATCTACGTTTTGAATTGGATACGCGCCGTAAACCGATCATGAATTTATGATACTTCATTGCTCGCGCGAGAGCGTACGAATCCACGAAAGTATTTCCTGCGATATATCTCGGTTATCCCTTCTTCCTATCGCTCATGCGTTTCTGCCTCGTCACTGAAATTAACATTTTAATTAAGAGCACGCTAAAGCAAACGTCCGGCCATCCATTCTACCTCGTCAGAGAGCTTTTTGAAGATGTTACGAAAAAAATGACGAAGAAAAGAAATAAAAATTAATATACTGAATACGATCGCCGAAACGAATTGTACGTTGTTTCGCAGAATGAAGGAAAAAGTGCCATTAATTCTAATTAGCTTTATCGAAAAATTCAATCGTTCGTGCTTGAACTATGAAGCTACGTTGGTTGCGTAATTAACTATTAGATAGGAATGATGTCGTTGTCGATCGAGTCGATAATTTGATAGAGGGAGCAAAAAAAAAAACGAGAGAAGCAATTAATTACGAGAAGTTTCTCACGTAGAAACAAGGAGGACAAGAGGTTGTTAATTACAGCGAACAGAGGTGTGCGGTTTGATCCAAGCGCGCCTATGAGAATTATTCTGTAATTGTCACAAAGAGAATACGCAATACACTGTTGTTCCGATTCGCATTATCCAAAGCGTACGATGATTCCGTGTGATCCGACCGAGCACGGTTTTTGAGCGTTTGATTAGTTAATTAATAGAATCTGTTTCCGACTGCGTTCTACTACATAGCACCGTAACATTTGATATCAAACGAGGGCTGTATCGCCGTTTCAACTACGTGTCAATAATCTCTGTTTGATGCTTATTAAAGCAGTTTAGACTGTTACTCGAAAATTTGCTGCGTTCGTAAAGTGAGATTATAAAGTCTTTTCGGTCTGGAAATTGATGATGTTATCGCCGTGTGAATTGACGATAAGAACGTGACTTACATAATATATGTTAGGTAAATTTGTCGTGAAAAGAATAAAAGAAAGAAAGAAGAAACGTAATTCATTGCGTAGATATTATCGCGATATTAATATTGATTCTTCAAGCGCAAAACGGCAAATGTTGTGGTAGAATTTACGCGTCTATGTTAATTCTCTTCTGCTCTTTGCAATAAAATACCATCAAGTTTGCACACAGACAACTTTCCGTTTGTGTAGCCGAAGCGAGCCACGATTAAGCCTGATATACTGCTATTTATATATCAGCAAAGTCTAATCTAATAGCGTGCAAATATATCTTAAGACAATTCAGTGCATAAACCAACAACGTTATCGGCTAAACATGATAGAATTCCGTGTACGTACAATCTTCAGAGCAAAGAAAAGCGAGCATTATTTCAGGATTATTAACGACATTAAACCGCCAGCGGAATATCCTGCGTTTCTCTTGCGATCTATGTCACGCGCAGAATGACTTACAATTGCACATTTAAATCTCAAGGAAATGCGTGTGTAAATACATTTACACAGGCAAGTAGAGTATTTAAACGTCGACACATTTTTTTTCTATAAAATTTCTGAGAAACTGTCAGAGTAACAGGCGTCTCTTACATCGTCCAATATTTCCGCGTTACGTCAGAAAAAGAATTAACTGAACGTCACTTCGACGTTTCCTTCAATTTGTTAAAACGCGAGGAACGAACGCCCGTTGGCGCGGCATTGACGCGCAATTAAGATTCACGCGACGATAGATCGAGCAAAAGTTTGATTTGTTATAAGATCCAAGAAACAAGGGAAAATGTGTGTGTGTAGTCGGGTCACGTTGATTGATCAACGCGTCCGGAAACGGCGTTTCATTACTTATTCCAGGCGTCTAACAAGGTCTTATTGATCGCGAAGTTGCTGCAGCTAATTGTCATTCATTTTGCTTGAACTTTAAATGAAGCTTCAGACGAGGTTCCCATTGTTTTCGGGCGTGAGGCTAGAGTATCACTGTCGGTTATCGCGAACCTCGTATCGAGATAAGTTTCCCCGTTGCAAAGGAACGGGGAGCGATTCTATACACCACCTTGGGGAGAGCGAAACTCAATAATTATGCCATAGTTGGCGAACGAATTATCTAGCCCCGTGTTTTCTTGACGTACTGTTCCATTAGAAGGGGCGAACGGCTCGTTAAGAAAGTTTTCATTTCCGCGACGTGCACTCGAGAAGGCTACATTCAATTGTCTGTCCTCGTGTCCGTTCTACCAAATGAACTTTCGACCATCTTATTCTCATCTGCAGCTTTGTCTTTGAAATCGTCCGCGTTACGACTACTTAGTTGGTCAATATCTTCCTAAAACCGATCTTTGGTTCGCCGAAGTTACAACTGTGCGGTTAGAAACAAGATTTATCCTCAATTTCTATATATTATCTACTCTATTACGCGTTTCTATGTTTCTACGAAATAACATCTACAGTCAGATTCAAACACAAGCAGCGTTCAATGCGTGCCGTTCACCAGCGCGCCTATCATAGTAAGCGGATGCGTGGAATCAGACAGTCATGGTCAGACACCGAGATACGTAATTATACACTACGCTAAGACATTACGTGACCCTATTCCAAACTCCATCTAAATAATGAAATCTCAACTCGACGACTGTTCGAGTATCGAGTGAAATACATTGGCCAATAGAAACTTAGGAGATTAAAGTTTTACAAATCCAAGCTTTAAACGTTCAAATAATTTGAACAAAATCTGCCCAGTCGATTTGCATCGCTCGTCCTTGCAAATCTAATTTTCATCGATTCCAAAAAATTTATTAACCTTTCCTTTCGTTCCTTTCGTTGCTCTGATGATCTGAATTCGTTCCACCGCGTAAGAATTCCGCGAAATCGTTCGATTTCGCTACGAGTATAAAGATCGCGATCAAATAAAAGAGACGTCGTTATCGTTAAGTCAAGCCGTCGTCCCAGGTCACCTACAGAGAAGGTTCGAACGAGGACGTGGAAGGTGTTATGAAACGAGCTGTAGGAAATGTACGCGTGCCACACTACCGACTGGCCTCCGCATCGATTATGACGGGCGACAGAACGGTGTGGAGTAGCATGAGCTAAAACGAGAAGAGGAATGCATCGTTCGAAGGAGGGGATCGCGAGTTCACAGCGAATGGCGCATGCGTGTTGCTTTGCAAAGTCATCTGTTACGTCTCGGAGTAGCTCGAGGGGACGTGAAAATTTCGTGTAAATAACCGTGTTCTCCTCGACGACGGTCGTCGTATTTTCAACGACTCTCCTTTACCGACAGTTCCCAACGAAGACCATTGAAGAAGAAACGATCGAGTGCTTTGCGCGAACCGTAACCGAGATAGAGTATATTTCAGAGCCACTGTTTCAGGCTCGCTACACGCTCGACAGGCAGAGAATAAAAACGGAGCGTGTGTACGATAAAAAAAAACAAAAAACTCACGGTTTGTCCGGTTGCGACCTACGTGCCAGCATTTCGGCCTTCTGGATCTCCTCGGCCCGTGTCACGCTTTTCGTTCTCCTCAACCTCACCCTTGTGTCGTTCTCATGCTCCATCGTCATATCGTTGTTCTGCGACGAGGGACGAACACCATGCACGCTCAGACGCCGTACAGACTCGCACACAGTCGCACACAGTCGCGCACGAATCCGCTCCACACGGACGCGGCCAACTCCACACGGAGACGGCTCACGCAATTCTCGTTTACACCAGGAGTAGAGGAATAAAGACGAGAGTAAAAAAGGCGACGCGCCAACTACGAGACGAGAACTGTACGAAACGTTTACTTTCACTGACGACGTGATCGGCAGACGTGATCGGGATTTGTTAATCGACCCGTGAGATCCCGCAGCTCTGCCCGGTATGTTTCACCTGCCAAGCGTCGATACAGCTCGACCGGTAAGATCCCCTTCCGTTTTTATATCGTTTGACAACACGCGCGATCGTGTTTACGATGAGACAGTCACGACGATACTGCCGGCCTTCGTTCGCCTTCTCGATCGGCTTATTTATCGCTGTTTCTGATAGATAACAAACATGGTCGCTTTTTCATGGGACCACTTCCCGATCACGTTCTTCGACTTGAATATACACTTTCTGCCATAGAGGGCGGCGTGAGTGTTTTTTTTTCTTTTTTTTTTTTTTTTACGAATTGTGTAAGCTCCTTTCGACTCTTGTTTTATTTCGACAGATTATGCAAGCTTCTTACCATTTGCAATGCTTTTCAGCACAACAAAGCACAAATGTTTCCGAACCTGGAAAATGGTAAATATTTTTTTGTTTTGCTTTTGTTTTAATCATACAGCTTGACAAAGGGAAAACATTAAGTAATAACTGACAAGTAAGAGGAATTTGAACTGGCTAACAGGAAATTATAATTGTCCTCGATATGATTGTGTTCTCGACTTGTTATGAATAATTTAATTAGAGCATGATACTCCGTATCACTGTGCCTCTGACTATCAGAGGCCAAATAGACTGCCTCGACGTATCGTCGATGTCCGATTTAAAAATCGAACGTTCCATCAATCGTGCGATGGACGTGTATTTATATTTTAGTCGACTATATATCTCGTCACGATTAGAAACGTCTCTGAAAACTGAACTGTTTGAAACTGTAGAAGCTTTGTCCGTTTTCGCTTTATCGCGTCGCTGTGACTTCTCTGTCACGAGCAATTACCTCGTTGTCAGTTGTGGCATAATTCATTAAATATGCTGCGCGATAGTGCTCCGACTGCGCTGTGTAATTTAACTTCTTCTCAAGATTGTAACTTTAAACGCAAACGCGCTCGAACAGTTCCGCGAGTGTTCTTCCTTTCTCCCGTTCTCACGGGTGAAAGAAGCTGCTCTTACCTGCCCGTGACATTCAAGGCACAAACTTGACGCGAATAATTAGGTAATTAGTTATAATCGTTAAGGGAAATCTCGGAGGATTTAACCACCGGGTATAACACGCGCTCCGGACGCGTTCATTTTTGCAGTTGTTCGAATAAAACGGCGGACAGCCGGCAATTAAAATGGATAATTATCGCGTATCGTAATCCGGCTTTACGACTTGAAACTTTTGTACTTCACAATGGTAGTTACAATTTGATGCGCACTTTTGTTCTTTCGCTGCCCGTAATAAAACGTAATTCCCTGAGTTTTTCACGATCAAGCAAGAAAACTAATGACGTATTATCCCTCGCTCGTGACAAAGAACGATGAGACGAAGGGAGTGAATATATTCGTATGAAATCAAGAAATCTTACGTCAAAGTGAATATCACTTGACGTTAGAAAACAACTGAATCGGTTAATCAATATTCCCTGCGCATATTCTTTGGAACGTGCACGTTGCATCATCAAACCAGCAGAGTGTTTTTTAATTGTAATTAAATGTTTTTGTCCGCAATCACACGCCCAGGCATATCGCGAAAAATCAATAAGAACGATTTAACGGGAAACACCGACCGCGGATACGCGGTAATTATCCTGTCAAAATATCCATTAAGATGCTCGCGATATCGCTTTGTTTTTTAAGTTTTTCAGTCGATTGGGGAAGTTCCATTCGGTTGGTCGGCGACTCTAGCTTCCTATGGAAGGAGTTACCCGGTAGCTCCGACAAACGGTCGAAAGTTTCGGAGTAAATAAACCGGTGGCCAAATACGTGAGACAATTTCGCGTGTCAATTACGCGACTCTTCGAGTCCTTGGCTAAGCTGAAGGGCCGTCAGACCCTGGAACAGACGAGGACAGGCACACAGCTCGGAAGAAAAGCTAATTAAAGTGGCGCATTCGCGAGCGGAAACCCAAGCAAAGATCTACGACAAACATACAGGGAAATCCGTCCCTTTAAACACCGCGTTAATGCCACGATGCATCCACTTCTGACGATTCACAATTAAGCGGGTCTCTTGACGAGCATCGTTGTGAATCGCTATCAAGCTCGTTACTAATTATCTTCAGCCGCGATGTGAAACGATGCCAAATGTAACAGTCTTGTATCGCCAACGTTAACGACAATCTCCCTCGTTACCTCGTGTACTTTCGTTTCGAATCAATTCAATGATCTGACGTCAGGTAGTTGAAAGTAGCCGATTTGTTTCGCAGTTCGATGAAAGGTGTAGAGACTAAAAATGCCAAAAAATCAAGGAGGGTAGCACTGTTGCTTTTGTTATTGTCTATCTTCTCAACCAGGTATAGAGACCAGTAAATTTATATAAGTGTGTACTGACGAAGAACAAGCAGAAATTCCGCTCATTTTCACTATCAGGATAATGACAGGTGTGACAGGATCTACAGGAATCACTTAACAAGAGATCGAGGCTCGAGCTCGAACATATTGGAACATCAATGACGAACGAGGAAAAGTTCGGAGAACGTACGCGAAGATTTGCCAGCTAGTGACAAGGTTACGTGCTGTGAAAGTGAAAGGAACGCGATACGATTGAAAAACAAAAGAAAATTATATTTTGTACAGATAGCGAGATTCACGCGAGTGTGCTTTAAGAGAGTCAACTGTAGCAACTCGTTGTTTCGTTTTTTTCTTTTTTTCAGGAAAAAACGATCCAGCGATCCAACATTCCTACAATAGCAAACCTTTGCCTTTCGCAAAGCTATAGCTGAACGATGAAATTCGATCGCTCTCTATCAAAAACGTCATTCTTTCGTTTCGTTCGTCGGTTCAAATGAAATAGAAAAAACGTACAGCCGATAAAATACAATGAGCCGATCGTGTGTGTGTGTGTGTGTGTGTGTGTGTGTACATATATATATATATATATATATTTGTCGAATCCGACCGCAACAAATTTATTTCGAGCCGAAAGGGAACAGCTTGCCCGCGACTATGTTGGCACGTAGGAACAGTACCAAGCAAAGTCTATATTCATTCTCCGTTTCGCCTCGTTTTCCCTCGGTCTACCCCGGGCATGTAACCAGCCCCACACGTTTCGAATAGCCGTTTCCATGTAGGAGAGCGAGATACACGGTGGAGGGAGGAAAGCCGTACCAGTCGTTTACGAACTCCCTTTATGGCCAACCACGGATATTACCGAGCACGGTGGCAAGCACGTTACTCTACATACGTAGTTACACGTCGACAGCATCTCCGCGGACATTTGCCGACCCGGTGTGACGCAACGGCAGCGGGCTTTGTAGAATTCGGCGGTGGCGCTCACGCTCGACAGCGTCTTTTTAGTGGCCACTTTGCACCGACCGCGGTATCTAATATCCCCGGCACAGTCTCCTCGATTTTAAAAAACCCTGTCACGCGACGACCGTAATAAAAGGGAGACAGCGACACGGGGGAAATGAGAGAATTCTGAAAATTGTGCGGAGGGTAAAAAGCAGAGAACGAGAACGTCGTTACGGGCGGGGAGTGGGAGGGGGGAGGGGCGTTGGTGAAACGTGCAGCGTCTATGAAACCGTGGACAAGTCGATTAAACGATACCTGGCACGGTCGTGGCCTCGTGGGACATCTTCTCCGGCGACGCGTTTTAAAATTGCACCACGCGACGCTCCTCCCGTCTCGCTGAAAACCGCGAGAAAAAATAAGCTTCGATTTAAGCTTTCGCAGAAATAACACGTTTCGCGCGGGTTCTCCCGCAGGAGAAAAAGAGGCAGGAAAAAAAAGGAAGAGGAAAAAAAGAAAAAGAGAAATTAATTCACCGGCAGCGAAGCGTGATTTTTATCGAGCAATCGTTCGACACTCGTTCGTTCGAAAACGTTATCGAAGCTGCGCCAACGATTTCAAAACGACTATAAAAAAGTAGATAGTAGCCTCGTACGTTTGTTGTGACACGGTCGCATTATCCGGTTCGCACTAAGCGGTTCGTTAAATGTCTTTTTCACGAGCGTCTCGAGTAGATCGTCTCCGAGAACGACCATTTACAACCGATTACATGGCCAATGATCTCGCGTGATTAAAGTGCCACACGCGCACCTTTGGTAAGGAGGAATAAAAGTAGCGAACAGCAGGTTGAACTGCGTCGATACGATCTAGCATAGTAGTATATGTACGTACACAGTCAGATGGTAATGATGGAACGATAGCGGCCAAAGCCCTGATCACGCGGAGACCAAAACACCCTCTATATTGAATTATCGTAGCTTCGATCGAACGAACGTTCGGTTTATAGCGAAATACCGTGTGCAATTGCCAATCGCTCTACGATCGCTTAAATCTCAAACAGCGAAACACGACATGTTGCAAAACCTAGCGATTATCATTTTTGCTAGGTCAGGAGATTACCCCCTATAGAGTGTCACGAAACATCAGTCAACGTCGAAACGTCTCAGGATTCCAGCCTGAGCGTCAAATGGCATTCCTTTCTCCCCTTTATTCATACGTCAGTTGTCGCACAAAGAACAGAGGGATCGACTGAACTTGAACGGACCAGGAACTCGTACGCGAGAACTTTCGCAATATTGGTCGAAACATTCCCATCCTTAGATTATTGCCTGCTTGTCCTGTAAACCAACCCCCAAAGTAGATTCGGTGACCGACTGTATGCGAGATTCGCGCTTTGTATTCGGAAAGCGTTTCGCGCAACGTGGCATCTGCCTCGCCGCGTTGTCGAAATATTCCCGATACCGAAACTTGCCCCTTGATGTATCGTCATTGCCCTCGTGGAATTGCAAATAATCGTCCACCTATCCATCGTCCATCTGCTCTTTCGCCAGTTAAACGAGAGACGAAAAAAAAAAGAAAGCAAGAAGAAGAAGAAGAAGAAGAAGAAAAAGGGAAAATAGAGGAAAAAGAAAAACGATATCGGTGGAGCGTTCGCGGTGGAGTTTACCGGAGGGGGTTGGAATTTATTTTCCCGGGATCGAATTCCCTCGAACGGAGAGCGAGAGACAGCATTGGCGGACAGTTGTTTCTTCGCGGAATTAATTCGAGCCCATGGGGATCGTGGCAAAGGGCCGAACAAGTCCGCAGCGCGGCGATATTTCAAAGCGCTGAAAAGCTGCCGATACAATGGCACGGGCGACGTCGAGCCGCAGCGGAACTCGTCTCTCCTTTCGGCTACTAAATAAATTAGACTCAGTCACGCCCAATTGAGGTTCCGTGTACGATTTTTCACAGAAGCGGCCGTTACCGATCCGTGGCGTCTGCCTGTGTACACGTACTGGCTACACACTCGCGCACGCATCTCACCAATGTGTCCAATCTATGGTATTTTCACATCGAGTCAGTTTCAGCTTTCGCGATTTTACACGGGTATCGTTTACATAATTGTGTACGTGCACGCTCGTATCGAATAAATGGATATTCGTTTGGTATTTTTGTATTTATGAGTTTTCAGCGCAGGTACGTATACGCGTACATATGTATGTACATACGTATACGTACGTATTTACCAGGCGAGCGAAAGATATCCGAGAGGAACGAACGAAAGGAAACGGTGCTGCTATCCGCGAGGGATTTGAGAAATACGCGAACGCATACAGAGCGAACGGTTACCGCAAATCCACCGATTGAGCTTTCGCTGAAAGTCTGCTTATGGAGAAGAAGCACAGACGGCCTTTCGTTGGCTGAACTATAACGGGGGAAATCTCCTTCGGTCTGTTTCACCACTCGGGCGAATGTAAATTTCCACGCAAATTTCCACCCTTCGGTAACAGGTTCATTTGTACGGGAAACACTGAACGAGAATAAACGAATAACCACGCGAATGAAAATCTCTGACGCGTCTCTGGCGGAGCGATTTATTATGCTTCTTTTTTTGGGGAGGGAATGAAAACGAGACTGCACGGTCGGTTTAATCAAGCTGCGACGTTTCTCTGTTGTTTTGTTTCTCTGTCAATTTTTAACTCGAATCTTTCTCGTACGAAGTCAACGTCATCCGTAACGAATCCTAGACGAACGCGGCTCGAATCGAACAACGACCTGATCGATTCAAGTCGCTTTGTGATTAGGTCGATGAGCAGGTATGCCGTTGGAAAGAAGAACGACGAACGGGTAAGAAAAGAGTGGAATCCAATCAATCATTATCGTTAATCCATCGTCTGTACGTTGGGAGAGAGGGAGGGAGGGAAGAAAATCGGTTGTTTGCAGGCCTGGCGTGGCTTAAGGATTGCACCAAGGGCTGAGGATGTGCGGTCTGAGTCTTAGAGCAATGGAGGGTGCGGCTGCCTGTAGCATGATCCTCCCTAAGCCGAGGCTAAGAGGCTATTAGTTAGCTCTGCGAGCAGCGACGTAACCCCAAAGACTAACACGGTACTTACACCTTCCTGCTTCGTAGAGATCGCAAGATATTCAACCAACTAGTTCTCGTAGTATGTTTGCACGACATGGAAGGTGAGACTGGCGATACTCGTGGAATAGCATCGCCGTGCAAGATCAACGATAAGAAATTAATATTAAAACAAACTTCACGAGCATCGGTTCCAGTGTTCGCCGCCAAGCAATTACAGATACAATCAACCACTGCCGGATTACATGTAAATGAATTCTCAACGGGGGAGGCACCCGCCTATGTTGGAAGCTAAATTAATTCGAGAAAGAGAGGGAAAAGGAAAATCGAGCCGGGCGATTCAACCGTGTAATTCCTTTCGTAATTTCCTCTTTCCGAGAATAAGATTCGGAAAAATTAACGAACAATTTCGAGAAGAGGCCGACCGGATGTCAAGATGATAGAAATTGTGTTCGGAACGACGGAGCCAAGTATTGTGTTTTATTCGCGTTGGCTGTAAATTACACGTGAAACGTATTTTGACAGGATGAACGTTATTATAAATCGACGAACTATCGAGAAGCCATGCATTATGCACAACTCTTGTAGAAGTCCGTCACAAGCGTCTAATCTAGCCCTTTGACCCCTCTCCCCGCAGCATTTAACCCATATAGCCCTTCGTACATCAGGAAATCTCCACAAAGCCGATTAGTAGTCGGAGCACGTCCGTTATTAGCCATTCGGTCGGATGTGGTCTAAAACTACTGAAATCAAACTTTCCTCGAGCTGAAACGATCCTCGTTGCTAATTTATAGTGCGACTCAAACACTATGTAACAGATTGGAATTTTATTCTTCCTTAATCTACGAAATTTACACGACAAGTTACAAACAAAGGCAGAGATTCGATTAAGAGGATTGCGAGATCTCGCGTATCTTCGAAAAAATGTCCACCGCGCCAGTTCATCGTAGAAAATAATTATTTTATTATCTACTTATCGACTCTGAAATGCCGTAATGCCAGAAAAACGAAAAAGCGGAAATGCGAACGAGGCTGAAACCTGGATTAAATATAATAAAAATATTCGCTCAATATTCAGACGTTCAGTTCGTATTCTACGTAATCATAATGGATTCGCATTTCGTCAAAAATGCAGTCGAAATGGCGCAAAATAAATGTCCGGAATAACTAACTCGCGTGCAACTGCAAATGGACCTGAATTAATGAAATTAGTTTCAGCCGTAGCCGATAGCAATGCTGGCTCGTTGGAGTCACGATCAAAGTTGTATAGCATAGGAAATGATGTGATAGTATTGAAAAGATGTCATGAAATTCTATTCGTTTCATCTCTTTCACGCTGCGTAACTCTCGTGTGATTATTTTATCTCTACCAAAAAAGAGAAAAGAAAAAACTCCAGAAGACTCTCCGTTTAATTTGAAATATCTTCACGTTCCTCTCTATCGACGTTTCGTTTAATTTAAAACCATAAAGACTGCCAGATGAACTTCCCTGTCGTTAACCAAGTTTGGCTCGTAACAAGAGGCAGAAACGGGCGCGCAAGGAATCGATAGTTGTTGCCGATTTTCAGCACGTACGACAACAAATTTTCGGGCTACCTTCACCACCCACGGGTGTAGGGGGGATATTTGCAAAAGCACGTTTAGCAAGAATACCAGCGCTGCGCCGAGAAACGATGATAAGGGGTGAACGTTAAGTTTAGAAACAAGCGCGATCGTAAAAGTTGCAAACTTGAGGCTGCGCTGGCCGACGAGGCGAAAAGCGGGCAGCAGGGCTGGCACTAAATATGAATCATAAAAGAAGCATAAAGATAATTGTATGCTAATAGGCAGAGCGTATGCGCCACGTCGCCCAGAACAGCTCGACATCTCTTGTTATTACTTACGTAGCTGCGTTATACTTCTCTGCCACACACACACACACACACACACGCGCGCGCGCGCGCGCGCGGGCGCGCACGTATCTTCACTGTTTCTCATCGTACAATTCCTGTGATACGACGTTGACACGAGCTTTTCCAAAAGCAGCCGTATGGAAAAAAGAACATATAATCTCTTAAATCTTGTCCTATATCATACCGTCTTTAAAAGCTTGCCTCTCTCTCGTCTCATCTTTACATTATACATTCGCTTTCACTTTTTTTTTCTTTTTTTTTTACAATATCTTCTATTTTCACGATTTTCTCGTCTGCTATTTCTATCTACAACGCAACTTTAATATGTTTCACATTAAAAGTTTGAGAAGATTTAACATTTAAAAATTGAATAAAACTATCGTTGATGCAACGAATTAAACAGATTGATGCTAACACAAATTTCGCGGATATTTCATCTTAATCTATATTCAACGATTAACTTCGAAAGGATTAAAACGTCGACTTGGCGTTAAACAAGTGAATTAAGAAAATCAAATTTGCCACCTCGAGTAATTATTTTCAACTATTAAGAAACAATTTCGACGGGCCTCTGCTGAACTCGAGAAAACAATGAAAAAGCTCGGAGTTAGAAAGAATGGATAATACGAGGCAGTGACCGGGAATATGTGGAGTGTGGTTTTTCACGAGCTCGTGAATTGAGAACCGGGAAATCAAGAAGGATCTCCTTGACCGTGTCGCCGACTTTTACAGTCGATCGTTCTGAGAGCTTTTACGAGCCTTGACGAGAAAGTACCGTCACGATGTGTAAACCATGAGCCTTTTCGACAGCAGCTCGAGCCTTTGAAGCTCTCCTTTTCTTCCGGCACTGAACCTAAAGGAATGGAAAATGGAGCAGCCAAGGACAGCCTTGAAAATCGTATTCCTTTCAAAAGCTCGAGAGTAGCTTTTAAACAAGGCAATTCGGATATTTTCAAACGGTTAACTGCCAGCCTCGAAGATTTATTTGATAATACGACTGTGATAAAATTTAAAAAAAAAAAATAGAATGTCGAACGGACAAATGACATCGTTCGCTGTAGATAGAATGATACGATACGAGTTTTCGAGTTGATTGGATAGAGAGAGAGAGAGAGAGAGAGGAAGCAATTACACAGAGAGTGCAAGGATATTAACAGTTGGATGACAAATGATGCTTTGTCCCGCCGCAAACGATCTAGAATAAGAAAGCAACTTGATCGAATTTTGCGAAACTTGTTATGAACTGATTTGCTACGATAGTTCCTTTGAAGACGGTGGTGCGCTTGCAAAATACCAAAGTGAGAACCGCACAGGCAATTAAAGATGAACAATGCAACAGCGGTAGAGTCATCCATGGTTCTCGAAACTATGTCCGGGCTGAAGGTTCGGTCACCTGTACTTCCTCTCCGATTCACTAGCCAAGAACCCTTCAAATTCCCGGACTTAAGTTGCAGCTGCAATTTTGTGTTCCGGGCGAAGCGGCACGAAGACACACCAGGATTCCGGCTATAATAAAAGTAAAGCAAAGGGAAAACTGCCACTTTGTCCTCAAAGCATCCATGCGCGACGTCACGTGCAACCAATAGCCACAGGCAAGCTTTATAGGGACAAACGAGGCCACTTTAATTTACGAAACTTGCTCGACATGCACGTCCGGGGGACGTTGATTTACTAACGTACCAGACACTAAGCGAAGCGATTCGACGGAGAAAACCGACCGAACAGACATCGAAGGATCGTGTGCGTGAGCTACCTACAAAGGATACTAACAGCTCTGTGATCGGAAGCTGTCAATATTTGTCCATGTCCGGTAACCGAGTAGCGAGCGATGAACCGTAACGTCATCAATTATCTCTTACATACCACTGATCAAGCCTGATGTCAAATTTCGTCTGTTTCCTGCCCCCATGCCCACGATTGCAGACCTCACGTGCCATCATCCATCCACCCTCTTTCCCTTTCCCTCCCATCTCTATTCCATCCATTCGCTCTCCATTGTCTCTCTTTCTACTTACCTAGAGGGTCGGCCGGCCAGATTTGAGTAAACCGATGGAAATTGTCTCTAGACCGCCGAGAACAATAATGACCCGGTCGAAATTCCGCTTCGCTGGAAATTGCTCGAACGGAATGTGGAGACTGGTCCTCCATCGTTGAATCGATACTTGGCCCGTATGATACGGACGTGTTTCGTTCTCGACGCGTGGAAGCACTCGCTGACTCGCGCGAATATTCCCTCGGAGGATTGGCAGGAGGACAGGGACGTTGGATACAGATATCAGGTATTTCGTGGTTCACTTTCATTTCAAATGATACGAATATCGACGAACCACCTGGGTACAACGCTTTCCAAAGATGGACCTGGATTTTCTTATTTCTTTCCGCATAGCGGAAAACCGGCTATAAACTGGCTAAAACAGAGACGACTCACATGTTCTTACGTTCATTTACTGTTTTGAATTTCATTGTAACAACAGACTGTATACATTGATAGGAAATGATACGATGCATCTGTTTTGCTTTAAGAATAATTACACGTATATTTCAGTTTTCATGATTTCCAATCCAACCATGTCAGAGTAGACGAACCTAAGCTCAGATCCTGATCAATTGACATGAACAACTTTCTGTGCACTACATGTTACATGACTCGGAATATCTAGTGTGTCACGTTTTTTGATAATTTGCATTTATCTTTATTTGCTAAATTTACTACTGCAACTAAATCCTGCACAAGCATCACGTGGATACATTTGGGTAAATAGAGAATCGTGCTAATTTAACAATCATAAGAAAAAAATATATCGTCGATACTACTTTAATACGACAAGATTGAAGTTGAGCGTGATGATGAGAAAGCTATCTATGACATTGAAGATATATTTAATATATATGCAAAAAATGTTTAAGACGATGTTTGACAGCGTTTTAAAGAATTCTGCTAGAGAATAATACTCAAATGAAAATAAAATGAAGGAAACAAGCATTTGGAGAAATGCTCACTGCAAAATAGACAACACTGCACGTAGCAGCATATGGCTGCTGCCTATAAAATACTATACCTTATACTATATGTTATACCTTTTTGTATCTTTCTCGTTAAAAAGTTGCTTTCTCTTTATCGAAGCCATTAGTACGAAATTATTAATAGACAGTATTTTTCCAGAAACAAGTCCTTTTGATATCAAGCGATATTGTCAAATATCTTCCTTTCATTAATTGCCGCAGCTACGTCTCTTTCACTAAGGCGACTTCTGCGGAACGATTGACGATACAAATTTTTTTTCTTTCTTTTTTTTTCTTTTTGGTTTCTATATAAATTAGTGGACAAACGTTAATTTGTACTTTCACTGTGAACTTCGTTCACACCTCTTGACTGTTCATTTGAAAATTTTTACGCGTATCTCAGTCTCTTTCTACGCTTTAAAGAATATATTAAATATTTGTATGAAAGATTCATTTAAATAGTTTGTTTCTTACACGTTTGCTAAAATAATCAGCTAACTAATGATGGTTTCAGAGATCAACTCATCGATTAGTCTTATGGACTATACAGTGATTAGGCAGTAATATAGAAATTCCTCAATTCCGTGTTCTCCCCGTGTATATTTTTTGGAAATACGCAGAAACCATAACGAAGA
This sequence comes from Tetragonula carbonaria, assembly GCA_032399595.1. Lineage (NCBI taxonomy): Eukaryota > Metazoa > Arthropoda > Insecta > Hymenoptera > Apidae > Tetragonula > Tetragonula carbonaria. The sequence goes on from JAUCRC010000014.1 coordinate 9,332,230, forward strand.
GAATTGTTTCAAATCGAAACATTTTATTTCACTTACAATCGTTCCATCGAAGATCTACACAGCGTTAGTTAAAGAGATCGAAGCTAACGTGAAATATTAGCTATAATTTTGGTATTGACTGTGACGGGGGCGGCACTGTCAAATTCTGAAACTCATCGAATGACTTTTTGGCTACGTTCTGAAGATCTTCCATCCCCTGTTTCGTATAACTAAACAAGTCGTCTGTCATATCTTTCATTTCCGACTGAAATTTCTCAATGACCCATTCCACTGCTTGTCGTCCCTGGAACGAAATCGGGCAAAGATACATTACGTTACTGTGTAAAAACCATTTCCGGACCTGAGCATCGCGAATTGAGCGCAATTCGCAAGTCTTTGCGAAATCTTTATACAAAAAGAAAAAAGAAACTCGTCAATATCTAGCGAATAAAATACCGATTCTTTTCGAATTTAAGATAGGCAAAGATTTCATAACGAGCTCGATTTGTCGAACTGTCGTTCTTATAAATATGAATTTGCATACTACGCTAAACTTTCTCAAACGGATGGAATTAGACGGGAAAAGGCGCAAGTGTTTACCTTTTTCGCGTTCTGGTCTATCCTCATCGTCAATAACCTCTCTAAATGGTCAATGAGTGGCACCCCTTGGATCGAAATTACCGCTTGCTGCGACAAAAGCGTAGTCTCCGGGTTCTCTGGATGTGGTGCATACGTGACTACCTCATCGACCGAAACGTGCTTCCCCAAGCTTATCTGCAAGCAAAAGAAAATAACGCTAGCTGCACGTAGAATAATTTCTCGCAATTCTTGTCATTAGATGCTGAAAGTCTCTTATTTCAGTTACGTGTTCTCGTATCCATCGCGTGTTGTACAACTCGCGGGGTTAGCAACCTTCAGATAGATGGTTAGCCAGCGTTATTGAGATAAAATGTTTTCCACGAAAGTGACGCAGTGGCTTGAATAATCGATGCCACGAAATAAAGGCTGGCAACGGGTTAGCGATGGCCCTTGTGACTGAACAAAATCGACCATTTATCCGACACGTTGTGTTTTGAAGTGGTTTAAACGTTCGTTATACCGTTCACTGACCATTAAATGAACCGCTGGTACGTTTTGGAATTATTTAAAAGACACCGGCCACTCTATTCTTTTCTTTGCGAATGCAACAACGCTTTGCAAGAGCTCCATGAGACCTTTGATCAAATTTTAACGCACACGTGCACGAATGATGGCGCAGATGCATAATAGATGCCCACGTGTATCGCTTAACAACAGAGGGATGCAACTATCGCTACGACGAGAGTGACGAAGTATCAAAACAGAAACACGTTTAACACCCTGTTTTTATCTGTTAAAAATTGTTACTGCAAACAACAGCAATCCAATTTAGATAAAAAAGCAATTTAGAAATTGCTACTTAAAAAGCGTTGGCAGAAGAAAAACATTCATAACGAGTAATCTAAAGATGAGAGTACGTGAATCATAATCAAAGACGGATCCAATGAGACATTCGCGTGTTGTACTCACGCAATCCTCGAATTCACTGTTGTCGATGATGAACACGTCTGAGGGGTAACAACGATACGCCCACCACTTGGAAAATTACATCATTATGAGCTGCATACTACTCGTTCGTAACAGCGCAACGTGAAATACCATGGTCGCGGAACTGGAACAATTGAATCGCGGGGGTGCAATATGTTTCACGGGGGAATTAACGCCCGCGGCATATTGTGGATCCACGTTGATCGAGATAGAGAGACGCGGTCCTCTATACGCCATCGCCATATTGGCAATCAGTGAAGTCAACTGTGTTACATAGCTCTCAACTATCCAGCCACTGCCGCGTTTCGTAGTCTCTTCAACGCCCAATCTTGCGGCGCCATCGCCCCCGTACAATTGCACGAGATCAAAAAATTAACGCCTCGCTTCAACTAGCGTTTCGTCAATTACGCGGGACCGAGATTTAGGGAAAATGCGGATGGTTTAATTCGTCAGCCATCGGGGAAACCGCTATTCAGATGCATTCAACGCTGTCGAATACAGTTCTTTGTTCCTGTCATCGATGAAGCCTCTATTGACGTTACACAAGCATTACGTCTGCTTGTCTCGATTGGATTTTGCTCTCTTTTTATACCGCTCGTTATTTACTCGAAAATAAGAGCGATTGTACGAACAAAAGAAGCAAGTATCGAGAATAATTTTTCCCTTTTCAATCTTGATAAAAGTTGCTTGCAAAAACACGGAGGGAACCTTCAGATATTGAACACGCAGAGCTACAATTTTCAACAACCAAGCTGGCAGTAATTTTCTCGTGGAGAACTACGTCAACGGTGGTAAATAGAATTCTTTTCATCGCGGGTAATTAACACTTTGCGCCTCTTATCATTTAAACGTTTCAAGAACATTGGTTCGGAGGCTCGTTCAGTGTACGGGGAATAAAGAAGACGAAAAACGTGGAGAAGAAGAAGAGAAAGGAGAAGAAAAAGAAGAGGGAGAGTAAGCTGTAATTAGAGGGACGGATGGTTTCATTGTAGCTTCCGTAACGAGCGACTCTGGATGTGATAAGGGCGCGATTTTAAGCACGATAACGAGACGCATGTTTTCTAGCTTCGCGCGAAACTGGAATCACAACGAAATATATATCTTTTCGTTTCAGCTATTTGCTCAAAATTCAAAATACCATTCAGTGTTGATTCACTGCGCGATTTCAAACATTAATGGTAAATTTACAATAGTTGTTATCATAGTTGCGTAATAACTTCTTCACGACCGTATCGTTAAGTTTCACTTTAAAGGAAATTTCGTGGGAAAATAAAAGACCGCCTCGCTCAACTTTCGCCAAGTACCTTCGAAATATCTACTCTTTCTTCAACGTCGCGATAAATCCCTTTTCCACGGGGAGACATCGGAAGAAGAACTTTGCCCGCGAGATAGCCACCCCCCCCCCTTCTCTTCCGTCACGAGGTAATCATTTTTCGTTGTGTGTCGTCAACGATCCAAAAAAGAGCAACGAAAGTGGTGCGTTAGTATCGTCGCGAATAAAACTAAAAAGAAAGAGGCACGTGGAAAAGGTAAACGCCTGGCGCGCGATTTAATCCTATCAAGCGGACGATCGATCCCTCTTCCGGTCCTGGCGTCAACGACGAAGTAATTAATTTTCACTTTTTTTTTTCGACAAGGCTGTAGAGAGTACGAAAAGCGTACATCGTTGGTCCTGTCTCCCCTCCCCCGTGGCCGATCTAGTGCATCGGTTAATTGAAATTTTTTTCATCAGCCGCGCGTCGAAACCGATGTTTGCCAATCCTTCGGACTCCGCAGCAAGCACGGCGTTTGCTTTTCATTTACCGCAGCATTGCGGTATGGTCACGTTTAGCAGCGCAGTTAGGGTGAAAGTCGTTAACTAAAATCAAGATCACGGTACGAAGAAAAGCCGCGGTTCGTGAAGCCGCAAAATTCAACGTAATCCTAATCACACACCGAACCGCCTAGCTTCTTATTAAATAACTTTTTTCAAATTCCTTGATTTGCTCAAATCCATCTGATCTAGAATCAAAACAGAAAACAAAGGAATTAAAACAAAAAAAAAAAAGAAAGAAATCCAGAATGTCGAAAGATTCCAAATTGCAACGGTCCTTTATCCTGTTCCTAATTTTCATTAAAACGAACGATCTGTATACAATCAGAAGAATTAAACTCTCCGCGAAGGGGATTAGATTTGGAAGTTACAAGGAAAGAAGTAAAAGCGCTGTTATGGAAGAGGGTGAACTATCGTACAAACAGCGGGTCCAATCAAGAATTCCGTTTCATCCTTGGCCGATATAACGAGGAGAGAATGAAAGGGTAGACCTAGCTCTGTAAAGGGTCGTTGTGCGGACTAAAGGGCGTTCTTCAATGCGCACTCGCGAGTAATTAGCATCGCCGTATAATTGAGAGGACTTTACAGATCTAGCTGCAAGCAGCATTGTTCGAGCCGTGGTATGCTCCCAATTCGACCATACGATTCGATGCCTCGAGAGGGTACCACGGCCGGAAACCCAAATCTAGCAGGACGCACCGTCGGAAACTGGATCGACCTCAAATAGAGTTCGAGCCTCGGGCTTTCTCTTGCGCACGATAATCGCAGATTTCAGCGGATTTTGGGGAGATTGGGAATCGTGTGCTGACAAATCCGTATTAAATCGTGTAAACGGCGAGCTCCCAGTCATCTGCTTCTGCAGTCGAATGGATACGCGCGGTTTCCTTGCACATTCGATTCAATTACTTGTTTCCACGTTTATGTGCATTTCTGAACAAACAGAGCCGCATTCCTAGACCGAATCGATAGCCGGCGCTGCGACCGGAAATATTTTCGAATCGTACTCGTAAAATATTCGAAAAGGATACCGGCGCGCACACGCGTGTATTTTTTCGAGTGAGATTTTTACGCGTGACAAACTACCCGTGAAAACGCGCACGCGATATATGTACAACCAAGCATTTTCACCCGCAACGTTAACGCATCTGCTGTCGCGAGATCATTAATATCCATTCCGTGAAACTTTCCCAACGAGTCTGGTGGATCAAGCTCGGCGAGAAACATTTCGATGGGGGCGTCGCGTGACAACTCGTGACAAGGGTTCAGAGGCATCAAGCGAATTCAACTTGAAGCATGTGCAACACGAGCATCGTGCAACGCGCGAATCCCGCCACCCTCAAGTTACCATTTTTCATTAAGCTAGCCCCACCACCATCTCCGTGACTCCATATTTCAATCGATTCAAAAAATGGTACCGTTGCCCGCTGCTATGTCCGTATAAAAATACGTAAATAGCATGGCGACGGACGAGCATGCACGCTTTAGAACACACCAGCCAGCCTCTATACAACGACGCACGTACAGCCGTCGTGTGAAATTTGTCGTTTTTATGATTTAGGGATCCCCGAGTACAATAATTCAGTCGGTGGCACGTTCAGTCAGCATCGTGTACCACCGCCCAAATGCAAACCCCTCCTCCCTCGAAATCTCCATCAGCAGAGTCCACGGGGAGTCCCCGAACACGGCACGGATACATCACCGATATACGCGTCCGTTATTAATTTTCGTCCGATGCCACCCCCTTCGGCCCCTAGTATCTAGCAATATACTTCTCTCTCTCTCTCTCTCTCTCTCTACCGTGTCTTGGGTTTTCGCGCTCGCACGCACGGAAATTCGTGCCAGGTCGAAGGAAGGATCGTTAGAGAGAGAATACACGAGTCGTCGCTGGTAAAATATTGTTCCGGTTTCCTTCGTGTCTGGCAACGTATTGCGGTAAACGCGCGAGAACCGAGATATTCTACCTACCGAGAGATCCGATTGATCTATTGGCTTCCACTTTTCTACAATTTTGAATATGCAGAATCTACACGGATCACTTGGGACACTTCCGCAGCTTTCCACTCGACCAATATTTTTTCCTTTCGAAAGCACATACCATTGTATTCAATATCGGCGACTGCCGCTTTTTTTGAAAACAAAAATTCGAGATTTATTATGAAATTGATGTACGAATGAAGAAAGATCAATCACTCAATATAATATGTGTGTGTGTGTGTGTGTGTGTGTGTGTGTAGACTTGTAATGTATGGACTTGCTTATTATTATTTTTCGTATTATTCTCTGATTAAAATTTGCCGTACAATAGCCAGCCCAACGAAAAATATTACCAGCCATCCCTGTTGGATACATCAATCCATACAACACGTTTACGCACACGTCATCGGGTTGGAAAGTCAGGCAGACACGTTATATAACAGGTTTTAAATAATAACACGATTAACCTAACGCGATCGAGCGTCATATGTTGCACGAGTGCAATGTGTCCGGTTGATAATCCGATAATATCCATCCACCTGCACCATTGGGAGAATGTTTCACCGTTTTTTCACTCGTCGATCCGTTGTATTCATTGCAACGCGATTCCCCGGGCGCAAATGCAAGCATTGTTTTAGATTAACGGTACGCGACTCTACAACGTTACGATATTTACAGTTCCGCTGGCACGATCCTCGCCAGCGCGTCGGAAACGAGATCCGAGATCGAGAGATCTTTTCGAAAGATCGATCTCTGAATTCGTAATCAACTCCAAAATATGTAGTGACCGGCCAATAGTCTGGCCAGTGGCAACAACACTGGAGAGAGACTCAAGCCCATTACGTTCAGCTAGTACTCGATGCATATACGCCGGATGCGTTTAGGTTCAACGATACGATGCCGCATTACGTTCCAAGCGGCGGTACGGTACGTATGCATCCCGCGTAACGTATGCAGCACGGCCTGTTACGAGCACGGGTAAATTGCTAAAAGATATCTCCCCCTTGGGATTCGACGGGGATAGGTTATAACCAGGGCCAGAGTCTGCTCGAGCTTATGTAGAATACATTGCCCCTGGCACGCTTCTCTACAATGTTCGTTTGTCCGCGTTGGTGCGTACGTTGGTGCGCGGGTTTCAATGTTACAGAGAACGTAGCCGGAATACGCGTGCTGGCGCTTGCAGTCGCCAAACAGTAGCCGGGCATAAGCGGAGAAAGCGTTGACATCCCGCCGGGAATTGTTCAATTTTAGTTGAACCCTCACCTCTAACCCTCAGCGTAGATTACGCAAGCGTGGGACGATCAACGAGGAAATATCACACGACGCTTCCTGCTGCCGTCTCACCTTAATTGGAAAGACGACAGCGGGAAAGAGGACGTCTAGAATCGTGAACGTGGATATGCCCGTGGATGTCCTGCGTACTTTACAAGACGAACGACCCGCGTGACGAGGAAATTCCACGTTTGTACCCCGCTACTTGCGACCACGCTATTTCACCGTACGTTGATGTATTGGACTGATCCATAAGTCTACGTACATTTGCTTTAGTGACAAATGTTAGTGAGTAAACGACGAGTCAGTCAAAAACGAGCCAACTTGCGTATATATCATGCTACACGATCCCCAGGTTCAACCGTGCCACGACCACGGACCACTTATTCTTCTACTTACTCGAATACGTCCATATATTTCTGACATGTATGGTCCTTGCATGGTTTCTCGTTACATTAAACGAACATTTTTATATTCGTTTGTGCAACGTTCAACAACGACATATTTTGTTCGGGGTCTCCGAGATTACTTCTGGGAATTCACTGCAACGCAACTGCATAATATAAATCCCATTTTTAGAAATTTACTACGCTCCGGACGCTGTACAATAACGCTTCGAAATGTATGCTGTTTTTAAATAATTAATGACGTTAAAGAAACTGTGCGAGGCACGTTATGTATCCATACGCGCTATTCAAGCAATGAGCACGTATCGCGGGATCCGTGTTGTATCTCGTTTCGCGACAGCCGCCGTTTACGTTTCATACTTGATGTATAGAGGCAAACAGCAAAATTGTACATAAAATAGCTGATAAATGTGCAGGTGGTAGCTGTTCTCAGTGTTCCACACAATGTAATATTAATTTATACATATACAACAAGCAATCTACGAATCAGCAGGCATTTCAATGTTAATATTTTAATAAAACTTCCAGTTTTCTCTAAGCTAAAATTTCCTGTCTTTTTTTATCGAGTTACGCTACTTTCCAAAGAGAGCCGCGATTCATCTTCACCTATGAAAAACAAACATGCTTTCTTCACGTCAGTAAAAGCATCTCCGTGTATAAATTTGTGCACGTCTAAATACCCGATACTCCGCGTTGTTCGTGTGTCGAGACTCGATAGGTAAAAACGATTGACGACGCGACGGCAACTCCTTGTAGATGGAAAGGCTGTACCTTTTACACGGAGCCACCTGCGGATCGTTCATCATACCTGTAATGCATCTAGCCTCGTAGTTTCTCCCTTCTTCCTCTTTTTTCTTTTTTTCTTTCTTTCTTTTCTTGGGCCGAGAGTCGAGCAAGGAGGCAAACGAACGATCTTCGACGCGTAGCAAAAGAGCAATGCTTCGATTTCCTTTCCTTCGCCATTTTCCGTCCTGTCTTCCTGAAACCCTTCTGGCACGTCCCTCCAAAGAGACCACGAAGCTATGCAACTCCCGGTAATGCGCGCATCAATAACCTATCATATCCAACCTTCTAGATGCGATGCGATGCGATGCGATGCGATGCGATGATACACCCTCAGACTCTAAGACGTGCCGATCTCTTCGTGCTTGTAACTCGAGTAAATACATCAGCTACTTCAAGCGGAAGCTCTACTCGTCTATAATTCTCCTTCGTGACAAATATTCCCTTCGTGAAAAAAGAACAGAAAGGCCGGGGTATCGCTTTTATCTGTAGTTATTTTTTTTTTTCAAAATATGAAATACACGTACGCGTACGTGTTTTTCGATTATAAAACGAGTTACAAATATACACGATGAGCATGGATTGTCGGAAAAACCAAATGTAATTCTACAGATGAAATTCCATCAACCTATTTTCCAATTACTCTTGCTGATCTCGATTCAAATGGAATTGAGAATATATTGATTGTTCGATTACACAGGCATACGAGGCAGGTATACGTGTGTAGTATGCGTTGGTTGCACTTCGTTCATCAAATTTATTTTCACCGTTCAAATGAATTGCTAATGCAAGTATGGAAAAGGAATAGCATCTCGCGATCGTGTGAAACGTTAAAATATTCGGGTATCAACATGTGCGTGTTTAATATTAAAGGAGCATCAGTTAAGCGATTCTTTCGCGAACTTTATCGTCGAATTATTCGTTTCAATCGTTTAGATCGATACGATAGATAATACGATTCAACGATGCAATACGAAGTGCAAAGCAACATTTGCACGTTGAATATCGATTTATTCATTCTCCATTTATCTCGTTTTACGAAGATAAATTACAAATGCGGTCGGAGTACTTTGTCGAGTAATATGTGAGTAATAAAGAGCAAATGTAATGAAATCTCCGTAAAAGCATGCTTCACGAGCGTTCTCGTTCGACTGATTAAACATTATACATGATATTTCGATTAACGATGTAAATTAAGTGGAAACGAATTGTAGATTGTTTCTGCATATCGAGATAACTTGTTAACGCACCATTAATATAAAATAATATCCTTCTCGTATAAACACGAGAATCTTACAAAGCATTTGATTAATCTAGAAACTGTCTAATAATTAACATTGTACACAGAAGTATTAATCAACTTACGTTTACTGTTTTCACTACCATCTCCTTAGTTTCTGGATTTACTTCACTCCATTCACTGGCATAGTATGGTCCTTGATGACCGAAGAACTAAAACAAGAACAAACAGAATTCTTTCCTATGCAGATTCATCGGAGAATACAAGTTGCAATCCATTAAGTAATTACGTTATTTATAAAATGGCATGTTAAAGATAGCCGATAAAGATGTTTTTTGAATCACCAAACATTATATGTACGACTCAATATAAAAACCCGACAAGCATTTACATAAAAATATATACGAAATTAATTCGGAAGCTAGAATTCACAAAATCAGAATACCTGTATTCATATATTCACTTACTATTCGTTTCTAATTAATTATATTCTGATTTAATTATACTAATTTTACACTATTTCATTATATTATACCGATTAATTATATTAATTATTAATTGCACGATCCAATCACAATGTTCATAAAGTTCATTCCCGTATCAGTTAGTGTTCGAACACGTTCAATGCAGCTTGTTAGTTACATCTGTTAATTAGTCGGAAATTTTCGTCGATGCAGCAGTTCGTCGGTTCGACAAATTCGTTCCCCGTGGTGCAGAACGATGGAGAAGAGGAGAAAGAAAATAATAAAAAAAAAAAATGAAAGACGGAACAGAGCGGATGCAGCTAATTCAAACTGAAACGAAGCTTTGCACTTTCCCTTCCGTCAAGTAATTTCAAGAGTGCCTAAACGCGAAGGCGATACCTTCTTTCCTCTTTTCTCCCTTTCCATTCCACCTGCTTTCGTGCATTCGTTATATATGAAGCGGTGATTCGAGGCATTCGAGCGAGAGAGGCACAACAGGACGGCTTTGCGAAATGGCTAAGCTTATAGAAAATCCTGCGAAAGGAAGCAATTCGCCCAGCCGAAAAGGATTCGGAGCTCGAATCTCCCATTAGCTGGAGAAGAAACAGGGATGAGGAGAGAGGCTCTAAGGGAGGCTCCACTCCACAACGCAGGCGCCTGGCTGGATGATTGCCAAAGAGCATAACATTGGTGGGAGTACTCATTATGAAAGTTGATACGGTTGGTGTCGTTGTTTTGTAATTCTCTCTAGCCTCGAGCCCTGAATTTGCTCTGCACCTTCTTCTTGCTCTTGTCGAAAGTTTCGAATTTGCTGCTAGCTACTGCCGCGCTGTTTGTATAGATTGCTTGGTCAAACGGCAACGGAACTGTTTTGTCTATAAACTGCTGCCCAGCAAAGAAGGAATGCATAATTATAACTCTGTGTAGATTGATTTCTTACCATCTCCAAACTTTGGCATAAACTCTATTGTTTTGGGTAAATGGATATTATGCAGATAAGATTGAAATATATGAATAGTGAGAAACTGAATACATAATAGCGGAAGAATGATTACGGTTATTTATCTAGCATTTTGTATACTCTATGTTCAACAAAATTGATGTAATGTACCAGCATGTTCACGAGCATAGTTTCTAGAAAAAAAAAGACTAATCTGGCGTTAACACGGACGCTTCTACTGTAGCACGATCACTGTTACTAAGCCAGTTATGTAACAGTTATCTAATTGAGGGTTAACCGATGTCTGATTATAGAAATGCATAATCTACTTATTTAAAAAGTAGAAGTAACGTAACGAAGACCTTGTACGCGCCAAATGTATATCTAGATTACTTTTAACTAACGAAAATGATGAATTATATAAGTATAAACGTATCTTTCTAACTTGCATCGAGCGGCATTTCGCCAATTTTCTTTGCGTATGCACGGACGTAATTACTCGTGACATTGTATTTGTCTTATATTATAAATGCAATTGCAAATATATCTGCAACTCTTTGATATTTAAAATTATTTCTAAATAAATTAATAGGAGAAACTCTTTGCGATTAAGAATAGAGGAAAAATGAAAATATCGTTCCGATAAAGATAGATAATGCATGATTAATTTTGCACTATATCTAGTATTATATAGATTAAAATTGAGAAACAGAACCGTGGATAATTTTTAACAAGCTTAAAATATGTTGTTCTTTTCTTTAACCCGCAGACTTTCATTAGTCAATAAAATTTATTATCAATGATCTTAATCTAGCTAATCTAACACTAGCGCTAATGTAGTAACTCTAAGAATTAAAATGAATATACTGGAACGTTTGGAATCTCTATACTGGAAGCAAATGAAATTTTAATTGAGCAATTAGTCATGCATCACAAACAAACAAACAACTACCTGACAAAGGATAATTGAAATAAATGAATATTTTCAAACGTGTGATTTTGAATCTCTATTATGCATCACAAAATAAGAATTTAAGCTTTGAACTATATGGATATCTCTATTTTCTTACATAAAGTAAAAATGTTAAAATGTTAAAGCATGTTAAAGTAAAACAAAAGTAAGGATACAATAATATAAATTACAATAATGCAAATTAATAATATAATATAATACAAATTAGAATAATTTGATTACGTAACGCATTAATAGAAACGTAATACAACGTAATACAACGTAATGCATTAATAGAAAAGTAATAAGAATAATAAGATTGTTTTTAACTTATTATAATATTCACGAATCTAAAAGTTTAATAATTGAAAGAAGATAAAATTTATAAACAATCAATTTTTGCATCAGATATATATAAATTGTATTAGTAATATAGTTCAGTATAGACATTGCAGCACATCAAACATAATGTAGCATTTTGGTTAAAATCAGATTATCAAAGTTCAATAACAATATGTTAAAAACATATACATATTTATAAATCATGATATTATTAAGATTAAATTCATCGAACTACATTATGTTTGACTGCAAGTAACTTTCTTCTTTGGAGAGGTTACACCCATCACTGCGTAAGATGAATAACTGTAAGAACTATTATTTACAATAATTACCTGTGTCAACCATTTAGGAAAACGCCATTGGGAACTGACCAATCTGTGAGAATAAAGGACACCATCTTTGACTTTTCTGTCGATGACATCTGTTCCCAAAACATGAGGATTTAAAGGATTTGGATATTTTCTACATGCTGCTTTCACAACTGTTTCCCACGGATGACTACAATCATAAAAAAACACAAATTTTTCATGTCACACAGGCAAAAAGATGTCACGAAGCATTTCTACATTCTATTCATCAAGTTACAAATGAATAAACTTTTATGACAAATACTTACTCAAAAGTATGATGAGACGTCCACAACTTCATCTTTATGAAACTTTTCAATGTAACGTATGACTAACACTATAATTTAAATTATTAACAATCACATGGAAACATTGCACTGCTATAATACAAGTTATGTCTACTAACTCCAAAATCTGATGTAACGTAAAAAGAGGTCTTCAAATCTTTTATTGTGTATTGATCCATCAAAAGTTGGTACTCCTGTTTCCAGCAACCAATGAGCTTGTCTTAAATTCAATCTGATTGGTCAATTATTTTGAACTATTTTCTATTTATTTGAACATGCTGAACCAAATTACGCTTAATTTACATTCAATAATAAATATAGTTCCTTTTTTTAATTTCAGTTGAACAATATTCCTCATATTCGTAATATTGAACAACCTAATATTCGTTTGTATCTTGTATAAGTTTTACAATCAATTTATTATAAATGTATTTCTATAAATATATATAATAATATATGATAACATAAATAATAATAAAATATTTATTGCTATTAAAACAATTGTTATATTAATTTTTTCTCCTTTCACTCTACATTTACTTAATTCACATTACGCAAGGTCATACGTACATGTATCTATCATAAGATTATAAACCAATAATATTATATATTTTTATATAAATAATTATGTTAAAAATTTATTCTTTTTTTTTATTTTATATTTATATATAAATTAATATTACATATTATTTAATATTAAATAAAATAATTAACAACAATAATTACATTAACCAATGATATTTTTCCTAATTCAGTTAGATTTTTTTTATTAACTTTTTCATTTTAATTTGATTGGTCAATTTTCTTGCTAATTTCTTCAGTCAATCTGATTGGTCGATCGTTAGGCGGTGCATCTTCTTAATTCAAAAGCGTTCGCAGCAGGTGGTCACGTTGAATTTTTTTCGAAAAATCGTCTTGTTAAAATTATAAGTTGTAATTTTTTATCGTATAAAAATTGTTATTATTGCTTTTCTATTAACTTCAGATAAACAATTTCGATTTAATTTGATTGTATCATACAATGGTGTCGTAATGTTGATGTCTGCTTACAAGGTGAGTCGTAATTTTTTTTGTAAAGTATGCAAATTTTAAATTGTTGTTCTATTGTCTTACGTAGATAAAACACACATGGAACAGAGAATTCAACATTCCAAGAAGAAGTTGACATTCTGCAAGCCAAATGGCAAGTAAGTTCTAATTTTTTCTTTATGAAATAAATTTTCTTTATGTTCTCCTATAATGAGTAATGAGATAGGATAATATTGTATATTAAATATTTGATACCTTAATATTTTAGTATCTTACCAGAAATATAAGTAACTTTTGCTTGTTTTGATTTATCTCTGATATGTAATGGTACTGCAGGTTGTGGACCTTTGTGCTTTGCAATTATGTTTTCAGCAGATTTAAGAGCATTATATATCAGTTGAGATTTTGGTGCTCTAGTTAAATATATAACACATTGCGTTAAAATCACATCACATTCTGGCATTCCAATCATTTGGCACCCATAAATAGTATGAACAGCTATGCCTAGAATCCAAAATTCTTATTATATTATTCATTGTGATATTATGTCAAATACAATATAGTTTATCCACAAAATCTTTGTACTTGAAATTAAGTATTACAGAATTTTACTTTAAAATTAGTAAAGATTTTTCACTACTATTTGTGTTAAAAAATAAATTATTATACAATGTTTTATATACAAATAGCATTATTAGGTATATTAAAATGCATTAAGATTTTTGTAGATAGTTTTATGTACCTAAAGCATCAGGGTCTGCTAAACCAATATCTTCACTTGCTATTCTTATTAATCTTCTTGCTATGTCCACTGGATCTTCTTTAACTGCCATAATTCGTACTAACCAATATAAAGATGCATTTTCTTTGCCAACTCTTATCGATTTGTGTAAAGCAGAATATAAATGATGAATATTATTGTTTTGTTTATCAGATAGTGTATGTACTTGTTTGAGACTTTCTTTAACATCTTCGAGAGTTATTGAAATAAGATTCAGTTCATGTGATATTTTATTTTTAACTGCCAATTCTAAACTATTTAATGCAACACGTGCATCTCCATCACATATCTCTGCTAACCAATTAAGTACCATCTTATTAATTGAAAAACGTGGCTTGGAACTACAGCTTAAAATATTTCTTAAATTATTTGATTCTGGAAAATTATGTATTTCTCCACTGATAAATGAAACTGCTTTACAAAGAATTTCGATAATATTTGGTATTGTTAATTTATTTAAAACAAATACACGACATCTACTTAGCAAAGCAGAATTTAAACTATAAGATGGATTCTCTGTAGTTGTGCCAATTAATGTAAATGTGCCTGCTTCAATATGTGGTAAAAAAATATCTTGTTGCAATTTATTAAAGTGATGTATTTCATCCATAAATATAATGATTTGATTGTTTGTTGATTTTGTTTTTGATGTATTAACAATATTTCGAATATTACTCACACCAGAAGATGTTGCAGAAAGATTTATAACATGCACTTTGTCTCCATGTATTTCTTTACTCAGCTTGGATATAACATTAGTTAGAGATGTCTAAAAAGTATTTTGATAAATAAGTAGTAATAATAACTGAAGAGTAATGAAAATTTATAAATATGTATTACCTTTCCACATCCTGGCGGACCCCAAAATATCATGCTAGGAATATGTCCCTTTATTAATAATTGTTTTAATACTGTATGAGGTCCAATAATTTTTTCTTGTCCTATATAGTCATCAAGGCATGTAGGTCTCATTTTTTCAGAAAGGGAAATACATTCGCGTGGCAAATTCTGTTGGTTCATATTTGTTTTAATTGTTGTACTGGCTTTGTGCTTTTTTGGTGGATTTTTTTCACTAATATTTTCGCATGAAAGAAATCTCTTTGGCGTTGATGCTTTGATTTCCTTTAAAAAAGCAAAACATAAATTAATATAGTATTCTGCATGTTTTCTATACATTATAATTCTATAGTTTAATCTTTTCTACACACTGGACACAATATAATCAGATTTCTGTGCATCATTATTCATTACATCACTATTGTTTTTAAAATCTGAATTTTTTCATTATTTTCAATCAATTTATAATATTTAAATATGTCAAATTTATTGGTTTATCTTATAACCATATATGTATAACCAAAAATATATTTTATATTTCAAATGTTTCATTTCTTGAATTTGGTCACATTTCTAAGAAAGTTGACATTAAGATTATAGTTCATAGCTCCATCTATGACTTATTGAGTTTAGAATATGTGTGAACACACTTCTGGTTGACTTAAATTATTTTCAAACTTTAATTTGTATAAAATGCAATACTTCGAAGTAGAAATTCAGATAATATTCTTTTAAGTAAGTTCAAATTCTCAGAAAATCATAGTATTTTGTACTATCAATAAATAATATTTCTTTGCAGATTTCTCATTGAGAGAAATGATTATTATAATTAATTATTAAGAAATAATTATAATCATTACAAACATGTCAAATACATGGAATAAAAATATTTACCGCCAAGAACAAGAAGCATTTGTTTCTGGTCATGGTGGAACAACTTCCATAGAGGTTATATATGCAATCTTGCCAAGTTGTTGTAGTATTCTTTTAACTACAACTACAATGGGCTTTTTAGAACAGACTGCCCATAAAAATATTAGAACTATAATAGAATTTTCATTAATTGTAATACCATCTATTTTGTGTTGTACTATATTATCTGACTATGTTGTCACAGTATGTTGTATCATGATCTTAATATCTATAATTAATATTTTATTATTAGGAATTAATTCTGATATAACGTCAACATACAATATAAGACCTATTTATGGCAAAAGGCCTTTTATTACACATTTCAGAGCATTGACTAATATAATAACAGCGATATGTATATTAGCTATAGATTTCCACATATTTCCTCGTAAATTTGCAAAAACTGAATTATTTGGATATAGTTTAATGGATACTGGTGTTGGATTATTTGTATTAGCTAATGCTTTAGTGGCTCCAGAAGCGAAAGACTTTGCTCTTAAACCTAGGATAGGTTTCTTCCATACTATAACAAAAAATATAAAACAGTCTGCAAGAAGTTGCATTCCACTTTTAATATTAGGTTTTGGCAGATCTGTTGCCATTGAAGTTTTAGGTTATCAAAAGCATGTTACTGAATATGGCATTCATTGGAATTTTTTTATAACTCTTGCTTTTGTTAAATTATTTACTAGTTCTATAACAAGTACTATCAATTCAAGGTACTCATTATTATCAGGAATTTGGATTTTAGGAATGCATGAGTATGTTTTAAGTACCAAAGGATTGAAGGAGTGGGTTTTAAGCAATAGACCAAGAAACGACTTTGTATCTGCTAATCGAGAAGGTGTAGTATCTGTACCTGGATATGTTGGGCTTTATTTAATAGGTGTGGCAGTTGGTAGATTGATTCATTCTACATATCAGAATTCACACGCTCAAAATTTGTTACAACCTAAACATGAAACATTTCATTTTAAGTTATTTGGATATGAGCTTGATATAAATTATAACGAGTCTATGATTTTATGCATTAAATTGTCCCTGATATCAGCTCAGACGTGCGCAACCACTTTAATCTGTGATGCATATTTTAAAGTATCTAGACGGTTAGCAAATGCTGGGTATTGCATGTGGATTCTAACTTTAGGTGTCATGGTACTTACATTATTACTATTAATTGAAGTAATATCGGATATACTAATGTATGTAACTATGGATTCAGAACATAATCAAAAAAAGACAAAGTCATACAAAACATATACAAAAAGTAAACAAGATAGGATGTCTGATAAATGCCAGAAAAATGCAAATAAAAATAGCATTGAAATATTTGAAGCTATAAATTACAATGGTCTACTTTTCTTTTTATTGTCAAACTTAATGACTGGAGGTATTAATATATTAATACGTACATTATATGTAAGTCATTTAAAAGCTTTGCTAATATTAATTGCATATATGGCTGTAAATATATTATCAGTTTTATTATTGTACAGGAAACAGGTACAAATTAAATTATAAATATAAATATAAATGTATAATTCGTTGTACTAATTGCAGAGTATGCGATTTCTTACATTGTACAATTATATAATGAATCAGTGTAAACAATTAATAACAAAATATTTACTGCCATAGATATCTATTTGTGTAGATATATCAAATTGTACTTCATATTTATTTTTTCTTTTTATTAAAATAAGTATATACATACACTTATAATTTATACAAAAACAAGTAAAAAGACTTAATTGGTAACAAATTGTTTTGTTCATTCGTTATTAATATCAATAATTATGAACCTATTATTCAGATGTTTCGTTGTCAAATTATCTAAAATATTTATCATAATTCATCTTTGGATTGAACGTCAGATTTTAATTCAGTTACTTCCTTTGACTTGGGAGTTGCTCTTCTATTTATATCATTTGTTGTCCTAGTATGATTCTTTGTCCCAATTATCTTACGTTGCGTTCGTGTATTGACAAATTTTTTAAATAAATCATGGTTTTTTACGTAATTCGTAGCTTGTGAAACTATACGTAAAAACTCTTTAACGTCAAAACTATAATTGGTGAATTTTGCATGTGCTCCTCCATCAGGATGTGTACCCTGTACAGAATTTCAGTTAGTATAATAAATTTTAAATGAAATTTTTTTTATTCGAGATACAATCGCTTACGGGATCTTGTTGCACTAGCATTGAGGTATTTTCCCACGTAAAGTACTTTACCCCGCGTAAACGAGCAAGATCTTTATAACATCCTGGATCTTCACAATTATATCTGCATAATAATCATGTATAAGATATATTTCTGTGGAAAGACATGTCCATCTATACTTACATCTCAAATACTGCTGCCCAATCTGGCAAAAACATGAGATGCGTTAATCCAGCTCCGTGTATTCCAATAAAAATATCAGAGTTTCTTGTAATCTCCAGTTGTTTTTTAAATGATACTTTTTTATTATAAACTACCTAGAAAAGGCAAATATTTTAATTATACTCTGATTATATTTATTTAACTGTCTTTCATCGTAGAAGATTCCTTATATCATATTTAAAAGCTTCCTACCTTTCTAACTTTGTACTCTGGATTTTCTTTCAAAGCCTTCGTTAATTCATCCTCGTTCAAAATTTTTCGGTACTGAGTATCTCTGCTAAGTAAAGTAATTCGTATCCTTTCGTTTTTTCTTTCGTGAAGAGGTATTCGTAACTTATGTAACACATGGTCTCCAAAAGCTTTGAACAATCCACTGTTCTCACAGCCATAAATCTAAAAAGCATATTATAACAAGAATTACTTTAATCTTATGATCTTAAATTGAAAAAACGAAAAGTGATGTGTATCGTACAAGAGGTGTATTGTAATAAAGACCAAAAATCATCCGTGGCAATAAGGGAAACACAAGATTCTTGAAGCAAACGGTCTCTCCGCGAAATGTATTTAAATCCCAAAGTGGATTTCTTGTGAAAGCTTCAAAAGCGTCTTGGAACGCCGAACGGTATCTGAAAGTAAGAGAGAGAGAACTCATGGTATCTAGTATCTCGTGATTTTCATATTGCACTGGTGTCATTTACCTGTAACTTTCCCAGATCATTATATGATTATCAGTGCTGAATGCAGTGGGGTGCGAGAGGTTTACGTGTAATGACGCGTATAAGTTGAAAAAGTCGCAAAAATGATGATACATATTTACTACTGAAACAGAACGACTTGCGTGTTCGACGAATTTTGCATCACAGTCATTAATCGTGAGAATCATTTCTTACGACTTACTAGCGTCTATTTTCATTATGAACGTTGGCTTTTCGATCACGATATCACAGTCGTGGTTGACGATTGGCGGTCGGGGTAATTTGCGGAAATTTCGTAATTCAGGTCCCCAAGATTGCAGTGGACTGATATGGTCCGCGTTTTCTTGCAACATTTTTTCATTTAATCTGTGCAAACGAGACGATATGAATATTCAGTGAGATAAAAGTAATTGATTAATAGATTGCTTTACTCACGTGCAATACCCTCCAATTTGACCCTCTTTCAGAACATCCATTTTGTACCGTATGGGTTCCTTTCTTCGAATTAAGTCTGTGAAATTAATCATTATGTTTCTTGCTCGACAAAATCTCATATGTTCTGAACACTCCAAAGATGAGTCGTCCTATGTTTGGAAGTATCATAAATAAAAATAGAAAGAAAAATCATATTTTTCTTTTAATTGAATGAGACTTACTACAAACAATGGTTCACAGAAAATGGACATTTCTTTCCTTTGATCACGTACGTAACCAAAATCGCCTTGAGCGTAGAACGTTTCTATCTGTGCTTTTTTCGTTGTCACCCACCCCCTGTGATCACCTGGACATTGAGGAATGGAAAAAGAATTTTCGGGTTTGCAATCCGGCTCGTAACCCCAACAAGCTTTGGTATCAAGGCTATCCTAAATTTTCCCAAGAAGAAAATTTTCTCGTTAGTGTCTTTCGTAAATTAGAGTTTAATATAATTACTTGCATCCACAATGCTTTCATGATTATCGTATTATGTTTTCGCATAAAAAATGAAAAAAAGTATCATTACTCTTTTAATCGATAAATTATAATACAATTATTATTATTAAAATATCGTGCATTACCTTGTACGGACAAGCGGTATTATTGCGGCATTCTTCAGCTACCGTGGGAAAAGAGTTGAAGTAATACTTGATGTGATCAGACGGCAGATCAATATTTGTGTAATTACTGTATGTAGCTATAACTGTGAATACTAGTATGATTGTCACTGAATACCTAATACTTAACGCGTTATTGGTCATTATGACGAGATGCACTATAATGAAAATTAAACCGAGATTCCCTGAGAAAAGGCGTCATGCACACGCTTCTCACAGTGACTGAAGGAACCACCTGTACTAGCGGATAGGTATATGACCTCATCTACTGTGCATAGTTGTGTTATACAAACACGAACATCCATGTATACCAACATTAACGCAAGCGTGTTTGAAAGAATTGGTAAAAGTCAGTATTAAAGATAGACACGCGGTAACTTACATCATTCACGTATGGTGCACTATCACCACCGACGAGATATATGAATAGACCAAGCATCTTACGGGATTTCGTAGCTCGTGACCTGAAATACCGACATAGTAAAAAATCACTTTAGCGCACTCTATGTTTAAACACCGGTAAGTTAGGGAACTAGTGAATGCTCCAGCAATATGACTTTTTAGTCCCATTACAGTGTTGTCAAACTTTCAATACCGAAATGTAAAGCTCGTTTGTGACTATACCAAGTAAAATGATATAAGCAAAATGTTTAATTGTATCTCCAGATGTATCTCCAAAATACGAGATTAGTATCTAAAATTATTTCATGTGTGTCAGAAAGAGCCCTATTTATCGATTGATTTTCCGTTAGAAACGATAAAATTATTATTTATACGGGATGTTTTATTTATTGAAATATACTGTAGGAAAATATATTTAGAACGGACCTGATATTTAATCAAAAAGCAGACATAGAAAAGATCTATTATTTTATCAAATCATATGTTTTGAAATATCCATCAAAATCTAAAGTCTACGGTCTTCGACGATATTTACAAATGCACTATACGTTATCATAAAAAAGTCTTCAATCTATAATTTTAGAAATCAACGATCTCCCTAATAATTCAACAAATCCTTTAATTACATAAACTAAAAACTAAATCATGATCGCAGCCGATTAGATCATATTATTTGTTATAGTATTCATAATTGTATCGCAGAAATGCAATTAGTAATTTTACCACAAATAATACTGATTACCTCACCATGTGGTGGCTACGTATCGAAACATTGTTCTATCCACTTTTCTTTTACTTTTTATTCAACAAACAAAATTATTCAAATTTATTCAACAATTTATTTAAAACAAATTTATTCAACAAAAAAAAAAGAAATTCCTTTTGATATACGATTGCAAAATTTCACAATTTCTTATCGTTGTGCAAACGAATAGCAAAAGGAGTTTTAAGAAAAAACCGATGAAAAGTAAAGCACAATATATTAAAATACAAATCAAAGTTTAAATTGAAAATAATTATAACTAAGTTATAATTGGTTTAAAATATTTTACATATTTAAAGAAAAAATAAAAATTGTTCCACATATATCACAGTAATAAAGCGTATCATTCTATAGAATATGCTTACATTGAATTCACAGATATTGACTATCTTCTGATTAACTAAAATTAAACGCACGCAACTTAAAGCTAAGATGCACGCATCCCACGATGTCCTTGCGATATCCCTCGTCGTCCCACGGTGCCCCGCTGGTCTAATATTTTACTTATCAACTAATTGACGCTACAGTTCAGTTTAGATCTAAACTGAACTGTAAGTTGCGTAGTTCTTAGCTTGATATCGTTTCAAAAATTTTAATCTTTGTAAAACGATATCAATTACCAGGTCTCACCACGAGGAGGTGACTACGCACGAGACCCGCCCCGGGGCTTACAATACATCATACAATACATCCCATCCATACATACAATCATACACAACATAAAATGCATACGATCTTACAATACATACAATGCATACAGTCATACAACACATACAATAATTCGCAGCCACACCACCGCATTCTGTAAAAAGACACGTTTATTGAACTTGGGACGAAATTAGGAATCCCTCATCTCCTCTCTTCTTTCGTTCGTTGTTGCTATTGTCACTTTGTCCGTTGCACTGGAGTGGAGTGTCCAAGTATCGCAGTCAGTCTGCCGAATCGAGGTTCGAGCATTTGGACGCAAGTAGTCTAACGCTACCCCCAACGACACAGTGGGGTTCCGCGGAACCGCTGAGTCGAATTACCAAGGACGCTGGACTACAAGAATCTCACCTCGCCCTTTCGGACGAGGCTGCAGTTCCCCGATTTGACACACTAGCTACGAAACTTGGAGACTCGACTCTAGTGCAATAAACAAAGTAACAATAGTAACAACGAAGGAAAGAAGAGAGGGGATGAGGGATTCCTAATTTCGTCCCAAGTTTAACAAACGTGTCTTTCTACAGAATGTGCTCACAATGAATTTACAAAGATTAACTAAAACTAAACGCTCGCAACTTAAAATTAAGACGCACGCATCCCACGATGTCCCTGGTGCTCCGCTGGGTCGATGTGCACACGACGGATGTTCGGTTGGTAATGAGTATCCGTACCACTCAATGTTAATTTATATTTCCGTCGTCAGTGATCGGGAACAGTTGATAACCTTTTTTTCTTTCAAACGTCTAAAATTTAATCTTTGTATACACATCGAAGGTTTAATTTTTTTTCAAACTTCTAAAACACGACGGAAGTTCAATTGGTAATGAATCTCCCTACCGCTCAAGGTGTTAATCTATTGTTTTGGTCGTCAGTGATCCGGAACAATTGATAATTATTTTTAGTATTTCGAAAAACAGTTTTTCTATTATACTAATCAATAATTTAATAGTTTTTACATTTCTATCGCAAAGTTATACTTTCATATATATGTTACGTGTAATAATTTATTAATTTTTTATCTGCTAAAATTATAATTGCATTGATATATATTAAATAGAAATTTATGTAGAGAAAAGTTATGTAATCAAAAATTGAATTAAGCGGTGATTGTCGCTTTAGAATAATCGCACAACGTATAAAACTTTCGCCGGTTTAATTGTTTCAGATAGCAAGAAATATGTATATTATGTAATTGTCTTTTCTGTTATTGTAAATAAAATAATTTGGTTATTATAAATGAATTATTCAAACTATGAAATAATGTTTGGGAATTTAATTACTGATTCAGTTGTTACAAGTAAATTAAAATTGTTAAATAATACACAAAAATATCATCGAAATGCATTATTTTACAGTTTTAGCAATTCATTTGAAACGATTGAATTATTTTATTTCTACAATATTTCTAGACATTATTTAATAATTTTCTTTTATTTTTCTTTCTTCGACTGTCTCATTGGTTATATTTATTGGTAAGCTTTCACAATTTGAGTACTCTTCATTATTGTTTCATTTTTACATAATTTGCTCTTTTTGTTTATTTATTCGTTCTGGTTTCATTTGTGTAGATTGTTGATTATTGCTTCGAATTAAAGAGACGTCATGAAATTCAAATGGACGCCACAAAGATTGATACATCCAGCAACTTTTCATAGAGTATTTTAATGTTTTATTTATTCCAATGAAGGCAGACATATTTTTCGGATAATTTATATGAAATTTTAAGTTTTTCTATTTTTATATACTATACGTGAGCATAGTCACTCGAATGTCGAATTTCGCGACAATCACGTGCATTATGTCGCATTAAGTGTTTCTTACTTATCGGTAGCGTTTTTCCGATGGCGGCGCTTCTTCGATACTCTTTTCCTTTTTTTTAAGAATTTCTCATGAATTTTGTGTATTTGATTTAGAGTTTTTTAGTTTTTATTTTAAGTTAACATTTCGTGAGAAACACGCACGCATTGGATTTAAATTAGTTAACGATTACAGCGCCAATGGTTAAATACGCAATACCATTTCACTTCTGCGACAATCAACTGCATCGATGATGTGTGTACATTTAATATATTTCTGTTTTAAGATTTCTAATACTACAGATGTTTTCTGTATTAAGAATTCTTGTTAACATTGATTAAATATTAATAAATTTTCTTAATAATCAAGTATTGGTAAAAGCGTACTTGCCAGTTGTAACAAACATCACTGCCAATGTTATCGATTCAGGATAAGTTAAAATTATAAATGCAGACAAAATACACATAAATTTGAACATTAACTATTTTTATATTTGTTGTTCTGTCTATTGTACTTTAGTTAATTCTATTTAACAATAAATAACAATATTTCACAATTATTATTAAAGTTACAATATTTAATCCTCCTTATTCTAAGGAGAGGGTCCAGTTAGGCTACCAAAATGTTAGCCGTAAGAATTTTTGTATATAGTATTTTAATTAATTATATTTAGAAAATAAATAATAATATACTTTATATATTGTTAAAGATTAATTACAATTTCTATTTTTTCTTATCTTCTGAATAGATGGTGTAGCTGTGCTCCAAATGAAAAAAAAAGGGGGAAAAAATGTATTTTGCATAGTGTTTCAATTAATTCTTTATATTTTATTGTAATTATTATTGAAATTCAATTGTAAATTTGAAAAATATTTTTATTTCAAATTTAAGTAATTTTTTGAAATAATTTACTTTGTTTTTAAGGTATAAACATATTATTTACATCCTTCACTTCTACCATGAAATCCGATGATTCTTGCTTGACAACGATTTCGGTGATGACTTTCTTGGTGCAGTACAACATTGATGATAACGTGCTTTGTACCTGATGGTGAGTCATACGTATTTTTGTTCCTCTAGTCACTCAATCATGTCGTAGGATGAAAGGTCCGAATCGACACGGGCGACTGGTTGTATTACGTAGAACTTGGACGAACATATTGATCACAGGTATTTATTATACCTGTGAGTAGTAACATTTCCTTATTTGTGTTTTATTTATTAGTTCAGGATAGGTTTTCTTGCACATCATGTTTTTGAATGTTAATAATATTGCAATAATTATTATGACTATCACATTAATATAATAAACATGAAGAATAATATAATATTGAGATCAAAGTGTATTAAGTATGATTATTTATAAAGATAAACTATCCATCCGTACATTATCTATATGAGCAAAATAAAATAAAATGAGTAAATATCTGAATAAATGATGAATGTTATAATGATTTCAACATCTTGTAGTGGAGAAGTTGGATACTCTTCGACTTCGTTGCTTGTTGCAATTGAAATTATTATAATGCTAATAATGATACGTATTATGGATATTAGAATTATAAATAATATTTTACTTCATGTTTTACGTTCATAGAACTGCATTATTATTTAATTTCCTTAGTTAGTATTTTCAATGAAATTTGACATATATTACAAATCTATTTAACCCGTTCAAAAATATATCTTTCATGTGCAAGAAGATACTTCGCGACAGGCAGATTTCAATGTCAAAGGAACGATTTTAAACGCTATTGTTATGTTTTCAAAGATGTACTTTGATAAAAAAAATCGCCTGAGGACATTTCTATTAATATTTCAATTTGAGTTCATTATTATTCATTGAATTTTATTTGCATTCAGTCTCTTTTTCAATAAATGTATTCACTGTTGATTCCTTTTAAGTATAACGTTCCAATAATTTATGAAATTATTAAACTAAATTACAAAATCAATGGAGTCATTGAAACTGACTGAGATAAAATGATAAAATGGAATATTAGCCCGTTAGATACAAAACAGATTTATTAATCATCTTTTTAGCTCAGGTTTTTCAGGTTTTGTCCTTTCCATGTTCATTGCCAGGACCTCACTCACGTGCCCAGGTGCTACTTGGGTGGGAGAAAGGCAATGGTTATGATGACTATAGTTTATAAGCTTAATAATTTCTCGGCGACTGACGATGCTTTAGTGTATCGTGCACGATGTATTTTCCGCATATGTGTGTATGGTTAGGATGTGGAATTGCGTCGTTCCTTTTATTGTTCCAAACAATACAATTTCGAAATATTAATAAATTTTACAAATACTGTTAAATACGGTACAATACTGTTAAATACAGCAATGAGTTTTTATGAATTTCATGAAGTTTTATAAAGTTTTATGACTTTTTAGTATTGTGAATACGTACACGATGTCTTAATAAATAACACAACACGCATAATGAAGGGCACAAATTTCATATCATCTATGGCAGATATATACTCGTGTATGACTATCTATACAACATAACTGTGAATAAACATAGAAATTGAATTTTACGCAATGGTCACTAGTCTTCGTCAGTCGATTACAGGAAAATGGTACGTAAATCAGAGTGTGAATGTTGTGTGTTAAACTCGAGTGTCGGAGGCGTCTCGGGACGTCCTCTCTAGTTTAGGTCTGCGCTCGACTGGTATGTGTGAGAACCGTGGAGTGAGTGTGTTGGTGTATCTGTTTTGCCATTTTTTAAATATAGGGCGACCTGGTTAGGATAGGTAACTTGCTTTCTGGTGTGCCTGTGTTTAATTATAAGTAGGTAGGGCCGGGCAGGTTGGCACAGTCTCTGATCGCGTGTTCCCTTTTCGCGTGTCCAACCTGTTTCAGGAAATCTAATTTGAAAAATCGGCAGTGAAATTGATACAAATGGAGCATGCCACTTGTTTCTGGTTTTACTCTTCGATTTTTCGAATTTAGTATCGCGGTCGCGGTCGCGGGTAAGTCGCGAGTAGGTCCCGAAACGAACGTTTACGTAGGTATTGCTCGAGCACGCACATACGAACGGACAATGATCATTATGATCGATGATCGTCCATGTGTATCGGAATCAGTTTCCGTGATTTATCTTTTCACCTTTATAAGTTGGAAAGACTCGAGCTAGGTATAAGTTTCAGCGGGCATTGCGCTCGAAGAAAGAAGCCGAAGAGGCCCGGCAAATTGCCATAGAAGAGGGCAACTACTAATGGCTCCCTATCTTCTGGATTATCCAGAGAATAGGAAGTCATTTTTGTTACTGCTTTATCACTATGTTCGTCCTTTTTTTGCTTTTTATATTTTCTTTTCCTTGTCAACGTACAGCTCGACGCATCATCACGTTTGGCAAATTCTTTTAGTAGTGTTGCGAATGACCAGTATCGGTTTGAATTAGTGTTGCGAGTGATTTCGCGTTGTTTATAGTAGTAAAAAGATAAATTCGGTTTGAAATAATTGTGATATATTCTTTCATATTTACTTACTCTTGGCTGCCTTTCTTGAGCAATATATATTGAATTTTATTTCCAATTTTTTGTGAGATATATTTCGATTTTATATTTATTTTTTCTTTTTTTAAATATTTTGAAAAAAATTTTTTCCTTTCAAATTTCATTTTCATACATATTCCATAGCGAGATTTATGGTGAATCGAATCAACATTTAATGCTCAACATTTAATGTAATCACAATGAAAAACTTCGTTTTCCAAATACTTTATTTCGGATTGTAGAAACAGTTTGAAGTACGTATGGAATTGTAATTGGGACCAATATCTATCGATCGATAGTGTTGGATGTTTTCGCACGTTTGCTTGCGATCTGTGGGAATTAACACGAGACAGCCATACCTCTTTCTCTGAGTTCGATATTTATCGATAATTCACAAATCAATGCTAACCGATAACTGAGATATTGGATAGGAGACACAATAGCGTATAGATACCTTCTAGCGTCAACCTGTCATAGCGTGACCCGGAAACAGATCACCTCGAACAAGTTGGTATATACGTGCATTTACAAATACACGTGCATACGTATCTCTGGAGACATACCAGACTAGCGGGTATGGATCGCCGTGGATAGAAGGAGGGAATGATCTACATCGATCACGATCACGCCACCCTCACCCTGATCTGCACCGAGTACGATGCGGCCACAACGGTACCTCTTCGTTGTCCATATTATCGACGAAATCGCCGTCATCTTTCTTTCTGATAATTTTATCAGAGTGAATCGGGCTTTTGTGAGGCTCGCGGTACGATCTGATTGGAGGACATTATTCATCGATGAAGTCCGGGATGAAAAATCCCGTTGCGCCGGGAATTACTGAATCGGGCTTGCTCTCGACCCACGCTTCGAAGAATGGAATAATGGCTGGTAACGGAGCATTTGTATGATCAATTTCGCGACAGGATTGCGTAACGGTTTGATAAACGGGCTTTACGTGGAAGTGTAACATGTAGAAATGTGGCGTGCAAGTTGTAAAACGAGTGCGTGGCATCGGTGTGTTCACGCGGATTGTCCCGCCACGGTGGCGCCACGCTTCGCGGGCGACACGATGCAGCGACCTACGCGAAATTCAGCGCTATAATGTTTACTTCATAGAATTCTCATAGGGTTCTTTCTCTCCTCCCTGCGGTGGTGGACGGAAGAAAATCGTGGGGGCGGCGCCTCACCGCGTCGCGATTGCAACGGATGTCTTGTGAAACCAGAACGAGTGACGCACCCACGCGGGGTGCTCGTGAAAAAATTTCGCGAATACAAATTTCCCCAGATACACGTGCTTTTCGGTACGTTACGGTGCAACGATCCTCCAACGAAACGTGTTCTTATATCCAAGCTTTGATCCGAGTACTTGGCGTCCATCAACCTGCACGAAGCGTGCAACGCGTCGTATATTATCGAGAATCTACCTGCGTCTTTTCTCTTTGCCACCCACGCGTCCCATTTGAATACATATACAGACATAAAGTGTAACGATTGCCGGCCCTTCTGACCACGTGAAACGTTCTGTTATCGGTAGACAATGCTTTGTAGATCCTCGAAACAACAATCGTAAATGCACGCGTTACTGCCTGTAAAATAATCGAACGTAAATCGAACATTTTTCCCGATGGTACAATTCGTGGAACGACTCGATCCTATTTTATTGCTGTTTCGCTCGAAAATCATTGAAATCATTGACATTCTATTCGCAAAGTATATTCTCAAGTATATTGTCAAGTTGATCACGTTTGAAAAAAAGTTCAAAAATTATTTTATTTCGTTGTTATTTTAGTTCACTCCTTACGTCGGGTGTTTCGACGATTTTAAAGGAAAAGTTCGCTTCGTCATCGCGTGATAATTTCGCATGCAAGCGGACAAAGCGTCCGATCTTTCGAAAACACCGATTTATGGTGTGAAGTACCATGTAATAGATCGAAGGGGTAATTGAGAAACCGAGATGTAATCTATCCATCGAATTAGAATCCGATTATCTCGATTGCTTCGGATCGGCGCGGTGCGGCACGGTTAGAAATTGCCCGGCGGCATTAGACGCACGCTAGTAAAGAAATTCCATCGCACGCTAGCCTCTCGTTAGCGAGATCTAGCGTATGCTAGATTAATCGCTTAATTAATAGATGATAAATGTTTGTAATTCCTCTGGCAAGACTCGCGGCTCTCTATACGTATCCATAGTCTGTTACCATGGCCAATTAATTAGACGAAAGGTGGAACATTTTTATTTAAAACAGGATTTAAAAAACTAAGGGACTATTCATTGTATTTCTAACTGGCAACATGTTGAAATGATCAACTGTCCGGCTATAACTGTACATGGTAATATTAAGCGTACAGGGAAACGATTAACGCGGAGACCCGCATCCAATTTAGGGGAGAAGAAAGTCATCCTTCGTATCGACCCAGAGGGCTCTCGAATTTTCTTCGCAGTCTTCACGAACGATTTATCCTCCCGGTGTGCGCCACCACGCCACAGAGTATAGTTCCTGATGTCCCGCGAATGAAAAAAAAAAAAGGCGCGAACCTTAAAATATATCGCATGGAGGTTGGCGAAGTGAGTTTAAGGTTTCCTCCGTGCGTGGAAGATCCTTAAATTCAAGACGCCACTCTTCTGAAAACCGTACGACTCGGCGTCGAATAATTCTCGAAGGGCAACAAGCATAAAATACTCTTCCATTGAAATTAATATCAGTTGCTCGGACGATCTTTGTTGTTCGCCAAGTTAACGGTACGGATCACAGCTACGTAATGAATTGTGCACGTATATGTATACTACATAGTACTTATACGAAACGACGAATGTCTGAATTTTTTCAATAATAATAAGGAATCTCAGCTACCTTGACGCAACCACGATGAAAAGTCACCGATCGTGTATTTATAATCACAGGCATATATCGCGATCCATGTAATGGAATATTCGAAACGATATCGCAAACATCGTAATCCTGCATAATTCATAACGGCGCATTGCTACGTCGTAAAAACAAAAACGTCGACGATAATCGTTATACTACTATGATAAATCGGAAATTGGATGGAAACGCCAGCTATCGTTGACCGAAATGTCGATAACGAGATAGATATAACGACAAACTTACAGCTCGTTATTACTCATACTCGAGAGCCAGTGAATTGCAAATGGGAAGCAGTAATTGAAATATTAATGAGATACGAGACAACACGGCAGCTATGACGCTTTGATGTTGGTACGATTGCTGTAAATGGTGAAGGCTTGGCCACGTTCAAATCGGACTCGAACGACAATGTGAACGGCTACACGAATTATTATCACTCCACGAGTCGATTACGGTGGAACCATAAATCAAAGATTTGTCACATCATCCATCTTAAACGTGTCTTAATCTTTCGAAGGACACAGCTACCGCATTAGCCAGTTAGTAAGGGACCGAAATTCTTCGTTTGCAATTCAAAAATCCTAGTACGACACCGTTTCACCGCGTGCGATATCGTCTAACTGGCTCGCCGTTTCGACGCGGCACTGCTGTCTGTGTATCCGGGAAATAAATTGGCCGATAGAGACGAGAACCGTCCTGACGAATGTGTTCACCAGCACGGTCTCCCTTTCGGAAATAGACGCGCGAGCATCAGAGGATAAAGCAGCAAATAGAGGACGTTTTTGCTAACGTGAACGACAACTTGTCCCGCGGTGTTCACGATTCGACCTGGGCTATGACCCCGGGGTCGTAAATTTTCCGTCATAGCGGTTGTCACCGGGTCACCTTTTTACGAGCGTAGCATGACTCGTGTTCACGGTCCGTATTCTCGAGACATATCCACTGCATCGAGCCCTTGGTTCGTCCGGCAGTTCTTAAGAGGATCCTTCGGTTAGTAATCTCTCGGACAGCGACTCTGGTGTCCCTTTCAAGATGCTTCTCTTCTTACGTTTTCAAGAGTATGACCACATCGTGAATCAACCGGATAGACAAAGGACACGCGTCTTCCTTTTTTCCCTCCTATTTTCTCTTTTTTCTTAACCGTCAGATATGTTGCTCACGCAGTGACTGTATTTTCTTTTAGTTTGGAATTCTTTTTGTAAAGTGCCACGCAATTGCCTCGAAGATACTGACGCTCCTCAGCTTTTAACTCTAACAAGTTTTTGACGATTGTTTCACGTCAACATTGTCAAAATACTGACGCTCTCGCCTGATTTCTTTATATCACGTGCTATCTTTACGTGCGTACGTGTGTCAACATAATCATGGTCCGCGACGCGCAGAACTACTTTCACGGGAGAAAATAGTCACGAAGCGGAAATATTAGATGTTGTCGGTGGTCGTGGAGGCCCCTGGTAGTCGACAACCTGCCTTGTCGCAACGTTGGACAGTTGCGTTGCGTCAGGCGCAACGGCGGCAGCGTCGAAATCATTAGAGAACCCGTTTAAGACGCTTATGGTTTTTAAATTGAAAGTAAATGGAGATGAATTGGACGTTTATCATCTGATAAGCACGCGAGCTTTCTACGTGCGTTTCGTTGGACGGCGCGGCGCACAGTTTGCCTGAATGCAATCAGGTGTGCACGGTTCCCCAATGCACGCGCACCTACACGAATGGAACGTAATCACGGACAGTGATATTGCATGTAAGGAATAGGAATCGTGCAGGTGCGGTCTGACTCGCGAACTGTACGAGAATTCGCTTTCTCTCTCTTTCTTTCTCTCGTTTCTCGGCAACTTTGTTTCTTCGCTACCACCACAGAACCACGGAACGTGAGGAACCGATTCGCACACTTCTCGCGTTTCCATAAAGAGACGAAGAAAGTGCCATGCATTCCTGGACCGGTGTGGTCTACATGGGAGCGCGAGCCAGCGTTCGATCGTAGTGGTGAAAGCGGACAAAAAGAAACGGAAGGACACACCTGCGCTTGTCCTATGCTGCGGGTGGGCGTTTCGCGATAGAAAATATCGGTCGAATCGTATATTTTTAATCATCATACTCTCTTACTGACTCGCGTATCGATTGTGCAACCTGTAGTTTGTACTACAATTATCGTCGAGCCATTCTTTCGTCCCCCGACGCGCATAATTCAAATCTCGGCGATATTTTATTCGAATTGTTCTGCCTGTTGTTGGAGAATTTACTGTCCGTCGGAGAGTCGTTTGTCGTACGGATCACGAGGTTAAGAGTCAAAAAATCGGTGGCACAGCGGGTTGTCCCGGCGGCAGTGCGCGGCACATTCCGGCTCGAGGCAGATTGGCTCGACATCGAAAACGATTCTGGCCGAAAACTGCTCCACGAATCCCTATATCAAGTGCCCCGGTTATCGGGCCAGATCGAGAGAACAAGGACAGCCACGGCCATAATCGTGGATCAACTTCTGGCTACGGACCTGTCCTGTACAGATACGAACACTTCGGCTCCGCCTATTTATTCTCCATCGTAGCGTACGTCCTTATACGGTACATCCTTTACGGCGCGACGGTACCATTTTCACTCTACGATTCTTCAAAAATAGAAGAAGGGACTCTTTCCGATCGGAATGAAAGTTAATAACGTCCGGCGACCGGACGTTAACTCATCGTCGAACGGTTTTTCTCGACGTGGCTGGACCTTAGAGAAACTGGTTAAACAAGAATTACTAGTCGCAACGAAGCTCGCGAATGCTAGTCCTGTAATTACCGCGCTTCTTGGCGCGTGATTGCGTTTTTCATCGGAACTATTGCTTAGGCAAATTGAAAACGCGCCGTGGTCGCGGACGTAGGTCGTAGTCCTGGTCGATAATCGAATCGCGTTACGATTTCATTTCGTATACGAGTGTCATCGACAAACAAGGCGTGATGTTCCAGTCAGTTATCGTAAGTATCTTGCGCTGTGGATGTTGCCTTTAATGATCACGAGAATGTAGAAATTATGTCGCTTAATTAGCTCTACCCTCAGCCACTATCTCTTTTTTATGAAATCGTTGAGCACCCTTTGCACCCGGCTGCTTATCAAATGTTTTAAGCAACCGTGTCTCCATTCTGCGTTATCTCGTACTCACTGTTCGTCAACTTAATTAAATCCACTTCAACCGGCGCGATCGTGCTTTTGGACAGAGGATCGTTAAAGGATCCCGACTGTCAATTCTGCGAGAAACACGTCTAAAGATTACACGTGAAAAGATTAGAACTTCGTGTTGGTCGTCGTGGAGGTTGGCTACGAACGTTGAAAGTTGAGAGAAAAAAAAAGTTCGACGAGCTACGATCTGCGTGTATTTTCCGCCAAGTCTCGCCTATTATTTTGCTGCGTCAATCCTGGATTTGCGCAATCGCAGCGAGAAAGCGCGAGTAGAACACTGTCATTGGGCTGGTTAACACGTTGCACGTGCATACTTTCGCAGCCTTGATATTTCTGTCTTGATGTTGTCGAGATGACCAAGCCGATTTTCGCGTCACATCGTGCAATTCAGCGTTCCAGTATGTCTCCTCGAGCGTTGGGAGCGCCGTGACAAATTTCAAACCTTCCAGTTCTCTTTCTGTCAGGCAGTCCTGTTTCTAAAAGAGAAAGTATGCAACATCAATTAACATGGAATAACCATAAAAATCTTTGTTGATTCATCGGAATTTATTACTTGTAGCAGATATTTATTTGCCTACGAACGTTGAGAAGTTCGCGAACGCGGACACGAGAATGAAAATGATCGACAGCATCGAATAAAAACGTTCGTACACGGTGAAAACGTCAATATTTCTTTTCGTTTGCGAATTATTTGAGGGCGAACGAAGTCAGCGTGATCCAAGAGAAACAGGTAGATACGTAGCGCTCCGGGTACTAAACCGAGCTGGATCTACACCCGCGTGTAGTACCTTTCTGGCCAGTCTATGAATCACATAGGAGTAAGAAAGGGAGATGCAGAATACAAAGGGTGTAAGCAGGAAACGCGTGCAAGAGGGAGGGAGATGAGGAGAGACGCGGAGGTCGGTGCACCGTGGAGGAAAGCAAAGGAAAGACGACATAGGGCAACTCGAACAAACCGGGGTGGTCTTGACTTCACCGTTGACTAACTGCGACACGACAGGCTGCCATACTCGGTTAAATTCTGCCGTGGCTCGATAGCATTCGACGGGAAACAAATTAATGTTTGCTCGCCACATCTGGGTCGTCCGTCCGGAGTTTCTGGGTACACGCATTCGCGCGTCCCGAGTAACCAAGTCGTCCGTATATGCTATACCAGCCGAACTTTCATCGATGACAAGGCGATGAAACGTATCGAAATACCTCGCACGAGGATGTGTCCACTGGATATTTGATACACAAGCTTCGACCAGAGTATACTGCCGTTCAGTATGACGGCAGGTGAAGTGAACACCGTTCGAGCGTCGAACGACTCCACGCACGATCCACGGTTTAACAACCTCGCCAGAGAATCGAAGACACGTCGAGAAATTAGCTTCGTGTGTGAATGTTAAATTTGATTGAACGATCGGTAGCCGCTCCTAGTCCGTACGATCGCTCGAAACTATTTTTGAAAGGAGTTACACACAAGACGCGTACCCATAGGAGCGAAACGAATTAATCGTAAAGATTAAAAAGATTTGTATCGTGGTATTATAAGTATGTGTGTCGTATAATCGCTGTCATTTGTTCTTTTCTCTCCAGCAGAGACAGCCGCACCCGAATTCGTCCTCCTGCTCTCCTACACGTATAGAAATCGATCTGTACGACGATCTAAAAACCTGGTCCAAGTTATATTCACTGGAGATAGGCACTCGTTGAACCGCGATTGCCGCAATAATTACGATCGAACGATCATTTATACGATTGTTCGATAAGATCCGGCGCAGGGGTCGCGCGGAGAGAGACACAATCTATAATTACATCGGTGCACTTATACATCGATATCGGGAATCGTACAGGTTCGATGCACGCATTTGCACGGTTCGCGAGCCGTGGCATTCTCCGAATACCGTGATGCAACAACAATCTAAACGAATAAGAAACGACAGAGAGAGAGAGAGAGAGAAAGAGAGAGAAATGATTCGCCTTATCGCGTTTGTTTAAAACGCTTTCTGAATTGCTCTCTAGCGGTTGCAGAACGGCAGTCGTGGGATTGTCCGACTAGTTTTCGAGATGGGTACGTTTCATTTACGGAGCTGTCCGAAGGATTCTCGGCTAATCAAGTTGATCCGACGAATGGCAGCGGCTTGGATAAGCACCGGCACACGAGGAACATTTGCAGGCGGCTTCTCCAAAGAGAAGCGTCCGTACTTACGTCGTTTAGATAAGAGGTACGATGGCCGATATGCATAATATGTTGGCCCATATTGGGACAAGCGAGCAGCGCAGCGTTGGAGCTGCGAGACGCCACGCCGGAGAGCAGGAGGAGAAAGGGTGGAAGAGAAAGGGCGCCGACAACGCGTGGAACATCACGCCAGGGATCGGCCTGTTATTTGGCTGTCAGTAATTCAGTAGCCTCTCCGGAACCTCTGAAGATCCACTGATGCCGCCCCTGAGGAACCGGTAACCTGTCTACCAAATCGATCAACCTGTATCTCGTTCGCGTATCCTCTCCTCCTCTCTGCCTTGTCTTCCTCTCGCGATCGCATTCGTGGCGGTCTACCTGCGCCACCATTCTCAACGCGTTGATTAATCACTATATTTCGACCATATTTATCCTCCCTTTTGGCCGTATGGTCAATATTCTGCGTAATTATTAGGGAATTTACCATGGAATGACAAGAAATTACCGTATACAGCGTCGCCGATAATTTACGCCATACGAGGCAACGTATCCGTTCTCTCGTATACACACCGCACACATATCAGACGCGCATATTTCCCTTCCATGTTCTTATCTCGGCGGTAGCATACGATACCGTGCGAGCAACCGTAAACTAACTACGATAATTATTTGCATTCAGCCGGTGTGTATCGTACACACGGAGTAAGATGTAGTCGTACATTCGCCCAGGACTTTCCATCGCCTGCAGGATTTCCCATGTAAGCCCGCGAATCCTCGCGTATACACGTGTATACGTGTGTATATATATATATATATATGTATACACGCGTATATAGATGCTTTCTAACAACGTCAGGAATTCGCTTCTCCTTCTTCTCTCATCTCCCCGGGACGATGTAGCATACGCGTACCGCCAGGTGCAAATTCTTCTGACATCATCGTCGATGTACGTGATGCACACGTTGCACTTGCACGCTCGGCCAGCGCTGCCGTTGAGTGCGCTATACCACCGTGCGTGTACACATACGTGTAACCTCCTTTAGTCGCACGCGCGAGTGTAGGTGGGAGTGCGTGGCGCCACTATGGCGGCGTCCAGCCGAGAAAGATCTACCGAGAAAGATCGTGCAAGAGAGAAGAAGCAAGTTGAAAGAAAGGTGGAGATAACGATACCTTCGAAAAGAAGGTAGAACGGAGAGCACTGACGTGTGTGTGTGTGTTGGAGACATTCTCCTCCGGCATGCGCGCATCGCACGAGTCCACTTATTAAATCACTGTTAAATCGTATTACGGTTCTTCCGCTCGCGGCACACGTCGCCGTAACTTCTAAGCAACTCTAAACGCCCAGCACCGCTCTCTTCTCCACCTCGCCCTCTTTCACGAATCACGAAATTCTTGCGGACGGACTTTATACGCGACGCCACGGGTAACGCTGGCCTATACCGGGATCATATTAGCCGGACCCCACGTCGCGGTATATCACTTGGATATAAATTACTACCGAACGTGGAACGTGGAGCTGTTACGAGACAGTAATTACCACGATGCTAATGCCCGCGATTGTTCCTGTCTGTCCACGTTCAAGGATCTTAGGAAACAATGATTCTCGTGATTCATCCGTGAAATTGTTGCCGGTATTATCGAGAGATAAAGTTCCGAGAGTCGTTGTTGTGAACGCGTGTATGTATCTGTCGTAAGCTCGCCAATTTTCTCGGTGCGTACAAACCATCATTTTTCTTCGCCATCTATAACGTGCAACAGTGACGCATTTTTGCACAGTCTCGTCGATGATAATTCAGGATATCGATTTGGTCGGCCAGTAACTTATATTTCGCATGACCTGGATTATTTCTTCCTCGCGAAAGCGTACCCTATTTTATTTACTCTGTTTTCCTTTTTTTCTTTTCCATCTCTTCTTCTCTTAACACGTGCAATCGAGCAAAGCGAGGATAAGAATTATGTCGACGGCTCGTCGACATTTGCCTCCTTCCCATCGTCGTAGTACAATCCCGTGCGAGAAAGAAAGAAAGAAAGAAAGAAAGAAGCAAGAAGATTGATATAGTGAAACGATTTTACGGTACACACGCTCTAAGCCATCGGTCAGGCCTTCGCACACGCCAACGCCGAGAACAAATTCAAGCTGGTCGAATGCGATGTATCGTGATTGCGAGGTCGTTCGAAATTGCAAAAACGTTTGCATCCGTCGCGTCGTTGCGCGCCGGTCCTGTCGGATTACTCAATTCTTTATGCAATCTGCGCGTCAAGCATTTGCGACAGTGCCGATCGAGCTGCTCTCGATTATATTTGATCGAAGGCTTTTGCGATACACCGTTACACTCCGTCGCCTCCGTTACAAAGGTTCCCTACCGGGCACAGCTTCCCTAAAGACGGCTTTAAATTCATTCGTTCGGATTATAACTGAACTCCGTTCCACATACGTACGTATGCACATTGGACAGATTTCTGTGCAATACGGTGTGTAGAGTGCGATGTCATTTCCTTACGATTGAGAATTTCCTTGATTCAATCGATCGATTCAAATCAGCGTTCGATGCGACTTTCCAACAAACTGACGTGCAAAACGAAGGATGCGCAAAATCCTCTCGCTGCTAATTTTACGAGTCTCTCTCTCTCTCTCTCTCTCTCGCATCGCGAAATCCAAACGACTGTAAACGAGCCTGCCAATGAACCGAGCCACACCCGCTGATTTTATTGACAGACGGGCAATCATGGCGGCGCGTGCTCTGTTTCCTGTAGCCCGAAGAAATTGGAATCGTTTTACCTTGCACAGTCGCGAAAAGATTTCACCTCTGCTTTATCGTTATATACCCGTTATATATATATATATATATATCGGAATATACTTCAGCCCACGTGCCGCATTCAGCTCAACTTCAATTCAAGTGCATCAGGCATCTCTGAAAATAATCTGTCGCAACGACCGTAAATTACCATCAAACGATTCCATTTCCTTTACAGCGCAGAGATTGCTCCGAGATTTTTGCCGATATCTGTCAAACGTTGAAAAAAACGAGCGAAATCTTTATAATTCGCGGAAATATCCGCTTAATAACCACCGTTCTCTTCCATGTTGACCACCGCGGCCGAGATCGTTAAACGATCGTAGCTCGGGAACAAATGTCGCGTCGGTGTATTAATACTTGCAGTGATTACCATGCCATTACCGCGCAACGTCATTATGCTGAACGCTGAACAGTACACGAGGCAACATATTCACCGGGACGCGGCACTATATCAATCCGCGGTAATATCGTTCGCGCAACAGGTTGAAGCAGATACACCTTATCGCTAATATCTCTCCGCGCGGCGCGCACCTACAATCCTCTCGACGATCGGTAGGTCTCGCGAGCATCGTTAAATTACATCAGTCTACGCCGCGAGAGAATTTTCATTTCTCATTCGGCCGCTTGATATCGCGTGTACATTCCATGCTTCGCAGGAGAGCAGATCTATTTAATATCCTCGCTTGTCGGAAATTTGTCTTCGACCGGTCGCCTCCTGATAAGAAATCCCGAAATTTTTAATATCACGAGCGGACGTGGCGCACGATTACAGGCTCGATGACGAAATGAATAATTTTCTTTCGTTTCAGGAAATACTGAATTGTTTTCGAACGATCAGTCCAATTGCAAACCTTTCAATTCAATTATATATTTATTAGAGGAGGAAGGAAGCTACAGGCTAGTGCTCAAAAATGTTTTTTGTCAAAAAAATGTTTAATTTACAAAAATCATTTGGAACGGAACTTGTTGGTCGTTTCAGTACGTAGTGAGAAAGTTTACAAATGCTCTAGACGTACATCGCGTAATAATTTCGTTTCGCGTTCGCGTTTCGTGAAAATCCCGAATTGTCGATCCGTGTATATCTCTAAGTATCTTTTACCGATTCCTCGAGCTCCATGCGCCGAACTCGATTATCGATTATCGATTATCGATACCAGGCTGGTGATTTGTTTCCTGCGAGTCGTAACAAGAGCGCGTTTCCGACAGAAAAAAGTCGACGTAAAGAGCAAGTACCCCGAAAGGGGTTAAGCGTTACGAGTCAACCTCGACAGCGAGTGCTGATCGAGCGAGATCGGAAGGCGGTATCGTAAATCATGTAACCCAATTCAATAAAGCACTATGCCCTTTCCCTCTAACCAATGCCAGCAGGTACAACCTGAAGAAATCCCGAATGTGTCCATAACTCAGCGGGTCTCACCGCTGGCCCTCTGGATTTACCTTCTCGATCCTCTCGCGATCCTACGTATAAGACGTACGCGCTCGTCCTCCCTCTCTCCTCCTCAACCTCCTCCCCGTTTTTTCTTCTTTCGTTTCGTTCCGTTCGTTCCTTTTTCCCCTATCTTTTCCCTCCTCTGTTTCGACCCGAGCC
Organism: Tetragonula carbonaria; assembly: GCA_032399595.1. Taxonomy (NCBI): domain Eukaryota; kingdom Metazoa; phylum Arthropoda; class Insecta; order Hymenoptera; family Apidae; genus Tetragonula; species Tetragonula carbonaria. The sequence goes on from JAUCRC010000014.1 coordinate 9,372,077, forward strand.
GATGCGAACAAGGAACGCGTGTCCGCGTGGCCGCACCTCAACACGTTCTACGCGTGCGTGCTGTCTGATTTGTTGAACAATATTATCTTCGAATGCGTACGCGCACACGTCCACCGCAGTAGCGTAAATTCAAGCCAGCTTTCGATCGGTGAAGTCGAAACAGGATTTTTGGTTAATGCGATGGAACGTCGTGGGTGGAAGTATCATTGAGACCACGAAGAAGGATCCTCGCCGGATCTTGGATACTTGGATCAATATTTTCGCAATATTAAATAATGACGCGCGGTAGAGCACTCGCACGTGACTCGCGTGTCAGTGAAGTTGTTCCGAAACAGTCGTAATGCACGGAAGTAAGTAATGGGCGAAAAAACAAAAAACAAAAAAAAAGCGGGAAAAAAGTGGATCAGAAAGAGGGAAGAGTAAGGGGAAGAGGGAAGACAGGACGCAGTGCGCGCGTAGAAGTGGGAATGGCGTTGTGTTGCGGCTGACAGCAGGAGTCTCGGGTTAGGAACTTAAATCATCGGGTAACAACGACGGTATCGACGACGGTGACGATCGACGAGACCGTGGGCCTCGGATCTCCGCATATCGATCACTCGTGAGAAGAGATCGATACACGGACTGCACGGGGGATGTAGGGGAGACGTTCGTTGTCGGAAAATATATGGCCACGTGGTGCAGTGACAAGGGAGAAACACGAGAGACGTGTCCGCGTCGCGATTTTTTACCGAGTTGCTTTCTGAAACGTGCCGATCGACGGACGTCTTACCTTGTTTGTGGCTCGAGGAGGATCGCGAACAAACTCTTGAATAAAAACGGATCATAAGGAGGAATGGGTCGGAAAGCAGGAGGGAGTGCGGAACGGAACGGAACGGTACGGTACGGTACGGTACGCGGTACGGCCCATGGGCGATCACGATCAGCGCCAATAAATAAACGACGGGGTGGAGGGCGTGCAATTAAGAGAGACATCAGGCGACTAATGAGGTTACGCGGCGACGAGCACTTCTCCTCGGCAACAGCGTCGGCGTGGCGTGGCGTGGCGTGGCATCGAACGACGAAAGAGGAGACGGTACTTGACTCGAGGAAGCTGACTAAAGAGGAAAAGAGAGAGAGAGAGCTCGGTCACGCGTAGAGCCAGCTCGTCGGTCCGAGGCATTGGAACAACGATACCGAATCACGATATCGAGAGCGAGTGATTCGAACAGAGGTGGAAGAAGCAACGAGGAAAGAGGAAGGGATGTATAAACGACGGATGGATTTGAACGGTCGAAGCTATACGACCGCTGCTGTGGGGCAGAAGACAATGCGGCATAAATCACGAACGGCAGCAGGACGCCAGCCGCCGTGCCGATCGGTCGATACACTCCGATACACGCTCGACGAACTAATTGCCCGTTGTGTCTATGGGAGGGTAGAAATCGCGGTCTGATTGCCACGAGAATTGAGGAAGGAAGTCGTGTGCCTCTGTAGTCTGACGATCCTCCGAGAACGGATAATCATCTGGCACGGAGGTGCGGCTACCCGCTCGTACAAGGTTCATCTTCGTAACAACCTCGGGTTGGAAGCCGAGTGGTACGTGGCCGATCGATCTAGGGATATTGCTTAATTCGATTCGTTGCCCATCGATTCCTACGTTTCTAACACAGAGCGTCGGATCGCCTGTGTCAATACCAACAGTCTCGACTCTTTCTTCAATGATATTGACATACTTACGAATATACTTTCAATCTTCGCTTTAGATATCTTCGTTCGTTTCGAGCAGAGACGCTTCTGCACGCTTCTGAACAACGCGGAAATATCCAAAATTCAAAATGTCCTTTGCCTGATGCGCTCTTCCAGCTCATAACTCCGGCTCGTCGATACGAGGAGAATGCATTATTCCGCCTTGGAGCAAAGAAACCATAAAACCCTTATGAGTGATCGTAACCGGAAAACGAAGAGGCGACCGAAGAAGGCAACACCGGCGTACCCTAGGATGGAGCGCGCGAGAGGCCGATGGAAACCCGTTTCCGGGTAGAAGGATCCACCGGTGCGGTTAGCACGATGCCCCAAAGCGGGTTGACCTCGAGAGACCGTAGAGACCGTAGAGACCGTAGAGACCGTAGAGTCCGTAGAGTCCGTAGGCCCAGGACGGTCGGCCGTAGAGCTGAGACCATCGTCCCTCTAATCTAGCCCGTTCCTCTCTGTGTATGCTATTACACCGACTGACTCTCTTGCGCTACGAAGAAGAAGAAGAACGTCTCTCGTCTCGCCATCTCGGTTGTACGAAGTTCGACTACCACGGCAGTTCGAGTGGTAGTCGAACAGGCAGAGCGCGAACGGTCGAGGAGAGACGAACGAGAAAGAAAAAGAGAGGGAAAGAATAAAACGAGACGAGGAGGAGCGAGGCATCTAGATCGCGGCGGAACGTCGCGTTCGCCTCTCTTGGACGAAGATTCGAAAAATAGCCTCGGGTCGGTTTCCGGGTCACGCGTTCGTCGGGACGCTCGAGTATCAGGTGTCATTACCATTGCCTCGACTCCGAGGTTTGCTCGATATGCTGCAGGGATGTCTCTACTCGAAGCGGGATCTGCCGCTGAGAAAACGACGAGTACCGTATGTTCTCTACGGCCACTAGGGCACGAAGCGAATCCTAGATGTGGAACGTCCAAGTGTTCCCAGTCACGCCCTCGCACGATTTTGCGTCTTTACCAGAGCGTTCCTCTTCTCTTCATTGAAACCAAGTATCAAGTCGTGTCAGGGAAGAAACGTATGGAGAAAACGTGTACGTACACACACACGCACACACACACACACTCACACACAGATCCGTGACTAGGCAAAACCTAAGGCACGTTAAACCAGCTTTGAGCATTTATCCGGTGCGTGTAACCGACGTGTCACTGCGATACCCCGATTTTCCTAGATTTTCTTTCGTATCTGCACAGTGCTCTTTGTACGTCTACGCGGCGTATCGAGAAACTCTCTATTAGCGCGTACGAGACGACTCGATTCCGAGTGTCACGGACACGGGAGAGGGAACAATGACCAGTCGGAGAATTCTCGAGGTTAAGTCCGATCGTTCGATGACCGATCAGGGGTCACGTCATTCCGTGGAGATCGAGAAGATGTCATTGGCTGGACCGTTACTTTCGAATACACCGGGAACTGTTCCTCACGGTTGGAGCACCACCTGCGGAAACCGAGTATCTCGCAATCTTCGACTGTTAACCTTTCCGTTTTTTGCAAGCCATGATCCCGCGATAAACCACGGGCAAACGAAACATTAGCATTCTCGCTAACGCGATCCGTATATATTTGCGCGAGAAAATTGAGACAGGTTCGTTTGATAAGATATCTCGCCGCTGAGAATTTGATTTGATAACTATAGCGTTATTATAGGTTCGATTCCCTTGTCAACGCTATTGACTGATCACCATCATTAGACGGATCGTAAGTTGGAATCTCGATAGCCACGATGCTTTAAATGTTAATTTAAGGAGCCTGTCAAATGATATTCTGTAGCGCGAATCACTTTCTCTCTCTCTTTCACTCTCGTCCTGGCTTCTGTGTGTTGGCCCTTAGCACATAATATTATCCTCGTGCTTACGATAAGAGTTAAACTGATTTCGTGGAATAACACGGACGAAATGGAAAGGACGAAACGCGGGAGCAGCAGTCGTGTTACCGTCACTTTGTCGTGTTCGCGTCGTTGAAAAAAAAGCCGGGGAGAGATGACAATTCCCGGCAACTTAGTGAAAATTGTTCCCGTTTTAAGCCCGTTTTTGCCGCGGTTCACACGATCACCGTCGATTCGATCTCTCACGACCTGGCTCGACTGTGACACAGAAAATTGGAAAATCCTAGCCGCATTGTAGCGGCTGTTCACGTGACACTCATTCATTGAGATCATAAAAGGTCACTTTACAAGTTCCACCCACTTTATGAAATCCTTTGTGCGGGGGAGATTTAGCCGGCACGCTCGAGTGCTCGAGCACGAAAACAGGACCGGGATCCAAGATTTATAGGGAAGAGAATCATGGGACACGGTCTCGCGCGTATAATAAAATCTACGCGCGTGATCTTTTTCCCTGATTCAACCTTATTTAACTTGAAACGTTCCCTTTAGTTTCTGAAACGTACCCTCTCGAAAAATCTCCCGATGTGTTTAACTTTTTAACGACTCGACGAACGAACGGTTCATACATTTTAAAAACGCAGCTCCTTCGCTTTCCGTAGCTTATGGCTGTGGCCATTCAGTGGCCCGAAAATGTGCCATTAAAAATTAATGGATCCTCGAAGCTGTGGCAGCGTCTTTCCTTGCACGCTGCATTACGTGCCCGAGCGGAAGAAGAATGCGAGAAAGAAGAAGAAGTCGTGAGTCTGGTTGAAAGTGGGAGGAGAGGGGATCCTCCAGGTAACACGGGTTAGGCTCGAAGTACTCCAGAAACTCTATAATGTAATCCGACTTTGACAGAGGGTCGCGCACAATCTACGTTCGCGACCTGCAACCGAATGAGAAGCGAATAATAGTTTCATTCACCTAACGAAACTAACGCACACCAAGAACGAAAATCTTTTTCCACGAACCGGTATCGTTTGCGATTGGTGGTATATACTTGGTCTCTAGTGGCATTGTATGAATCTCAATAAAACCATAATACGTAGGAAAAAACTACATTCCTACTCTTTATTAATCTATCGCGGAACATTTATCGCGCACTGTCGAAAACCGATCGAAAAAGGAGCGTCTAAGGAACAAGTCTCCTCGGTTTCGGATCGAATTCTTTTCGATCTTTGTCGTTTTACGGAACGTTCGGCAAAAGGTGCCATTTTTGGTATACCGTTACTTTGCATTTGGTTGCAAAACCGAGGAGACGATCGAGTCAGGACGACTGTTAACATCGTGCACCTCGTGCATCTCGCCTCGTTTCTCGTTACGAGAACATAACTCACGAACAATGGCCGCGCGAATCTCTCGAACCGAATGAATAGCATTCCGGCCGCAGGCGAACCTGGACGTTCGTATTTTGAATCCCGCTAGCCGTACGCACGCCTCGGCTCTCGTACGCCGCAGCACCGAACACACCGCGAATTAACGAATTACGATTTATGAATGTTCACGGTATCGGTAATTGGCAGCAGGTATAGAGACGCTCCTCCGGGCCGTGTGGGCGTCGGACTTGGTCCACTTGGTCCTTCCACTCGATCTCGGTTTCGAACCGATCGACCGACCGACCGACCGGCCGACCAACCGACCAACCGACCAACATCGATGAGCTCGCCAACAACACTGACTCCATAAATCACTCGGAATTCCACGCATTCTCGGCATTGTGGGTCGGTACACTTGTTCCACTCCGCCATTCTTTCGTCCATTCATGCTCGCTCGACAATACCTTGCACCTTACGTTTCCATAGGATCTGGATGTACCTCGTACATAGGTATACACACAGTATACATGCCGGCCTGTACACACACACACACACCGATCGAACGTTGTCCCATTCATCGTGAAAACGCGGCTGAATAGGAAAGAATGCCCCGTGCTTTTTAGTTCTCCTCTCGATCGTGTCGTCACGGTATCGAGAATTATCTGGCTCTCTTTGCGCTTCTGTTCCGCGGTCTCCTTGTGCTCCTTGTTGATTTTATCGTGTTTACGTTTCAGGGAACGTCTTTTTCTCCTCGGACTAGACCTGTCCGTTCGTCTTTCTTCCTTTCCATGCGGATTTACTTCTTACTCCTATTCTTGTACGAAAGAACGCCCCCACACTGTGTGCCGATGCACCACGAATCTTTCTCCTCTCGACGCGACGGCTCTCCCTCGTTTTCTCCAGCCAATCGAATAATAGACTCTGTCGTTCCTTTTTCTTCGATGAACCTGCGTTTGCGATTGTGTAAAAAAAAAAGGAAAAAAAAGAAAAAAGAAAAATATCGAGCCCTGGTGGATGAAACCTGGCTTATCGGGACCCGGCTGCACCTGACCGCTGTACCACCTCCATTTCGGCTCTTTCGATCCAACTTCTCACGTCGAATCTTGAAGAAGCTTTTATCGTGCTGCGTAAATCATTGATATCATGAATATTTCACGGTAGTGTCTCGAGTCGCGTACGTTTTCGGATTCTTTATCCTTTCGCCGACTAAATTCGTGAAGTAAATAACCGACGCGACGAGTTTCGCGTCGTTTTTATCGTATTAGAGCAAATTTGTACGATGCAACGGGAGGGCGAAAACGTCTCGCATTCCTGGCTACGAATTCCCCGGGAACCGAGCATTATACAGTCGATGGACTGACTTTTTTTTACCGGTCGAGCATCGCTGCTAATCTCTCGTTTCTGGCTCTCTTGGAGAGGAGAACCATCTCTCGTTCCATCTCTGCTCCTTTCGTTCTTTTTTCCTCCGTTTCTCCGTTGTTGACAAGTTTTTTTTCCCTCCCCCTCGGCCGCGTCGTGTCGAACGCATCGCGAAATACGCGCCATGAGCGACGAAGGTTTCACTTTGGTCTCCCTCTTCTCTTTCCTCTCGCCCGAACCGCGCACGGTCTCGTTTCTGTCCGCGCTAGTCTCTTTGAAGTTTTGCCGCCGCGTTGTCTATCCGACGAGTGGAGTTCGCTTTTACGCGGATTCGGGTCCTTTGTCGCTCGAGGCTGTCGTTGGCGACGCGACGACACCTATGCAGAAAACGCAAAGGGACCGACCACACCTGACTCTGTGAGCCACTTTCGAGTTGCTGGGAATTCGAAATTGCAGGCGAAACATTCTTGACTCGCTAAGAGCAATTCAAAGGTTTTATCGTTCGTTCATTCATTCACTCGTAAATAGCTTCGTGAGTGTAATGCGTTCGTGATAATACGTTTCGTACAATTCGACTGGTCGTATCGTGACTCTTGACAGAGAAGCATTTCTTTAATTTAACTTGAGAAAAATTCTCGCAAAAATTCCAGATTAGATGAAATGGTTTCTATTTTCGGGAAATCCTCCGATTTTGTAAGAAAACTGATGAGAAGGGAGAGATTTTCTAATTTGTTGGATTAATCCCTTTCTCGACGAGTTTCGCGTTCCTGCATTTTGGAGCAGCCTGTGCTCGAGTCTCCCCATTGTCCTGACGGATAATACTAGAGCACCGCAGGACACCGGCACGACGGTTCATTCATTCCTTTCCCACAGAATTGCCCGAATCTTGGAAACGGTCCTCTATTCTCCGCCGTGTTTTTTCCGCCCTTCCCCTTCCTGTTGAAGAGAACTTTCCGCAGCTGGGAATGCAGCTCGAGCCGGGCAGAAAGACGTTTTTCCCTGTGTGTATACCTCTTTTATTCGTACAAACTTACAGAGCATCATCTTTGATGCTCGTTGGACGTTGTCAACACTTTGGGAAGGCTTTCGCAATCCTTTCAGAACTTCACGTAAGATTCTACGCCTTTCCTTTACACTTCACCTCCTTCGTGTAAAAAAATCTTTTACAGCTGATCAAACGAAATCTCAAAGTTTTTCTCCCTTTTAATCTCCAGCCTTTACAATCTTCTCCCGCGAGAGAGAAGTAAGAAGCTTCGATAGCAATTTCAACAGTTAATAGTCTGGATGGAATGGAATTCTTCTTGAATCTTTGCGAATATACGCTGAAAAATGCAAGAATTTTCGGTCGAAAATTGACGAAATCGTCGATTCTTTGAAGCGTTACCTAGGAGTTACTGACCTACCAAACACACATACTGAGAGTTTCCCTATGAAAAAAGGAAGATATCCTCGAGGATGCAATCGAGTCTGTGTTCTTAGCCACTTAGTTATCTAGCGCGACCCTCGGGGAAACGAAGAATACCAGAAGAGGGTGCCGAAGAACCATATGGCACCTTCGAGACGCGTGGCACAAAGAGAGTCGGCGCCGTTTTTAATTGCACCATGTGGCCACCCGAAGGATCTCGACGAACATGAAGGCCTTCATTCGTGGCCGCAACTGTCAGCCCCATGCTCTATTTCAGCGTATTCTCCATTTGATTTTTACCGACGACACGGTCACAGAAACGATAGTTCAGGTAAATGTCAGCTGCTGTCGCTTCTATATTGCGATGCATCACGATGACGTTGATGCTTCTTTATAAATTTCGAATCGGCAGATTTCTTTCCTCTTCGTTTCTCTTCACTTTCATTATTATTAAATTCAAGGAAAAGTCAGTCACGAAATTCCAATAGTTTCTGAGAGAAACGTTCCAATAGAGAGAGAAAAAGAGAGAGAGAGATAATATTTCATCTGTTTTTGTTTCCCGAATTCTCTCCCGATGAATGAATCGTGCACGATTCTTCACGTGAATTTTCGACGTAGCCGCGCGATACATCATAGCAAGTTCAGCTTCCACATGGCGCGTGTCTGGCCGTGCTATATATGGCCCCTCTAGGGACCACAAAACGAGCTATCCGCCACCTTGCCAATAATAAATCGATCCTCGTGTCGGGGAAAACGGCCGAGCTTATCCACCCCCATGGGCTCGACCACCTTGCTCGTACGTGGCCCTCTCTCGATCAATGACAAGGGTCCATGGGAAGGATCTTGCTTCTTGGACATCGTGGCCCACCTGTTGCGAAGACCAATCGGTCCAATGTTTTCGTATAATAGCTGGAAAACTTTCGGCCTCTTTTAATGACCGCTTCACGTGTCAGCTTGTTGTTAGACGCGCTCCGGATAATGTCTTTGTCTTTTGGTCTTCCAAGTCTACGATCCTTTTGAATAATCCGCGACGATAACCTCCGAGGTTCGAATTCAGAAAAAATCAGACTACGTAAATAGACTTATAGAATAGATGGTAGTGAGATAAGATAGATTTGGACACGTAGCAAAGTAATAGGTTCGATCGACTTTCACGTGACAGTCGAGTGTCGCGAGGGTACAGCCATGCTAAAGTAGTCATGCGTTCGCGTTCTCCATCGAATCGAGCGTCGTTGTCTTCTCTCGAGATCTTGATTCGCTGGCACGGTGCGTCCTCGTTGCGATGCGTTGCGTGGGATTGCGAATACGGGATGAATTTCGTGGAGCAGCGGCGACGCGTTCACGCAGGCCACACACGTTGTTGCACAGGTTATCCTATGACGAAGGATTTGCCATGAAACGAGCGAGATTGTAAGCACGGTGCACAATGAAACGCGCATGAGAGAACTCGGGGATTTACAGCCTTTTCTTCAGGGTTCCCTATGCTATGCGTAGCCATAGCCACGCACAATAGCACGTGTTGCGCGACCGCTAGCGCTTATACCACTTGTTTCGCATTGTGAACGTGTACGGGAAACCAATGTCTCAGCAGTTCGCCTTTGATTACGCGATATGAACCACCCGGACATTGTTGCACATATATATATATATATGCTTCGTGAGCATTGAGCTATTGAGGTACCACCAGTTTCACACGAGTCCGCTTTGAATTTCATGCGGTGACCAGGGTTGGAAGATACGCGCTCTCAACGTGTTCCATGATCCATTGTAGCTCCGTTGGAAACACTGGTCGTCGCTCGTTTCGATAGCCTCTTTCGTCTCGTGCTCCACCACGTAGAGTTCAACGTTAATCAGCATCAATTATCGTTCACAGACACGAGCTTAAGTAGCTTAACTTAGACGAACCGCGTCCGTCATAGTGTGTATCGTCTCGCGTCCGATTGAGAATCAGACCTCTGAGAGAAGAGGGGTCAGCAACCTTCTCTGGCTAGGCAGAGAACGTGATTCCTTTAACTGCTCGTCGTTCCATCATCATTGTGATACAGTCGTTCTGTGACTGTCAGAAGCAAGGTTAAAGTCCCGTGGGTAAAAGGATCCGTGGCTAAGCGATCTTTGAACGTATAACTCGAAGACAGGACGCGAGAGAGACACCCTTTAAAAATGATTCAAGGGAACGCGGACGAAAGGAGGAGAGATAGACGTCACCTCCGGTCGGTGTCATGTCGGAGGTGTCCGAGTTTTTTTGTGCCTGATCATAGACTTTGCCCCCGGTATAGTCTTCGGTTCTCTTCGCACACAATGGCAGGTCCGCGATGCAGTCGGACGATGCTGAATGCGAATAAATGACCTCCATTCATGGTAGATCGCCCACCATTCCATTGAAGAAACGACCCCGGCTGCGTACCCACTCCAGGTTTCGAGGTAAGAGGTGTAGGTGCATGACCAGCGAGTGACTCGTCGAGTAACGAGCGACTTCGAGCCTTTATTATTATAATGCATCGAGAAAACGGTCCTTTGTTTCCCGTCATCCGCCAGTTCGCCTGACTTTCTACATTTCTCTCTCTATTCCCCTTGCGCCTTTTGTGTCTCCCTGGATATACAGCTCAGCTTCGCGTGTTGTACCTGCCTGCTTCTCAACGAACGAACGAACCTATGTATATTTCGTTGAACAATAGTCCGTCTCGTCGATATATCGCCGGAGTGAAAAAAAATTCCTCCTCTAACCAATCCCCCCACCCCACCCCGGGAAGAGGCGGGGGAGGGCAGGGGAGGGATAAACAATCTTCCCGTTTTAATGAACAAGTGCAGTAGCAGCTGCTTTGCCGCAAAGGATCTTTTGCGGCTTATCCGCCACGCGGTAGCCGGTGCAACGATGCATAGCTATGGACGAAGGCTGTCCTCGTCTCCTGTCTTGTACCTGACGCGCCGCGACAGTCTGAAAACTGTTAAATAGCTCGGCCGCGGATAGTTTCTGCTAGAGACGAAAGGTACCGCCGCGCCTCGAAGGTCTCTACGCTTCCAACAGTTGCTGTTACCACCCTCCCTCTCTTTCCTTCCCTGTGTGCGCTGTGTGTGTTGTGTTGCCGATCGTTTCGTTTCGTTTCGTTTCGTTAATTAACGTTGAGTCGTACCTCTCTGATCGGGCTCTAATGTTAATTGCGGCAAGCGGTTGGCCAACCTGCGCCGCCTTGTCGGTAGGCGTGCCTCACCACGTGTCGTTAATGTCTCGTTCCGCATATTCGCTGCACGCTTTATTTTACACAGATCTCGACCAGTCTTTTTGCCTCGTACACACCATATTTCCTGATTACTTGACGCGTTTCGTGTTCAATCAATTTCAGCAAACAATTTCCGAGCATTACGCGCACGCGTCGATTTATGTTTCCTCTTGCAAGGGATAGCGGTAATGCAGTTTCACATCTTCAACTCCATACACATCCACTCGTAGCGATCGTATATTCGACTCTTTTCAATTCATTTCATCCCCACGAATCATCCCCTCTTATCGTTTTCTCTTTCTTTTTTCTTTATTTTTTTCTTTTCTATCGAAGGACTCGAATTGTAAATAGGCGATATAGACAAGAATTTGACGAGAAAAGGACTGTGCGTGGAACAAGTGAAATGATAAGGGAAGGGAGGCAAACCTTCTTTCTGCCACGTACAAATAGAGCATACGGGTGGTCCTCAAACGTTCCGTTATAATTGGTTACGGTTTATCCTGGAAGCTTGTTAAACGAATGACTTTTCTTGACCCCCCGGGTCCACGTGGACTCGATGAAAATCAAGGATCACGTCGGTTTTTTCTCGGTGATCAGCACCGAGCGTGTGTACACACTCTAGCTCGGCTCCAGGACGAAGGGCATCGACGAGGTTGCCTTACCGTATACCAACCACGGCCGATCGGCTATCTGCGACTAATTAACACGGCCCGTTAATGAAGCCCACGTATGAGCCGCGCACGTACGCCAGTCGTTCTCGCTCTGCCTCGTCTCTTCCGTCTCACCCTTTCTCCCGTGTTCTCCTTCTCACACCCGGGACGTACGAGACTTTGCTTAGCCATAATCACGGCGCCCGATATACACCGACACGGTATTCGCGCGCGGCGCCTAATTAGCGGTTCTCGTCTCGTCCCTCGCGGACCCCCTCCCCTTTCTTCCCTGTCCCCTTTTCTTTCCACCTCTTTCTCCCCTTCTTTTCTTTTCCCTTTCTCCTTTCCCTCTCTCCCAGGAGGTTCGGTCCATCGTGTTCGTTCGGCGCTTTTTCTCTTCCTCTCGGCTCTCTTCCCCGGGTTTGTATGAAGTTAACCGGGCGTACGCCTCACTTCGTGAGAGAGAAAGAGAGAGACAGGGGAGACGCGCGGTTCCGCCCAAATTCAAACTAATTGCGCAATTAGCGGCAGCTGGTAACTCGTTAAGAGCACGGGGCGAGATTATACGCGCGGAATATTCGATGAGGCTGGCTCGTCTCGCTCGCGAGACGGAGAAATATGAAAGTGTTTTCGATGCTTGGAGGAGGCGTGCGCGGCAATATTACCCTTCATAAATTAAGGATCGTTACGTCGTATCTCGGCTGCATCACGGGATACTTATAGTTCATCCTGTGAACTGTTAAGTACGATCAGCTTGATCCCGCAGTGTGTCTGCAGTTCGAATCAAGTAATTCTTCTCTAAAGCCGGACGACTTTTCCGGATGATCCTATGCCCCGTGAAAAATTCGGATAATCTGTAGCTTCTCGGAGGAAATCGGAGCAACGATCAGGTATATATATACCATATACCGGCAGTGCGTCGTTCGCGGCATTTGGCGAAACTGCGGGGCCACACTATGCTGCTGCCCTCGGTCTAGAATGGTCTTAATCCAATTCCAGAAGTATTCAAAGCGAGCCGTTTCCTGTCCATTCGTGCCGTACCGACAAAATAGAAGGTGCACATTCATACCGTTGCTCACACACACACACACGCGTGCACGCGCGTTCATGGTCAACGTACACGCGTAGAGATCCGTGCACGTTGCGTCCAGGGTTTCATAAACTGGATTACGCTTACGAAGCGTCCGCCCGAGACGAGAGAGCATCCGGCTCTCCGAAAGGAGACAGGGCATTCAAAACGACTCTCTTCGCCCTGTTCCTCCCTTCGTCGACCAACTCTTCTCTATCCAGAGTCTCTTGCGTCTCCGTCTCTTCCCTTCTCGTTTCTCTTCTTCCTCGTTCCTCCACCTCCTACGGCATCCTCCTCACACGATCTTGTTTCTTTCGCGAAGACAGGATACGGAGACTGACGGACAGACGGGAATCACGATCCCCTTTGTCCGTCTCGCGGGCTCCGACGTGGCCGATTTTAAGCCGGCATTCCTCTCACGTTTCGAATGTTCAGGTAAAACACACCGCGTCTCCACAGGATGGCTCGCTATCATCGGTATCGTTACGCCGCCTGTAATTTCGTTCCCGCGTCGTATTTTCTCGCCGTGTTTCCGCGTATCTTGGAATTCTTTGGATCGATCCCGCCCGCGTACCTGACAGAGTAGAACAACAATTGGACTACGCTCTAGCTAGCTTCTTCGGTATTCGGAAGTTACGACGAAAGCTTACCTTTCCAATTTCTCTGCTATATCTCGTCGACCATTCTCGGCCGAACGAAAGTTTAAACACTTTATCGTTTAAAAATAGAATAGCGGCTGTGAAGGGAGGCGAGTGAGAGGTACGAGAGGAATTTCGCTACGCGATTGTAAAATGCCAATTAGCCGGAGGAGTTCCTGGAAGCTTGAAATTGGGAAGAGGACTGAGAAGGCAGCGGAGAAGAAGGCGCACAGTGGACGCGTCAAGACGACCGGTTCGATTGCTTCGTTTTGTCTCGTTAGGATACACGATGGGGGGACACGCGTCGCGACCTGTTCTCGATCGATGTGGCTGACACCTCGAGGCTGTAGGTACGCGTACAAGGTGGACGGAGGTAACGTGTCCGGTGACACTGCGCCTTAATAAATGCGATTGGTCCGCACGCGCGTACGACGTGTTCGATGGAGGGCTTCTCTTCCCTGTTGAAGAGAAAAAGGACAACGAAAAAGGGGAAAAAAAAGGGAAGAAGGAAGAAAACCGAGAGAAGGATTAAATAAAACGAAGAGAGGAGAACGGCACTGTAAAAGAGAAAAGGGGATGACGATTCTAGTCGAAGGAGGATATCGTTGTTTTGACACTTCATTGAGTGACGTTCACAGATGTCGCGTGACAGTTTCTCATGTCGTGTTTGACTCGCATCTGGGATCTCGTTCTTAACGTTCCACGGGCCGTCCGTCTCCTGTCGTTCCTTCTCGTGGTTTCCTTCGGCGGAGGAGGACCAGGAAAAAGAGGATGACGGCGCGGAAGAAGAAGAGGAAGAAGAAGACGACGACGACGACGACGACGACGACGAAGAAGAAGAAGGAAAAGAAGAAGGTGGATTCATCATTGATGCTACGTCGTATGGGCCACGGGTGGAATTTTAAGCAGCGACATCTTGTCGAGCTCGGGATATCGGGCCCTTTTTTGCTCGATACGGCCCTAATTTCGCGCGTTGGGTGGCGTGTCGGCTTGTCAAAGAGTTTCCACGGTAGTAGAGTATGTTACTACGCACGATTCCTTTCACAAACAGCGACCGGAACACCGGTCGCGCTCGTGCACCGTGTCTATAATCATTGAACCGCGCGGGTCGTGTCCTCGAACTCCTGCCGATCGATCTGAATATCGAGAATGAACTTTCCTCGCGAATTTTTACTGAGAGACAGAGCTGCGAGATCATTGGTGATTCGACGAAACGTTTGCAACAGAAACGAAACGGGACTTTATATAAGAAGCGACGTAGTTTCACTGATTTTTCCTTCGCTCCCCGATTTTTTTTTGGTCATCACTTGGTTGAGAGTATACCAAACGGCGACAGAGACGCTCGGTTTCGTGTATCTCGTAAGGGAGTCGCCTTCCGTTGGCCGTTTCATTCCTGTTCTCCTCTCCTTCCGCCACTTCTTCTTTTCGGAGCGAGCAAGGAGATTCGTGAAGATAGCTCGGCACGGTAGCTCGTCAGAGGGCCGCGATGAACCTTCCGTACGCCGTAGCACGTGCGTGTTTCAGCGATAGCATCGCTCGTAACTCGATATTGTTTCACTCAAACAAATTAGGGGAATCGTGGACCGCGCGAGCGCGGGGTAGAGACCGCGCGCGTTTTCCAGGGTTCAAGTCCACTTGGCTTTCTTCTTGGAACAGAAGGTAGCCCCACATTCTTGGGCCGGTTGCTCACTGTGTAGAAAGAGTTACGTGGCAAGTTGCTGCAGGTCTCTCCGCGGACTCGTTTATCCTCTCTTTAAACTCTTCATCTCTCCACGGTCCTTCGCTTTCGTTGCAATTTCTCCGCGCTCGTTCCAGCGCCAACGAACTTATAAACGGCAACAGATCGCCACGATTCCCCGATGCTGATTGCAAATTATCACCTGTCCTCGCTATCATAACACGTTGTACGAACCTCGTCTACGCGTGTTTACGACAATGCTTCGCGCGACAGACTTCAACCTGACTGTAACGTTTCTCTCGCGCTCGACGACGAAAGAACACACCCTTCCGCGAAACGTTTCTGTGTTTCAAGAACGACATCGGTGTCCGATACTTGGTGAGACGAGGCCAGAGAGACGATCGAAGGCTGTGCAAGGTTTCGCAAACCCTCCTTGTAAATCACGCCTAGCTAGCGGCGGTGTAATTGTCCGCGTTAATAAACTCGCGACGTCGGCACGCTCGCGTTTATGCGTCTTTATGAATAGAGCACGATCAGCGGCCGTGTTCTGAGTTCTGAGTTCCGAGTTCCGAGAGCATTCTCGGCGTCGCTAGTCGCCGTAGTCGTTAAGTTAATTGATCTGTAAGCCGAGACGGATTTTCAACCGTAGGCTTCAACCACGCTGTTGCATGGTGAAGCAGAGGATCCAATGATGGTGTGGGATGAGATATCCGTATCCATGCGGAGCCGAGGATGTGGATTTTCTGAACGCGCGCCACGCGTGAAAATTAATCGATTTCTACCTGTTCGTCAGCCAGCATCGTTTGGCGGATCTTTAAATCGTCTCGGCTACGGGACGAAGAGTGGTTTCTTTTAATAGGATAGCCCGACGAGCGAGCTTGGCGCGATACGTCAACCGCGTGCAGTTCATTAAACGACGTTTTGTTAAACGGACTCGTAAAAGGCTGGCATTCGCGCAACAGGCTTGTCGGTTCATCTTTTCTGATCGGTTGAGCGAAAACTGGGTTCAACACCCAGCATCCACTAGGGGTGATGAGATTCGAAACGTGCCTGCCACCCAGGTTGTCGGAGCTCGCTGCCCCCATATTCGACGAACACGCCTTTTGACAAGTTTGCACTGCAAACATGCGTGCCGCGGTGCGTGCCGCTCGCAAGACGTGCATAATATATATTCCGCCGCGTGTATCGTGTTCGCAACGAGACGTCGATCAGGAAGCGGTGAATACTGCTAATCTACATACGCGTAAATAGAAAACCGTGTAATCCTGTCTCGCTGGGGAAAAATCGAGCGTACGGCGTACGCACTTTCACAAAAACAGTCCTTCGTAGAAACGGCCTCCACGGTTTTTCAAACGGCGCTCCGCGCTCCGAGAAACGAGTGTGAATCGCCAGACGAGAGGATAAGTTTCAATTTAATCGATCTAACTACTAAGAGACCGGAGGACGTAAGCGGAAAATCAGTTTGAAATCTCGAGCATCTCTCAACTATTTCAGATCATCTGACGGCATGATGCACTCTCGAACGTCGAGGATTTTCACTGGTTGCATTAACATATCCTTAGCTTCCTGTTTTCCTCGCAGCAAGCTGCATAAATAACCAGCGCCACATTGAAACGATCTAGAGGAATTTTACGATGGAAATTACTGGAACTAATAAATAACAAATTGCTACAGGATTCTCGCTCATTGATCGGCCGCGATTATTACGCGATTCTAATTAGCGACGTTGGAATAACGCGGCGCAATATATAAGTCTGGCATGGAAAGTTCTGTTGGTTCTAGCCTGGCAGAAAGGAACAGTGGAAGCGATCGAGCCTCTTATCCGTAGCCGATAAATTCATGCTCTGATTACGGATAAAATCCGCAATTACCAGCGGCCATCATGCGTGAAGATAACACGTTGAATTACACCCCGCTAAGTCGATTTTCCCACTTAATGCCGGTGTGAATGGTCCTTTAGGCCGACCGAAAAATCGCCTCTCCCGCGTCTCGCCGCCGTGGTGCAACAGCATCGGAGATTACGCGCGCATACCTGCTTCGAACGTAACGCCATCCGATGATCTTATCAAGGAACGAGTTTGATCGTAGGAAAGTCACGTCGAAAGGTTAGTCGCGGACTAACGCGTATCCACGGCGGAGCTCGTGTTGACTTAACGAGATTTCGTCCCGAACGCCCATAATTATGCGATACCGCTCTCTGCGTATCGCATTTACAATTTTAAAATTATTCCACGAGCCGCTTGTAAATTATCGACATTCCTTCGCCGATTCAATCTTATCGATCCAGCGTCGATTGTCGTATGGCAATACGTTCTCATTTTCGGAGCAAAAGGATAATGTATTCGTTCTTTCGATCGAGTCACGTCACAGGCATAATACGTATAAATAGGAGGACTAGGTTGACGAGGTCTACGTCGATCGATCGGCCGTTGAACGATAGACGGAATTTTCGAGAAGGTCAAGCACCGACACACTCGCGTGGAGATCGCTCGAGCATCGTCGTAGGGAGGCGCGAACGGAAAAGGGTGAGACGATGACGACGACGACAACAACGACGACGACGACTCTTGGAGTTGAGGGCGAGGGACGATCGCGATAATGGTGACGGTGATCGCCGACAGGAAGGCAGTTTGATTGGACGTGCACCGATCGCGTAATTAGACACGCCTCATATCTCGTCGATGGCATTGGGCAGTCACGGCGGAAGGCGATCGCAAGGAGCAGGAGAGAGAGAGAGATCCAACAGAGTGAGGATCCTGCGAGACAGTAAGGTACGATGTAACCACACGCGCGAAAGATCGCCTCGACGCGTACGTATCGATATCCACCCGCGTACACGTAGATGTGTGCTCGAACGTGTTGTCCGTGTGTGTCTTCATTACGGACAGCCGTGAGAGCATTTAGATGATATCGTAATGGCAATTACCCGGCTGGTCCCTCGAGCTCGGTGCTCGTTCGCCAACTCCTTTGCCGGACGGTGGCCACACCGACTAATATTGGTTCTGCTCATTATACCGATCTCTTGCCGATCGTACTTGCACCACCGTTGCCGTGGTAGTAGTCGTAATAGCCCTTGTCGTTCCCCGCGTCGTCGTGGGTGTGTGACCACCGGCAGAGTCCGCTTCCAAGACCAGGTTCTTCCGGCACCCCGGCACCTTCGTCTAACGAACGATCGTGAATTTCTTCGTTCATCGAGGTTTCTTCGTGCCGCGTGGAATTTCGACGATCCACTCCACTCTACTCGCGAAGCTTCGAGATCAAAGTTACAGCTTTGCCGTAATCTCGAGAGGAATTGAGACGCGGAAGAAAGACCGGTCGAATTCGATGGAGAAATCTCAATGGAGCGTGCTTTTGTTTTTGGCTCGACAAACAGCCAACGACACGTATAAATTTTCGAGTGAAGTTTATTTCGAACGCGAATTCGCAAAGGGTGGCGCGGCGCGAAGGAAAGGTGGCGAAAGAGCGCAAGGTGCCCGACGTCAGGTTGATAATCCTCCGTCCTCTTCCCGTTCATAAACGCGAGTAGGGAGGTTTTATCGGTAGAAACGCGATGGAAGGAGAGGACACCTAATTGAGTGTCCTCGCCCTGGGTGTCCGATGTTGTCCGGCGTTGTCGCCGCTACCTGAGGGCGTGGGCGCCCTGATATGAGTTACGAGTCTGTCGTATTACACGGGAGAGACCACGGAGCGGTCACGGTGGTCCTGCCCGTCCCGAGATTACGGGCCATTTATACACAGGTATAGCATCGGTCCAAGAAAGCACGTATATACGCTATGGTCTGTCGCCATTTTATTTACCTTATATAGATTCGATCGAGGATTATCAGAGCTATCCTAGACGCAACCAGGCGTTTCACGATACTGTGTTGCTTTCATTCCGGAGAGACGCTCCGTGGTCGGTTTCGCTCGACGATGACTGCTGTCTATACTTTGCCAGGATAAAGTTAAAATAACGGTTGAAGGATAATTAAATCATTTGTCGTTCCGGCGATTGGACATGTGACAGGCATAGATAACATCAGCGTGAATGGTTGGCGCTGTAAAAAGGAAGCAGCAACCTAACGAAACGACCTCGCGGTGGAAAATGACGGTCGCGCACTTAATAACCGATAATTTATTAATACTGCGCGTCTGGCGTTAACCCGGTGAGTAAATCAAGGTATCCTTGTTTTACGGCTTGCATTCATTACTTGGCAGGTTGCATTCGCTCGTATATCTCGCGAGTTCCGGGGTGAAAGAGAAAGAGAAGGATATATCGTTGAAAAAATCGGAGACGGAGAGAGTGAGAGAGAGAGAGAGAAAGAAGAAGCGAGTCTCATCGGAAGACTGTTCGCCCCGTATTTTCTACGGTATACATACATTGTTAGAGTGTAGTTTACGAGGCACGTTTTAAGTTCTTTACGCTTGCGTTTACGTTCCTTACGCCGTTACGTTTACGATCGTTACGGATGGCCCTCGCGGCCTTTCTGCGACAACTCTGGACATCCTCCTTCGCTGATCCACCGGGGGATCAACGGGTTTCCCCGCAACGGGCAGAGTTGAGAGAAACAGGCCCCACCACCTAACCCGTTTTCTCTTCCCTGGACCATCCTCGCCGTATCTCTAAATCCTCGTTATCCCCGGTTGGACCTCCTCGGAAATTTATCGTCCTGCGTCGACGACATCCGAGATCCGACGCAGCTTGGGAGCCTAATGACCTCTCGCGTCACGCGGAATACACCGGCCTCCTTGGTAGGAAGATCGATCTAGCTGCCTTCTCGGTAACGTGGCTTGCTTTACGCACTCCTCCTACCTAGCTGAAACACACACGCTCCGCCTATTTCACTCGTTAAAAGATACAGAACGCCGTTCGAGAAAGAGAGAAAGGAAGAGAGAGAGAGAGAGAGAGGAGAGAGACCGGTAAGAATTCGCTCCACCTGTGACCGTGCTCGCGCTCGGATATCATCGAATTCCAGAAAACAGGTTGTCCGACCCGGGTGGAAAAAGCGGAACAACGCGGCGGAACAAAAGGATCGAAAGGAACGTAGTAACTCTCTGTTCTGGGTTTCTTCCTGCTCCGTGTCGTTATCGTATCTGGTTGTATCGTGTGTGTAACAACCACCCCGGAAGTCGATTCTTCTCCCGTTATCGGCCATCTAGCCAGCACCTGCGTGCGAATCGAGAGCACCGGTAATCGTCTCACGCTCGCTTTTCTCCGCCGCTCCGTTTCTCGTTTGCGCTTCATTGTGTCGTTTGCGCTCGGAACTCCGCTGCCGCGCATTACACCTATGTGGCCTGGTGCGCTCCGGCCGCGAGAGAGTAGAACGGGACGTATGAGAGATCGGACCGGTACCGCCTTTGGCGCAAGCGCGCATAATGAGAGTGATATAATAACGACGGACACCAGCGGCTGGTACTCGGCGACACAACTCATCCCGACAAAAGGATACCGCTCTCTCGCTGATGCTGGAAGAAGAAGAAGAAGAAGAAGCAGAAGAAGAAGAAGAAGAAGAAGAAGAGAATGGAAGGTCGAGAAACCGGGGCCCCGACGAAGAAGAGCATCCTCTCAAGAATGGACGAAGGGACGAATGCGGTGGAAGTGCACACACGGAATGTCCACGAGAGAAGGAACGATGTAACCAGTCGAGTTAATTAAGAGGATCCAACCTTGACGGACGTGGCCATTGTGCACGCGCACGGCTAGCCTCTCCTTCCACCCTCCTCTGCCCCCCTCCCCGTTGCCGCGCGTGATGCTTTCCTAAACGTATCCACATACGTACACGTCGTCGAGACACCGTCGCCCTTCGTCCTTGTCGTGCGCCATTTATGGAGGGTATCTTGTACTTCTCTTTATCGTTGCTAGTCCCTCTACCCTCCCTACGCATCCACGGCAATTGTTTGTCTTTTAATTTGCATGAAAAATCCGAAAGGTCGTTGCATCTAATAGGCACGCTAAAGGTTGGCCGGGATGGTAGCGTGTCATTTCTCTCTCTCTCTCTTTCTCTCTCTCTCGCCGGTGTTTCCAGCTATAATATCTTCCAGCAGTGAGTCTAGAGTCGATGAAAAATGTACCATCAAAAGTCCATCTCGCCTCGATCTCGCCTAGGATCTCTCGTTTTACTCTTTATTAGGACAGCTCACGGTCGGGCGCCTAACTCGCGCGTATTTCACGCGAACGTGGAACCCCGGTGAAGATATCAGGCTTAAATTACAAGCAGAAGGGTGAGTTATCGGCGAGCGTTGTCATTCGCCAGCTTAGAAGTGTCTAAAGTCGTCATGCTCGCAGATGCAGGCGACTATAAAGGCTGCATTCTGCTTTCTCGCCGAGGCTCGCAGTTCATTACGTATCCCTTTTCCACGCAACGAGTATATACCAACTCGGAAATAAACTTCGCAAACTGATAGTGGATGGCGAGCGACGCGTAAAAGGTGGTGCACGCGCAGTCGTGCACGCGCGTATAAAACCGTGGGGGCGTCTTGGTGACAATTAACAGGCCGGCTCGGTCACAAATCACTAGGCGGCACGGCTCTAATCACAGTTCTAGATATTTTTCTCCCCTTCGCGTTGAAGTAACTCGCTGTCTTTCGCTTTAACCCGAGTTTTCTCCCTCCCTCTTCTGCTGCTCCCTTTTTCGTCTCTCTATCTCTCTCTCTTGCTCTCTCCAATGCTACGTAGTTACATCGACCTTTAGAGTCGCGTTAAAGAGACCGCCCGCACCGCTACTAGAACAGTCGAGTCTAATCGCGAGCGAACCGCGCTCTTTTTAACCCACTTTTCGAACTTATTACCCCTGAGAGAGAAGGTGTTTCTGCGTCTGCGTCGTCGAGTTCACGGTTGTCGGCAGAAAGTAGTTGAAACGCAGCCACCAGCGTACCGTATAAATCCAATCCGTGTAAATTCAGCTGGTGAAAATTTTCGCATCGCCTCGTAAATTATCGTCGTCGAGACACGAAAGCGTGATGGAGCGAGATGGAAACGGCGGCAAAGGGTTACACACGGACGAGAAATCGGTGTTTGATCGGGGATCGATAATCGAAACAGCTGTCGTTATCGCGGCGGCACCGCCCCGGCGAGATCTCGCGAGAAATCTCGTCCATCGTAATGAGAAGTAATAAACAGATGTGGGACGGATTTTTGTTTAACACAATTGAGAATATCTAACACGGCC
Organism: Tetragonula carbonaria; assembly: GCA_032399595.1. Taxonomy (NCBI): domain Eukaryota; kingdom Metazoa; phylum Arthropoda; class Insecta; order Hymenoptera; family Apidae; genus Tetragonula; species Tetragonula carbonaria. The sequence goes on from JAUCRC010000014.1 coordinate 9,394,159, forward strand.
TGCCGTTGAAAATTATGGAGTCACGCATGAGTTACGGCGTTTACCACCGTTCGACGAGTGGAGGGGGCCGCCATATTACCAGGCTGATTAGCAGATCGAGCCACCGATATACACAATTTGAAGACGAAACGAAATCAAGGCGCTCGCGTTCGATGCCGCGTCGGGCCTCGAATGTTCAAATCTCGGGCATTCGCGTTCGAGTGAATAGTGGACACACACGTGTAGCTACGCAGCCGGATTGCTATGCTAATTCCGTTAATGTCGCACGAGTGGCTGAGTTATGACCTGAGTGTGGACGCGCGGCACAACTGCCTTATTCTTTCGGCGGTAGTAGCGCGCGGCGCGGAAGACTCCGGGACACCGCTGGTTAGCCAGCGATCTTTTACGGAGGCGGAAGAGACGACGCCTCTCCTGTAAGTAGCCGCAGTCGCCGCCACTGCCACGGAGAAATGATATTCCAGCACGCCTCGATGCTGGGCTGCATATCTTAAGGCCCGATAAATTGAAACCGCGCGAGCGGAACCCGAGCGAGAGGGGCGCGCAGATACTGGACGATCGGTCCAGACAGAGCGAAAGAGAGAGAAAGAGAGAGTAGGTGGTACTCTCTTACACTCCTCCAGTCATAAGTACCTTATCGCATCGTGAAGTTGTGAGTAAGCTTCGTTCGCCGGTACCGGTAGCAGGTGAAAAAAAGCCTCGTAATCTCCAATAATTGAGATTCGATACCAATTAAAATCGAGGCAGACGCGGGTCAGTAGCGCCGCTGAACGAGCCAAGTGTTAAAATCGTCGGCGAGGGTTTTTTCTCCAGCTCGTCGTGCGTGTCGTGTTGAATCGGCGAGAGATAACCAAAGTTTTCAACGAGCGTGCGGTTATCGCGTCCGTTTCTTTTTCTCTCCGTTTTCGCTGAATAAATTGGCGAAAAGAACACGACGTCCGATTACTTCTTTCTCAACGGTCCTCGCGATACAACGCGATGCCTTGGGATCACCTCTTTGCGCCGGTGAAATTTGCACCGTTGCAATTTGCATACGATTGCGGGAATTAACATCGACGCCAGTCACTTGGACGACGTTGGTGCTCTTTTATTCAGTTTCATCGATGATCCCGCGAGGCTCGCTTCGGTTGTAGGCGGTTCCAGATGAAAAGATAGGCACTTTGTTGTTTGCAAATATCGCGTGTATAAATTTTTTGATACGTTCTTCGAATCGCGCCGTCCCACATTGCGAGTGTTCGTGTTTGCTATCGTGTTCGCACGTACGAATTTGATGGCAGAAAGAAACCGTTAATTAAATCTCTCTCTCTCTCTCTCTCTTGCAATTACCTCAACGACAAACGTTGAACTTGACGTCTCGCCGTGGAAATTTGAAGAGGTAAAGACTCGTCGAAAAATTCACGTCTGCGTATACCGTGTAATTTATCACGACAGACAATGCGTATAATACTCACCGTTTCCATCGCGTTCCGCGTTATTAAACATCGTTACCGTGCCCCGTTTTCCTTTGGCCGTTTAATTCGCACCCACGCCCGATCATTAGCGCCGCGGTCAGACCTGCCTCAACACCTTGCATTATGCACTCTCAATCATGATACGTGTTCAGGGTATTCCCGTCGCCCCGGGCCTCTCGCGGCTTCTTTCCCTTTTTACCCGACGTGCATCCAGATATCAGTGACGTTTTCCATTGGCCATAAACAACGGTGATCATCGGTAATTGTATTAGATTAGGCCCTGTTGATTCATCTCGATGAGTTAGAAACGACGGAGAAAAGGAGCGAGAAGACGTTGCGGGGGGGGGGGTAAGATCACGACAAGGTGGAGAAGAGCAATCGGACGATAAATCAACGGTGTGCGAGCATTCACTCGAGGGTTGATCCTGCGGAAGGTATCGCGAGCCACGGACTGGAAAACTCTCGTAGAAAAAGGATCAAAAGGCAGATGAGAGAGAATGCGAGATGTTAAATTATCGGTGACTGTGACGTCAATCGTGCCGTTCTTTTTCTTTCATTTCTCGGGAATCGCTTGTTCTTCTGTTTGGCGTTTCATCATCCTCTGGCGTTTCTCCTTACCCGTTCCGATATCTCAAACGATACGGTGCTTCATTTCGTCGGACCACCGATATAGACGTAAAGGTTTACGTTCGAGCTCGATGCTGGAGGGGAGGAAAAGTTGGAAATGGCCAAGCCGATAATGACATTAGTTGTTGCTAGCATCGATCGCCGTCAGCGAGACATTAATTACCATTTTGTCTTTTATCGACGAACGTAATTGACGATGGCTGCATTATACGGTATTGATCGGTAAATTTCGATAATTGGTAATCTCCACTGCGTGGGATTCGCGATTGGTCGCGAGAGCAATTTGGTCGACGAACTGGCCGTACATTAAAATGGAACAGTCAGGATCGATGGAAAAAATAAAGGAACGCGATCCTCTGGATGGAGGAAGTCCATTCCTATGTTCTAATCGTTCGGTCTGAAGCGGACGACCGTAATTTATTTCTTCTGCCTGGTCCCGATAAGATGAATCTCACGTGCTTACGGGCCCTACCGGGCAACACCGGGCTCGATCCACCTAGGAATCTATTTATAATAAGGTGATACTGCGACGCTACCGACTCGGCTACTTACGACGCGAAGAGGACGCGACCACGGACGTCGTCTCATCAGCGTAGATCCATTAGTCAGCGGTTGACACGCTGACGACTACCGTACAGCACTACCGTTCCCTTGACAAACCAAAGATTCTCTTTACCGTAGCTGCTGCGTTGGCTCTACGATCGCGGTTGGCTCTTCGACCAAGCGAACGCTGCTGCGGCAGGTCGCGCGCGAGCAACGACCAGTTAATGCTATGCCTTCTCGTGTCGGTGACACTAGCGGAGAAAAGCGTGCATTATCGTCGCGGGGGACAGGCAGGGAGGAAGACAGAGAAGCCACTATAAACTACCGAGGTCCACGCTCGAGATCAAGCACGCAAGATGACCGTGACACACGAGCATTTATTACGAAGCGCCGCGCCGCTTCGATCGCGCGCTATTCATTCGTCTTGCGTTGCGCTTTCGTAGACGCTTTCGCGGACGCGATTATCGATTACACGCGTGCACCATTAACGCTCGATGTGAATTGCGATACGATTTCCACTTACATTCGGCCTCTATACGTCGCTGGTGAACTTTTGTCGCTCGTAAACTTTTACTGGCCGAGGGCAACGACTTTCCGATTGCAACTTATTGTATTCAGTCGTCTAACGATCGATGATGTTCCAGAGAACTTTAGGAAGATTTAATTCCTATTCCTATGGTTTGAAACGAGCTGGAGTCGTGCGACTTCAACACCTTTGGCTAATTTTTACGGCGAGGTCACGTCGGGAAGGGGAGAGCAGAGGGGAGTAGACGATGAGGCGAAAGACGAGGCTTTTCACGAGGGTGCGTAGGTGAAGCTAAGCGCGTTAGAACGCACACACGCATCTCGCACGCTCGTGCGCTATTACGGTGCCTCCGGGCGACCAAAGGGGCCGAGAAGTTATGTTTGCAAGCGTGCGCTGCGGTATTTATAATGGCATGCTTAATTGTTGTCCGTAGATCAGCCACGTATCGTAACTTCTCCGGAAACTCGGGGCGCCCACGTGAAACGCGCCACGTTACGTCGCGCATAATTCCTACGATTGCCATGGGGACGGCGCCGGAGATTTCTCGAAAATCCACTCGCGGAATTTTCACCTTTCTGTTACCCGTTCACGTTTCTTCTGTTGCATCGCAACGTTCGCATGGGATCGACGCTCACCCTGCGTGTATCTGCACGCTGAATTACTTCCCGTCTAACTGTACCTGGGTATGTAACGTTCGGTTAAGTTACTATGAAATTGTAAGTCGTACGATCGAACGCTCCGTAAATGGTGAGCGTCAGGTTTTTCTTTTCACGGTGAATTTTCTGCACCGTTCGCCGAGGGAACTCTGTGACTTGTTTTAACCCTGCTCGAACAGCCACGGGGTTAAGAAGCACGGCACAATTCCGCCTGCTGCAGTCTCGAGTACGTGCCTCGAGTTGCGTGCGTACATTGTCGTAATCGTGAGCGTGCGGGCGCGCGCTGCGCGTTCTCAAGCGGTATTCGTTAAGTAGAATTAATTAACACGCCGGTGCGGCACCGTGAATATTAAGCAGAAAGGCAAATTCCAACAGGGCCGCGATCGTTCCACGTGGTAAATCTTTCTGTTCCAGTTGCGTTTTCCATGATTTTCCAATCTCTCGTTCACTTGACCGTGCAGCGATCTACGTTTCGCGCTGGAGCATTATTTTGCATAGTAGATGGTCGAACTTGTTCTCGTCATCTCTTCGTCTATAAATTCTCGTTACCTCGTTCTATCAGGTGGTCGTCATCGGCGACAGGAGAGCAGCATACTACCCGATAGATTTTACAGTCGCTGTCGCGACTTGATTTTTTCCAACGTATCCAACGTTAACGCTGAATGTTAATACGTAAATCTGCCAGGTTTTACGAGAGACCTCGAACATTAGTGCGTCCCTGGTTGGCGAGAGGTTATAGGTGGCTACCGCGGCTGCGTGTCGGAAGGAACCTTAACCTTCGAACGAGGAGTGAAGACGACCGTCGAGTGGACATCGCTCTTACGTTCCGTATTCTTGCGCCTCCCGACCGGATATATATCCCCTAAGTGTGGTTCTATGTACCAGCCACCGGCTGGCTGGATGCGAGCTTGTGTCGCGCGTCAATTGCTTCCTCGAGTACGCGCTTGCAGAAGAAAACGCGGACGCAGGGGGTGAAGAAGGCTATGGTCGATCTCAGTTTTAAGTAACCAAAAGACGCGTACCACATCACTATGAAAGTACACACACGTGCACACATTCTCTCTCTCTCTCTCTTTCTCTTTATTTTTGCCTACTTGTACGATCTAGCAAAGGTAGCTCTATAAATTTCATTACGTAATTCCGCTTGGCCAAAGGCAGGTAGAAGGGAGATTGTCCACCAAGTTTCTAACTAGCTCTCGGCTGTTCCTTGCGTCCCGTGGTCGTAATTCCAGCGGTCCCTTTTAACCGTCCGATGATTCGTTTTATATGGAATACAAAGGATCCGCCCCTGTGCATAAACTCGCGCGCCTGCAACCTGTGCACACGATGCACTTAACGCGACGCCCGTGGCCAGCCAGCGCGGCCTGCACACGCGTGCGCTTCGCGACGAGTCCGAGCCCCGCTCTCGGAACGCCCGTGCTTCTTTTCGACACCCGCGCGCCGCGCGTGGAATTCACTTAACCGGAGAATGCCGGGCAATGCCCGTCCTCTTTGTTCCCCTCGTTCTCTCACGACTTTTACTCTCCGTTCTCTTCCTCAACCTGACCGATCCCCCAGTCGAATTCCGATCTCGTGCAGGTGCGATCGAGAAATCATGGCGAGAGATAAAAGCGAGATGTGCTTGCGACAACGCTCGCTTTCCACGCACCATCTCTCAGTCGTGATCGAAGGTGGAAGACATTCTTTTCTTTCCTTGCGAACGACACCAGTAAATATCGATTTTTCTTCGTCGGCGATCCGGCGGCGGCTACGGAATTGGGGCGGAATAAATGAGCTCCTTTTGATACGTATATACGAGTGCAAGTAGATCAGATTGACTTCTCGACGCATTTGTACGGCTGTGGCGTGTGCGTGGCAATGATAAGTTGATAAATATGCTAATTTTATCAGGCGTGGTTGCGAAAATATCCAAAGGTAATAATCGGTTCAATGCTCCTCCTTCGTGAACGAATTTGCGCGACCAAACGACTTACCGAATCGGAGGCCCGTGCCTTCCGACAAAGACTCGACAGAAAAATCGGGGGGGGGGGATCGATCTGGACGATTGGCTAGGGAAAAGAAAGTCACAATTAGTCGAGCCACGTAGTCGCTCGTTGGAACTAAGCTACTAGATTATCGTTGCTCCGTGTACGGAGGGTGAAAAAATTAATTGTTAGCCTAACCGGCTGGCCGGTCGGTAGATTTTGATCTGACATCGTGAAAGTACAATGCTCGTTCCGCCGATACAGTTACACGCGTGTCCGTTCAGTTTCCGCCACGTGGGTTAGTTAGGCAACTTTAAAGGAGTCGAATCGGGTACCCCTTCCCCTGCTGCTCTCTCGGAGAGTATTAGCTCGCTCGCTTTCTTTCCCTCCGTCGTGTTCGTTCCTCCTTTCGTTCAGGCTCGATCAAAAGTAGCGGCGCGAGTTCGCCAAGCTGACGCGGTCGGGACCGATCTCTTGCCACCGTTGCTTGCCGGCTGATATCAACATGGAAAGTAGATAGCGGTTTTCTTATTGAGCGGCGTTTTATAGGCGAGCAAAACGACGTCTCGACGGCCGGTGTATCAACGTTGGTACACGAGTACTGCATTACTCGGTTCGGTAAGAAGCTACTGAATCACGAGATACGCTCTGGCCACGGTTCCTTTCATTTCTCCTCTCGTCGCGGTGACGGCCGGCTCTCTCGTATCGGCCGTACACGTACGGCCGATAACTAACGAGAACGAACGCGCTTCACGGCCCGCGGCGACTAATCGACCGTGGCCCCCTCTTAATTTAACCGAACGATACCGGCGTTTCGATATTAAAATCCCTGGATATGAAAAAAGCCTACATATAGGAGGGCGATATCGCGAAGGTCTTAAATTAAAGCGTCAAACTGCGGCCCCGAGTGGTCATGCGAAGTAGCGTGTGCAACGATGGATTCATAATCAATGGAGGATTCCGATACTCGTCGTGTACTCTCTTAAAGAATCGACTCGAGCACGAAGATGTACCGCGAGAAGAAATACCGTAGGCTATCCCTGGTTGAAATTCACGTACATTTTTCGTGGAATACCAAAAATACCAGAGATTCGATCATTACTTGTGTACGACTAATGCCTCGTGTCAAAGGAATGTGATTGCAAGGACGACGAGAACTGTTGAAAAAGAAAATATTTTAAATATTCTTCGGCTCACACCTGCCGACTAAATCAAATTTACGATAATTCTGAAAGTATAACGGCTGTGCTCTTTTACCGTGTATATATACGTTCTTCCTTTACTCCGCGAGCCTCTGGCCCGTTCTTCTTGTTCTCCACGCGTTTAGCTTCTTTTGCTCCCTTTCTGGCATCGGAAACGCGTAAACAGGATAATGGTCCGATGAAATGGCCTGCATCCACGGAGTCACGTCGCTCCGGCAACTCTCTCTCTCTCTCTCCTCCCCCTCCGCCGTTGCACTTGTTTTCTCCGTATGGAACCGCTATCAGCCGCCGCGAGACGGAAAGTGCAATTATAAATTCGAACAGTGCGGTTGCACTCCGGTTCGAATATCGCAACCCGGCGCGATTTGTAGACGCGTTTTCTTCTCTCTCTCTCTCTCTCTTTTCGACACGCGAGACCCTGACACGCATGCACGACGACCTGAACGACGCCTGAATCTAATACGCACTGCGCGGTTTCCAACGACACGGACACGACTGCGCTGCAGCAGGTGTGCGGCGTGGTGAACAACCGGGGCAATAATATCTATCATTAATTTTTCGTGATCTATTTATCGCGTAATTTATCGTGCTATCTAATTCGTTTCTCTCCCTTTAACAGTCAAGGAGAACCGCCGCGCTGTCCACGTTCTTTTCATTTTTCTCTCCTACCCGCGAAGGACAATCGTGCCGGGCCGTCAATCGCGAGCTTCGGTGATGCGAGCTGGAACGGGCAGAGGAAAAGAGAGAGAAAAGAGGTAGAAAAAGTAAAAAAAGAAAAAGCAAAGAAGTCGTGTAGGCGTTCCGAGCATACAGGTGCGACGGCACCGAGAATCGCGGATAACATCGCTTAATCACACGTGACTCAAGCATATGCGCTCCACCCACATCTCGTTTCGTATCTCCGCCGGATTATCTATGCAAAAATAAATAAGCTACTAAGTAACGACCGCGCTCGGTCGCGTCTACGCCTTGGAAGAGGAGAAAGAGGAGGAGGACGAAGGAAGGAGGTAAAAAAAAAAAGAGAAGAAAAAAGAAAAGAGAAGCACAAGAAAGGGGTATAGTTTGCTGTGTTACTCGTGTGGCTATCGAAACGCCCGGCGCGGTCTGGATGATACCTCTGGTGTTCTACCTGACGCTGCCACCGGCAACGCGAGGGAACGTGGCATCGTTTATTGATTTACAGTTGCACAGTTATCTTACTTCCCGATTAAAATCGCCGTTTTATGTTGCACGAGGCCACGGCTCGACTTCTGTCCCTTATTACGCCTCGTTTTACAGCTTTCAGATGCGATCGTCCATCCTCTCCTCCCTCTCAGACTGATTAATCGTTGGAAATTAAATGGTACGTCGGTCCGCGCCAGCTTTTTTTACCGGATCAAAGTAATATTTCTATCGCGCGCGCGTATCTTGCTTCGTTTTATTTATACGCGACGCTGCGCGAATGAAAGAGGAAAGTAGATTTCGCGCTTCGCGCAAAAACGTTCCGCACCGTAGTTTTTGCTTATCGTCGTCACAGGATCGGCTGCGTTGCGGCGGGTGGTGACACCCGTGACACAACCAGCTCGATGGGTACACCACGGCAGCGTGCTCTCTCTCTCTCTCTCTCTCTCTCTCTCGGCATTATGAAGGCTTAAATCAGCTCGAAGGAATCTCGAAAGACATGGGTGTTCAATTACCTGGCCGTAAACCTTTACTAGCCCACGTCCATGGGCGACCGGACGACGAGTTGGTTCGCGCGCGATGTGTACGCGATCCGCCTCGTACGATTCTTCATGGACACCGTGATGATCCAATAGAGCTTTACTTTACGATCTCGTAGAATCCCTCCACCTTGTCTCGCGCGTGTTAAAGATCGCGTCGGTGAGGAAATACCGATACAGTTTATCGTATTTCATACATTTTACCATCCGGCGATAAAACGGCCGGGAAGTTTTGCGACTTACTTCGGCCACTTTCGCCGGGTGGTTTCCGGCCGTGTAAGTAGGCAGACCGGCGTCAGAATGTACAGTGTCGCAGCAGAGTAACGAATAATCCTTGAAGAAACGTGTATTTATTTTGAATCGGAGTTCGCTTGCAATTCGACTTGTGTCCATCCAGCGTGAAATTATCCTTTTGGCTCGCGACTGTTTCAGTAACTCTTCAAACGACTTAATTGGTATTTTATCACATCTTCGATTTGAAAAGTTGAGGTTGAAGATTCTTAGAAATTTTTTATTTCTATCGACTATACTTTTGGTCGTAAGAATAACGCACGATCGACATAAAGATCTTTACGTAATTTCTCAAAAGAATTTCAGCTCGTTCAGCTCACGTAGAAAGCGTTTCATCGAAAGCGAGGGTTGAACACACACGCATACACACACACACACATACACACACACGCACACACGCGCGCGCAAAACGCTCGTAAATTCCAATTGGCGCCTGTTAAAATCTGAACCGTGTCTGAGTAAACGTAACACATTTCTTCCGCAATCCTGACACGTTTATTACCCATCACCGTGACGCCAGAACAAAATTTTCTCGAACGTCTCTCTCTTAATTGTTGCACGCTTTGCGTTCAAATCGAGACGCAATCAAGACGATTAAGCGTAACGAGAGTATCCGCACAGTAACTTTCATCGATTTCACATTCGAAGAACAACCACATGAATGCACGAGTCACCGACGAAATGAAGAAATCAAAATTCATCGGCAGCTCGGAATTCCACGCTCGAAGAGAAATTCCATATACTTGTTACCGGTCTCCGCCAAACGATTAGACCGGTTTACATGAATCATCTTGCCAGGCCCCATTACACCTGTTTGCGCGACGAATACACGAGCCACCCGCGATCTTTGACGATCTCTGGATTCGACGAAAGCGCGAAAGCGAGAAAAGGATGAAAATAAAAGAGAGAGAGAGAGAGAGGGAGAAAAAGAAAGAAGGAAACGGAAAGGAAAAAAAGATAGAAAGAACAGAGAGAGAGAGAGAGAGAGAGGCTTGGTCGTTTAACGGACAAGTCGAAGCGGCAGCTTCGTGTGAGGTAACGACATAAAATCCCAAGATCTTACTTATACGCGCGCGAGGTCTCGCGCGGTAATCTCCAGGCCCTTCTTATTTAAGCGCCACATTTCTTTCCGGCGCTTCGACGCGCCGCACCGCGGCCGGTGTTCCACGTGGGGAAAGTGGCCACCTAACTGTCGCTGGAACGAGCTCGTACGGCGTTGCCGTGCCGACGTTTATTGCGTTTCCGAGCCGGCGGATTTGTTTAGTCGTGTGTATCGAACGGAAAGCAACGGCTGTTGCGGCGAGGGCGAAGCGGCCGCTCGGCTGGACCCCACGTGCGCCTCCATCGAGCTTCTACGATCGATCGAAAATTCCATAGCGCCGGTATCCGGCCACGGTATCCGCGCGCACAACCGGATAACGAGGTAAATTTGTATGTCAAAGAGAGGGACGAGGGGACACGGCAGGGATGTGTATAAGTCGCCTCGATGCGGCGGGTCCGCTGGATCGGTGTAAGTCGAAAAATAAATTTTTTTTATCGCGGTGTTCCCTCCTCTCATTTGCATGTCGGGTAATAAGTGTTAATTTAATTTTGGGGCGTATCGTATATATTTGCTCCTCCGTCGCTTGACAAACCCGTGCGCGTATCTTTTTTTTTTTTCCTTTCTGTTGTTTCACTTTACGCCGTTTCGCCGTTCAAATTTGTTCAACGGATAATTATAAATAACTTTTTTAAAGAGAACGAAAAACGAAGATGACGAAAATTGTTCGTTGTTGCTTTCGGTTCTCGCAACTTCTCGACACATCTCGTCCTTTGAAGCTTGTTGTCGACGATATTCTCGCTGGAGAGTCTCCGATCCTTTTACGATTCCATATCGAAACGGCACGTTCCTTGCACTCCGCTCCGATAATATCCTACGAAACGTTTTTTCCAACGGTGCCAATAGTTTCTCAGAGGTGGTCCGGGCTTATCGAGCCTAAGCCTGGCTGCCGTGGTGTTACCAACTGCCTCTCGAGCCGCCATCCTCGAGATCTCTCGTGGCTGGTTGGGTTCCCGGCGAATTATCATAAGCGGCCGGCATAGTATTTGAATGGCGAGTTTACAAACGACGCTGCACCATCTCTCAGCATACTCGCTGGAAAGTTGAAGAGCCTCGTACGTGTTGAGAATTAGCAGCGAACCTTGCCTGCGATCTCGATCCGCGTTGGGCACATCGCATCGCCGAGTATTTCCGTCAAGTATTCTATAACGCGATACATGTACATATATTGGAAAGTGAAGTCTACCGTCTCGTACACGTCATTAATACGTCGTAAATTGTCCAAGCGGCGGATCTACATTCGGCGTTTCGGTCAGTTAACGCCGCTGCTAGCTCTTGGAATATCTCGGCGAGACGAACGACGAAGAGGGAAAAATGGATCGTAGACAATGCACGGTATAACTCTCGTGCTCGCCCACGTGGTCGAGATCGCCGGGAGGCGTGGGTTTCTACCAGTGAGCTCGGCCGAATTTTACGAGATGTCTCTTTTTTCCAAGCACGGCCTACCAGAACTTCGATTTCCACCCTTCTCCGCGCTATCTGTTCGCTCTTTCGTTCGATAAACCCTGTATGTATCCTACCGTCTCGGATCGACAGACCGGCTGAGTTAAGAAAGAAAGAAAAAAAAAAAAAGAAAGGAAGGAAATGGTAATCGCGCGGTGAAGTATTCAATCGGAGCTGGCGAAGTGGGAGGTCAAGCTTTGAATATCCGCGGGGATATCGCTTGCCTTCGGCTCTCAGGATCCGACATCACAACGTTGCGTACGTACAAGCTTCCCTACGAGATACCGTGTTTGTTTAATCGAATAGAATACATTAGCCCACGCCACGAAAGGCGGTCCGCGGAGAAAACACCGTGCAACCCGCGTACGACACGAACAAGGAAAGCGTATTGTCCGCCAGGTAGTAACAGACAGCTTCAGGGAAAGAGGGCGAGGAATAAAGTTGTCTCGAAAAATAGCTCTTTCGAAATCGGTCCGGTCCTTTCTTGCCTCTTGTCCGTATTCGTACGGCATTCGTACGGTCACACATTTCGAGCAAAATGACGCAGCACACGATCGTACGCTATGGTAGTAACGAACCGTTGTGTCGTAGGATTTTGGACGGCGACGTGAACGATAATGAAGCTCTGTTGGCATAAATACATTGAAAGACAAGAAAGTTCTTGTTTCGTTAACGAGACTCGATTTCGTTTGTAGAAACTGGACCAAGGATTCGGTAATGATTCAGACAATGTATCTGAATACGTATAACACGTCGACGATTGTCTGTGGGGGAAAAAAAAATTACAAATGACCGAATATCTTTGTGCTACTAAAGCGGATCTAAATTTCCTTCTCTATTTGGTACCAGAAATTCCAGCGAAACAGACGGATTTAGGACTGCTACCGCAGTCCTAACGAGCATAACTGTTAGTATAGTTGAATTATATTGTACGTTGAATGGTCGTTGGCATTCCTCCGGTTTCGATATAGGTTCGTAAATGCAAGCACCGTCGCGAAGGTTCATCTTCCGCGTGGCAGGAGCATTTTAATGGGAGAAATCCGTGGCTGAGAGCGTTTAATCGACTTAAGTTCGAGCCGATGGCCGCCGGTTTTCACTGGTTGATCGGCACTATTTCGCGGACATTAGGTCGCCGAAGCGGGAAGAAAGGCGTAGAAGAGGACGCGTCTACCATTTATCTCGTCACCGTCTCGGATCCGTAGCCGGTGACATCGATAAATCAGCGCTATCGGGGCCTTCCATCAGCATTAATCACTATAATGATCCCCTCGCGTACTCCCGACAAGGATCCAAATACCGCCGCGGGGCTTCGGCTCGAGATGTTCGGTTATCTTCCGAGACCTTGGGTCACCACCAGTCATTATCAAGCTGTTATCTCTCTACGAAAAGTCCTGGACAAGCCAGAGTCCACCTTCGCTTCGACCTCGTCCTCATCTTTTCGTTTTCTTCCTCGCGCGTTCTTGTTCCTACAGCTACGAGAAACGTGCCATTTCAGAGGTAAACTATGGTTACCGGACACTAGTCCTTGAACCTGCTTATCTTCCGACCAGCCAACGTCGTCACCTGATCCCCTCCGTTGGAAGCCAACAACCTGTTCCCAATTTCCATTCGTTTTGGACGCCTCCGTCAAATAACACATTTCAGGTGAATACTCTCTCTCTATACAAAGATAACGCACAGTCGACATAAGATATGAGAACGTTTTCGAGAAGTTTTCAAAGTGAATTGCAACGACAGACTACATCACGCAAGAGGAATACGATAAAAATATATAATTACAGATTGGGATGCTGCTTCGGCAATGATACGTACGAGAGGATAAAGTCGAAGCGTAAATCATCCATTAAAGGAAACCCTGTTCGGCTTACCCCTGCAATTGCGTCGCTTGCAGCGATCGATCTCCCCCCACCCCCCTCCCTTCCCCCCGAATTAAGATCTTTCGAGGTAACCATTCTCGGGATCAATTCCTCGCGGACGAGCGAGTCGTAGCGGAAGGGCAAATCTGCGAGCGGTCAGCCCTTTATCGGCCGCGTGCCTGTACACCGGTCGGCGTCCGTTCCATTTACGTGAGACTCTCGCCTAGCAGAACCAGCTAGACGAAAAGAGCGAGATAAGCAAGTTGGAGCGCGTCGCGGCTTCGAGTATCTGCTTCCGAGCGGGATTCCCTCGTTGCAGCGTCATCCGTTCTCTCTCTCTCTTTCTCTCTCTTTCTCTCCATTCCTCGCAGATCCTCGTTTCCTCTTCGCGTTGTTTTTCTCTCTCTTCGGTTCTTACCCGAGTCCGGCTACAAGTCCTCGAGAGAGCCGAACGAGCGTCGTACGGCAATCTGTCTCTCGCCGTGTGATAAATCAATCCTACTCGCGGACGTGCGAGACACGATCAGCGGCCCTCGCGCGTTTACCGCGTGCACACACTTACCACCGTGAACGCACACACTCTTGTACGCTTGTAAGCTCTCTCGGCAGCCGAAGAGCCGGAGAGACGAGAGACAGAAGAGAAGGGAAAAGTATATACATCACGGTATCCTCGGGTGGTGATCTAATAGGATGACCCGGAAAGACCGATGGTCGCTCATTGTTGCAGTTGATAACTGGCCATTTATGGGCAATTTAATATCGATAAGCGACTGTACGCCGCGCCGCTCTACGTCGTCGTCTCGAATGGGGGCGTCGCGAACGTGTGGACACTTCCGGACGGACACACTGTGCCACTATAAGCCTCTCGTCTGCCTTCTGCTATAAAGATGTTAGGAACAAAGCCCCACCCACGCGTCGGATATCGAGACGGCAGACCCGTTTCTCCGGCAAGCGACGTGAAATTCTAGATTTTATGGACTGGTTGTCACCAATCGCCCCAGCGACGATGGATACGCGCGTGAAATACGCCCGTACCGGGCACGTACGTATCGAGACGATAGCGCGAATCACGGGCGCTAGTTTCGTCCTTTCCTTTTTTATAAAAGTTTCCTCCAGTAGAGTGTAACTTTTGCGCAAATAATCATCGCGGTACTTCTCAGAGGTACTTATCTCGATCGTGCCAATTTCGACGTTAACTGCTTCGTTTCCTTACTCGCTTGGTACGAGCCTCGCTAACCAGAGGAGCCGACGGATAGAGTACCCGACGTTCGAAACAAATGTATTCTATGTAGTATCTACGAATGATTTCGATCAATAACCACCGTTAGAGGAGAGAGCAATCAGTCAGAGAGCTACCGTCCGCGAAAACGTCAATGCCCGGCGAAGGAAGCCCCGACCACACACGTTCGCAGTGCAACGAATCCCCGACGATGATCGGCGACTCACGATCATCGTGGCTCTCCCGAGTACAAGCAACGAGCCCCAGTGATCGCTCAATCATGCGTGTTAGGTGCCGACGATAATTCGTGCTTCGATGGATGCAATCGAGCGCGAGGTCGCGAAGGTGGTTCGAACAGGTTGCGCAAGACTACCGTGTTGTCGTGTACACGCTCGATTGAGGAGCCGATAAGTGGCACCGGGAGTCCGCCAGTACGGAGCGTTTTGTCGGTAGCCGGAGAGATAGAGAGCCGGTCGATCGTCGGTATAATCACCGCGGGATATCCTCCTCCCTCCTCGTTCTCCCTCCACCCTCTCTCGAGAGCATCGATCCTTCGAATGGCATCTTTGACTCTCGGCTCCGCGTCGGTTCGTGTCCTTACCCGTTTTGCCTCTCGTTATATTGCCTTTCCATTCGTTTTCTCGGCAACAGAAAACTCACTCTCACGAGCGAGCAGCAGCGAGTTTGCAATCGCTCGAGCCGATTTTCTTTCAACTGGAGTTTGCAGCAGGGAGTTTGTTCGCGGGCGCATCGGTCGTCACAGCGCAACTAGCGTACGCTCGACGTACGCAGAAAAGAAGTCCGAGGTATCGAGTTGCCGGTCCCGGGAGCGAAAGGCGTTAACGATCGGAATCTGTGTCCGCGCGTGCGCACGAACAGGGACGAGCCGCGCGGCGCGCAAAGATGAATTCATCGCGATTAAGAAGATTGCCGGCCACGCTCGACCGGAGGACAGCTTGTTCCTCTTGTACACCCTTTGGTAAATTAATTTACAGCGAAGGCTCGAAAACTGCGTTCGGCCGCCGGCTGCCGAGAGCGTCGTGGTTGTGCTGCACGGTGCGTGCACGCGGTTTTGAAGCTCCGGCTCGAAGCAGGTTTTGCCGATATGCACCATTGATCCCCAGCTGCAAGGATCATTGGCTCGGCGACGTCTAAAATATATATCATTCAATGGCCGAGAGAGATTTTCCTTTGACTATCGAATAATTTCACGAGAATATAATCAATATATGTATATCGAGACGGGAAAAATCGGTGAAAGAAAACGCGTTCCGTGGCGCGTTATTTCCATTGAAATGTACGAACCACTCGATAACTCCTGTGACCTTTAAATCGCGCTGGTAGCCACCGCCATTATCTTGCAAATTAGTTCGTACTCTCCGTTTGATATAACGCGGGTCAACTCGTACTTTATGTACCAGTTCCACGTGCACGGTGTTGTTGCACGCGGCGGCGGCCGCCGCCGCTAGTTTCGAGAATCGCGATTCAAGCGCTAAGAACGCGCTGCCCGCGCTCGTGATACCTGGTCGATACGTTCGCCTGCCAGCGACCAGGTCTGCCCGGTTGCCCCGAGACCGTTCTCTTATCGGCACCGTGCAAATTATAGAAGCTATAAGGCCGAGCGCCATATCGTCGCGCACGCAAACTGGCCCCCGCCGATGCATATTCAACGGGGGACACCTTCGGGGGCCAGTCGCCTCGACGCGACAACAATCAGCGAAACAAACCCACTTATGATCAACAAGAGTACACGTCACCCGTTAGACCCGCGAGCGTCTCGCGGACAACTTGTCCGCTGAATATTCATGAGCCTCTGGCCTCATGTGCTCCGTTCGATCCGTGCGAGTGAGATGAATCGCGAGAAACGCGGAGGCAGAAAGCGAGAGCAACAGAGAAAAGAAGACCGTGTTGATTCCGTTGATTTGCCCCTCAAGAGTTGCACGACATCGGGTTTTCACGTTATTCCAACGGAATCGAGCAACCTGCAGCTTGCCGATGACGGAGACCAGTGGATCGATAGGAATTCGCCTTTGAGTTAGACTTGAAGCGGTGATTTGCGACTGTGCCTGTTTCGTTTGCCGGAACAGCTGCGAGATATCGCAGAGAACAAGACGTCAAAACCGTGTGAGATTTCCTATCAGACGTAAAGTCCTACGTCGTAAAGTGCGTACCACTTGTGCTTAGAGATAGATCGTAAGTCAGGTGCGAACATTTTTCTCGACTAATTAACGAGGATACGACTCTGATCGCATAAATATCCTTTAGTCCGATTGGTGGTCATTCGTTCGTACGTCTTTGGGGTTTTGAGTTGTTTCGCAGTTTCGAGCCATTTCCGCAACGTAGCTGCGACATAATCACGGTCAGCTAATCGAGAGACCACGATGAATCGTACTAATTCCTCGTACCGATTCCCGCGGACTCGCACTGAATGCCGCTGATTTATAACGTGGTAGCCGTGTTGTCGCGCGGTTCTGTAATCGAGAGTCGTTGATAACGCGATTCGTATCGAGGCACGATCGCATAAAACTGGCAATTGGCGCCAGAACGGCTCGCCAATTTCCATGAAATCACTTCCATTTTCAGCTTCCACTAGATTTATTCGAGATATTTTTTTTTTTTTTTGTTATTATTTAATAGAAAAAAGATCCGTGAGCAAAACTCGTCAGAGATAGAGGAAGAATAAAGAAAGGAAGAAGTTTGTTACTTTTTCCATTTATTCATAACGCCGGTCAATGTTGTTAAAAATAATTCTTCGAGGTCTGTCTTCGCCGTTTTTAACGATTCAACAATCGCAAAGACAATCAAGTGCGTACGATCTATTAATTATGCTTGCGTTCTAACGAAGTTGAAAGTGTGAATAGCCTTGCACGCAAGGAGAGCACGGTCTCATTACGAAGAGCGAGATACAAAGAGAGGAGATTGCAGTACGCGGATGAGAGTGTGTAACACGCGTGCATCAAAGGCGCGGCCAAGGTGCATAAAACTAAGACAACTTGCTCGCAATGGGCGAGTTTCTTCGCATAAGCGCGTATCCATGCGTACACGATCACGAATATTGACGTTTGAACGTTAAACGACTCGAGTCGTACGTGTTCTACAATTTGATTCCGGTATCCCGACGAAATTCAGTTCGTCCCGTAATTTGCAATTGCCGCGTCACTCACAGCGAGTGACGGAGTCGAAATTTGGCGTGTCGAATTTTTGATCTGTTGCCTAGGGCCTGACAAATTGATCGAGCTAAGCGATTCGTGAATTGAAACAATCAGCAGGAACCCATGGCCCGGATCACGAACGCAGAGGCGCGATGTATGACCGCTGGTCACGCCAGCCTATCACTCTTCGGTACTTAATTACCCCCGGCTGATGAAGTCAGGGTGGTCCGCGATCTCGTGTACCACGGATACCGATCATTCGATCTGTTTCTTGATTACATTGATCTCGCTGCGTGATATCTGCCGGTTGATCGATTAAATCAACCTTCGTCTACCACCGATTCCTCGACAGATCGTGGAATATTATTCCATGGATGTTGTTCAGAAAGAAATCATACAGTGAACTACTTCTTTTTACATCCGATTAATTTCTCTCTCTTTCTCCCTCTCTCTTTAATCTTCAGCATTTTTTGATTCGCGAAACCTCCACAAAATTTTCCACGCTATGCCGACGAAACGTTACGTACGGTATAGTTATTCAGTTCTCGGTACACTGTCATTTGGGTGTATCACTGTCAAAATGATCCCAGGAGAGCAGATTGCAAGCAAAGATGTGTGTCGCGTGCCCCCCGTGTACTATCACGTTCACGAACCGTTTCACGGCGACGTCGTAAAGATGTTACACTCGAGGAAGAGCTGTTGTACGTCCACGGTGTGCAATTAAGATCCCCGTAATCTTCCTCTTCTCCTCGTGAAATTTACAGCTTACACGTGCTCCTCGCGTATGCCAGCGATCCCTTCCGAGGTACATCCATTCTCGAATGTATGTCAATAGAACTTTGGCGACAACACGCCTTTTGCCAGTTGCTCGAATTTCTCGCTCACGTTGCTCGCCGAGCAAAGAAGCTCGGAAAGAGTCGCGGCGAGCCATAGAGGATTAACAACCGCTATAAACCCTATTACTCTTGGCAACATATTCTGTTGGGCATAACAGTAACTGGAAACAATACCGCGGCGCGGTATGTGCCCTGTTGGCGAAGCGTGTCCGGTGGATCGTTTCCACGCTCGTGGCCGCCGTGCACGGCAGAAGAAGCGAGTCGACCGGATCTCGCCCTTTCCGGCCCGTCTGTCTGTAGTAGGTATACGCTTTTCGTGAGGAGGCAGAAAAGACGCGGAGAATCGACGACGACGACGACAACGACGAGAAAGAAGAAGAACGAAGGAGGATCCAGCGGAAAGGAAGCGCGGCACAAACGTATGTAACCGTGACTAATCTTTCACGGTGAGGAGTCCCGCGCGTGTCCCAGTATCGTTGAAGTTGTTGAATTATTGCCCTGTTATCTTGGCTGGTTGCACAGCGTGGGAGGGGCGACGGCCCCCTTGAGATCCAGTTTCATGAAAGGCACCGACCGAAGGCACCGACTCTCACGGGAAGAGAGACCTGGCGCGCGTACCCGTTTCTAGTTCTAATCTGTCGGCCATTTGTTAGACGGTTATGACGTCCACCGTGAGGGTGGATGCACGGCACTCAAAAGAACACAGGGTGCGTGGAAGGGGTATATACGATGCGAGGCATCGAGTTGCCTCTGTCGCCCGTTTGTCCCGTGCTCTCCGGCCCGATCGAGACCACCCTGCAAGTCGGCAGCACGCTTGCCACGGATCCGCTAGCAACCTGCGCCGAGCGTCAAACTTGCGCCGTTCCATCATATTTTTCCTTTCTTCTCGCTCTTGATTTATTCCTGTATTGTATATACACGTGTATATACAAGTCCTCGAACTGATCGTCGTTCGTGGAGATTTGGTGTTGGCTGTTGTTCACCGATTCAACTTCTTTACATCTTCAAAGGATTCGCTCGCATCGATCAGCACCCAGGACGGATCAGCATTCCCAGATGAATTCACAACGACAATCCATCTGAAATATCAAAACAGCGGGACCAGCAATCACGGCGTAACGGTATCGAGACCTCCGCGACGTTTTAGATACCTTCGCCTGACAGCTAAACGATTCTGCAAACTTCCCGGACAAGCTCGATCGCTCGTTCCTACCGTGGGCTCGCTAATCAGACCGGATCATCAGAAGGGGCAAAAAGGAAGGGGGGTTTAAGGAAAAGTTACATAAATTTCCGTATGCGCCGCGTTTGTATTCGACTTCGAAGGAACATTTGTCAAGTCGTACAATGGTTTTATAAATGATACGCGACGAGTTCGCGCCTCGTAGATCTCGACGTCGGTACAATGGTATCGGTCAATCGAGGGCGCGCCAGGAAATTCGATATTCGCTCGTGCATCGTCGACGCGATGCCGATTAATGATCCCTCGTGATCGAGAAAATTTCAGCCCCCATCCACGCGTCCATCCACGGACTCGGCCATTCGAATATTGTCCATCGACACGAATACGTTGCGCGTTAATTAGGGATCGAGTTTCAACTTCGAATATCGTCGTATATTTACAACGTTGTACGCTCGGTACTCGAAATGATATTACATCGAGTTCGGTTTCAAGTAGAATTCAATTTGCCAGTACTGTCACGTAATAATAGAACGACCGACGATTATTGCAATGTATCAATGCACCCAATCGAAGGGAAAATTTGGCAACAAAATGATAAAAAAAAATAATAGTTAATAAAATAAAATTATTTGGTTACGTAAAACATTAACCTGGATGATCCAAAAAGTTCCATCGTATTTGTTACAGATTGATTTCCTCGTTGCGCGAAAACTAATTGTCGTATCGTTCCGGGAACAATTAGGCTGTGATTGAACTTGTTCGCCGTAAGAACGATTTTATTACGCCTGGTAGAGGTCGGGCAGCAGCGCGTTTCTCGTTATATCTGCGATCGTACGATGCGGATGGGTCGCCGCGGCGCTGGATGCGCCGTCATAAAATACGAATCCGAACGAAACTAATTGCTTGTACCTGTTCGACAAAAGGAAACTCGTCGGGCCCGTGCCAATAAACACGTCCCTTATTCCCTCTTCTTGCTCCCTCTCTCTTTCTCGTTCCTCCTTCTTCTCTCGTTCCTTCTTCAGTCTGCAATGACGCAAGGTGGAACGGATCGGAGCTACCTCAGACGAGAGAGGCAGGGGGCTTCGGTTATTTATCCGCGGAAGGGTCTATTAATTTCCAGCCAATAATAACTCGGACTCCTCGTACTAATTAATATATGAGCACCATCCGACCGGCAAAGAGAGGCGAGCAGGTTCGTCTCGCGGGACCATCTTAAAGACTTGCTTACCGCCCTCTCCTTCTTCTTCTTCTTCTTCTTCCCTCTTTCTCGTATCTGTCTCTGTTCCAGGCACGCCTCGTCCTTCTGCCTCTCTCCTTTTTTCGCGCGATTCGCTCGTATCGGCAAAACGATGATGAAGAACCGGCCCTGCCGACAAAGATGCCGCGACATGAGCCATGCGCTCTCGTTGCGCTCACCGCTTCCCTCTCGATGCCTGATGGAACGCTCCGTTTCAGTCTTTACCATATAACCTGTCACAGGCAGGTATAGTTGAGCAAGTCTCTTTCGTGAAAATTTCGTTTCGTACTGGAGTTTCTCTTTCGTTAGAGAAGCATTAAATATATCGCGAAATGTCCGTCAGACACTGAGGGAACAACGAAGGAGAACTATAATTTCGCTGCCGGTCGTTCGTTTGCAAATGAAATGACAGGAACGAGCAGCTTGGTCAGTCGAGTTTCGCGGAGGAAGCTCGCCGATTATGCAGGCGCGAATCGTGCGCGAGAAAATAAAGCCGCGTGTTTCCTCCGGTGTTGTGGACTCGCGGCACGAGCGCGAAGTAGCGCGAAATTAACGCGAGATAGGTGCATCTCTCTGCCGACGTTGTATAGGTAGAGAGATCGAGAAGACACGTGTAGGCGCAAGAGTTTCGAGGTCTATATCACGAGCAAATATTACGCGAAGCGTGTTCACGTGAACCGACGCCAGTGAACCGACGAAACTGATTCCTGGGCGTAGTCTTGGCCATTGTCCCGTGACAGACGCTCGATTGTCCCTATTAATATAAAAGAGGTAGGGATGGGAGGAGGGGGATCTCCGTGATATCCTCGAGTGCCCTCGTTTCCTGACTTGCCCACGTACCTACTCGCGTGTGCACGTACGAAACACCTACCTACTTGCAATATCCTCGTTCGAGCGTTGACGATCATCGTTCGTCTCTTCCTGCGGCCTCCTTCCTGCGAATAACTACACACACACCGGAAAGGTGCGGAGATGTTGAAAGAAAAAATCGCGGACAGACGGTGAAAATGAACGGTTCGTTTGCCACGGGCCTTAATCACGCCCACGTAACGCAGTAAACAGTTCGTGCCGGCATTATTTTAACCGCCGCGTATTTTACCGGCGAACGTCTCGCCGCGAACGAGACGCGATTTTTCTTCGTCGGCCGCGCGTTCGTGCGTCTCGTTTGCGCTTTCCTTTCAGTATCTTCATCGAACGAAAAGTGCGATTTTCGGGATCCTTTGGTGTCCATTCGAAACAAAACTCGACCGTAGCGATTTGTCTGCGGTTTCTTTTTTATCGGGTCGTAAAAGACACGGGCTGAAGTAGATCAAGCGAGAGGGGAACCTTTACTTTCGAAGGTCTGGATCAACGACTCATCGGAAATCCTCTGCCGGGCCACTGAAAATCACTTTATGCCCGCGGTGTATTATAACGCAGCGTTATATACGTTCCTGAGCGATGGTACGCCGCTGCATGGCGAATCTGGCCGCGACCGCCTACGTTTTGCTTCG
Organism: Tetragonula carbonaria; assembly: GCA_032399595.1. Taxonomy (NCBI): domain Eukaryota; kingdom Metazoa; phylum Arthropoda; class Insecta; order Hymenoptera; family Apidae; genus Tetragonula; species Tetragonula carbonaria. The sequence continues at coordinate 9,416,631 of JAUCRC010000014.1, forward strand.
TAAACAAAGAGATGCGCGTTTCTTTCCTCGTCTGCCCACGTCGTGACGTAAAAATATTCGGTGCAGGTGGTTGCGAGCCAAACGAGCTGCACGCGCGACGGATTTCACTTTCATTTCTAAAAATCATCGCTCCGATTCTAAACGGAGTCAGTCCACCGTATTCTCTCGCCTCTTCTCGCAATTCACAAACCAATTGAAGAATCATCCGCTCAGAACAGGTTCAAACGAAGCTGGCTCTTCGAAGCTACAGCGAAGCGTATGCTAAGTGCAGCATCTGAAGTATATGTACATGTACTTTTTATAGCCTATACCGTTGATGCGATTTACGAAACGACGCAAGACCATCAGCGGTCCCCGTGGTGCTTGTAAATTCAAATTGAACTTGGAGCTTCTTCGATTAAGGGACGGTAATGCTTTATCGAGCGTCTTATCGACGACTTACTTCGAATCAGCTTCGAATCAGACTTTTCCTCTCCTCTTCTCCGTTCCACATTACCGAACTGGATCTTTCGCTTGCTGACTCTCATGCATCGCGACGGAGAGGACGTCGTGGAACGCGGAGGAAGCGTGCACGAAGTTACGGATAATTGCATTGCAATTTTACCAGAAAGGTCAGCGCAACGTCGCTACTAAAGTTATCTCGATGCATGAGAGCCGAGTGGTATCGAGAGGAGAACGAACGAGGAAAGTCGCCCTTCTGTTTAGCATTCGCGATGATATCTGGATGGAGTCCAGAGTGGGCTTAACGGGCTGTCGCTCGATATGGGCGCGGTCGCCTCTTCGGGGTTACGACTTCGTCCTCCTCGCCGCTACAAATCGTGGGCTCTTCCTTGCCTCTCTCTACCCACGTACGACAAACAGGTGCTTTTTTCGAACACTTTGTTGCTCTTCGGGGGGAACGAACGAGAGCTTGGACGTTTATTTAGACGTTAGCGTCGGATTTTTATTTTTCGGACCGCGTATATTAAACATTTCTCCCTCTCGAACAGTGAACACTTCGGATGTGCTTTCACTTCTAATAAAAAAAAAAAAAAAAAAAAAAAGAAACAAGAGAGACGCGAGTCTCGATCTTTCCATTTGCTCAGTTGGAACCGTATCCGAACGATTATTACATCGACTTTCACGTCGTCATTCTCGTACGTGCAAGTGCTTTCCACCCAGGGGATCAGGCCTTCACCCCGCCAGTGGTATCTCTTTCCCGCGATACGGTTCGTTGATAACGCGACGAAAACACAAGGTTCGCGGGGCCTGTTACATTTTAGCGAGAGGCACAACGTATCGCGACGTACCGTTGCCATCGTGCGGTGTCTCGCCGCGAGCGTCCCGGGAATGACACGGTCGTTTCATTCCGCTTTTGAAAACCAGCGAACGCTCTCGTCCCGTCCTCTGGCAAGAAATTTAATTAAGACCGAAACGCGCGTTCGCAAGTCACCGAGTACACGCCGCAGTTGTATCGCGAGTTGTACAGTTCGTACGAGCGAAATGCCAAAGAGTACGACTTGTATTTCACCTGGAAATCTACGCGCGTCAGAATTTCACGCGAGATTCGTCGGCGAATTAAATTAAACGCGTGAACGAGAGGCTCGGTAATTAATTAATTATTGCCTCGCCTCGAAGCTCCGGCCGCGTCAAGCAACGACGATATACTTATTCAAATTCTATTCGACCGTCACGTTCAGTCACGGCGTCGTGTATAATATCTACGATCGCCGGCCGTGAATAGCAGGGCTTCTCTCTACGAGAGAAGAGAGAAGAGCCTCTCCGTGGCGAGGCTCGCAGTCCCGTTCTATAGAGAGGATGATCGAACGAGTCAGATAAGGAGGAGGCTCTCGTGGGGGTCAATCGTTAATTTCTACGGAATTCCACGTGCTGACAATACGGGGAATACAGGTGGACGGTAGATGCGAGATAGGAGAGCGTGGCTGTGGCTGACCGGCTTGCACACGAGCTCCTGACGACGCGAACGAAGACGACGACGACGACGACGACGACGACACGACTCGAAACGAGGAACAAACGAGAGCACCTTGACTGCTCTGCCGAAGCGAGAGGCGAAACGAAACGAGGCAACTTGGACACACGTGGTGCAACAGCGGCCATCCCCTTCTGTCTCCTCTCTCGTGGTTCGTGTTCCGCCGCCTCGCGGTCGCAGTTCCATCCTGCATTCGTCCTTTCTTTTAACTCGACTCCTTCTCTCTCTCTCTCTCTCTCTGTCTCTGTCTCTTTCCATTCGGGGTCCATTCGCCACCCCGTGGACCCTGAATCGAGTCCAGCTAGACCTATCGTGGCATACGGGACACATACGAGGACGGACTGTGCGACGTGATACTCTCTCGGTTCTCGGAATGAGTGGAAGAGTCGCTGCACCCGTTGAAACCGGCGCCGCTGAACTCTCTCGTGCACCTCTGTCCACACACGAAGAACAGAGAATGGTGGCACGCGTGTGTGTATATACGTGTGTGACCAGCTCGTGCTGCGCATCGTGCTGAACACGAGGAATAATTTGTGGACAGGCCACGACGACGATTGGAACATTTACTCCGCACGCTATGCCCGGTGTACCTTTGTACACGATGGGATCTCGGAGAGCGATGCCGTACAGGCCACCGCGCCGGGTGTCAGCGCCACGGTTTCGAGACCAACGCCGCTTCGTGATGGAAACGTCATGCGAACGTTCACGGAAAACCTTGTTACGTTCATTCCTATCGCGCTGCATCTTCCCTCGGCATAGCCGTACAAATCCGTTTTACTAATCCGTCGCTAATTCTAGCGTACTGGGTTCTAACGTATCGCGTATCGTTGGAAATTCTCTTAGCGTGTATTTTCTTCTAAACAGAGAATATTTCATTTGGTCGTTCGTGTAATATCCCACGTTGAGTATCTCTTTGAAATTGTCTCATCGTTTCTTTTCCTTTTTTTTTTTTTTCTTTCTGTTTTTCACACTCGAGAGCTTTCTATGTAATAAGACGCTTCGGTTAACGATAGTACGCGAGTCTTGCTGCAGCAATGCTTTTAAAAATAACAGCGTCTACCTTCCGAGGTAGGTCTCGTGCGAACAGATCGATACGCTCGTGTACCAGGCAGAAAGGTGAAATCCACCAGTTCTCGGGTTTTCTTTGTGGCCGACGTGTCTCATACGTCGTCCCCGCGAAACGCCTATCGGGAGCCGATGGCGTCGATTTAATTTCCACGATTTATCGGCCGTTTCCACCAACGCGAAACAACCTGTCCCATTTGCGGCTTGGCCGCGGCCCACGGGCGCAATAATTCCGACACCCCGAGGTAATACGTATTCCGCGAGGCGAGCCGCACCACGTGCGTGCGTGTCTGCCAACCTCCTCTTCCCTCTTCTTCCCTCCCACCCTCTTTCTTTCTGTTTCTCCTCTGTGTATCTTTGTTTCTCCTTGCGCCCGCGTCCCCCGCCTTTCTGGCGCTATATAACGGGCGTGCGTATAATCTTGTGCAACGACGTTTCTAGTACGCCCACCGTTAGCGTTTCGAGATCTTGAAAAGCCGCCGCGCCGCGAGGACGCACACGGTGACGGCACGTCATTCTCAATTACCATCGCCGACAAAATCGTCGCGGTTGTATCGCCTGTCGCCTCGATGCCGCGAAATTTCCCTCCCTTTCTCAATGCTCATTACCCAATGAGAGAGAAAGTGCGTTAAAAGGAGCATTTCCTACGCGTTATTCACGTTATTCACGCGTTCTTCATTTGTGTGAAAGACTTTCAAAGTAATTGATTAATTGAAGCTTGCGAGCTTGCAATGGAAGTGATCGAAACTTATTTTTCTAACGAACTGTCTCGAACTCGGAGAAGTCGACTTTGCTTTCGAGAGAGTGACACCGAAGCAACGAGCAATCGCTCGTATTCCGTCACATGTGCGTTTTTCCTCGACGGCGCACGTGCTCGATGCCATTCGATGGAGGGGATCGGCTGCAGGGGTGTGCCTGTTGGTGGCAAGAGGGTAGATAAGCATCGAGAGTCATCTGGCCTAGACGTGGCGCATCATTAAAACGTTACATGGCGAGTCAGGCGGCTAGGTGGGGGGCTGATTCATTCATTGAATTAATTGGACATGCACGGGCGGGGGTCGTTCTGACGGAACACGTTCGACATCAGGTTTCTACGGTTTCAATATTGTTAATTACGCGACCAGAGCCTCCCTTTAGAATCAACAAAACTCCTACAGTCCACAATTTTTATTCCTCGACGAGTTGTGTCTCTGGGTATCGAAGCGTATTTGGTTCTATTGTATCAGTCTTTTTTATGATACTGTTGTTGTGGAATCAGTCTTTTGAAAATGTCTCGAGGAAGCTGGGTAATCTAGGTGTATCGAAGGGCCATCTCAATCATATCCCCAGTTATCCATTTGCGAGAGTTACGATTTGGCGTTTTTCTGCTCCCGTTAAGTTGGAATCTCTCTCTCCTGAGAAGAGAATTGTAGACGAATCCCTGGTTTTTCCCACAACCTGGAGAAGATTTCTCTCCTTCTTAGCGCTGACGATGCGCTCCATAGCGCTTGGTTATCCACTTTCTCGCTGTTCCTTGAGTAGCATCGGATCACGCCAGCGTTGATTAGCACGAATTAACTGCAAAACTGTCGACAAATTGTCGTCGATGCTGTCAAGGACCGCCAAAGATCTTCTAGAAGCTAATTAATCGTAATTAGCGATAGGTGACGTCAAGAAGAAGATGGCAAAATGAAGATAAGCGACGAATGGTAGCTGCTCTTCCCATGCACCTTCCTTCCCTTAGTCTCTTTTCGTTAATTCTCGAGTCGGCTGGTTCACGTTAGCTGACTCATCTATCTGGTTCGCTTCACCACAGCAATAACTGCTGGCGGAGAAAGTGGACACAGACCGCATTCGATATTCATTTCCAGCGAACGATACTGCCGGATGAGGCAGACAGACGGCGAACTCTGGGGTTCGGCCGGAAGATCGGTGTCATCTGGCCAGAGAAGGGAGTAGTCAGGTAGACAATGGCGAAAAGATAAGGACTTTTCGTCACGATTACGTTCAACGAGCCGACATGCCTAACGCACAACACGCGTGTCTTGATGACATCGGAGATGGAATTATGGTAGCCCCGACCCCCTGTCGCGAATGATCAAGCAGGTAGAGCGAGTGGTTCGTGGTTAGGCTAACGAGCCTGCACTCTGATCGCGCGTTCGGCACGAAAACAACACCGCTGCCGGCAGTATTTTCACGAATGGTATCCTGGTGGCTGCACGTGACGAAAAGTAGGTGGCCGTGGCTGAACGTGACGTTAATTGGCCCGTATCGGCAACGATAATTTCTATATTCTAAATCGGCCTCGGTCTCTGGCTCGGATGATGAAGAAGAGGTGTGCGAGAATTGTCCACGGAAACGCATCGTCGTCAATGTGTCTCATAATCAGCGCGTAAATACGGTTCGTTTTACTGGTTGGTACATAAAATCAGTGCCACGCCGGCACTCGGGGGTCGACCTCGAGCTTGTTCCGCGAGGCCGTTCCATATTTTTCGAGTGATCCGGGATACGGGGACGAGGAAGATAAGCGCAAGGATCGAGAAACGGGGAACCGTTAATCCGACCAGAGGGTAATAAAAAAGTCCTCAGCGAAGTCGCTCGTCCGATATTTTACGCGCTGTAAGCCGGATTCATGGTGACCCAGGCCGAAATTGCATCACCGTGCAAATATTCTCCGCCATTCTCCGCCGTCTCGATCGCGGGATAATCGCTCTCTCTCTCTCTCTCTCTCTCTCTCTCTCTCTCTCTATACAAAATAGGTTGGCAGCCACCGAGCGTTCTCGCCTTCCGGTGCTTTGACAGAACGTCGGAATTCAGCGGCCAAGAGGACGAAGGAAAAAAGCTGTGTACGTAAGGTGAAAGAGACAGGGAAAACATAGAGGAGTTATGGCAATAGCGTTTAAAGGGACCGGGGGATACATTCTGGGACTCTCATTGTGGGACTGCACGGGCATTCTCTATGGCTCAACGCCTACAATAATCTCGTTACGATTGGAATCAGGGGGCCAGCGTGACCCCTCCGGCTTTGACAGCGGCACAATGCAAGGTGCTTTGTCCAGAATCGCTGTGTCGACCAATACCAATCAGAGGTACAATGTCTCTCTCGTGCATCTCGAGCTGTGGGATTTTTCTCGTGCATCCCGGGGGCAACCGGGGACCGCGAGAGCAATAGCTCCATTCTTCGTTGGGAGCATCGGTGATGCAACCTCGCGTTCTATTCTCGTCCGGGTTTGGCTTGTTTGGAGGTGTTTCGACGGCTCTTTGGGAAAATATGGAAATATATACCTCGCAGGCTCTCTTCACGGGAATATTTTCACGAAACGGCAGCTCGAACGAGATCTACAGTTGGATTTTCTCGACAAGCTGCTATTCTTCATTTCGTTTCGTTTCACCTCTCTCGCCCCGCCGTGAGAGATGCCGCTTAATGCCGAATCCACCGCGGGGCAAAATTCTAATGGAGGACTCAATCACGGAAGAAAAGAGTCCTTCGTAGAAAGGTAGAAGATCGCGATTGATTTCTGTGAATTGTTCCTCGAGGCGAGGCTCTCCTCGCGAAGAACCTAACGGATGAATGCTCGTAAAATACACGCTCCGCCGCGTGGAAATACGAGATCCAACTCGTCACGACGTTCCTCGCTTGAAATTTTAAATTAGCCAGTTTCGCGTCGTTTCGAAATTGGTTCGGCTAATTTCTAAATTGGCTTTAATGTTACTAGCCTGCGCAGCCGGTCGATCCCTTTCGTAGGCGATAATTCAACTACATGCGAAGGGGATGACCCAGCGTCGTTTCCCTGCTCAAGCGCGCTTGCGTATGTGCCCGCCTCGTTTTTTTTTAACGAACAGAAACGCACTACGTGCCGTCACTACGTGTCGCGGTTTCAGTTGCAGCATGTTGCGCACTGCCAACTGACACGAGAAACGCTCGTGTTCTGTCCTCGACCTGACTAATGCGGTAATTGCAGGCCAATTAATTTGACAAAAACAAGGAGCAGCCGGTCAGGCAAGCCTGCCATATTGGGCATGAAATTGATTCTAATGAATCCGACCCCTTCGTTACCTCGTTCGATGTCGTCTGTCGATGACGATGCACAGCCAATCGATCCGTCAACCGGTTCTTCTCGTGCCTCGTCCCCTGTAAAAACTCTTTCCGTTCGATGAATGAAGATATATACTTCGATAGACGATTCGATTGCCTGCTCCGAGTAACAAACCTATCGCTCAAATTGTGCGACAATACATGACGAGCACCTAAAAAATCTATGCGCGTTAACGAGCATCAAAATCTGTTATCTTGCAGCTACAACAGCCATCGGCGGCGAACGACTGGAAATTTCCCATCGAAATCACGATAACGCCCCGTCCCAATTGCAGGTTTCTCGTTACGCGAAAATTCCCGCGGCGTTGGCCGGTGGCAGGCAAGGATACCGCTCAAGAATGCCCGCTCGCCAGTTAATATCTAACCCCTATGATTGTAGTCGATTGAAGAGGCCGAGGTTATCAGATCTTGGGCGCGTGCCCATATGCCGTCTCCCACCACATGGCGCGGTGTTCGTCGTTGCCCTGGTTCGTAGTGGCGTCCTATGGCCACTACCAGCGTAACAGAGACGGTCGCGGTTCTCCCCGGAGGTTATGGCGCACCGTAGCGTGGCACGGTGATCGCGTCGCTTCATCGTACGATACGTCGCGTCGGTATCACGGCGATCTACAAATATATTACGCGCATCATGCGTACGCTCCTATTTATGGCCGTGTACTGTTACTGGCGCAAACTGGCGGTAGTCCCTAAGCTGGTTCTAGATAGTCGCCAGCATATGTCGCGCGGCATGATAACCGCTATGCAAATTCCAGCGCGCAGCATCCACCACGGCTTGACGAACGTCGCGCGTTACGTTCCGCCGATCCGCTACGCGTGCCATTAGTTATTTCGCCGCGATGAATCGGCCGCCTGGTTACTTTGGCATTCTCGATTATTTATCAAGCGACAACGCAGAGCTAGGAAGCGGGCTGAAATCTTGTTGTTCCCCAGCAAACGGCTTTTGTGCGCCGTGAATGCACGCCGTCTGCGCCATTTCTTGGAAAATCCAGCCTTCGGGGCTGGAGGTGTAATGTAGCTCAGCGGGTACGCGTACGAGTTGCCTGCGTCGCAATAATTCGCGCACGACTAAACCTCTGGTAGCTCTCGGGTGGTAAAGATGGAAGTTCCTCGCGTACGGTGAAGTTCGATGTTGGAAGGACGCAAGGAAAGGATGAGACGGCTCGATGAAGTATCGAGAATGGAGTATCGACGCTAGGAACCAGCCGCACGTACCTGACACACTCGAACGCCTGGCCGAAGGTAGGATAAAGGTAGCCACCACCGAGGAATTCCGCGGCTCCCACGTGAGGCTATCAAATGTCTGACGAATGGGCAGGAACGCCGTGCTATCAAAGGATCTGGCCTCCTCCCTTCCTCTCCGCGTAAATACGCGTGTGCAAGGAAAAAGAAGGAAGACTCGGATGCAGGGGAAGATGTGGAAGATGAGGAGGAAGAGGAGCAAGGAGAGGAGAGGAACAGGCGATGTCTTAAGACAGGTAGCGGACACAAAGGGAACCGGACACTCGCCTACGCCTGGCTATTTTATTCCATGCCCCGTGTACCTAAACCCCTCTCACCTTCCATACGGATCACCTTGAGAGGGTACCTCCTCACAGGTGCACCTGAATGCCCACTAAATATCCTGTAATTATATGCCGTGCACTGGCAGGTTCCATCTACCTGCGCCAATCTCGGATATCCAGCCGATGCAACGAGTGTGTTTGTAGAGCGATACTCGTTGTACAGAGCGATATCTTCGAGCGTAGTTCCATTCTCGGCAACAAATATCCACGTCGCGCGTCGAGCTGCGATCGCTAGAGTCGTCCCCATCGACGAAGATTCGAACCGAGAGAAATCTTAATTTAAGTATACTCTGATCGTTTTCCAACTGCATTCGCGAAGAATTTGAAAGGATTGTTACAGTCGCTTCATAAGCTTGAAACTTCGACGTAGCGTTCGTCCTCCCTCGACTCGAGCAAAAGTCGACCCCTTCGGGGTGAAGGGGGAGGTAGCTTCGAAGCCAGTGTCCTTCGAAATCAGAGTAGACAGAGTTCGAGGCGCGAACGGCCAGAGACGATCGCGAGAGTTGCCCTCGATCCGTGACCGCGGCGGGCAGCAGTTAGGCGAGAAAAAGGCGAGTGTGAGCGCAGCTCGTGGCCGCGGTTACGTGTCCGCTTCGGCGTTTACTACTTACCGGTCGAGTAGGCCACCCACGGCGCCATCTTATCCGGGATCTCTCTCTCGGGCAGCGCACAACGGCGAGGAGGAGATACGCGCGAACGTTATGAGTCGGTACTCATCCTCTACGCCTCGTGCGCCGACCGTTTAACCGAGCACAAACGTTTTCCAGCCGACTTCTCAAGTTCCATATCCTGTTCGAGGAGCCCGAGAATCCCTGGCGCATTGTTTATCTTTGTTGAAGGGATGGAGATGCGCCAAAGGGACGGAGGACACAGCGTGCACGCGGACTGATACGAGTTGGCCCGTTTTAAGCGTTGCGCAACAAAACGGGTCTCATCGCGGCCGCTTCTCGGTTACTCCCTCGCGGCAGATGTAGCTAACTACCTGTATAAACAATTTCTGTACACATACGTACACATATTAATATGTAACATTCAAACGATAATATATAATATATTTTATACTGACGAAAACGGATGTACGAAAAGAAAAATGTAACTAACGTGCTCGAGAAAAAGAAACTACTCGATCAGTCGATTGTGGTTTACAGATGCTTGTGTTGCGTATGACCGGTGGTACGTGTTAAATCGTACGCATCTATATATAACATTATTGTCCTCCTCACACGTTCTCCTTTTCTTTCTTTTTTACAGTCATGCGTTCGATTTTTATTACGGGCAAATCGTTTACTCTGTGTTGCACGCATTCTCTTTTATACGCTGTATACGCATTCGGATTGGGAGATGGATCTTAATGAAAACTTTTTTTTCGCGATAAAATTCGCAAAACCCCATTCTCTTACGCTAATTTCGTTGTCTCTCGAAACTGTACAAAATTAGAAAACAGTACTTTTGGTTCGAGTCCATGAACTATTGTTTAAGCATACGTTTTGTCTTTGCGTACATATACATATTTTAGCAGTGTACATATCATATTTTATGATTGCTCTTTCTTTTTGGATATATGTCAGAATTCAATTAAATAGCCAACGAACTGATGTCTCTAACGAAAAGACGTCTCTAAATCGAAAGAATTCTGATTATTTTTTAAACTAGCGAATCTTTCCTCGAGTTCGATTAAAATCAATGAAAAATATCGTCGTAATCATCGATGCGCCTAGCCTTTTACGAAGGGCACAGGTAGGCTGGGAGGAAACCTTTGGAGCCCATCGACTGTGTAGATCTCAAACGAGATCCTCCGTTTCGTTATCTCATGCCTCAAGAACGCGAGGCGTCGGACTTTCGAGTTCGATTTCTCTCACATGCAAATATCGTGCCGATCGAGAAGCGAGGAGAGAAAAAGGAACGCGTTCGTCGGTCTATTACACGCATGATAACGTCGCATACAAATACGTGATCAGCGACCTGTCGAACCTGAGAAAATCGGTCGAGCGAGATCAGAATTAATCGATAGGGGGCCATAGCTTGTATTCAGCAATGTGGAAAAATGGACACACGGTAGGGGGGATAGGGGATAGCGCGCTGGTTGTAAGGCAACCTTCGTCAGTTGGAGTATAAGTTGGAAAAAGAAACAGTCTTCGACCTGGATAATCGGGCCAGCCGCGATACGCGACGTACGGTTGCCCGGCATGTGCCGTCTCCACGGTATCCTTTTATCAGCGATGGAATTTACGAGGAAACCACGCCTCGTTCTCGCCGCGAAGGATCGTAATTTGGTTCGGGCTGTTCGGCCGACACGGCGGATGAGTTAGCGCGGACGAGGCGAGAGAACGAGGCGTTTCCATCCACGGGGAATTAAAATATTTCGACGCGCCGACAGAAGGGGTTATCTCTCGTGGCGAGGCGAGGTCTTACGGCGCACGCCGATGGCTAATGGAACGAGCCCCGTCAAGGCACCGCCGCGCTGCTTCAGGTGGTTACAGGACCGTGTACGTGCGCCGGTGGTCTCGCTGGAAAGAGATCTCTATCGCACCTGCGCCAGCCAACAGCACTGGCTGCTTCTCTAGCTCTCCGTAGTCGCTGTCGTAAAAACGCGTAATTACGATGAAAGTTACAAGACGGATGAAACAACAACCGTCGATGATCCGGTTGGCTCGTGCACGCAGCACGCCGAGGATATTGTTAATGCCTTGTCGCGAGAGGTCATGCCTGCTTCGTCGTAAATCATCCGATGAAACGATTATAGATACGGCCTGTTCGATGAAACGAAAATGTTTTACGGCAGATTTCCCGAGCTTTATTCCACCGATAATTTACTGACTAAACGACGTTGGCCAATTGACAAGTGGCAACGTTGCGAATTATAGGTCCTAGTGTTTACAGGTCCATGCGAAATAGAACAATCGTAATTTGTAAAATTCATTTGACATTTATTCGCTCGTCCTTCTTCTGGAAGACACGTGTTATCGAGGCCTGTAGGAGAATGTTGTTAGGCAGTTTCTAATTCATCAACTAGTCTCTCAATAATTTTTCGCCCAAGACAGACAAGAGAGACGAGGAGGAAACAGTCCGGAGAAGTAGAAGGATCGTAGTAATCGCATGGACAAATACTCGTGTTGTGTGCACGTGGCTAGGTAGGTATAGATCATCTGTTCTGCACTTTTCTTCTAAACACGTTCCGAAATTCTGGCAATCCCCTTGGAAAAGACCATGTGGGCTCCGATTAGCGGGGCAGGCTATTTATTAGGTGGAGAGGAACAGCCCAGAACGGACCATAGACCGGGCGTAAATTAATGGCTAATTTTTCGGTAAACCGTGAAACGCAGACGCACGCGTCTCGCTTTCTTTTTAGAGTCTCGGTGTGTGTAAGTGGTGCAATCGAGACCCAACAGACGGTCCACGCGCTGCTACGCTGCAGCGTAGAACCAATCCATTAACACCGTGTCCAACGTTTAGTCAGTGTTCTTCATTCCCCGGACGCAACGCGTAAAATTCCGAACTTGATCATCCAGAGAATCATTCTCGTATCGGAGACTAGCAGGTACATTTTCTTAGAACTTGCTCTTACGAAAGCAGTCTGTTTCTTTTCTAGCGTGCAAATTCAGCTTGATCGGTCGAGTTCCATCGAGAACTTCGGTGAGAAATAAACGGAGATTCAAACGATATTTGCACGAAAATTTCATGGGAAATTCCTGCATCCGGCGTAGCTGCTTTTCTTCCGTAACGTTGAAAGACGCCCTGCACCTCCGACAATGAGTCGTCGATCTTGCCTCCTGACTGGATGCAACTAAACTCTATTTAAAGTCTCGTTGAGTTACGTTCCTAAGACGGTACCGCCCACGGGATTGGACAATGGTCAATGGAACATCCGGTTCGCTGGCACAGGTGTGTCCCTGTACACGCTGTTACGCGTTCCTTCCTTTCCCTGTTTGCTTCTCGAGAAAATACGGCCTGGCGAACGCGAATTTTCGCCAAACACGTCCGTGCCGCTACTGTGCGACACGGGCATTCTTCTTCGAGGTTTGCTCGATACGTGCGTCCGTTATCGCGCGTCTCCTTTCTCGAACGTAACAGTAACACGTTGGAACGACGTGATTGAATGAATGGAGCACGTGATCGATCGTGTCTCTCGCCTCGGCTTTAGCAACCTCGAGAAGAGCAACAAAGATTGCATTTCGACGTTAACGATCTTGCGGAGACGCACGAAGACGCGAAATAATCTCGCCACGAGCGAGCGAGCGATGTAAGGCCGAGGCCACTCTCCGCGGTTGTCACGAGAGGCGCAGCGGTAAGTGCGCGAGAGTGTTAAACCGAGAGTTTTCACGTCGGATTGATAGGCAGATCGCTCTAGGATAGTTGGCTCGAACGCGTGGGCGTCCCGGCGGTAAAGATACCGGTTTACGATGCCACTAAAGCTGCACTCGCTGCGTAATCTGCGCAACCTTTTCTTTCTTTCCTTCTTTTTTTTTTTTTTTTTTTTTTTTTAACTGACACGCCTTTCTGCAACCACAAGGGGTCGACAGCGAGAGAGGGCCCGGCAGACGACAGCTCTGGCCGCAGCTCTGGTCGAATCGAATCGGGGGCGACGATTTTTCTTTTTTCTTCGTGTGTATGTCTGTGTCTCTCCACCCCACGCGAAAACGTTTCCCTCTATCTGGTCGAACGAACGCGAAGACCGAACGTCGTAAAACAGGCCCGATCAAGGTTCCGATACACGCGACAAATGATGTCTTTCTTCTTATTTAATCACCTGCCGTGGCTTTACAACTACCGGGGCCGACCGCGATATTTACGATCGACGAGGATCTACCCAGAGCCTGGTTTAAGTAGTAGTTCCATCTCGCTGGCATCGAATCCAGCTTTCCGTATCTGGCTTGTGTGTTCGCGGGTGTACACCGCTCTTCTTCCTCGTTGTTCCTCGTTCCCTCTCTCGTTCTCGTTAGCCGAGGTTCGAAAGTTAATTGATTCGAAATCGATGCTACAGATCCGTTCGTGGTTCGCGTACAAGCCAGGCGAAAAGTGCTCTCGTAATTTTTCTCCGTGGAGGGGAGAGAGGGGGGGATTATCTGGCCTCGTGGCTCGAGTTCCGCGTGCACGATGCACCGGTGCAGCGTTACAGGTACTACAGGTACCTGGAAACGGCGGAACAAGCCAGAGCCCCGAGGTTGCCCACGTTAGAGTCGTACCTTAACCAAAGATATCTTTATCGGGACGAAGCATCCGCGTAGCCGCGTTACGGCTTGATCGCAGCCTGCTCTTCGGCCACGTTTCGCTACGTTTCGATAACCCTCTAGGCGCGTTCTAAAGCCGATGCGCGAGGGTCAGGCTGCGGGAGGAGGAGACGTGCAGAAGAAGATATATATATATATATATATATATATATATATATATAAATAGAATACTGGGTGGAGCACTCTAGGTAAATACTCGGGCTGCGTACAGTGTTGCTGCTACGTGCACGCATTCGTGCAAGTAAGGGATCCGATAGACTGGACAGTAAGGGAGGATAGACTGTTCGTGGAAACGCGAAGCGAGAGCGGTGCCGAAGCCGGGCGTGCATTACCTTCTGAAGAAGGCGCGACTCGCAACGACTCTATATAACTGCTTTAGATAAGGATTGAGTAGACACCACTACGTGGAATGCCGTTTTACATAAACCCTCCTCCCCCTTGTGCCGCGTGTTCGCGCCTTCTGCCTGCTCTTCTTTTGCTCTGTTCCTCTTTCGAGGAGTTTTCGTCTCCTTTCTTCTTCTTCCTTCCTCCTCCTTCACTTTCTTCAACTCGCTGGTCTCATCCTTCGACCACCATTGAGACGTACACGCACGTGAGAACCTTTATCGAATCACACCTATGTGCTGCGAAGGCACGTGCTCGTAAGTGCATCGCGTTAAGGACCCCAAGTGCTCGCCGACACCACGAATGCGCAACCACTCTCGTTGCGCTATCCTCCGCGGATAGCCCAAGGGGGATCCTCCATGAAATCTCGGTGGGAGGTTGCAAGAGTTTCGCCGGCGGGAATCGTTGAATCGATCTAAAGTGTAAAGGAAAGCTCTCGGAAGTCGGTTTCTTTCGTTCGAGCTTGAACGTCTGTCTGTAAAAAGAAACTTACAACATAATGCGTAACATGGATATCGGTATTTCACCTCGCTCGATACATCCGCGTGAATCGTCGAAGCGAACGTTTTCAACGTAGCTAGACCGTAGCTTCGAGGATTCGATTTACGACCAATCAACTGGCTGAAACTGTCGTAAGATCCTGAGCAAGCCGTTAGGTCGGCTTTCATCAATCAGCCGCCGCTTCTAACACGCTCAGTGGTGTACACAACGGAGTGTGCAATTGAAAAAAATTGACAACTTCTCTTCCTAGTTTCCCAAGACCCGGCGGCAACGGGCGGGTCAAACGAGGGAGGAGACTTTACATTTAAGATTAAGTTTAGGATCAGGTATACACGACGGTTCGATGGTAATCGTCCTTGCGATCGGGCCGCTAGATCTCTCAGGATCACGACAGTCCTCTAATTGCCGCATTATAATTACAAATGGACGGTTATGTGGCAGCCTGGTGCAATAATCGTGGCCACGGCCGTCGCGTAATTTATTTGCATTTCCACTTAGGTGTCTTCCGTGACCTTTCCAGCTTCCGTGCTCCAGACATTGTCGAATCAACGGAGAGGATGGGCACGACACGCGAATCGAGTCGATACGATCTCCACGCCCAAACGACAGCCAGACTAGAAAACAATGAGGCTATAAAGAGACTCGCGAGTGAAACCGACGCTCCCAGGAGATCGCTCTATTTTGTATAATACATCGATGCTTGTGAGCATTTCACAGACGCCAGCTTTTACCCTTGGCTACTCAATTCGACGAATCTACTTCCTTGTCTCGGAATTGTTTAGAAAATTCAAGTTCGAGATAGAGAACTATGTATTTCTTTTCAACAGACGATCAGAATGAAAAATTTCAAAGTTTCCGCTAATTTTCGATCTTGTTCGCACGAGTAAGTAGTTTCTGGCAGAGAAAAAAACAAAAAAAGAAAAGAAAAATGATGTACCTGTCCTGACAAGGACACCGCTACGTAGAATCGTTGGAGCAATTTTCTTTCTTGTACTTTGGACCTTACATCGTGTTTTACGAAACGAGCGATGGAATTCTCGTTCTTCGGCCGCGATCCTGCCGTTGCATCGTCGAGATTTCGGGACAACAATATCATTTGGCGAGGCCGGAGTGATGGAGAGGATCGGGAATTCTGGGCGTGGGCTCGCGACATGCACCGGGGTTCACATCGACCGGGCGGAACATCGCGCTCATTTGTGCTGGCACGATGCTGCGTGTTTCACCGAACGCGGCGACGGCGGCGGCGGCATTTCCGAAAGCAAGTTCGGAAGAAAGAGCAACCAGGTTGACATTATCATTTACCTCGATTTGTCACGAATTCATCGAGACACGCGGTTACTTCGTTTCGCGAGCAGTCTTGTTTAAGATTTCTGTATAATTGATCGAAGCGCAAACGAAGAAACGTTCGTGGAACTTTTTATTAGTCTTCTTTCTCTCCCTGACAAATGATGTTCTCTCCCTAGGACTTTACGAATGCATCGCGACTATCGCGGCTGACAAGACACGTGTCGCGTCGGGAAGTGCGCTTGCCAGGAAACGAGCAGAGTTCCGTACATGACGTCTAAATCCTGCTCGAGAGGGTGTTTCCCTGCGATAGCGCGTGCCACAGGGTGCTCCCCATTGGCGCCTCTTCCTTCTTGCACACTCAACGAACTCGATACTAGATCGAAGAGATCAGAATCTTGCGATTCATCTTCGAATCAACTGAATTGAACTATTAAAAGCGACGTTTCCTCCATAATTCGTGTTATAAAGGCGTGAGGGATTTTCCACGTATCAGACTCACGATTAAAGACAAATCGAAAAAAGCGCGATAGATCTTTGGCGATAGATCTTTGAATCTTTGAATTTCCATCGATCGATTCTGTTCACCTGGTCGATCTGCCTGGACGTCGGACGTTTGCTCGTTGGAATCAGAGAAGGCGAATCTTCTTTGGAAACTCTCGTTCCTCCCTCGCAACCTTCTACTCCTCGTGGCGAGGCAGAAGGAACGAACTGATTTACATACTGGCTACGCCACTGCTCTCCGGCTTTGCTGCGGGGGAGAAAACACATGTGTACGTGTGGCAGCGGTGAACCGAGCGCGCGCACGATTGTGTGTGTGTGTGTGTGTGTGTGAGTCCCTGAACGTACCCGGAAGGTGCGGCCCCAAAGATTCAAGGACTCGACGCCAGGTGCCGCTGCAGGGAACTTAAACCGAAACGCGTGTGCCAGAGCAGGTCCTTGCTATACAACGAGCCGGTGATCTCGAAGGATCCACTGGCGTTCTCTTCGATTTTCCGCCGTTCGTTCGGCTCGTGTCGGCGCCTTTGAATCGCCAATAACGGCGATCGTTTCTCAATAGCCTGGAAACGCTTTCAGAGTTTCGGAGGCCTCTCTTAATTGCTCGAGCTCCGTGGAGGCTAAGGCTTGATTTATCGCCCGATTCAATGAACATCGAATTCGGACGAATCGATATCCTGTATTTGCGAAATGAGACGTTAATCTCACGAGGCAAACGCCAGATAAACCGCGTACGCTTGAGAGTGTAGGATTGTTGGTGCGCTGTAGAGGTCTGTTATTCGTCTGGTATCTGCATCAGGGTGCTCGCCGATACCAAGGCAGATATATCGAAGTCGAATATTCGACTCGATCCCTGACGCGATCGTCGGAGCACCGGCAGCGAGGCGAGTCCTCGCGAGATTATACGAGCTGCTTTCACGTGTATACGCTAACTTTCTCCGTAGCGCAGGAGAGGCAAG
The DNA here is from genome assembly GCA_032399595.1 of Tetragonula carbonaria. NCBI lineage: Eukaryota > Metazoa > Arthropoda > Insecta > Hymenoptera > Apidae > Tetragonula > Tetragonula carbonaria. The sequence continues at coordinate 9,434,159 of JAUCRC010000014.1, forward strand.
CGAGGAGAGAACGACCGGGGGTTTCAAAGGAAAAATGTGCAGCCGATCCTCCTTCGCTTGGTCGTCGCACCCACACACTTCCACGTCGGGCGCGTATCAAGCGCAGATCTTGGTAATCTCCCGGCATCGACACACGGTTATATACTTATCCGGCTGCTTTTGCCGACGAGGATGATTCATCCCGAGCCGGTATAAATCACTCACCGGGTCCCAATTCACCGACGTGGAAGACGCCGACGATTTATCGAAAATAAGGATATTTCTCGTCGAATATTTCTTTCTCTCCGACTTTTGCTTCCCAAACAGCAGGAAAGTCTTCAAACATTTGAACCTTTGAGTTTGCAAAATTTTCAACGAATTTTCAACATTCCAATTCCTTCTTCTATACGCTCATGATTTTAGACTCGGAGAGTCTGTCAGAAATGAAAATTTTCTATTTTCTTCCTTCCGGGTACTGGGAAACCTCCGGGTTACTTGGCTCGAAACACCCCACTCGGGCACGTCTCGATGCATCAGAATCCTCCTGTGCTCCAAGACGACGAACAGAAATAGTCAGACGCGTGCGCTTGGCACGCTTTCGTGCTTCGGGAAACAATCTGTCAGTAGGACAGATGCAAAGATAAGTCGTGAAGTGTCTCGAACGTGGATCGACCCTCCTCTCCGCTTCTGGTGTCGCGTGTTTTTCTGTTCAGAAAACCACATAGTCGATTTCTCTCTCTTGAAAGAAAAAAAAAAAAAACAGAGAAAAAAGAAAAAAAAACGAAACGAAGCACCTGACTTCACTTTCGATTTATCAAAAGGGACGTCTCGTCTGATCGACGACTAAACGAGGCGATACTGGCAATTCTTCATCTGTCTCCGCGTCGGACGCGTTAAAAAAAAAAAAAAAAAAAAGAAAGAAAATGTCGAAATTCCATCGGACGATCGCTGCGTTTCAGAAAATCATAATCACTACGGCCATTTGTACCTTTCGTTCGTTGGCCGCGCTGTTGCAAGGACGTTTTCTAATAATCCTGGTACTGTTCGTTATCGTGTTTCTCATTTAACAGTCCGCTTCAATTAGCCGTCAATTAGATACCCACCACCAGGCTATCCCAGCTGATTAACGACTAGAACCGGTCAAATCGTTAAGTCGACATCGGAGCTCGATTCCGGGTCTCGAAGGTTGACCAGCCTGAACTCCGCGTAGCAGTTTCAGCTCGCATGTGTATACGTCGCACGTGCGTATGTTTTGTACATACGTACGCCTTTGTAATCGCGGCCCCGCGAAATCGATTCACTTTCCACAACTCTATCCTCGCTCGCTTTTTCGCTGGTTGACTAATTATGACGCGTTTCCACAAGCCGCGGAGCATTGGGATCGACAAGCATTGCATATCTCTTTCATTTTCACCCTGCCGCGTGTTTTCTCAACCGTGTGGTGGAATCAGTGGAGTTGTGACAACAGGCGATCGGCTGGCATTCGACTCGCGATTTCATTTGGAAAAACTCGCCCAAGTCCCACGATTCGCTAATCACACCCTCTGCCAGTTGTGAATTAAAATTCAGCATGAAACCCCGTAGCCTCCGGCTAACGTAATCCGGGACGTGTGCAGACAGCCGCGATTGAGCCATGTAACGCGATTGAGCCATGTAACGCGATTGATCACCAGGTGCCATCGTTTCGCTACGATCTGGATCGGACGCGAGATACATCCGATATATCTGTCGGTAGACTCGACAAAGAGGAAGCGGCTGCTCGTGTTTCTTCGTAGAGAGACGGAAATCTTCGCGGTCCACGTTACGAGAGCAATTAGGCCGGTAAAAGGATAATTGCGTTTATGTAAAATTACCCGAGTATCGACCAGTACTCGGAGTAAGGTAGTGTGTTATTGTCTCCAGTCGACACGCGAAACGCTTTATCGACGGCGAAAATTATAGATTCGTTTTCACGTCTAGCGAGAACGTATCGTTAAGTTCGTACGCCGATCGACATTCGGCCTTTTCGCCGTTGCCTGTTTGCAACGTTACAATCGCTAATAGCAGTAATTTCTGTTGGCATTACCGAGTAGCGACTGTCGACAGTTGCTCCCTTCGTGCCCACGAATCATGCCAGGCTAATAGAAAAATTCTTTATGGCACACGAGTGTTCCCTCCGTGTTTGAACGAACGTCACTGCGTAGCGTTTGGCCGACAACGTCACCTTGCCGATCCTTCGAGCTAGCTCACGCCTGGCTCAACAACTGTACTGCTGTTGGAACATTTCTTATTCCAATGAAAAACTCGGTGTTATCGATGGTGGGAAATAAGCTGATTTCCAATGGAATTTCGATCGACGTCTCCGTCTTCCCAGTATATCGAAGCAAGGTCTGGAGGAAGCCGCAGGCAGGTTTCTGTTCTAAACTTCGTTTCGTGACCGGCTTTGGTGTCCTACAAGACGTTTCACTCGGGTACCATTGCGCCTTTACGGCGAAACTATTGTCCATTCAGCGAGCTGCGACCCGATCAGCGAGCGCAGACAATAATTACGCGTTGACACAACCGGTATCCTTTCACATGTGAAACGGTCTGCTCTAGATTCTGAAAGATCAATCGCGGGAGGGGTCAGCCTAGTAATGATACACCCATGCATCTGACCCAACCCCCTTTAACCTTCCTAACCACAGTCCCTTCCACCGTTCCTCGTGGCAACTACATTCGGCGCAATTTCGCGAATTTCTGCTGTACCGATATACTGCTGATCGATACTTTCTCGTCGCGGATTAATTGAATTGAACGCGCAATTAGTTGGATGGTGCGAGGGATTCTTAAGGAATTTACGAGCAACAGAAGTCAGAAATATGATATTTATTCAAAAACGAGCTCGAAGCAGTATTTTCGAAACGAAATCTAAATTATTTTAGATTTAGAGTGCATATCAGAGTCAACCCCGAAAGTCAGTCACAGTTTCGTGATTAGAAACAAGGACGCTGCGACGCGACCCGCCGCGAATCTCGTTTATCGCCAATTTATTTGCGAGAAAGCACGCACGACAAGTTTCGCGAACCGAAAAGTTGCTCCTCGCGTAAGTGGATTTCTGCTTACCTGCTGGCTGGTACAAATCGATCCCATTATGCGGCACGATCGAGTCCGATTTTAATGGCTCGACGTAAAAGCGATCGTTTCGCCACCTGTGCCTCGAACAGCCGCTTTCACGCGCGTTCGCAAATGGCGTTAATCTTCCACGGCTCGTCTACCCTCGGCGTTTCATCGCTAATCCTCTGGCTTTCGACGAAGCGCGAAGTCGGTCTCCTCGTCAATCGTTCCCTCGATGTCGAAATCTTGCAGAATTTTGTCTTGCAATTCTTTGTCTTTGAATTCTGCCCTCGTATTCAGTGACAGTTTCAACGATTCGGACGATTTTGCCCGACTGTCGAGCAAAGCGTGGATGATAATTTTAATTTGCAAGATTTACACCGGCAATTTCTACACGAAAATGATACGATACAATGGAATGTAACGCTGTTTGATATGTTCAGAAGAGAGGACAGATTAAATCGTGCATTAATATCACGGATGGGAGAGGAAAAGAGAAGAAAAAGGGGGAAAAAAGGGAAAGTTTGGATGAAGAGGTTTTAATGCGAGTAACAATATACCGACCCGAGGTGTAGCCGTGATATATAAGTCGTGATCCATCGATCTTTCTGAAAAAGAATATCGACGATCAGCCACGGATCGGAACACCTGCGGAGAAATCGGCGCCGGTGACCGGCGACCAGCGGCAGAACGATCGATACAACGATTGGCAGCGATTTCTTGTATATGCGCGATCGAATATAAAATGAAATCAATTCGACCGCATCGAAATTGACGGGCGTTTACTCGAATTCGAGAGGAAATTAGAGAGCCCTTCCGCAACGATTCTTCTATTCTCGGACTCTGAGTCGCGTGTTTGATTGTGAAAGAACGTACGCAAATAAAATCTGTCCGAGAAATTTATACTTTGAAGTCGACGCATGTCGACTTCGCGCAGATAATAATCGGCATCTATTGCAAACAGAAACGCGCTTGGCTGCTTTTGCGCGGCCGCGTGAAACTGATTCAATTATAAACGACTTGAAAGGCAGGTCGCGAACCGAGCAGCCGCATATTTGACATAGGAACGAATGATCAACGGCGGATACCGGTTAACGCGGCAGAACACGAATCTTTGGCGCGTTTCGAATGCTGATGTGTAATTACCTGGCTAAAGGGGGCTGGCCGATGCACGTAATAACAAGCACGTTAGCAGAAATTGCGGGCTAATTGCTGGAAATGTTTGAAGCTGGAAACGTGCAGAGCGGGAAGAATTATGATTAAGGTTACGATCTATCTACGCTTGCGTCTGCGCGTTAACGATCGCGAAAAACCACGACCTCTTCTCTCTCTCTTTTTCTTTCTTCCTTTCCTCCGTCTGTTTCATCCGCGGGAAGACAAGGGAAAACGAAGGAAACGAAAGGAGTGGAAGATCGTGGCAGGTTGCCACGGGGAAATGATTTAGGCCCACCGCGCCGAGACGGAACGATCGGGGTCAGTTTGTTGACGTAATCGACGAAAACGCCTCTCATAGCAGGGCAGGCGAATCAGTTGAGTGGTCGAGTGGCAGGCTGGTGGTTATCTTCAATTTTTCCATTAAGGCACAGGTTGGTCGCCTAATGGTTGCTACTTGCTCCTCCGGGTATTTCGACAGTGGATCTCACTCTTGACGAGGTAGCAACGCCTCCATGTTGGGCGAAACAATCGCCGCGAAAATGCCTGCTACTCTCGTGAATCCCTCTCACGCACACACACACACACACACACACACACACACACACACACACACACATCGGGGATCAACGTTTGGAAACTTTTCTATTCGAATTCGAGATGAATTTCTGGCTGGCGTTACGCGAGACGTCTATTTTGTGAGACGAACGTTGAAATCGGTCGATAGGGATTTCGTGGCACCCGCGCTCACGCTGCACCTTCGCCTTCGAGACGATGGCACATAGGAAGAAACAGGTTTGACAACCTGGAGGTGGGCTCACCGGGGCCACGTGCTGCGGCGCATTACTTATAATCCCATCAGCGTCTCTCTTTCTCTCTCTCCCTCTCGTTCTTGCTCTGTTCCGTTCCTCTTAGTCTCCTCTTCCTACTTGGTCTGCTCTTTTTCCTTTCTTTCCTCCGCCTCCACTGCCTTCCTAACCATTTTATTTCTCCTCCACCTCCTCCTCCTCCTCCTCCTCTTTTTCTTTTTCTTCTTCTTCTTCTTCTTCTTCTTCATATCTGAGTTCTTCTCTCCTCCCCCACATTCTAGAGTCCCTTTCTCGAGTCTGTCTGCGTGTCGTGTCCACCCTACCGGCCGTGTTCGCCTCGCAATAAATGGTCAACTAAATGCTCGACATTCTTATCTTCGATTTAACCCTCGGAATGGAGTCCGGCGACTTGGCTCTCTGCTCGAGAGCAAAAATAGACGAAGGGTGTCGCGTAATAATCCTGTGTAATCCCGTTCGATTTATTTCGAAGATTTAATGACCGCGTTTTATTCGATCGGTTGGAAACGCCTTAAAAACAACATCCTGAACCCCCCTGTGCCATCCGATCAACACGTTTTATCGCCGGCTGTAACTGAATTGATACGATTTACGCGACGGGAATTGCTCAACCGAGCTCCAGCTCGCAGTACCCAACGCGTCCGTATTACATTTCGAACGTGCAATTTCAGCTCGTTAAAACACAAAATACAGACATTCGCCGGTACGATCGGGATTACATTACGTACATCGCCTCTAAACAAGGCGCTAATTGATGCGCTTGAACCCCGAACGGGCGCGCCAATCATTCGTTCATTTCGCGTGACGTGTCTCGTCGCGTCGGCGAAAATCCGAATCGCGAAAGTGCGAATGTGGCAGCGTGTCGCGGCTTCCATCGCTGGTGCGCAGCTTGGAAAACACCGGACCTGTTTTTGCTCTCACATCGAGGCACACTTCTCCTAATTCGTTCGGCATTTAGCACCACCATCAATGCTTTTATTGATCGTGCAACGTGCGAGCCGAGCGTGCACGGATTCTTCACGCTCGATTTGCACGGACGTATTAATCTGTTCTCGTGTCAGGTGAAGCGAAGGAGAACAAAAAAGGGGGGAGGGGAAATATGAACTGCACGGTCCCTGGGTCATCTCCTGGACACTTGTTAGACTCTTAGGTCTTGCGTGTATTGACTTTGCCTCTGACGAAAAGCGAACGTGAAACCTGTTTCTCTTCGATCGCGCGATATTTTCGGGAACCATACCCTACTGTTTCGCTTTCGACTGGAAATGCCTTCTTCCTTCTGCTTCACCTGCTTTCGAGACGAAAAGTTTTCAATTTGAACTCGTATTTTTTCACTTTTCTCTTCTTTCCTCTTCTTTCTTTGTGTCGCAAGCTTCTCGTAATTGGAAAACGAGTAAAACTATTCGTTCCTCTGGTCATCGTCTCGATACTCGACGACTTGAAACGCGATGGTCGATTAAGAGAAATAAATAACCTCGTGGCCAGCAGGTAGTGGCCGAAGAAGGTATGTGTTTACCGGGTAGCATGTAAGGAGCACCGTGCCACCGGTAATAATTAGAAGAGGAGAGGGTTGGCAAGGCCGTGGCAAGAAAACGAGGAAGGTGGAATCGAGCCGCAGGATCCGGGACTTAAATAATTAAAGCGATCACATGCGGTTACCGTTTTCTTGCGCAATGCGATTTACTCGCGCGCGATCCCATCTAAATTGTCTTTCCTTCTCCCTCTCTCTTTCTCCTGGCTGCTCGCGAGCTTCACTCGCTATTGTAACTTGCGCGAACTTGTAACGAGAAGGCTTTCAATCTAATTCTTGCCAACAACAGGCTGATATCAACAGGGATAAAAGTTTGGTTGAAAATTGAAGAGGGCTTTTGCCGGTACGTTTTTCATTGTACTTGAAGTACGTTAGCTCTCGCTCAATTCGCACTTTTGACCGCGAGTAGGTCGATACACCGTTAAATGCAGCTCTCTTCGTGAAAAGAAATCGAACGAAATAAAACGAGAGTAGAGGACACGCGAGAAGGTAGACGCTCTCGTCCTCTTTCGCCGTTTCCAGTCGGGGGAACAAAAGGATTTATTGCTCCCCTCTGGCAAATGTAGCGTTAATACACGTGTCCTGCCGAAATTTACATAGTTACGTTTATCTCGAAACCAGTTCTCTGGATCACGTCTTCCTCGCTGATCAGACACGCGCTGTTTTTTTTTTTTTTTTTTTTAAGTCAGAGACGGCGCGCCAAAAGGACCAAAGTGCGAGGCCTTTTCGCACGCGAGTGAAAAACGGAGAGGAAACGATTGTTCCGCTGCGTGCAATTAGCGGGCGTGCAATTTAGCATTCGAGAAGGAGGCGCGAATCAACTTGGCTAGGAATCAACTATTATTCACTTGTCTCTATTATAACGCGTCTACTCGGCAATAACTTTCGCTTAACTCGAGCCGCATGAAAGGAACGTTCGTTCGTTCGTTCGTTCGGTTTTCTTGAACGGTGCTCCGATACTCCTTTCTCCGACGCCGGCGGAAGTGGCTTATCGGTCTCCTCTAAAGACAAGGGAGTAGCTTCTCTTGACTGTCATGTAACTATTCTTTCACTCCCGCCGGCCATTACAATCGCTCGGTGGAGCGGTAATAATATACTCTTGATAGAGGCAAACACGTCTCAACAATGTACTCGCTTCCATATTAGCGTACCATCGTGATTATCCCTGTATAGTACGTATATAGCGTTTCTTTTTTTTCTTACTGCGAGTTCAGCTTGTTCCCTCGGGTGAAAAATCACGACAAACGATGAGTTATGCCTTCATCGTTCCGTCGTACAGGTACATTGTCTCTTATCGTTTCACCGTATCCGAGAAAAGCAACGGGATTTCGAGATTTTACCTATGTATTTTACCTACGTAGCTTCGTACAAACGAAAAGGCAGTATTTTCTTCTTTTTTTCTTTTTTTTTTTCTTTCTGTCGAGTAACATTGAAATTACTTGTTCTCAACGTAACGCGCGTACTGTATCGTTTTCGGAAATTTGAACGCGCGCACAGGCACGCGCGCCACATCTCGCCGGTCAAAGTTCTACCCCCTGCTTGTCAATAATTCAGCCGAGCTCGATGACTCTTCGAGTCCTCTACCTCCGTGCGTTTCGTTCTCCACAATTCTTCCGTCGCTCTTCTTTTCCCCCTTTTCCCTCCTCCTTCACCTTTTTGCCTCTCTTTTCTCTTCTTTCTTGTCCCCTGTCTCCCCCCTTCTCCGCCTTCGCGGAGTAGTTACGTACACGTTCGTAACACAACGTGCCAATATCGATAAGTCAGTCGGAACAAAAACAAGCGAGGGATCGGTTCGACTCTGCGGCGGTACACCCGGTTACCAACCTTCCCATACGTCTCCCGTTCGGCACGCCGTCGCGATCTCGTTACACGCGCGCGTACACAGCGAGATCGCGAGCGGAGAGGAACTGAGAAACCGCTCACGACGACGACGACGGCGACGGGGGGCGGATAGAGGAGGTTACCCTTTCTTTCCATCCTGTCCGCCGTTCAACTTTATGCATCTCTCGCGAACCGTAAAATTGCCGACTCTTGCACGGATCGATGAAATTGGGAATAGTCGTATCGGCTGATCGATTTGCTGATAGGTAGTGTATCTATCCCTACGTGGAATATATCGGATCGAAGGCACACGTGATAACGTAAATTGAAAACGTTACGTGTCCCCTTTGCAATGTAAACGCGAAGCGTTCAAAAGTAAGGGAGATAACAGAGCGAAGCGTTACTTTCGTGAAACGCAATCAGCGTTTTTTTTTTTGCGTTTCATCTCGAGGCGAAACTGGCGAAAGTCGTACTCTGGAAAGACCGACTCTGAGTGATCGTGGCACAGGATCGCCAACGAAGAAGAGGAGAAGGAGGAAACGCTGTTGAGTTACGTGGTCGCGCAAGTGTTTGCCAATTATCTCGAACGGCCGGTCGACTCTAATTGGACTTTACGCTAGTGGGTGGGATCTGGGATGCTGTCTGCTTCTCGAGGAAGAAAAGAAAGAAAAAAAAAAGACCTCCGGTCTTTGGAGTACCGAGCCTCTGCGGTTAAGCGGAGGTAGAGTAGCGGAGGATATATCCAAGGAAGAGGATAATTGGTCGAAAGCAGGGGAACGATTTGCTCTATTAAATCTAGCGGCTGGTTTCTCTCCTAGGAGGCACAAGTCTGAGTTGTTGCGAGGTGTTCACCCAGGGTTACGACGATCGTATCGCTTTATTACACACCTCCGGCATCGATCGCTATAATGGAACGATCGCATCGATCGCCGAACGCCTATTTACGGTCTTTATTTGGAAGCTAGCGTTGCCAGCGGTCCCGTAACTTTTCACACGATCAGCGAACATTTGTACCAGATGCTACTGAATACTGAATCTTCCTTTTTTTTTTTTTTTTTTTTTTTAACGAGACGAGTTACAGAAAGATAACACAATTTTTTCTTTTCAACATCCCTACAGTGCGTTTACACATTTTTTGTTTTTTTTTTTGCAAAATAAAATAGAAACTTTGCAATCTCGAATTGGCCGCGAGGATCGAGCTGGACACGTAGTAACAACTTTCCCGGAGGTTTCATGGAAGAGAACAGAATGAAACGAAACGGAACGACAAAGACGGAGTCAATAACATCCGCGTAAACACCCACACGCGCGGCAGCAGCCCGTATGGGCTCTTCTCCACGGCGATTGAGCCACGACCCGGCTGTAAGTCTTGCACGGGTATAAACCAATCCTGAAAGGAGAACGCGATGCAACGGAGTATCCATTTCACGAGCGATGGAGACATCGGGGGTACCACGTTCGATTCCAGCCATATGCTAATTCCTTTCTGAACCAGCGCGCTCGCCGCGCTCTCGTCGTGTGTATATCGCCGCGGTCCGGACGGAAATAGGAGGAGACTCTCGAGGACACGTCCTCGAGCAGCGCGATGTTAAATCTTTCGCCATTCAAATTGCAGTTTGTCCCGCTTCCAAATGGGACGAACTGCGACCCAGCTACCTGTCCAAAACCAATTTTGAAATTGTTTGATCTACGTTTGATCTACGTTTGATCTACCCTATTTCCTTGGGGCTGGCGACGTTTATCACGCTGCGTGTTTCGTCTTTTATTCGGGAATAATCTTACGTGTTGCGTCTTGGAGTACGGTGTATTGGAATAATAAACAGATTCTTCCGTAGCTTTAACTTGTTTCATCGATTCGTGACTTCGATGGTAGTCTCTCTCCCACTCTTCGCAGAGAAAAGAAAGCTTCAGTCTCGCGATTCTTCATCGCGAGACTGCATAATCTCGTAGCCTTTGCTACGTTTCAGTATCCAACTGCATTCAACGAAAGATCCAGCCGGAGATCTCTGTAAAAGGAGAAGAGACAGCGGGTAGAATTTTCATGGATTTTCCAGCCCATCCATCAGCCATCGAAATCCACCTGGTTGTGGGTTCCTCGTAGTGATCGGGTACACGTGCACGAACGTACATACGCGAGACCTCCCGCAGAGGATTCAAGCGACGACTGATAAAAATGTCCCTGCTCGATTCTTCCTCCCCCGACTGTGATTGTTTCTCTGTTCCTTCGTTGCCCCCTCTTTCTCTGTCCGTCTTTAGTCTCGTCTTATTTGGAATGAACGAAGCACGAGGGACATGCGAGATTACCACAGCGCCGTTGCCCGTTGAGACGCGCCTGTCGAGACGAGACGAGACGAGCCGAGCGGAGCAAGACTCCGCGGGATGATAAAACGACGGGGATGAGATTGGACCTCATGCGACGCGTAGGCATAGTCTGCGTTCACCTCTCGGTCTCGCGGGACCTTCTCGCGGTTTTATTTTTATACGATCGCCAACATTCCCAGAAATCCGTAGACTTTTTCCTTGTCCTCCTGTTAACGTCGCCTAGGCAGTATCCGATATTATTCGTCAAATTTAATATTAAAATTTCACGCGGTTCAACTCGGACGGATTAGTTCTAGATCCCCTGATTTGTTGACGGCGCGATAAATTATCTTTCCCTGACAACTTTTCGGCGTTCCATCCCAGTTTAAAGGCTCGGCACAAGTCAGAGGCGCAAAAATCACAACCGGCAACTCTTGGCGAGCGACTGGCTTTTTCTTTTTTCCCCAGCGATTTTTTTTTTCGTCACAGTCGTCGCCGCGCCGTGGCAACGCTAAGAATAATTTATGTAATTCATCCGGCTAATATCGGCGAACCGTGTCGTAAAGCGTCCGCATAACCAATTTGGCAGTAAAAATCCAGCCACGGGTTGTCCCTTTAAAGCCCCTCCCTCCCCTCTCGCGATGAGCAGTGCCATAACATTACGAGTTACGAGTCTTCGAAGAGACTCAGCATGGTCATTCTCTTTGTCATTTTTGCCGGGCCTTTCCTTTTCCTCGCGTTTTTCCTTTTCTCTGCCGCTCTAACCTTCCTCCTTTTTTCCAACCGTCTCGCGCGTCTCTTTTTCTCCGCGCGCACGGAGCTTTCGGCCGAGTCAGGTGGAGGAGAGCTGGACCGCACGCTCGACGGTGGACATTAGCATAGTAACTGGAGGTCCCAGCGGGCGCCTTATTAAATTTGTACCATAAGCAATGTCGCGATGCGGACCGGGCTCGTTTCAATTTGCTAGCCTGGAAATTTAAGACCCGTCCCGTATCGATGCTACCGTGTAACGGTGTCGCGTTAACCTGCACCTTCGTCTCGACGCGGACGATTTGAAAAGGAGAATCGTGGTAGGCGGAGGACGGCGGTAACCGATTCTAAGACCGATCGCCTTGCGAATTTATCGAGATATAGCTGGGTGCTTTGAAAATTATACAGGATGGAAAAACACGTCGATCGAGTTGTAGAATTGAAACGACAAATTGTCTCTCTGTCGAAAAGGGAAAACTGACGCTCCATCTTTGGAGTAAACTTACCTAAGAACTAACGCTTCTTGCATGCGTCTCGGTAACAAGTCGCGACTGCCAGTAGTTAGATACCAAACAGCGTGCATTAACAATGCTCGAATCTCGGGTAAGTAGAAAGATGGCGTGTGAAAATGTAGATTCTGTCTAGCATGGTCGCGCTGTTCTTTCAATTCTTTCAGTTGTTTCGATTACGCCACTTCTCTGGGCATCTAGTTCCGTGGTACGCGTAAATTGAATCGGTGTTAGGTGGATCGCGACGCTAACTTCATCCTCGCGCCTTTGGCCCGTAGATTCACATATCAGCCGGTTTATCGCATTCCGGGGAATTAAATATTCCTGCGTAGTTACAATACTGTAGGTTACTTTACTACCGTGCACGCTCTACCATACTCTTTAACGCGCGAGTCGTTCGGTTGCAGCATCCTCGGAATTACCGCTAACTCGGCTCGCGATATTACAAGATGATCGGTGTTTTCGCGTGTTTGCACACGAACGCGAATATAATTACCGGAGCCGGTCGTGATTTCTGCAAAGCAAAAGTTCTGCGTCGAACTGGGTTAATCGCTGCTCTGTTTAACAGAGGAACGCGCGAACATAGAACCGCGTCGGGATTATTTATCACCGCGCTCGTCTGCTCTTGGAATTGGGAGAAAATGAGAAATTAGGGTTTAACTTGGTCTCGGGTAAAATATTACTCGTGCCTGAAACCCTCTATTATCGATTATTAAAATTCCGTTTCTCTCTACTTCAAATGTAATTGTTTTTTAATTATTTTTTAACCTTGCCCCGCTCTTCGTGTCCAAAGTGACGCAAAGCTGAAAGGAAAAGGGGCTAATTAAACGGAGGTGAAGATATTCTGAAGGATAGGATTGCCACGCTGGTCAGGTCAATACGATTGTTGGATTTGGCTTCGACTCGATTAGATTCATCATCGACGGCGACAATGGCAAATATGCGTGCGCCTACAAAGGCGGCAAAGTCCTCGGGAGTGGGAGGGGGGGGAGACGAAGGAGATGCAGAGAGGCGGGAAAACAGAAAGCAAACGAACGAAATGACAACATGAAAATATAATAAGACGCTTGTGTCAACGGCACTATGGCGCTAATGATTACAAATGGCCGGGCCGATGTATGTACTTATTCGCGCCGACCAAAAGGACAAGTCGAGTGATCGATCACTTCCCCCCCCCCCCAATATTGCTTGATTCGATTTAGGAACCGCTCGTAGCGCGGTCGAACTTCTTCGGCAACTTTCCATCGGAGGAACGCTTCGGTTCGATGTTTCGGAGCCTAACCTGACGAGCATCGAGCGTAGACAGAATACAGCGTGAAGTCGAGCGATTACGATAATCTGATCGAAATGAAATAAAATATTCTGGATAACCTATCGACCATGATTCTCGCTCGCAAGCCTCGAAATGTCCAGAGAGTCGCTGGCTCATTTGCTGAGAAGAAGTCATAGATTTCACATTTCCAAGGAATTGAATATAGCAAAGAGTTGGTGCATCCTGAAACCTTTCGTTGTCGAGCACATCGTTGGGTCAGGATACGAGGCCGTTCCCTATGTCATCGATACGAAGGTCTATCAGATCGGTCACATCTTCGTTCGGGAATCATCTCAGGTAAATTTGAAACGGAAACGCGTGATCGATAACGAAGGAACACAGCATTCGTTCAATCGTTTCGCGATTGCACGTTGCAGGTGCAATGCTTCTGCGCCGTTCCGCAATTGAAACTGCTCGGCCCGATTCGCGACTTCCTCGTACACGAGAAAAGCAACGCCAGGTGGCTGGATAAAGATCTTCCAACGATCAAGACTACCGGCGATGAAAGGGATTTTCGGGTAATTAAATGTCGCTTCTTTTTCTTTTCTGCGACGAGTGAAGAAATTTCTAAACTTCATGCAAAAAAATGTGTCACGATTGTTACAAAGGTGATACTCGAGAGTGGCAAACAGGAGCTGTGCTTCAGAGCTTTCGATTGCCATTTCCTGGACAAGGCGCCGGACCTGTCGATCGAGAGAGAGATGACCATAGATCGCTCGACTCACGAAGGTACGACGCCACGGAACAGTGCCCCTTCGTACGAATGAAATGAACACTTTCTCCGAATCAACGAAATTATAGATAATGGCGGTGGAATCACGTCAAGCGTCGTCGAAATACGACGAGAACGGATTTTGTTTCAGCATTGCACAGATGCACGATTCTTACGTTTCAGACCTCGCAACGGCGGATTGGTTCGGCCTGATCACCGGAGTGTTCATTGCGGGCGAGTTCGACATTCACGTGAGGAGGAACAATCGCGATAGGATCTTCTACGTCGGTGGGAAATCGAACACCATCCTGATCAAATACGAAATTTGCAAGATGGACAAGAACGGGACCGTGTACGAAACTGTTAGTTTCGCGTTGAATCGCGTAGCCAACATCGAATACGATTGAAATCCTTACGATCCTTTCGATTCAGTCGATCACGGAAATGGAGTGCAAATGGCTGCCCGCGAAAGAAGGGAACCCGAACGAGTTGCCCGTCACCGAGTTCATGAATCAGTCAACGAGAGCCAGAAGTTGAAAATCCTGAATAAATTCTTACGTGACGTAGGAAAAATTGCTTTTCCAATTTCCGGATGGCAGCCGGCCATCTCTGGCGAAATCTCCAGCTGTCATCTCAAAATTGCTGAAATCTCTTTCAGCTGCGTGCAAAACAGCTTCCTCGAGAAAACTCGTCTCGTCTTCGATTTCTTCGCGAGAGGGTGAAACGAGACAGGGGAAGGGCCATGGCGCCGAAGCGATGACACACCGACGCGAACACAGCCGCAGATATTGCCGCATGATTTATACTTATTTCCGCGAAGGAGGGAGAGTCGCGCGTGCGCGCTCGTACGTAAGCGAGCACCACGCTGCGGCACGCTTCGTCGTGGTTCACCCAAGGCAGATTGTGCGCCGCGATACGAGGCGGGTCCGAGCGGACGCACGCTCCGCAAGCAAGCGCATCGCGCATGAATTATTGCAAGATCGGCGAACCGCGCAAAATTCAATAAAGTTATTTCGCCCATCGTGGACGCGTCAGCGTCCCTACGAAAGCCGAGAAGGAAGGAAGAGAGTCGAGGGGTGGACGACGATGCCTGATGGGATTGAATTATCGGCGTTAAATTACGCGTTTTGCACGCACGAGATTGGCCATTCTCGTCAATAGCGAATGTATCAACGAAAACGGTTGTGAATGTTAATTGTACGAATTGCTTCCATCTCTTTTCGTTTCTCTTTCGGGGGACAGAATAGTAGCTCGCTCCGGTTTCGATCGGCGACAGAGAGCTTCCAACGACGTAAATTGAAGCGATGGGACCGTTGGGCTGGTCTCTTTCTCTCGTAAACTTTCTCTCTCTTCTCTGTCGCTTTTTCGCGTGGACGAAGAGGAGAGAGAAGGCCGCGAGAAAGAGAAGGTTGAGGTTGCATTTGCATCTCAATCTCGCCGTTGATTTAACAGTCGTCCGGGGCCATCACTCTTGCCGCGGGAAAGGTCGACTTTAGTATTTTTAGATTAGCCAGCCGCGATATACAGTCCCGCGTCAGGCAGTTTTTCAAGGTGGCCAATGATCCCATGGTGGCGGAGGAGAGCGGGCCGCGAGGTAAGAGAGACGGCGAAGAACTCTTGGGCAAAAAGCGAACGAGCTTGGAGAAGAGATGGCTGGCTTTCCTGCGAAAGAAAAGAAGGTCGTCTCGTCTTGTCTGATCGCACCGTGGCTTTCGAGTGGCTTTAAATTAAGCTGGCACGCCGGAGAAATGGCTCGCCAGCAGCAGGAACCAGGAAAAGACCCCGAAGGAGGTCAACTTTTGTCCTTGAAACGTACGACCGCACGGGGTGGCTACGTCATAGGTCATCGAACCTTTTTTTCGTTATGCAGCCACGCCAGGGTATACATATGTACCTTTTACCGTTTGCGAGCCGTTTTACGCCACCCTGATCGTGAACGAATCTCTCGTCGTAAATACGTCCAAACCGCTGCCGCGAGAATTCCGCTGCATCTTTACGCGTGCGACTTACGCCTCCTCGCTGAGTTATCTCTCGCAGCAGTTTTTCAATAATTGACGACGATCTTTATAATTTCTATAGATCTTGAAACCCCCGAAGGGGGTTTGTTAGATTATTTGTTGGATATTCTTTTCTTCGAGCACTATTACGCGGTGACCTCGATTCCTAGTTGCACGAGAGAACAGTAAGCCCATTTGTATCTCATTGCAGAGAGCACGTAAGATAGGTGTTGTGAGATCTCGTAAATTGGTAGCACATTACGTGGGATAGTCAACGACTAACCCAAGGCGTCCGATTTCTCCTTAATTTCTCGCATAGACAGTGAAAGGGCAACCGATCGGTGGTAAAACAACGATCATTATGACACTACTCCCGCATTGTTGGAGCATCAACGCGGCACTGTATCATGTAACGAGTTAACTTTTACGACGAACCACCTGCCGCCATCTTGGAATAGGTAAATAAACGCTATTTTGATTTTAATGGAACGGCGGGAGCGAGTACGAGAGCTCGGTGGAGCAAAAGGCACCATGAAAAGCTGAAGTTCAATTTTCACCATTACCATTTATTTACATTTTCATTCGTCAAAGTAGAATTTATTCGTAAAATTGAAATTAATCAACGAAGAGCACGTTCCGAGATCCTCAGAAATGGTAATTTCTTTTTACCTTAGTATCAATTGGTTCGGCCTCGATGTTTTGGCATTCAACTTCTTGTAAAGCATCAGACGGTTAGAAAATTATAGATTGACGCTGAATTGCATGTATAGAAATGATGATAGCTCACGTACAGTCCGATATTTACCCCGTACTCAACGTACGCGCGTGAAAGCGGGTGCATCTAGAATGCAAGCTGCAGTTGCTCATTCCGTGTATAGAGCGACTTCCGGTACGAGGGACGGAAATTGTCATTACCTGGCGCGTGGCAGCCACGCGACCAGTCTCGTAGCCGCGTTTCCACCCAAGAAATACTCGTTACCTGTGACAATTGACGTTAACGAGACGATCAAGTCACAACACGTAATTGCACGATCAATGCCAACGCCTTTGAACGACAACGGTTGCCGCTTAACTAAGTCGATGACAAATAAAATTGCCTGCACGCCGACTAGTCACCGATAAAATTATTTTTTCCGCTTGCAGCAATCTTACGTTTGCCTTTCGTTATAACTTCTCGAACTTCGTTGCAAACACGAGACGAATTAATCTTTCCTCGCGAGTGAGAAAATTTAAAAAGTAGAACAACTCATAGACAGACTGCTCTAGAAAGTGATTGACGTGCCTGAATTTCCGATTCTTACCGCTTATTACTCGCACGTCAACGAACGCTGGATCTCCGATCTCGAGTCCCGTCCTACTAAAAGACTTGAACTTGCTGCGAAGGAGCAAGGTGTAAATAACAAATTCTCAGTAACGCGTTCGATGGTAGATGCGAGAGAGCAGCAACCCGATGATTTATAACAGTTCTGCAGCCAGTGGGACTAAAAATAACCGAAAACTGGTGGGCGTAACCCCGTTCGTATATATATCGTGCGGCGGCAGACCGCACATAAAAATGCGTATATCTGCTTAGGGCAGGATAATTACGAGAGTCACCCGTTATCTTAGAAATCGTGCGGGTAGTGGGTTGCGGTGCAACGATGCAGCTAGTAGGAGGCACCTGCAGGTTGCGCGTGCCAACGCATGCACGCGTCCAGCGGAGGCCGATTGCCGTGACAACGCGTTGCGCACGCCAGCGAATGTAACGTCGTGTGTCTCGTCGTGTCCGTTTTGTTGTTTTAAACAACAGTTGCCATGGCGAGCGAACCGAAGCGGCTTGTCTCTCTCTCTCTCTCTCTCTCTCTCACCAGTCGCCACACCTGATTTCAATCGCTTTCCTAAGGTTTCCTTCCAGAGGGACCTGTCACACCTTGCACACTCTTGGATTTTCCAGACGACTTTCTCGGCGCGAAATACAGCGCTCAAGAGAAATTTTTGGTGAGATCTTTTTTGGAAAATTTTTTAGCTCTAAAGAATGTTTTTTTTATTGCGAATGATTAGCAAAGAACACTTGCTGCTGGAAAGCTAATCTCTTCGAGAAATGATCGTATTAAATATTAGCTAGCCTGTTTATTTTCAAACTGTCGAGTCATAAATACAGAAGGAACGAAATTTTGTAATTAATCGGAACGTTTGTATAATTCCCGCACACGCAGATGGTCCAAGCGTAATTAACACGTTGTGTCGTATACATAAGTTACGTCACGAAATTGGTATCCCTACGTTTGGGACTCGATCGTGTCCCCTTCGATTTAAACCAGCGGATGCGTACGGCACGAATTAATTTTACCGTTTGACCCGGGCCGACCCCGTTAACTTTTGTGTGCTTATCCCACGGGTTTTGTCTGTTTAAGCTTCTTCCTCTTACCTACCGGTGCATCGACGTGTCGCGTTACGTTTTCGTTTCTTTCCCCGCGTTTCTTTTTTTTTCCCCCTTTTCTTCCTTATTCGACTTCCTGCCGATACGGGTAGCTATTATCGCTCCTTCTTGAATACGTTACTCGAGTACTTCCGCCAGAGGTCAGAGGAACGTCACTTCACTCGTAAAAATCCACGTTGTTTTCCATTAAACCCCATAAATCTATCGAAACGTTCGTTGAACCGTGAAATATACTATCCATGATTTTTGTATTTATTTCGGACTTTCCCTGCATAGTTTTTCACCTTAACAAATTGAAATCCCACGAGCCGATTTCTACGGTACGTGCGTAACAATCGTAACAACAGTTGCAACACAGCCTATTTCTATTCTCACGCGACGTAAAAAGAATGGAGACGTAAAAATGTTTGAAAACTTGGAAATTTAGCTGGACAGCAAGCAACAGTAAAATAGGAATATAATTTTTCATCTCGCTGGACAAGTCTCTTCCAGAAAGCCAGATATTTCATGTTCACCATGGTGGCAAGAAACCGTTTCTGGAAACCTGCTGCGAACAAGATGGCGGTTTAAGGTGCACCACCACCTGCGGCCGAATGTCTTCGTGGTACCTGCGGGGTGGCGAGCCAACCCATTCGAGCATGATTCCTTCGCATATGTTCGCCAGTCTCGTCGTACGCAACACCGGCGTACGAAAAGCGCGTGCCAGGAGAACCCACTGAGCCGAGTTCTCCGTGGAGGACCTGCCAGGACTTGGAATCACGCAACCATGAATCCGCCGAAGGAGGCATTGCTGCACCTGCAACCCCCAAGAAGACAGGGTGCTTCTAACCAGGGAGCAGTCGTGCGTGATTCCTTGGCACATGACGCCTCGCATTCCGCTACTCTAACCAGCCACCTTCGTTTTTAGGGCATGCTCGAAAGGAGAATGTGGGGCAAACGTTGATCATTGGAGAGCAGATAGTATCTCCTATGAGACACGTTTCTGACAAGTTTTATTCTTACGTTTCAATTTCATCCCAACGTGGGTGCCAACGGTGCTTCTTGAATGAAATTACTTCAACATCTTCGTCGAAGACGAAATAATACTGCACTCTTTGGAGTATTCGACAAATTCGAATTAATTGCCCGAGCTGGACGTCACGTTTTCCAACGACGAGCAAACTCACCCCGAGAACGCCTTGAATTAACATTGCCCCGAAGGGGAGCAAATAGTTTCGGCCTCCAGCAGCAGGTCTTGGCAATCAGTCGGCCATATCTCCTCCTCGTGGAGGGTGTCCAGGAAAAGTAGCGTGCACTCACGAAACCGTGGCGGACAGGTGACACGCGACTGGCACGCGCGCACGTTGCGCCACGCCAACGAGTGTCTACTCGCCAGCAGTTGCGGGAAAACATTGGCGAACCATTTGATCCATTGACATTCTTCTATCCTGCTGTCAATTTTAACGGTGAACACAAAATTTCTCCATCGAAGAACGCGTGTTGCCTGAAATTTTTTTGTTTGCATTGTCACGTGAGCAGAAACGCGCTCGCCGGAGAACAGTAAATTACACGCGGCATGCCGATAACTATTTATACGCGCGGGCGTCTTCTCGAGCGGCGAGAGCTCGTTGCGTTATTGCCAAGCGGCCAGCGTCGTAAAACTCTAATTCTATGGTTATGGGACAACCACGTTTTACGCACCGTAAAATCGCGTCGAAACACGCTCGCCATTAAAACGTGAAATAATTATAACTGGAAGCCAGAGCAAATCCGCGCGATCTCCTTTTCGAAGAAGGGAATCCGTCGTCGATGGACGAGTGCCCGGCCCATACAGAAGAAGGGATCGAGAGCAAAAGGGAGGGGAGGGGGCACTTTACTACAGTAATTCACGAACAGGTTTACACACGTTTATCGTGTAATCGTAGACGAGCGAATCGCGGCGTGATCGAGGGCGGGATTACGCCCTCGAGCAAACGGAAGTATCAAGATCGAGTCGGATAACGCACGACGCTCTATATCGGTTCTCGATAGCGGTCCGAAGCCGCGGCCGGTTTATCCGGATCGCAGATAATCGACCGATACGCCGTCCCCACTGGACAGGTGACTTATCTTTCGTATTCGAAATATGTCTCGGACCCGGTTGGTTAGCCTCTGTGTGCGATTGATGAATCGTGGCATTAAGTGCGTTTCGCGTCGTGCACGGTAACGCGATATCGGCTTTCTAAAGAAGTAACGAGCTTTTTTTTCTTCCTTTTTTTTTCTTCTTTTTCTTTCTTTTCTTCGTACAGCCCCGATTTCAAACCCGCCGCGGTGAAAAGTCGCCGCATCGAACCTGGTAACGACACCGGTTACCGCAACCGTTTAGGATGCCGTTTAACATTGCGAAACCGTACCGGGGAAACGCTTTGATTTATCTCAACGATTCGCCGCCGTTTGCGCGTTTCCCGTCACCCGTAGCCTGCCGGTAACACGTGGTAATTGGCAAAAGCAAAGTTGTCCATTGTCCATGGCTCGAGCCATTTTACACAAACGGCAAGGAAATGGTCCAACGTCCAAGTTTCCTGACTGTCAATGTGACAAATTTCTGTTTTTCTATTCTTACGAAAAATTTTGTTTCACAATTTCTTCGAGTTTCAACTTGCGTTTCACGTTCGTGTGATCGATACTACACACACACACACACACACGTGCGGAAACCATATGTCGATGCTCCGCGTCGTGAACGCGTTGGTAAATGACACACGGTTGGAGCTATCGAGACATTTCAGTGGAGAATCGAAACACACAGAGTTCACAGTGATCGAGACTGGGTGATCGTTCTATCGTGAATCGTGAATTAAAAGCAGACGATGGGCATCGTTGTTCTCCAATCAGGCTCAAAGGCAGACCAGCGATTCCGTCGAGTCATCCGGCTGAATAATTGACCACGAAACACGTGGCGGATCCTCGACGAGCAACAGTCCACGAGGATGCGACATCCTTCACGAAAAGTATCGATCATCGTTGGTTCAAGGTTAGAGTGGCGGTGCGCCATCTCGATGACCCCACCGGAAAACTCCAATAATCCGGTGGCTATTGTTCCATCCGAGTAATCCGTCTGGCGGATAGGCAAGCAACTTCTCTATCCACCGTGCACATAAGTCAAAATGCGCCACCGTATCGCCGCTGATCTGGCCATAGAACGCGCGAACTTTCATAAAATAGTATCCCCAGACAATATGAAATTCCTCTTTCTCGCGCGTCCAATATTCCCCCTGTGCTGACCTCTTCCCTCTCTCGCATTTCGCCCCCCCCTACACCCCGTGGTGTTCTACGGGGGTTCACGCTCAGGGGGATAAACATATTCGCTTCTCGCGTATATCGGCGAGACGTGTACGGTTAACAGTGGATAAAGCATGACGCCGGACTCGCGGCCGTATAAACCTCGGTAGTAGGTACGCGGCTGGATATCCATAAATCTATTTGATAGTAGAAAGTCCTTCCATTATTCTCTGCAGTCTCGTGGACTTATCCGTTTCGGAGCCGACACGCGCGGCCTGAGCTTGATACGTAACTCCCACCGGGCAATAAAAGGTACCTGGATCACGCTATCCTTCCTAGATTGAAGGTTCCACCTTTTTGATTTTTCCTCTCTGTCTCTGTCTCTCTTACTTCAAAGAAGCATAACATTTATGGAATCGTAGGGTCGAGCATCGAATTCTATTAGCTCGGGGTAATTGTTTCGCGGAGGATCGGCGAGGTGGAGCCGACGATAAATCTCGGTCGAATATTACAGGCGAGTGTTGCACAGGCCGAGCTGAGCCGAGTCCGAGTCCACTCGAAAACTGAAAACCCGCGCGCACAGAGGAGAAAGTAACGACCCGACAATAAGCGAGGCACGTCTGTTGCGTGACAACGTGGCTGGTCGTTGGTGAAGCCGACATTACACGAACCAGCGAAGAAGCGAATGATCGCCCTGTGTGGCTGGCTCGTTGCCAACATAAAACCATGCCATTTATGGGATTCGTAACCACCGTAACTCACAACATTGTCCGTCCGCGTTATTTACAACTGGCTTCGTTACGCTGGCAAAAGAGGACGACTCGTTCCGCTCGTCGTCCTTCGCGTCTTCCGCTTCGGCTACGCTCCAGCCCCTCTCGTGTCTTTTCTGAAAGATCTCAAAAGACGGGAGAGACGAGGGATTCGGGATTTTCCCGATCGGCGAAAAACGAGAGCAAAGTACATTCTTCGGACAGAGAGAGAGAGAGAGAGAGAGAGATGCAGGAAATATCGAATTTCCTGCACACGGCTGCTTGCCAGCGCACTACGCGTTTGTTGGACGTCGAACAATGCGGAGTGACACCGTTAAGAGACCGCTGCTGATCAATGTAATAAATTTAGGACTTGAGCCCGACGCGGACATTACAAACTGTGAAAGGCACTTCCACCATGGATGATCGTGAACGTGTTGCGGAGAGCGAACCGGGGAGACTCTCGTGGCCACCGCTCGAAAAAGATGTATCGCCGGCTAACGGCGCGTGCTAGATCCGAACGTCTCTCGTTCGCTTTGACGTCGTCATTGGATCCGGATGCCCACGCATTGTCGCCCGAGTCCTGTAAATTGAGAGGTCGTGTCGTGAAACCGTGTAAAACCAGAGTTCCCTCGAGCTCGAACGATTCATTAGCTATCGCGATGTGTATATCACACGCGTACATTTTACAGTTTACAAAGAAGAAAGACCAAAGGTACAAAGATATCGCTGATGAAAAATTTCCAAGAGGCTCGTAACTCTGCTAAAAAAAAAAAACAAAAAAAAAATCCTTGACGCGATTTAGCTCATAAACGGCTGCCCCGTAAACGAATGTCGCTTCGATTCTCCGGCAGTCGAAGGCATTTTCCATCACGACGTCGAACCGTGAAATTGGACCGAGCAACGGTGGCGGGCAAAATAGACGAAAACGCGGGAAAATAATGAGCGGCATAAATCGCCGGGGCAGCGGTGACGTATCGCAACGATCAGCTACTAGATTCACGTCGCGCGTACACGCGAAGAGTAATTTTCGCTAAACTGCAAGAGCGATGCGCTTGGTCGTTGCCGAAGACCCACGCAACAACCGCGTGATCGGTCACACACATCGCGCCTCGGATGGCGATATCGCTTCGGCAAACGATGCAGCTGCGAGGAGTCTCGACTGGCTGCGACGCAGCTGCAGCTCGTCGTCGGTAGAACTTTGCACGTTCTAGCGTGCTCCGGTTTCTTTTCCCCGGTTCATCTAGTCCGGTTCGGTCTCGCCGAGGGCAGCTCGAGGGCGTCCGCGAGTCGTCGATGGAGACTTAATGCGAATTATGAACGGTGACAGGACTACGAGGCGAGGAACATGGGATAGAAGGCCGCTGGTCGGGTTGCGGGTTGGATAAATAACGCGAATTACAGAAATAAATAGAGCCGTCGAACATGGGCGGGTTCGACGGGCGACTCGAGGCAAGAGGAAGAAGAAACGGTGGCGTGAACGCGAAAGAACGTTCGCGGAGAAGAGGGATGAGAAGGCCGGACAAGGAGAAAGAAGCTGGAGATGGAAGAGAGAGAGAGAGTGGAGAGAGAAAATGTGCGGTGCTCGTGTGGGCGAGGGATCGAATGTCATACAAATCGCAGGTAACCTAAGCCAAAAGCAGCTTGGTTGTACGCGCGCGCGAGAGACCGCCGACTCATCAATAACCAGCCCCTGCATCGGTATCGGGGATCGAACGTTCTTAAACAATCGGTGCCTGGCGCGCGCGCGCACACACGGTGCCTGTCGGCAAAAAGTCCGCGACGAGCCTTTTGCAGAGAGGAAAGAATTTTCGCGTTGGAACACTACACCACCGTGGCTGGTTCAGATGGCCCGCGACTACTTGATCGTATATCAGTCTCGTCGATAGAAGCTGCGTCGTTGGTCCGTTGTCTGACTAATAATATTGTTCCGATTATTGATGCGACCGCTCCGCTTTCGGCTCGCGCGCCGATCTCGACGATCCGGTTATTTTTTTTCTTTTTCTTGTTTTTTTCTTTTTTTTTTTTTTTTGCACCGGGGCTTTCTTCGGGGATTTCCGGTTCGGGAAGAATGGTGTTGACACGATGGGGGGATCGAGTGGCGAGGAGCCGTTCCGGAGACTTTTTAACTAGGGGCTAATAATAAAAGAAAGAACCGTTGGATAATATCCCCTCGAAAGTCGACAGCTATATAAAGATTTCTTTGAATCTTCTCCCCTTCGAGGAGACTCGAATGCCAGTAACCTTTCGTTTCGTAGTCGATTCTCGAGCCACTCTCGATTTAATCGACTTTATTTAATTTCCGAGCAATGTAAGACACGGGGAATTACTGGCACGCAGCCCCGCGGATCATGAGCGACAGTAAACGCCGGTTTGTCGGCGTTTAGCGGTTAAATAATTATCGACGTCGGTAGCGACGTAACCGGTGATTTTCCCTCGGGATAGCCGACCTTTGCGTGTCGAGGGTGCCATGCACGTTCACGTGCGTCAACCACGAACCATCCTCGTCCTCGTCGTCGTCGTCGTCGTCGTCGTAGGTCGTCGTTGTCGCCGGTCGTCGCGAGCGAGCGAGATACACGAGGCTCGCGGGCTAGCTTATGCAAAACTAACATGGCGGGCGTGTCTAAGATCCAACGATGATTGAACGAAACGGGCAGTGCACGGTGCGCGCCGGTTCGGCCGACCTCGTATTTCGTATTCATAGAATTGCATGGGAACCTAGCTGCACGCGGCAACGGTTCGCGTTTTATCCGTTCCTCGGGTTCTCTCGTTTACCTACGCGAGAGGCATCGGAATCCGCGGAGCCCGTGGGCCTTCCGACGCCGATCCTGCCTTCCTACGTTTACCTCCCTTCGTCGACCTTTGAACGGTCCGTGGACTCTCATGGACCGTCGTTCCATCACGCGAGCTGGCCAACTTCTGGCAACAACATTGAGACGTGACTCTTGATTTCGTTGCGTTTAGATTTTATGTATTTGTCGACTGCTGACAGACACGAGGACAGAGCGATCGAATTTTCGCTCGTTTCGAAGATGCCAACGGTATTATCGTACGTTGGCAAATAGAGCGTCGTGTAGCGTCTCGGGAGATAGACTCGAGAGCTTAAAAACGAGAAGTGCAGAATCACGGAGAAAGAAATAGTTGGCAGTGAAAGCGGACCGAGCGAGCCGATCTCGGAGCCGATCGAGAGTCACGACGAACGAGCCGACGAGGAGATGACCACGAGTAATCAGGGTAATCAGATCGGAATTCGTTGCGTTTCTTCCCCATTAATCCCGGACAGACGAGTTACGAAACGGCACCAGCGGGCAACGGCAGGGATATTTCTCTAGGGAATTGCTGGCAAGAAGGCAGAACGCGTGCGCGCGGCCAGTCAGGTGTGACGGAGCGCATACTAACGGAGGGGCATAGGCTAACGACTACTGCCTCTTGTAATTGTTCCCCGAGATCGAACGAGAATCACGACGGATATATATCCCCGGCGGTACGAATGGAAACCCGTGGTGGAACAACACTCAGCCTTCATTTTCCTCCGCTCGGTTTCTCGATCGGTTTCCGTGATCCTCCGTGAAATTTGTAACGCTTCACACGGTACACTAACACACGTCTGTACTATCACCGATGCTATCTGGCGATTCTTCCACGAGAATCGAGACTAATGTTGCACTCGAGCAGAACGCCGAACGCCGGTTTATCGATCGACAGGTATCGATCGGTGGAGAAATTTCGAGAAACTTCGTTACGAGTGGCCAGACTCGGATTAAAAGACACGCCATTCCACCATCGAGATTTCATCGATTCCACGGTTAGTTCTCGCGGAGTGGCGCGCGGCCAGAAGTCGTGGCACGGGCAACGTGCTAACACGGGGTTTCCATTACCCGGTTCCGCGGCTCCTATGGTAAAAGGGGCTGCTGCCTCGAAAGCAAAGTCAAGATTGTCGGTGGCCCCTGTTAGACGAGATTACAGGCCGGGGCAGCACCTCATCTGGCTAGGGTCATAAGTCTCGTACCTGGCCGGAAACGCATTTCCCTGTGGCCGCGGTAGTTCGCGGACCCTCGACTCCTCTTTCTTCTTTTCCTTTTTATTTCGTTTTCTTCTTTTCAGGCCAGCCTATCGCTTGCGCATTAGCCGCGATATTAGCTTCGCGAGCTAGTTACCGAGCTGGCTGGCGCCACTCATCTACCAAATCTACGTAGTAATCACTCGCGTACCGTTACGGACCAAGGTAAAGATCAACAGGGGAGGAGGAGGAGAGGGAGGATTACACGAATAAGTTCGTTGGCGTACAGAGACTCGTTAACCCTTTCTCCGTCTCGAACAACATTCGAGATTCTTTCGAGTCTCTGCTCCTCGGATTTCTACAGTCTTTGGAAGAACAAAAACGAAATTTCGAATATTTCCATATTTAGAAACAGGCTGTTTGAATTATCCTCCTCGCGGCATAACATCTCAGGTTTCGCAGACCTGTTGTTGTAAATATTCGCGCACAACGCGGAAATTGATAAAATCGAGCACGCCACGTCTGTCTGACCGTGTCTCGACATCATCCTATTGGTATTTGGAAGGCAGGCACGACGCTGAGGAAGAGGCGAACGACGCTCGAGGGGGGCTCGAGGCGAGAGAGACGGTATTTACCTAATAGTCGCCATTATTCTGACGCCTGCCGGACGG
This sequence comes from Tetragonula carbonaria, assembly GCA_032399595.1. NCBI lineage: Eukaryota > Metazoa > Arthropoda > Insecta > Hymenoptera > Apidae > Tetragonula > Tetragonula carbonaria. The sequence continues at coordinate 9,461,201 of JAUCRC010000014.1, forward strand.
ACGGTTAACCCCGTGAGGGCAGGAGGCGTTACAAAGCCACCGGGGGCATTTCTCACCATTCGTGGAAACAATATTGGTATTACGTGAACGCAACGACAACGTCTTTCCTTCGGTGCAACGTTAGCCGTGATCTATGGCCGCGGCTCCCCCCTCGCCGCGCCAGTATTGAGCCATTAAGCGCGCATACGCGCCGCCCGGCTAGAACCGCCGTCGGGATAATGAATAGACAACATACTGAGCGGTTAGGGGCCAAGTTACGTGTGTATTGCATATTATCGATAATAAGCGGTTGCCGAGTTTTGCGCCCGTTAACGGAATTCGGCCTTCACGACGGCCGACAAATAGCCGCGTATCGCGAGTGAGATTGAATTTTCGTTTGAGTAACTGCCTCGAATCAATCGTGCGAACGCATCGCACGTCGGGCAGACGTTACGCTACGTTTGACGAGGTATCCCGCGGATCGACGCTTTTAGACGACGTTTTGCCGCGTGTATCGGTGACGCGGATTGAAGTGGATCGAATCGTGGACACGATTTATGGAGGAATTAACGTTCGCCGGTTTTCGTTTTCGTTTTTCCTCGTCAGAGGAAAGGAGAGAAAGAAAAAAAAAAAGAAAGAAGGAATCAGATGATTGAAATTTCTCGCGCGAGGTGATTTTTTGTGCATTGTCGTCGAAATTTTGCTTCTTCTTCCTCCTTGTTCGTCCACGATTTCCAACCGTGGAATTCTGAAAGGCGGTAGATGCAGGTGATGCGATAGCAAGTGATTCGACGACGATCTCGTTCCACGGCGAAGCTTAACGGAGCGTAGAAAAGTACGTTAGCTTGTAAAACTATCCCTGTACGCGTACGGGGGTAAGAAGTCACGTGGGAAACGGGGCTTAATTAAGACTGGATAGAAGGCATACCCCACTGGTCGAGCACAAATCACGACACTTGACTATTGTTGAGCCTCCTTTTTACTACCACCGCTTTTTTTCTCTTGCCCCCCCCCTCCCCCAGCGCCCTAAACCATCCGACGGGGTGCGTGTGTGCGACGCTACGCGCCTTCCACGAGCGTTTCTCGCTCGGCCTGTGACCGTTGAGATGTTATCGTGTCTCGTACGATTTCCATCGACATTATGCGCGGCAGGGGTAGATTCACGGTGTAAGGATGGAAGAAAAAAAAAAGGGGTGCTTCGGAATAGACTCATTACGCTTGTTCGTCTTGACTGCCTGGCTTGAATCTCTCCACTACGATTTAATCGGCTCGGTATTATAATGGCCCGTGTCGCACGAGTCCTTGCATGAAATATATGTTTCTGTCGTTCAACGGATGTCTTTGTCGCGGTGTTGGAACATGCTCGAACAAAGAGTCTCGTCCCCTTGAATATTTCATGGTATTCAGGGCCTAGCGAGCGATGTGCTCTCCGCTCCTGTTTCTCCTTCAACATCTTGGTACCAGATACAGTCCGTAAAAGCTACTTCATTGATGGTCTACAAATTGCAGTTTCATCTATTTGCACAACGGGGAGGAATGGGGAGGAGGACAGGGGTCCTGTACGGTTAATGGTACAATACACGAGAGAGAAATAAATCTGGGCCGAGGGATGAGTTTTCGATGCGGGCACTCTTTATTAAACGACAAAGTCTGTTTCCATCGAATCTTGCCGATTAAACGTTAATATCTAGAATCCGTCTGAAACCGTGTCGTGGTCTCACGAATCGTAAATTCGAAACTGCTGAATTTCGAAGGAAGGAAATGTAATTGGAACGTTCTCTTGGACGTTCAACGCGATCGGGCAACTTTTTTCAAACGTTCTGAATTCCCACAGGGGTGGGGGGAATAATTTCGTTTCGTTTGATCTACTTTTCTCGCAACGAACTGGCAACTTTAGCACACCCCTTCGGACTTCAGCCGCGTCGTGACGGATTTGGAGCCAGGTGGTTGGAACCGCGGTGGAGTCGAATCAAGATGCGTCGTCGAGTGGCAATTAAATGGCCGTTGACGTTTCTCGTGCTATGGGGCTTTCGGTGGGCTGGCACGCAGCAGGGGGATGCAAGCCACTTGTCCGGCAATGTACTCTCCGCTCCCTCAGCTCTCTTTGATCCGCGGTGCATGTTGCTGCGTAATGTGGCGCAGAAACACCGTCCCGGTACGACCACCCCAAAGTCCTCCAGCCGATCGCGATCTTTGCGCGCACGTCCGGAACCGGAATATAATGAACCCGCATTAAGGGTTGCGTAGCTCGTGGATCGCCGTACAAAAGAATCGAATCTCGGGGCGAGAGAGAGAGGGGCTCGGATCGAGCAGAGGGAAAGGAGGCCTGAAGACGCAAAGGCCTCGTGGTCGAGCATTGTGAGCCGGGGAGTCAAGTGGCGCGGTTTGAAGAAGAAAAAAAAAGAAAAAGAGAGAGAGAGAGAGAGAGAGAAAGAGGTAACAGGCGCGGAATTTTTCGTTGACGAAGCATCTCGAAACGTTAGATCAGAGATCTCTTCCGATTCGACGTCCGATGGAACGACGGGAACGATGGTTGTGGTACTACGTTTCAAACAACTCGAACAACGAATATATCTGGTAACTCATAAAACATCGTTTTTCAAGATCGTGTGCCACCTTGCCGGCGACACCGGACTTTTTCAATGGACGAAATGGAACACGAAGAGAAGCCCAATAAACGTTTATGTATGCAAAGGCGTATCCGGGATTTTGACATCACCCTCTCTCTCGAATAATCGAGGCGACGCACACACACACACACACACACACACACATATACAGACAGAGTAGCTCCGAAAAGGAAGCAGCAGCAGTGTCGAAAAGAAGGCGAAGACAACGAATAAGAAGCAGAAGAAGAAATTCCTACAAAAGCAACGTTGCTCCATTCATCCCCCTGGCCAGACTTTTTCATATGTTAAAAGCGTCTTGTGCCCTGTGAAAGGGGGGCCGTGAAGAGTCTCGCGAGCCGAGGCGTGATACTGAATCAAAGGTCCCGTAATAAAGGATGCTGCGATCTGAAAGGACCGTGGGATCATTTCTGTGTGTCGCGTCCTGTTTTCTCGCGTCGTAGGAAAAGGAAATCGAGGAAGAGCAAAGAGAGGTGAACACGATCGTAGGGAAACGGAGAAAACGACGAGACAGAGGACTCGGCCCGATATTCACCGGAATCGAAAATGGCTCGTTCGACTTGGCTCCCAACAGGGACGACGCGGAATAACAACCCGTCTACAAATTAGCGGCGGATAGTTCGTCGATACCGGTGATTCGTGGCACGACTTCGGTTAGTGGTGCGAAAACCGTGGTACCAAACACCGGGAGAGAACGAAACACGGAGATTAGTCAACGTCCCGGTGGTGTGTGTTTCAGTACCATGCATTTCCTATAAGAACGAACCGCGCATGGCGGAGCTAGCTCCGGAGCACCATGTTCGGAAGACAAGCAATCCCCGGCAGTAGAGCGAGAGCGAGGTTTTAACTTAACAAGGTACAAAGGCTCGATTTGGTGCTCGAGTAACTTAACCCGCGCGCGGTACAAAGCGCGTGCTGACCTCGTATACCGACCTAAAACAGGGTCCCGATCTCTCTCTCTCTCTCTCTCTCTCTCTCTCGGTTACGGTGTCTGGTGTACCAGCGTGTACCTACCACGGGAACCCAGCCTAGTTGTTGCTCTCTAAGAATGCCTTTCGCTTAGTTTAACAGCGGTAGCAACGAAAAACTGGCAGCGGCTTCTTCAAAGGAGCCACGTGTAAATAGACAAGGAGCCACGGGAAGACAATGGGACGCTGAAACGGATAGTACCCCGCAGAAGGATCGTCCTGTGGATCGTCTTCGATAGAAGAAAGAAAAGGACTGAGGACTCGACGTAACCGAGTACAACCTTCGGATGATTCTCCTTGTTCGCGGTTCGTTTCATTCGACCAGATGATCCGACGATTCGGTTTTTCGCCTGTTTTCACCCGCTTTTCACCAAAACCGACCGCATCCCCTTGCGCTTTGCTCTCCGAAGGTATTATCGTCTCTCCTTGCCTCCGGCGCAGAGAAATTTCTGAAAGAGCCGTGTACCACGTAGCACGTTTCGTGGCAGGAATTTCAGATTTTCAGACCTTATTTCGTGAAATGCGATTGTGGAATTTTAATGTATCCACGTCGACGAATGCGAGCAAGATCCGATGAAATAATACAGTTCTCGTCTCGATAAACGGCCAGAACGCGAATTCCTCGCGAAGTACACGCTAAAGAATACGCCTCGTAATTACCGTTGGCGTTACGGTACTGTTCCCAACGTATCTACCGGCTCAGCGGTGATCTTACGTGATCGCGTAAAAAAAATCACCGATAATTCTAACGTTCGGCTATATGAACGTTTTATTATGTTCTTCACCCTCGTCAAAACGCGGGATGGAAATCACGCGCGGGTAACATTATCTACCTGCGCGCACGAGTCGTCAAGCGGCGCGCTCGCTCCGCCACGCTCCCGACAAAAGTTCATACTTTGTAAGCGGCGGCGGCGTCGCGCACGTACCTCGTACGGGGCATGGTCTCTCAGCATGCGATTGGTCGCAATTTATTCCTACTCGCGAGGCGTTTAGGACCTTCGGCGAGTCACGAATCCACGCTCGTGTGAACGTGGCCAGCGCCTCCGCAGGGTAGCTCAGCTCGCCTCTTCCTGTCGTTTTGAAAACGACGTTCGCGCGTACGCCCTCGTGAGACGTGGCCATCTCTCACGCGTTAACTCGCGTTAGCGCGGACGTTACAATTAACGTTCATTTTCGTCGACCCCCTAACGACGACTGGATTTTATCGGTCGTATAAACAGTTTGGCCATGCCGGGACGAGCTGTAAATTTTCGTTTAATGATTTCCGCAGCAACGATTTCAGTCAACTTCGCGAAGCGAAAGGGCGCACAACATCGCAAGGGAGAAGGACGAGGAACGCCAAGCGGTGGGGAATCGATGGCGGAAGGGAAGGAGGCCGATGGTCAGGACAGTATTTTCGGATTAATCGGTCGTTTGGTGTAGCAACCGGGTGAAACCGTGGTCGCGTATAATCTACCTTACGACGAGCATTACCGGTAAATTTCTCGAGAGATGGCCACGAACGGCGATAGGAATGTTTGATCGTTGGAGTCCAGAGATTAACCTGTTCCGCGTACCTTCGTCCGACACCTGAGCGCACCGAAAGCACTCGCGGGTTCACCTGCACGGATCATTATTTTCGCTGGTATGGAGCATCAATCAGCGAGACGGGCATTAAACGACGTCATTTTACGATATTATTTTCATGCTCGTCACGGCTGGGAATTTAGTGTTATTATCTCAGGGTTCGTTCTCTCCGCGCGCTCTCCATGCTCTTCGGGAGGAGAGCAATTTCCTGGTGAATCTCGTCGCGTGACACACTGATAAAACGGAAGGCTGAATTTCGACGATACGTTCTCTAGAAACAATATAATTCGTTCAGGCGTGTGTTCATCATCGAGAAGCAAATTGATATTATCGGACTTCGGTCAAGGTGAGGCAATAAGGTGGAATAATAATAAGCAGTCGCGAGCAAAAACGAAGAAGAGACGCTGTCCGTTTCAGGCCGGAACTTCATTAACACAAAGACCTGCTTAGCCGGTCTTAACCCCGTTCCCTCGAGCGAAATAGCTGGCTCGGCTAGTGCCGATAAGCTAATCCAAAAAATTAATTCCCTTCTGGAGAATGCCAGGTGTCGAAGCTCTCGCCAAGGATGTAGCAGCCAGTCTGCGTGTTGTGTGTCTACGTGCGTGGACGCGTTGCGTAGCCAACGAACGAGAAAGAAGGACCGAGGGCACCTCTTGTAATTAAAACAAGCGTGACGAGGCCTAAACGCTTCCGGTGCCACGCGAAGGGATCCCGAGCCGGAAGCTGGACAAAAAGTGGCGAGCTACCACGAGGGCGAGGGTGTCGGGGGTCGATAACCTCTTCTTCTCTGCCGTTCGCCTGGAATTTTTATTCGAGAAATTAACACCTCGAAGCTCGAATTCAGCCCGCTCCTTTACGCAATCCCGTTGTTGTATCGTCGTCGTATAGCAAGCGCAGTACTAGCTGTCGCCGAAGAAATCCATCGTATCGTAGGAATTTCCCATTACGTATCCCTTTCGAATTCAATAATTAATTATTTCTGACATTTCGCCCGGTTTTCAAATGCCAAGTATCGAGTCGCAAATAATTGCAGATAGAGAGCGAATACCCCGATCGAAAAATATCGCTGGCTATGCCAGTTGGCTAACACCGTACGAAGAATATCCGACAATAGAATTGCCTTAACGTGACAAAAAAAGTTGAAAAGCGGCAATTTATCCGTCGACCATTTTCCAAGAATCCCACGTCCGATCGTTGCGCGGAGAGCAGCGAGTGGAAGCCGCAAGTGGAATAAATAAGACGAAGGCGCTTCTGTCTGAACCGCGGCAGCATTCCGGTCCAGCGTTTCAACCTTCCGTATCACCTATCGCAATGGGCTTTCTCACGAATCTCGGCCCATTAAAAAAATCCGTTTACGACTTGTACGCGCGCAGATAGGCGAACAGCCAACTGGCTAACCGGTACCGGGAGACACCGATCGCTTACCCGAGTACTATCAATTAGAATGAAATTGTGCGTTCCTCGTCGCGAGGAACTAGCCGCGCGTAGGTGGGAAGAAGAGACTGCCAGACGGAGATGTCCATGCGGAGGGATCGAGAGAAGGAAATCTATTATCCTTCGCGGCGGTAATCATCGCGCGATTGTCTTCGCGTCAAACGCTATCAAGAGGTAGCCGTCTGGGTATTCAGATTTTATTAGGCGGACTCTCCGAATACTACTATGCTGCCTGCCTGCCTGACTGCCGCTCTTTCGCTCGTCCCGCCACGAACCTTCGACGATTTTCACAACAATGACGGCATTATTTCTGCCGGATGACGTTGAAAGTGATAAGTGTGCCTTTAGCGCTCAATGCGAGTCTTAATCCTCGTGGTATTTATACGGTTTTTATACTTCGCGCGGAACGCGGAGAATGCATTGCCCGAGCGATGGTGATTTTGCAAGATGATGCAAAAATGACAAAGCTGACGAAGCGTCGCATGTAATTTAACGGAGTCGTGAAATATTCGAATAGAAAGGTACCAACTTTTAGCGGCACGAGAGAGTACGAGAATGTCAAAGATGCGAATATACTTCGCGAAAGAAATTAGTAGGTTGTGATATTTGTAAGAGACGTATATATTTTCTGGTCACCGCCTGAATCTTCTGGTTCTCCAATATCACAAATTACGAAGAACTCGGTCACTTGCAGAAATATAGTGGGCAATCGGTTCGACGAACTGTTCACGGATTCATATGTGAATGCAATGAGCACGGAAACTCGGCATTGGGAGTCGCGCAAATGCCTGAAAGACTTTCCCTCGCCGATGGGCCGGGTTTTCCGCTTCCGTGGGAAGTACAGGTTGCACTTCTCCGTCGAACGGAGGGAAAGAGAGGAGTCGAACAGGGTCGAATTGATGCAGCTTTGTCAGACGACAGGTCTCGCACGACCCGGGTCAAGGTTCCCCTTGGTTGCTTTGAGATTTCACCTTTCGTATACGACGTCGAAGGTACGTTCGTTCCCGCGTGCACAGGTGAACACCGATTATTTCTCTGGGTCGTGCGAAAGTGATTTCGACGCGCTGGCAACGTCGACCGATTGTATGCAGCCGTGTCATTAAAGGGCCGTGAAATCGGTAATTACGCTTGCTCGTCTGTCTTGCCTACGAATTTAGATTGTTTTCAATTTGAAAATTGCCTATTATTCCCCCCCCCCTGCCGCCCTTCCTCCTCCTCCGTGTGACTGTGTTTTAGATACTGAATGACTAATTAATGAGGTCTCGACGTTTCGTCACCTTGATGGAGCGCGAGGTGAGTCATAGATCGTTTATAGTTGTCGTATTACACGCTTGAAACTTACTGTAAAGATCGAATTTGTCGCGATGAGAGATCGTCGCTGAGAGAGGAATGTCAATGAATCCGACACTCTTTATCTCTCGACTCGAAATAAATAAATTTGCGTGTAGAATCGTGAAACGGGTAAAAGGAATTCGTTCTTGATCTTGGAACGGATCTCGATCACCGGAGACAAGGAAAGTTCACGAGCTGTTGTCGGCGCTTCGTCAGACACGTCTACGAGCGATCTTCGTAGGAAGTAAGAGACGAATCAGAGAGCGAAGGGAGAAAAACGAGCGGCGAGAAACAGAGGAGAAAGAGAGAAAGAGGAGAAACGCTTTCTCGTAACCCCGTGAGAACTAGAGACAGCGTCGGCACGCTGCCTCCTGCTTGCCATTGCCGCTTGCCGAGCCGCTGTTCTGTCGTGTCGTGGCCCTGTCGGACGGATCTCCGCAGCTCCGTACGTTCGCTCGATACGCTCCAATTTACCCACACACCTTTCGCCCGACACTGATTAATTTCATTCGCAATCGTGCTCTCTGATAAAACGAACAATACCGGCTCCAACGCTGCTGCTCCAGCATTTCTAAAAAACAATTCCCCTATCGATGTTTCCACTCTTACAAATTGAAACCGTTTTGTAATCAATTAAAGGCCCATTAATCACGCGCGACAGGATAATTTGAGAAGATCGAACAAAGTACAAAGGAGGAAGTACGTCGAAAGCCTTGTGTGGGAGCTTATCCGTCGTCTTTTCCCTTCTTCCTCTTCTTTTTTTTTTTCCTTTTTTTTTTTAAACATACAGACGGTGTCTCGATGCCTCGGCACGGCTCGTGTTAATGGCGCGGTTTCACATGAGCCCGTTTCGCTAAGCCCGAGCCTAACGAAACGTGCTGCATTGGTGACACGTGAGAAAGGAGATCGAGACGTCGCAGCGTACGTGGCAATTACCCACGAGTGGCAATACGGGATGAATCGTTTCTGAGCGTCTCGGTGCCGATTGAACGGGTGGCGGTAACCATCAAGTGGCAAGTGGTAGCACGTGAGCTTCGCAACGATGCCGCAACGCTTCAACGATGGGAACCGTGGAAAAGGATTGATCGACGGATAGGTATTCCAATTATCGCAGATGGAACACGAATTAATTAGCTGGATGTTATCGATCGGCGTGTACCAAGGCCCGTCTAGTGAAATCTTCCCGCCTTTTTTTCTCTCCATCCCGTTCCCACTCTCCACCGAGTTTTGCCTCCACGGTAGCAGAGGTTCAGACGATCGTTCGAGGAAGAAGGAGAAGGTTTTCAGCGGGGCGGTGACCGTGGGGCAGGTGCTGGTTACGCTCACGGGACCCCATGGGAGCCTCGTTCGGATCCAAGTCCCGGACCAAGAGGGGACTGAGAAATTCGATGGACCACCTTGCGGTCACTCCATGGGAAATGCAACCCCATGGACCCATTACAGAGACGATGCCGCCTGCCGGAATATTGGATCCGTTTCCGATCGACCCCCCCCCCTCTCCTCATCCTGTGACTTCTTTACCCTTCTTAGAGACGCGAACGGTTAACGATGGATTTTTAACGACCTCACAAGTGTGCATTCAAGCGCATCGAGATCGTGCTGGAACTGCGCGAACGATTATTTGATACTTTAAAATGAAGCGGGCATCGCTATAGGGTATCACTTTCAAATTCACGATGTGCCAACCGTGAGATTGGCGTTGGAATTCATCACGTTTCTCAACTATGACAAATTATATTATCAGCAAAAATAATATTATCTAATGCGAGACTCATTCGACCGAGTGATGCTAACGACGAACGAACAAACGGAGAGTGTTACGTAAAATATTATCAAGAGGCGAGTTTCGAGCGCGTAACACCGCGGAAGAAGGAAGCAAAGGACTTTCGGTCGCGGATAACGGAGAACTCGCAGACTCCTGGGAAAAATCGAGTCTCCCAGGATCGATGAGAACGATCGAGAGAAAGAGAGAGAGAGAGAGAGAGAGAGAGAGAAGACGGAGAAAAGATGAATCACAGGTGGAGCAGAGATTTCTCTGTTGCTTGGGTTCACTTGTTCCGATGGGAAAGACGTTTGGTCGCCGGGAACTTTTGCATATATTAAACTATTTCAAGGGGGGCATCCTTCCGTGGCCCTTTCACCAACCCACCGATGGGTATTGACGCTCCAGACACCGTCCAAGAACGTTCTACCTGTTTCTCAATGGAAACAGGATACCTACCTGTTACTTTTTGTGGGAAGATTTCCTCGGGTGCTGATCCTGTCGCGTTCGTGAGAGCCTGCGTCGAGAGATCGTCGGAGTTCCGGATGCGTAGCCTGCGAGGGTGGCTGGTGTGTAGTATCGTGTTTCAAAGGAAAAATCGATCCCGATTTCTCGATAGTTATCCCATTCGATAACTCCCATATTCGGCTACCACTTTCGAGTGTTGCGTGGAATTTTAATTTGATCTCGTGATGGAGCAACGATGACGATAACTGCGACGAATACAAAAAAAAAAGAAAAAAGAAACAATAGACGAACGTAAAGGAAGATCGAACCGGTAGATTGCGACGAATAAAGACCGCCCGGGAAAAATATGGAAAAGATGCGGTACGTGTTATAATTAACGTAGTAGCACGACGAAATCGAGTTCTCGGATCTTATCTTCGAGACACGCGAAAGATTTACCATCCGTAGAGGAGAACACGTTACGCAGGTGAACAGCTCAAAGCAGATGATTCGCTGAGTTAATGCGAGAGTAACGTGGAATTATGGGGCTGATGCCTCGAGGCGGTGAGTATGTATCTCGTGTCTAGAACTGCCTCGCGAGTATCGTGATAAAAAAGGCGAGAATCACTTGTTGTTGTTGTTGTTGTTGTCGTTGTTGTTAGAGCGAAGAGATCGACGTACGCTGGCTGAGCAATTGCCAGAAAGAGTCGTGTTCGGTATTGTGCGTGACCGTTTGTAAATCGACGATATTTGAAACTTAAAGAAAGCGACTATTTATTTGAAAAGATTTCTGTAAAAATATAAAATATTCGATACACGTTTCGTTCACCTGCGATATCGTTCGGAGACGACAAATTCAATAGTCAGAACGTGTGAAAAGTTCGATTCAGCGAAGCGGACTCATAATCGGCGTGGTTAAATCCGCCCTTGGCAGCACCTGCTGCTCACGTTCTCTCCTCTCTCGTTGCTAGCCACTAGCCACTCTCTGTTGCTCTCGCTGAGAGTCGCCACAGCGAGTTCTCTCCACCCGATCGTATCTCCAACGTGCCTTGCACCGCAGATTATAAAGCGCCGGGATTTATGTCGATTCGTGGAATCGAGACCCCGAAAGAAAGAAGCGAGAGGAACGAACGAAAGAAGGGAAAGGGGGAGGGAGAGAGGAGAGAAGAACTTCTCTCGGTGGACGTTCTTCTTCTTTCGCCTCTGTTTTCGCTCGTTTCTTTCTTTCCCCCTGTTTTTTTTTTTCTTTTTTCTCTCTGTTCACGGCACGGTACGGCACCAACGTGGCTCTCGGTTGGGTTATCGCGAGAACCCGATAAATCAAGTTCGCGCGGGCGCCCACGAGATGGATATCTTCGCGAGCGAGCGAGCGGAGTGCAATGGAGAGACGAGGCGTAACGTTACTCGCGCGTGTAGCCGCGCGACGACGTGCGTGTGAGCGCATCGTGGCTGAGCGCTTTATGCGACGCTTGCGAGTACTTTATCCCCGTGGCAATTGAAACGACGCCCGGATGATCGGTTGCAAATGGGCAGGGGAAAAATGGCGACGGGAGACCGATCGGAGGCGGCACGATTTATTATGATTACACCGAAAGAATTTACGAGCGGGCGACCGAGCGGGGGCCCCGAATTCTCTCCGCGACCACTGGCCGGCTGCCGGGTGGCCGCGAGACGCGCCGTTGTCTTCCTCTCCTCGCTCTCCTCGCCACTGGTATTCTCGCTCCCCTCGTCGCGTCCCTCCTCTCGTGACTCCTCGCAATTTCTTCGAATTTCTTTTTCCACCGATATTCAGACTCGCTGAAATATTGCGAGCCGGCGTTCGCCTCTCTCGATTTAATCGTAATTGGATTTTAAGCGATAGAGAGAGGAATTTACCGGACAGCCAGGAGTTATGGTGGATTGAAGTATCATCGAGGCGATTGGCGTTGCACTCGATGTGCGGCGGATCAGCTTCAGATGCACTTTCAACGTGCAACCGTACGCTGGTATTATGTAAAGGAGTGGAAGACAGACGAATTGAATTATTGCTCGGATAAAAGCCGTCCGATTTAACGGTCCAGCTCTTCCTCCTTCTACCACGGGGCCAGTAATTTATCCTTCGCATTAAGCGGAACGTAATCGTACCTAACTACCTTACTTCCTCCAAGGAGCCTCCGAAGTCGATGAAAAACTCGAATTACCCCTTCGACAGGAGACAGCCATTGGTACAAGTACTACAGGCCCGGACGACAGGCACACTGTTCTCCGATAGAGCAAGGTCCACAAGGTTCTCCAACCTTTCGGGAATCTCCCTTAGAGGGTAAATTGAACGAGCAGCAGAATTTCCCGGCGCAGAAGCGTAGTCGAAGCGTAGGCTTCTACTTGTTGTATCGGGAAGACATCAGGAGCAGCAGGAGCGTAGCGGTGGTCGAGGCTGGCTCTCGAGGAGCCGAAACCGGCCGTTGCTTTATTTTATGGTTTTTCGAAACAATGTTCTCGCCGGCCGTTTCTGTTGGCGAAGGGGCCTCCCATATGGGCCATACACGCGCGTACACAGGGCCCCATTGTCTTCGAGGAGCGTGGTCGCTGCGGCGCAGCCCGCGACCCCATCGACCCGGACGCTACTTTATTCCCGCATTAAAACGGGCCCCGGCGGAAATTTCGTTCCGAAATTCATTACGCAGTCGTGCACGGTGCCGTGGATCCGTGCACGGCAAGAGTTCCCTGAAGAATATCGCGGCTTCGAAAGACGCAAGACTCTTCGTCGTCGTCCCGCTGTGCTCGCTCGCTCGCTTCCTTTTTTTTTATCGCTAAAACTCGCGCGTGCTCCAAGACTCGGTAAACACGCACCTGTGTGTCCCCCGCTGGTCTTAGAATTCCAGCGACTTTGTCAAGTTTCGGTTTGTAGTCTTCCTACGGAGAGTTTGCCGGATAATTATTGGATAAATATCGGAGATTAGAGATGCTTCCAACGAAGAGATTGGAAAAAAACGTGGGAAAATTCGTCTCTGACGGGGAAGATTAGTTTGAAACGAGTTACGGAGACGAGTAGACCTCGCACGCTAGAACAGTTTACACTTTTGATCACCTGTTCGCAATATATATGCTAACGATATTTGTTTATTTTACGGTGCCACCTTTTAGAAATCTGAACGTAAGTCAGCTGGTTTCGTTCAATTTAGAAAACATTTAAAAAATTTCAACAATTCCGCGAATACTAGCACGAGGATAGCCTATTTCCTTTATTTCGAGCGTTCAACTGTCTTCCTCGTTCGTCGGTTTTTTTCCGTGGAAAGGCGTTAAAAACGGCCACTTCGTTACCTCGTGTCCGCGATTTGATTAACATTGAATCAGATAAAAGTGGCGAGCATCCTGCATATGTAGATTCGAGCGTGACGCCAAAGAAATACGCTCGGAATCTGCAAAGCGGACGCGAGTCGTTCGGCATTCGCCCGGATAAGATCTAGCGTTAGTTTATGAGCTGCGGGTGATTTTTTATGGCACGGAACCTCCGCGCAACACTCTCGCCGCTCTCTTCCACTCCCCCCGCTCCCCTGGGTCCATGATTTTTTTAGTCATTCTTTTCGTTTTCGTTGCTGGCCTGCACACGCGTTGACAGAGTCGAACTTCCACGTGCTCGGGACGCGATACCAGCGACGACGTGCCGCGAAATTCCACGCGCCGCGCCGGTAAGCGATACTCCAAGTAAGCGAACGACCCCGAGGAATTTTCGTGAATCCACTCGCCACGTCGTACCTCATCTTCTTCCACATCTGTTTCAACTCGTTTTGGAAAATGTCTCGAAATAAATTTTCTACGATTTATAAATTTTCTACGATTCTATTTTCTACGCGTTGTTGTTTAATTTTTTCTTTTTTTTTTTTCGAAGGAGAAAGCAATTTTTTTCGTTTCGCTGGAGTTCATTTTTGGCTCGAGTCCCGATGTCAACGGCTGGTTGGGCCATCAGTGTTGGAAAAATCGCGCCGCGTGGGCGTGCGGATCGTAGGTGGTGACGTTTTCTGCGCACACGCGAGCACATTGTCCGCCGAGTCGAAGTATCGATGCCGATCGGACTGTCGGCTAGATTTCATTAGACCTGTTACTTTCATCTTTTTTCTCGAAACGGAATGCTTCTCATTCCCCGGAACGTCATGTGACGTAATAAAAATCCATGGCCTTTTTAACTGGAGTAGCTCGAGCAGTTGACAATTCAACTTGGCTTAGAATTTTATTTAGCATTATTGGAGGCACAGATCTCCTCGATTTCATCGATCGTTGCAGTTGAATCTCTTAAATCAATTAATCATCGATTCAATCTGTCGAATCAGTTGCTTTACTTTAACAAGAAGTCAAATAGACTAACACGTTAAAACGAAATAAAAACTATTAGGTAAAGAAACCTAAGGTACCTACAGGAGAATTGTGCAACTTCAAGCTATCGATCATTTATCTTTACCAATACCTCAAGCCTCGTGGACAAAAATTAATTCATTTGCAATCTTTGGAAGGCAAAATGCGTCTTTCTAAAACGACAGTCCGTTGAAACATCCCTTGTCTATCAATTAATCTTCGAATTATTTTTTCGAATTTTACAACTGACGAATCCGTCAACAGCTCGGTTTCTCCGTTCCCTGTTGGCTAAAGTTTCTGGCCGACGACCGTTAGCATCGTGTCTGGCAATGTCGCCGTGAAACAACAAGGGAGAAGAGGAAGAAGCCAGGAACGTGGACGAGGAAGCGATACGTTCTCGCGATCCAGGTCGCGCGCTCCACCAGTCCACCGTTAATTATTCCACGGCCGATGCGCGCGACCAAAGCTCGCTGCGACCTGGCTCTCGCTTCACGATTTTTCTTTCGTCTGTTTCTCGACGATGGAACGAACCACAAGCGGTTCTATACCGTTTGCAGCGGCGTGCCCGCTTGCTGGACGATTGAGAGGTTATCGGAATCACTTAACAACTAGCTCACGACTTGGCGCCTCGCCTGCGCGGCTCTCCTCGCCTCCCTCTCTCGCTCGCTCGCTCGATAATTGCCGTTTTCTGGATCGCGCCGGGCTGGATATCGGGCCAGACAATCGCAGACGGGGGGTCGTTAACGTGAACCGTCACGAGGTGTGTGGCATTCGGTCGCCACGCCGGAGTGTCAACGTTGTTAAGATTAGCCGGCTGATAGATAACTCAATCGCGCGCGCCCGTTTCAAACCGATGGGAACTATGCGCGGGAATCGTGTTGTTAATCCACCGGCGATGGAATACCGCCGCGCGAGTTTCTCGCAACTTCGTTTTACACGCAAATCCATCGATTTATTCTCGACTCTCGAGCGTCGACGTTCGACTTTCAATTCTCTTTTTCTTTCCGAGAGAAGAAAGAAGACGAATGCAGCACCAACAGTGGTAGCTTTCCGTCTTATCTGCGTTCGAATATCTCTTCTTACTGTGTTTCATCTCGTTAATTCGATTCGAGTAGTCGTGATCCGCAAACTCTCATATTTTGCACCACCGTCACATTCTCGAACACGTCTAGCGGCGAACATATTTTCATAACTACCCGGGTAACTAACGGGTAGTATGCAAACGAGCTTGCGAGCAGTGACGCAAGAGAGAGGGAACACCCTTTTCCAAGTCGAACGAAACAAGTTCTTTACGACGTTCTCGCACGTTCGGTGTGCTGCTCCACATCGCTAGTGTTCACGTTTTCCCTTTGTTCGGCGAAACGCCGATAAGTACAATTTACGAACGACACGTGTCGCGGGCCGAGAAACGAAGGACGATACGTATCGTGAGAGACGGTGAACGTGTCTCGCTGGGGAATTTTCAATGCGGTAGCTCGCGAATCAAAGTCAAGGTAACTGTCACGTTCGATCCGAATAGAACACGAATAATCCCTGGTGGAGCATCGGCCACGACACGATACGGTCGTTGGCTGAGAGAGGCCCCACGTTCGTCGTACCGATACACACGTGCAACTACTTTCTGATGCGAGCGATACTGTGCTCTAATGGATTCAGAGAGATGGATGATCGGAGGCGTGAGAGGACCAAGCTCCCTCTCGAAAAGTCTATCCTGCTCAGGAGGTGTACATATAAAATGTCGTGTGAATATAAAATGGGCGAACGATGACTCGAAACGTTTTAACACTCTGCACACCAGGCACAGACAATATTCTCTGTTGCATAACCAGTCAGTATTCTGCCCATTTCTCTGATTGAATAAATCAAAAAATTCCTTGCATTGTACGTCGTGTCAAAAAATGTAACAGAGAGCGTGTTATTTGAAAATGGTAGTGACGATTAATTTCTTTTTGATCATAAAGATATTTTAGATGGTGATTATTTTGAGACACATCAGGCATTGATTCTGACAGCAGAATACGTTATTCTACCAAAATTCTACAAAAAAGCAAAAAGAGTTCAATTCAGTGATTTCAGTGATAGTGAGGAAGAATTTTAAATAATTGACAACACATTTGTCTCGTGAACAATAATTCATTTCGAATAAAACTGTTCACGAATTGTTACTCATAGTTTTTACCTTCAAATGAATAATTTACTAGATACGCGTAAGAAGCCAAGAAAGACGGTGTTGTTGTAAAATATACTTGAGAAAAAGTTGGAGTGCAAAGGGTTAAGATATTAGGAAAATCGGTCAGAAATAAATTTCGACCTCGATTACGATACTTTCCAGTCACAAATGTTTCCTAAAATCGACCATGCCAGATTCTCTACCCACAATTAGTCCGCAGAGACGCTGGACGATCTCATCGGCGAGCCGGTTCGTCCTCGATTACGGATTCACGGCGCGTTTTTTCAGCGCGTCCAAAGAGATATTCAATAATTCCCGGTCCCGATTCACGGAATAACAAGTACTCGTAATCGCACGATGAATTCCCTCGTGGCAGTGACCGGCGATAAATCTCCCGCGGGCGCATTACCGTACACATTTTTCAACGCCGTCGTTTTCGTCCCTTTTCGCGGCGCGCGCTCGCGAGGGAGGACCGAAACGAGCGAGCGAGACGACCGAGCAGAGAAAGAGGAACGTGCGCGCGCGCGTAGCAGATTCAGCGTGTATCAGCTTGCGGCCGAGTCTAACGCGCGAGGTAACGCACGGGGACGGTAAATTTCGCCAGAGAGCCGGTGAACACGTCACAATTCAAGATTAGCCAGGACGAAACGAAGAGCAGCGGACGGGGCAGCTAGTGTCGTATCAGTGGCTGGCGAGTGACCCCCCCCCCCTCCCCTGGTCGCGCCGTTATCAGTCGTTCTGGCTGAAGGGCAACGAGAACGGGGAGGAAAAGAAGCCTAGCGACACTCGTGCAGAACGAATGTCCGTGATAATACGACAAACACCACGCGCACGCTCAGCGACGTCTTGCTTCTTTTCTCTGATAGGCGGCTCTCCGCGACGTGTCCACGTTTCTCCCGTCGCCGAGAGAGAAGTAGAAACTTTCGACATCGAAGGAAACGGCGGAGTTATCAATTTCATTTGTTGAATGGAAATTCAGCTCCTCTCGAAATTCAAGGAATAAAGTATACTCTTTTATTTCATAAAGAACCTCGAGAAAGTGTTTCGAGCCGACGACGACGCTTGTGTCACGGTGAGAGTCTCTCGTTTCCAAATGCAAAAGACAAATGCGCGACAACTGCGACAAAACTAGTTTGGTAGGATTACGACAGAGACTACGATTTATAAAGTTACAAAGTAAACCGAGTATCGACTGGTTGAAAGGAAATGATTAGCTCGGAGGTTCGAGTAGAGACCTCGCCAATGATCCTTCAACGACCAAGTCGAAGACTCAGAGTATTATCGACCAACAGAGCGTAGGTCGAACAGAGTGAACCTTTTTTTATTTTTTCAGTCACGAGTCTCTGATACAAATCTCTGTGGCAGTTTTCGGGAAATTTTGGCAAGTAGTGGGATTTTACCGCTCGTATATTGGTCATATTGATCGTATATAATACTTGCGTGGTCGAAACAGTCGAAAGAAGGAGAGCCGTGAATAAATGTGATTTCGGTGCACGACCGAGTCTTCTCTTGGGTTCGTTTCCCCACCTGACCTCGGCAATCTTTTCGTTGCCTTTTCCTGAGTCGAGCTGTTCCGAGAGTGTTCTCGCACTTTGCGCCGCCTTGTAACGACACAACGTCGAATTTACGAGAGGAATTCGGCGACACAGGCGCGTTAGTCGTAAAAAAGGCTTTAATTGCGATTAATTTACGGCCCATTCGCCGCGCTAAAACGACGTTAAAAACGTGTTTCGTGACGCCAGGAGAGTACGCCTGGATAAATCACCTGTGAAGCGCGGCGAACGTTAATTGGAAAGCATTAAATTATACTCCCCGACGACTTGACGCATTTTCTTTTTTTTTTCGCTTCGGTTCACGCGCGCAACTGCAGAGTTGCTTCCGGTTCGTAGCTGAGATTCTGCAGCAAAGTTTTTCACGTTCTGATGAATTACCACGATGAAATTATTTATGCTTTATTGATGAAAGTGTCACAGAGACACGAATGACAATCGTTGGGAGGTAAAAGTACCAAAATTTCGCGCGCACTGTTTCTGTTTCTTTTCTTTATGAACGGGGTTGGGTTGCACAGTTACCACACGGAAACTTTCCCAATAAATATCTCTTCACTTCGCAACCGCCTTTCTCTCGAACTTGAGAACTTTTTTTTTCTTCTTTTTCTTTTTCTTTTTTTTTTTTAAGAAAAAGCACGCGGCTTCCGAGAATCACTTGACTTCCACGAGTCGAGTGAACGAAAGTTACAGCCGGACCGAACGGTTCTTTTAACTTCACGCTGCTTTTATACGACGATACGTCAAACACGACGACTCGCTCGGTTCGCGAAATTCTCTTGAAGTTATCTGATTTCCGTGGTTTATGCGCCAGCCTTCTTCATGAATTTTGGCCTTTGAGGATCTCGCTTACTTTTTGCCCAGTCACCTTCTGCTTTCTGACACGAGCGAGTCTACACCGATTTGTTTCGGCTCCAGTGTCCAGGTCGCAGCTCCCTCGAGATCCTCGTTGAACTCGTCGGGGAACAATGTTTTACATACCCGGTTCCAGCGGGTGGCTGAAGGAAGCCGCGGTCCACGGATTCCCGGTTGCACGTCTGGTGGACGTCGAGTACGTCGGACCACACGAGCGTGTTTGGGTTCCAGAGCACGAAATCGAGAGTGGCCGATGATCCGGTGGCGTGCGCTGGAACGCCGCCTGGAATTCCAAGAAGCCGCGTGCTGCGCTGATAAAGAGCGAAGAAGACGACGAAAAAAGAGGAGGGAATCCAGAGTGAAGAATGGAGAGAAAAAAAGAGAGGAAGAAAATGAGGAGAGATTGGTGGGCGATTCTCGCGGCGGTGGTCTCTCGAAAACACACAAGGGTTTATTAACTGGAACGGTAACGAATTCGCGTGAAAGAGGAAGAGAGGATCTGTGTGACTAGAAGGCGACACAGCGATGACGTAGCTGGACCCACCGTGTTTGTGATACGCGCAACTGCAAATTGTGCACGCTATTTCACCCGAACCGAGTGGTCCCAACACTTTATGATCGTACTCGCCATATTTGCGTTGAATAGGCCGATAAATACACGGTCCACGAGACAATAGACTTATAGTTATTGTCACCCGCGTACACGCAGCTCGTTGCCTCTCTTTCGCCCGGCAGGCAGAGAAAGGGACAACGACAACAACGCGAACTGGTTCTCCCCGGTGTGTGTGTACACTGTGGTCCACGAGCTTTTAATTTAATGCTCGAATTTGTATTTGGAAAAAAATTGTTACCGGTGAAGGCGGCCTCGTTATTCCCCACAGCACCGGCGCGGTATCGTTCCGAATGGAAATTGTAAACGATCGCGATCAATAGGCTCCAGCTATGGTGACCTGGTTCCCGCGGACAGGCCGCGTGTAATCGTAAAACTTTTTCTCCCGTTTTTTCCCAAACGGGCGCGTGCACGCGGTGATTAATCGTAGCCGCGGACTAGATAACGCGAAATTAAGCGAGCGCCGCCTGTCTGTGGATTGCGCGATCCGGTAAAGTCTCGAACTCTTTTCTTTCTTTTCTTTCTTTTCTTTCTTCTTTCTTTTTCTTTTTTTCTTTTTTTTTTTCTTTCTTTTCGTTCGGCTCGCCGGCCAGATAAAATTTTATCCGATCGGCGCGAGGGAATTGCTCGTGCGGGGGAATGCAACGCCCGTGTTTGTAAAATCCTCTGGTTGCGAAATGCTGTTTGTGCCGCTCGAACCGCGTGATTTAAGTTCCTGGACAGTTAACTGTCGATTGACACGAGAACCGCTGCTGTTACGACGCGGAAACTTTATTTGAGAAAATATTTCAGACATCTCGCGCGTTTCCTTTAACATCGTGGAAAATGGGACAAATTTCAAACGTTGCAAACGTATCGTACATCGAAATAATTTCACTAGCTTTCGAAGATTCTCTTTCAACCAGCGTCCAACGCTCTTAACAATATTCGTCGTTCAAAGTTCCCCTGTAACACGTAGCATAATTCGACTGCCGATACGACCGACGAGCCCCCCCCCCCCCCGAACCAGGCAGTCTGAGAAACAGTTGCGTGCGTTCGTTTCCACGATGATACGCCGAGATACGTCGGTTATCGACAACTCGTCGAGCAACAGGCCGATAATTAACAGCTAATTAATAGTCAGCGTTAAAGCAACGCCCACGTTTTTTCTCCCTTTCTCGTCTCTGCTTCTCTGAGCTCCGAAACTCTTGGCTCGTCAGACTTTCGGGAATCATTTCGGACTCGGTAATAGCTCGATAAGATCGCGATGACCGCGACGCTTTCGAATTTCAGATCGACAGAACGGTTTTGCCGAATATCCAGATCTTTATCCCTGGAGGATTTTGCCAGGCGACGAAGGTCCACTAGCCCGCCGTATAAGGTCATTTGTACGTGCCACGGTAGCTCGATGGCGTCACGCCAGATTTGGCGGCGCTCAGCCCCGCCTTATTTATACACCTGTTTATATGTGGGACAAGAACTCGAGCATTTCTAATAAATTCCTCGTAATTGCATCAGAGAGTCAAACTCTCTCTCTCTCTCTCTCTCTCTCGTCGGGGAAATAATACGAGATACCAAGGCCGAGATACGAATCGACGCGATCGTATTATTGCATTATAGTCGCTTCAGAGTGCTACTTTCCTACCTGTTTTACGACGTTGATCCGCGCGATGCTCCGGTTTTCGTTACGAACAAGAGGTAATAATTAATCCGATCCCATCGTCGCGAAAAGATTCGAGATTCGAATTGAAACGAAATCTGGAATCGTTCGAATAACTGCGGAAGAATTCGCAAAAGGAGAAACGAGATCGAACCAACCTGCCCGTTCGGACATGGAATTATCTTAAAAGCAGGCGCTTGATCGCGGTCGAACGCGGTGTACGGATCAGAGCGCAGCAAAACAGATCGAGCAGGTATGAATTATCCATTCGTCCGGCCCACCCGCCGGCCAGCTTCTTTTTCCGACTTTAAAAACAGTTGTACACCGTTTGAAAAAACTCTTATCAACCGTATCGAGGCACGGGCCACGATGTATTATTACCTCGCCGAGTAGGAAGTAAAGATGCACGCTCTCGAGTCTTTTCTTGAATCTTTTCCTTGTCGAAGCGAGACGAACAGCGACAACCAACGTTCAAATTTGAGCGTTCACACGTGCTTCGAGCTGCTGTTTGTTCGTGCATTAAAAAAACTGCGAAGCAGTTTGCGAGCTGAACGCAATTATTAGAGCATCAGCCTTACCAGTATCATCGTATGCTGTTCGCGAGGTGGAAGACCACGCTTGCCCCGATGCGTGGAATTTTTTTGTTTCTGGGCTTTTTGGAACTGCGCACAGTCCCAAAACTTGCCTTGATGTGCAGGCCGGAACGAACAGGCAAGATTTTTTCCGTGACTGCGCACTACGAGACAACAAAATTCCCGCTACTATTGTAATTAATCGAAAGTTCAATTTCTTTCATTGAAGATAAAAGTGACGAGAAAGTGGGGAGGGGGGGGGGCAGATCGCAATAGCGATGGTTTTCAGCATGAAAGTTTGAAGTCGGAGGAGAGGTGGCATCGCTGCCGGGAATGTATGCCAATTTGTTTGGACTCGTCGCACGAGAGGCAGTTGGAGCTACAACGCTCGGCTCTCGACGCTCGCTTTTGATTTGTGTCCTCGTTATACGCGCGGCGTGCGTGATTGCGTCACCTAATTTCGTATTCCCCGGGCCACGAGCCCGCGTAATTCCACGTTAACGAATCTCGCGAACAGAAAGAGAGAAAGAGAGCAAATCAGGCAAGATGAAGAAAGAAAGAAAGAAAGAAAGAAAGAATCCGGATAGGTAGCATCGACAACGACGATATGGACGACTCGAAGGGCGCCTTGCCAGCCACGCTGCTGCAACAGGTAGAAGAAGAAGAAGAAAAAGAGCAGGAGGAGTAGGATGGAGACGAAGAATACGACGACGTGGGAGAAGGAGCAAAGGAGCAAAGAGAGCGCGAGGCAACGTAACGAGAAGCGAGGCAACGGAAGAAAGAATACAAGAAGAAGGAAGGATTAAGAAAAAGTCGAGACAAAAAGAGTCTAGTGGGAGGAGGGGGCGGTGGAGGAGGAGGAGGAGGTAAAAGAAGCTTCCTGTTCGGGGGCTCGTTAAATCCCGTCCTGGGCATCCCGAGAGGCGAGCGTTAACTCTGGCCCAATTAGCATACACAGCGCAGGCTACATCGCGAAATACACCTGCTTCTTGCCTCCTCTCCTCTCCTCTCCTCTCTTCACCACTGCTCTCCGTTTCTCTCGCGTCGGCCAACCGTTCTCCGTCTCGCTCGGACTCGCAGGTCGCTGGCGTCGCGCAGGTGCCCCACCTGTTTCGTCTTGGCGCGTATGCGCCGCGCGATGGCCCAGCGATTTACGTCGTTCGACGAAGGACGGAAAGGCCACCGTACGTTCGCGTACGCGAGAGCTGTCCCGCAGCTCCCGCAACCTGTCATCATTATATGCAGATATCAAGAACCTCGGGGCGGAAAAAAGTGTTGTATGAAGTTGTTGTCGGCACGATCACGCAGCTGAACGAGAGAAAGACGTGGAAGGGGAGAACTTTGTATTTTGAATCGAAGAGCGCGTTCGTCGAGTATCGTCGACATGACGATGCGTAGACAGGTCGTTTCCTCCTCCTGCTATTCGTTCGCTGAATTTCGCCGTAACCAAAAAGGAATTCCGCCGAGCGGCTCGAGTCAGTCGCAGGTGAACGCGAAGGTCGGCCGCGTATATAGGCCGAGTTAAATTGGAGCACAGACGGGGCCCAGATTGCAGGTTACCGTGGTTGTTGCAGCAGGTGCTTCGGCTGCGTGCTTCTCTGCCGAGGGACAGGATCCACGGTTTTTTACGTAATTGCTCGAGGGAAGTCTCGTTTGGTGGAACGAATCACGCGTCGCGCCTTTTCTGTTAAAAAAAAGAAGGGGGAGAAAAGAGCGAGTCTCTAAACGATCGAAAAAGAGGGGAAAGAAACGAGAGGATCGGTTCCACGTCGGTGAAAAGTATCGCAAGTTGGGACAAGATGAGTCGTCTATGATGGAAGGAAGGAAGAAGAGAAAGGACAGAGCCGAGTGATGCCCGAGCCGGAGCAGAGTTGAACTCGCTTGACCCCGGTGTGTTCACCCGCACCGACGGTGCCCCAGGCCTCGTGTCGACTTCTCCTTTGCCCGTCCTCCCTGTTTCTTCCTTCTTTCTCTCTTTCTTTCGCGGCCCGGTTGGACCGCGTTCCACCCTCTCCTCCTCCTGGTTCCTATTTCTTTTTCTCGGCCGCGGTTTCAGACACGCCGCGTTCGTTTGCTCGCTTTTCATCCGCCTTTCGCTCGTTTCGCTCTGTTCCTTTTTTTCTCCTCTCCGTTTCTCGCGCTCCTTTCTATCCCTTTCCCTCGGTCACCGCGAGCGCTACAGGTGTCTGCCGCGCCTACTAGCCGACGAAGAAAAGACGGAAAGGAGAAAGCAAGAGTCGGGGGAGGGAAGAGATCGGGAGATCGTCATTGGGGTTATACCGGATCGGTGGATCGGGCGAGAGAGGCTGGAGGAAAGAAAAAAAAAACCGGCAAAATAGAAGCAAAGAACCGGACTCTGCCTACAAAAGGACCTAATAATGAATCATAATGAGCGCGCGACCACAGGCCCCGCCGTGGATTTTGTACCGTCGCTACGGCCAGGCGCGTCACTTTCATATGCAAAACGCGTACGAGGCGAGGCGCGCGTTAAGCTCATTACGCTTACGACGAGGAAACTTGAGACGTGAATTTCAGTTTGCCGAGCTGCTGCGACGCAACCGATGCAATTTGGTTTCAAACAAACGTTGAAACATAGTTGTTCGACGGAGATCAGATCGAACGTACACGGTGTCTTGTAGTTTACGCTGTAGCCGATAGGAAAGAGGTGATCCTTCGAATCTTAATAGAACGTAAAGGAGTTGAAGCTCTCTCTCTCTCTCTCTCTCTCTCTTTCTCGGAAGTTACGTCGTGTCTCGAATTAACGTACAATGTACCTACCAGTCAATTTACGTCTCGTCTTCGGAAACGTACGACGACGAAGAATCCAGCCATCGCCGTGATAGCATCGGTGAAATTGAGGCAGAAACGATTTCCTAGATCCCCGAACCTCCTTGTTTTGGAGGACCGGCGTAGATAAGATCGACGAATTTATTTAACGTTTCCACGGTCGAGTTGTTCCGCTGAATCCGACGCGCCAAGATACACACGGCAGATTACATTCCGACCGGTGTAATGAGCGGATTTAAAATCATCGTGTATCGTTTACGCGGTGTTTCGTGACAGAGTCCGTGGCCCGATCCAGCCGAGCTGGGCGAATGCCAGTCGATGATCGTTTCGGTTATTCCTCGGCAACGATAATGCCGATGATGCATGGTTTAATACGCGCTGTGGGCGATTATCGATTGGCCACGCGTCTCGATACCGCTCTCCGGCCGATCTGCTGCGAACAATTCGGCCGTCTGCCCGAAAGAAATTCAGAGAGCAAAATAAAAGAAAAAGAAGAGGCTCGATAAATAAGAGTGAAACAGGCAGAGGAAGAACGACGAATTTCTGGAAGAGAGAAAGAAAAACGTCGCCACGTTTCAGAGTTCAGAGAACGCTGAATCAATCTGAGGAATAATCGACCAGATTACTCGTTTCACTAGTGCGCTATCCTCGAACCTGATATCGTCCTTTCATCGCGGGTCCAAATAAGCGGAAATAGAAACTTTCCTAGCCGCGAAAACAGGAGGAAGATTTACGACTGGATGCGCGTTTCGATCGGTAGCAATCGTTTATCCAAGTGGCTCCGGAAATGGAGAACATCTGCCGCCCCTATGCCCGAGCAACGCGATCATCCGCGAGATTGCAGCGGGGACATTTCGTACAGGTGATGGACACACAGGTGACATATTTCATTCACTCTCCGTCTCCGTTTATCTGATCGTGTCTTTCGAATTGCACTTGACAAAAAACGCTGCAGGATCGACGAGTTTCAGTCGTCGTTAAAATCGCAATCTTCTTGCCGGATAAATCAATCGGCGGGATTGTGACCAACTTTGTTCGCAGCGAAAAAGCTCGAGCAAGTTGAAGATGTTGCCCGATCACGCGATTCCGGAGGCAGTAAGTTGACGATTGAAGATCAGTGTTTGAAAAACAACAGTAGCAGACAGGTAGGTGTAACCTCGAAAATCGCGTGGTCGCTGGCTTTCCTTGCGCGGAGAGCTGGTAATTGGGGCCCGAGCCACGACGCGACGTTTCGTGGTGGCCGTGTGCTGGCTGGCACGCCGTGCCAAACTCTACCTTCGGGCCACACTTAGCACCTTATCCACTTAGCTGCTTCTCACGGGCTGTTTCTCCTCGTCTGCTTGCGCTTCTCCACGGCGCGTCTCGTTTTATAAGGATTTTTGCTCCGGGCGACGTGACACTGTCATGCCTGGACGAGAAGAGTCTAGAGAGAGAGAGAGAAAGAGAGAGAGAGAGAGAGAGAGAGGAAGGAAAAAGAGCGGAGAAGCGCGAAAGAAGAACACAGGAGGTAAGGAGAAGAAGATTCGACGAGAGATCCGTGATGACCGGCGTGCTCTCTCGAGCGTCTCGAACGAGCAGCAAAGAACCAGGAAAACACAGGGCCGACAAACATTTCTCGAATTAATTCTCTGCCCATTTTATCTCGTGTTACTTACCGTACCTTCAGCCCGGTGTCTTGACACCGGCGCTCCTCTTTTTCTCTCCCCTCGCTCTTTTATTCACCGTACGTCGTCGTCTTTCCTGCGTACTTGCTCCGCGCCGCGGTAGAAAAATCCTCCTCCGGGTCACTGTCGGTCCAACTGCCTCCGGTGAACCCTGTGTAATTTTACTTTTTAACGTTTTAAGCGCCGTGCACACCGAACGTTATTTAATTTAAACGAGCCCTCGTCGGACCCTCGTCTCCTCTTACCTTTTCGGTCCGCCGAACAACGCGCCGAACAACCGGCCGAGGAACAACGAAGGAAATCGAGGCGCGAGCGTTGCTAACGAGTTGCAAAGTAGTCTCTCGAGCGCGCATGCGGGAATTCATTACGCCGGCGGATCACGCGGGAATAAATTTCCATAATATTTGGCAGGTTGACACGCCTCGCGAAGACCGACTGACCCCGCTCGCGGGCAACCGACCCCCGTCCCGACCTTCCTCCTCCGTTTCAGCGAGGATCGAGGCTCGCAGCTCACGATCACGACGCCTCGGTGATCGTTATCGAGAGATCGCGGCCCCTCTTTCCAAACCGAATCCTTTCGTTACTCGTGTGTAACACATGACCGCGTGAGTCGTAGTAGTTTCACATGCCTCGAGATTCTTTCCCCCGTCCGGGGGATATCGAAACGCGGATAGAGAACGAGCGTATGATTACGCCCCGGCCAGATATTATTCATAATCGTGTTCCCAGATACTGAAGGTTGGTGGGAGGGGTAAGAGGGTGGATCGGCCGGGGGGTGAATTAATAAGCAGTAAAGAGGGCCGCGAGCGGCGTTTGACCGGCGTACCCCTAATTATCTGTGCGGCTCGGTCGCACGCGGGCCCCTTAATGCACGTTTCGTGGGCACACAAAGCGCGCAAGAGCGTGTTGTTGGAGCTGGCGAGCGCGCGCGTGGGCCGTACGCGGCGGGCATACGACCACTCAAGGGCTTCCCCCCGTCCCTTGTGTTTGGATGTTAATAATGTTAATGGGCCGGAGGTTAAGCTTATCTGTCATGCGGGACCTCAATAGAGAGACGAGCCGCGCGCGTTTTCTCCGAGCAGCTCTCACACTCTCTCTCTCTCTCTCTCTCTCCTCGGTCGTCCGCTTCGCGAACAACAGACCGTTGAAGTGGCGTTGAAGACCGATCCGAAACGTCTGGCAAATGGTATTAATCTCGGGCCGCTATTCGCGTGGACCACGTTCGATGGACACGAGTTTCGTCTTAGGGGTGTGTTTTTGTGCCCGACCGAGAGATTAATAAGCGTGGTATTTTCATTCGGGTACGATCACCACAAGATATTTTATTTTATCACGGGGATTTGCTGGAAAACCTCTCGTGAAACGAACATCTCACGGGCACGAAGGTGAAATAATCCACGATACTTGATAATAGTTATTTTATTCGTTTCGTACATCCGTTTATCAGATTTGTTTTTCTTTTTTCTTTCTTTTATTAAAACGGCCTCGTTTTTTATCACGAAATCATTTCTGGTATTAATCGCGATAAGATCGTACCGTTGTCCGAAATGGTGAAGCTTCGCCGAGGTGAAGCCCGTGTTCACTGCTTAGCGAAATATCGATGTTTCGTTGGCGCGCCTGCGGCGTGTCGACCGGCGGTCGATCGCCGAGTTCCGGCGATTCGGCGATCGGCTCTTTGATCGTGCGTACTTCACCAGACTGTTGGGGCCCCGCGGGCGTCGTCGCAACCTCTTGCGAACCCCATCAACGACCAAGGTGAAAGGGTTGCACGAACCGTTCGAATCGTTTCACGATGCACGTTTCACGATCCGTGGACGATCTCGTGGGTTTGTTCGTGGATTCACCCGGAATCCGCAACGATTGAAAAATCGTGCTTACGACCTTGCCTCCCTGGCCGGGCGTGAATCGCCGCCGCAGACAAATCGCCGACGACTCCTTTCAGCAGCTCGAGCACCAACCACAAAGCTCGAAGATATATCAGTCTTTGCGTTCCAACGAGATCGCCTAATAGCGGTCATTATTTATCTGCGGCCCGCGTTAATGTTATCCGAAATCGGCGTGACCGTGCCCGCGCGTGGACCTCGCCGCCGATGATTGCGACTGACGCGTCCTCGTCATTCGCGATTTACCTCTCGCGCGGTAACCTTTGTCTCTTAGAGATATTTCGCTGAGAAAACTGGAATTTATTTCCTTGGAGGTGTTTTTTTTTCTTTTCTTTCTTTTGTCTCTCTCTTTCGAGGAGATTCCGATTCCACGGACGGATTACTTTGAAATTTATAACAGTCTGCTCGGTTTTTCCAAACAAAAAAAAGGATATCGATTCTCAAATCGGCGGCGGTGGCCAACCGTAGGGCGCATTAGTCTCGCATGTGTCTCTCGAAGCCACGTTACAGTTGCAGCGGTCGCGTATAATCGAGCGGTTAGCGCGAGTCGAGTGCATAAATCGAACTAACGGTAGAGCGGCTGTTCTCAAAGCCGAGAACGAGAAACACCTTTTCCCGTACTCTCTCTCTCTCTCTCTCTCTTTGTGTCTGTGTTCTCTTTCGATCGTTTCAAACTCGCCGAGTCTCTGAATTAATAGCCCCGTTTCCCGAACTCTGTATTTGGAATAAATACGTGGCCAAACGTCCCACTCATCAAAATCCTTTCTATCGCGAGAGTGCAACTGCCTCCTGCAACGGCTTATCGTAGGATTTATGGCGCGACGTTTATCAACGAATCGAGTTGTTCGTTTTTGCTGTTTCGGGAATCCCTCGACGATATCCACCTGTAGCCAGCCTTCTCTCCTTCGCAGACAAAATCCTCCACGCTCGATTTGATCCCCCCCTCCCCCTATTCGAATCCTAATTAGCCGCTTTGCGTCTGCCAGTGTTGTTGCCCGCGAATACAAGCACCATCTGTCCTTGGCGATAAATCAAACGTTTCTCCGCGCCTCGAACCGAGCGCGAGCGCGGTCCTTCCTCCACGCCGACGGCAATCAGCACATGCTAATACGAATAATCCTAGGCCGCACGCTGGCAGGTAATTAGAAGAATGGTCGAGGGATGTCCACGAGCCACGTCCAGTCGTTAATTGTCGCGGTCGGTGAATACCGACTAGATCTCGTTCGTCCCTGGCGTTCCTCGTTTAATCCGTCGCTTAACAGCGTCGCGCCAGTGCATGAGCGACCGGAGACGCGAAGCGTTTAAGAGTCACGGGTAAAGAAAGAAAAGAAAAGCACGAGCATGGAGAGGGCGGTGAAGGAACGGCGTTAAAAACGCTGCTAAAAGGCTCGCCAGCTTGTACGAATTCATTCGGCAAATATATCTTTCGCGGAGGAACGCGTACACGTACTTGTTCGCCTTTTGGTCAGCCAGCGCGTCGAAAGGAGGGGGATATTTTACACGTTTGGCGGAGGAAGGCCATGCTAAACGCATTCCTATGCGAGACCTTCTTCTTCTTCTCTCGCCTCTCGTGGTTAGTCTTTATTTGCCTTGTTTCGGGAAATTCTCCAGGCAAAGTCTCTATCGAACCTCGCGCGCCAGATGTCCTTCGAAATTTTACTTTCGCCAGAGTTTCCTACTTTTTCCGATAGGCACGGTAAGATACATTGTGGATTTTAAAACTTAAAGAGATGGTCTTCCCACCCCCGGCGCGCGAGTGGCTTCGTTCAGGTGCGAACGTTCAGCGTCGTAGATCAAAGGCGGCGATCGATGGCCGCGCGACGATCATCTTCAGGTAGGAAGAGGAAAGCAAGAGACGAAACACAGGGTCCCCGCGGCCGTCATCCGTGGAATGTATAATCGAGATTCCGCGGGGCAAAGCACACACTTGTTGCCCGGCTGCCTGTTTTGTCTCGTGCCCCGATGATTTTAAATTACGCCGGTATCGCCGGGCGATCAGTGCCACGGCCACGGCGGAGGTACCTGTTGGACCGGGCTAAGAAGCCTGGGCTACGGCTCTTTCCAGCCGGGATACCACGACCCGCGATACCAGCGACGTGTTTAGACCCCACGGAGCCCCTCCCCCCTCCCTGGATCACGTTATCTCGTTTGTCGCGCGCTATCTGTCCGTCCGTCCGTCCGCTCGAGAACTCTCGCAACTCGCTGCCTCGTGCATCGCGGCCGTTTTTATGTTTCTCGCAGCCAGTCCTTTGATCGATCGTCGAGCAACTCGACTGTTTTACGAGCGTTTGACGTCTCTCCCGGGATAGGACGTTGGACTCTGTGATTTTTTTCAAAGTCTTACTTGCGAAAAGTTGTTTTTTTCTGACCTTTGCGACGAGCGCACGAGTTCTCTTCACTTTCACCTTCTCGCGTCAGTTTTGAGAAATTACGAGATATTTTCCGATCAATTTCTTACGATCGACAATTCGGTAATCCGACGGTGTAGAGATCATTCTCTTTGCGAAAGTGTACGATCGTTGACCGGCAAGTGCAAGGAAATCCACCGAGAAGGCGAGAAGAAGGGTTGGTACGCTCCTGAAAAAGGATGCCTGGTACTCCCGGATCGCGATGGTGGGGGGCGGGGGAGTCGCGAGTAAAAGAGGCGAGCGAGTTAGGTATGTTGTTTAAATAAGAGCAACGCGAGTCGCCCAAGGGCGAAAGTTGTTGCAGCTCTCGAGCCGGCTGGTGCACACACACACCGCGGCCGCACGATCGTACCGTCCAACAAATATAAATGCGGCTGCTATCGGGGACAAGTGCTACGGAATTTTCGATTTCGAAGGACGTCCCGTTGAAGGGAACATCGTGTACGAGGGTCGTCTGCGTAGGTAAAAATTACCGAATCCTTCAACGTCGATTCCGATGTGACACGAGTCGTCCGATTCGTTTATTCGTGTGGATACGAATCCTTCCAACGATCGACACTTCTAAAGTTCCGTCGTGAAAATTAAAGAATGAAAAAGCGGCGTTGCTTTGCGATACGTCCCGCTGTATTCGTTTCCAATTAGCGAGCGAAATTGATTACGCCTGCTCGTACGGAGGATTGAAAAAACACGATCACCTTCGATCGACGCGATTACCACGCGAGGAAAATAAGCCACGATTGTTAATCGTCCGATGGTTAATGGTTCTCTGGTCTTAAACGTGCTCAATTGACTCGAACGAGCTGTTCACGGACGTTGCTGCTACTTGTTATCAGCTCTTCGAGCAATGAGATATTTCACACGTTTACTGCGAAAATATTTATTACTGTAAGGCCGTCGTAAATCACGAACGGTGAACCACTGCAGTGAACTATCATCCACTGCAAATACACCTAGCAACTATTTGCATTTATTTACAATTAAATCATCGTCAAGGGCACTCAAGTTTCAACGCCAGTCGAAAATATTCTGCAGCGTCTGTGTTTGATCTTGAGATGAAACGAAACGGTTCGTTGCCGGCGTCTGAGTTTTATACTTCTTTACACTCGTCTCGCGTCACACAGCGACGAATTCAACCGGCCGACCAGTCGGCTAATTAACGCTCGACGATATACAATCGTCCGGCACCGGTAAAACACGTCAGTCCGGGATTTTCAGAAAAGTGAAATTTCGCGAGATGATGAAACATTATGACCGTTTTATAGTTTTGCGAATCGTTGGTCGCGAGTAACGCGAGGCACGGGCAACGATCGTGTCGCAGCGTCCTCGGTTCCCCCCGTTGGTTACTTGGTTAAGAAAATCGGCGCTCGATCGAGAATCAGCGGGAAAAAAGAGGCGGGTTCTCACGCTGCATCGCGAATACACGCGTACGCAGAGGGCCCAGACCGGTCAAGTAATTGCGGCAGGATCGGCGAGCGCATCAGCAACGAGGCAGCAACGAGGCAATTCTGGGCATAACTATGTATGTCTGAGAGCCGCGTAATAGAGTGGGTAAGGCGCTCTCCTGCTTTATCGGGCATACCGTGCGTGCCTGGATTATTATATACGTCACGAGCGACGATGAGGGCTCGAATTACATCGTACGCGTCGGATAATTAGCGTGTGCACGCTCCATCACCGACTGTCGTTCGAGCCTACTAATGACTTTATCAATAAAACTCGGTGCCTGCGTGTCATCGCGTATCATGGGAGCTACTCGGATAATTGCGCCGATGGAAATTCTTCGTCGTGCCTTGAGACCTCTTGCGCAACCGAGGCTGCTTGAACTTTTGGATTTTGAAAGCTTTTGTTTCGGAAGAGGAAGTTTTATTTTGCCTTTAGAGATATATACATGGAGACATCTTGGAGTAATATACTTTAGCCAAAACTCGAGACGAGTTTTTTCTATTTTTTCTATCCAACAGTTATAAAATGTGAAATTATTTTTAACAAAAAGATCTTTCTCGATCTATTGCGATTTAGAAAAAACCGGTATAACTCTTAGGTTAATCTCTTACAAATTTAAGGTTAGATTTTTGTTCGAAAAATTAAAGTTCGTAAAAAAAAAAATTCTAGGCGCTTATCAAAGAATTCAAAACGGATTAACAAACTTGGAAAACGATTCGATCAATGTGTATTAATTTTGTTCGGTGGCGGCGCTCCAGCGAAAGGGGTAATAAGGGGTAATATCAAAAAACAAAAAAAAAAGATGGCCGATGAGTGTCGACGCTGGCGCAAGAGTTTCCCAGACATTCGTTCCGATTTATCCGTGGTCGGGGGCATCTTTATCGACCAACGAGTCATTAAGGAAGGATTAGAGGATGGTCCTGCTGAACCTGCTCCTGTAACTGCATGTTCAGATGTACCTACGTTGTAGCACTGGTCCGACTCGCTATCAACAATATCACCTAACCGCATTCCCAATCGTTTTATCGCGCGATCGCAGCGGCCGATACGGCGCAGCCAGGCGGCAGAACCATCGCGACGCTGTTAGTTAGCCGCGAAATAACTTACTTACTTCTACCTCCAATTACCCGGATACGGGAGGACGGCTCATTTTTGCATGACGTATCGATTCGTTTCTCGCGCGAAACCACCACACCGCTGTCGTATCTCCACGGTTCTTACGTGTTTCCAACGAGCACGATTTCTCGGGTCGCCATGGTCCCTGCCGCGGGAGGTAGTCGTTCAGATATTAAAATTAACCAGATAAAATCAGCGGATGGATAGAGTGGTTCAATTGCACGGAGTAGTCGACTGACTCTCACTCTCTCTCTCTCTCTCTCTCTCTCTCTCTCTCTCCGAGCACCGGTTGCAGTTGCGGCTCAATAAGGAACTTGCAAACGATCCTCTGTTCTTGCTACGTGTCTTCTGTGCAGGACAGAGAAACGAGGAAGCAGACCGTTTGGCTCGTAGATCGGTGAAAATTGTGCACGTTGTAATTAAAAGTCGAGTTTACGATCGGGGAAAAATCGAACGGTCTCCGCTCAGCTGGTATCGTGGAAAAAGTGTAACCAAGTATATATTCGAATAAAATCGGGCAGCGTAACGTATTGGTGCATGAAGTGTGAAACGTATTTGCGCAAAGGTCCTCGTTGAATTGAACGAATTCGATCGGGAAAGTTATCTGAATCTAGAAACGATAGATCAGCTCGAATCCAAGGACAACATCAGCTTCAGCATCAGCTGATTATTCAGTGGAAGAAACGAAAGGGAAGCAAGGTGGAGAAGTCGAGGAGGTCACCTTGGTCGCCTCCGCTTCTTATTCTTCTTTTGTCCAACGTTTTCTCTCGCCTTTCCCCCTGTCCACCCTCAGTTGTGGCTCCTTTCTCGCGGTTATGATCGGACCGCAGACCACGACCATTGTTCGAAAGGCAGCCGGGGTCGGTTCGTCTCGTTATATGAGTGCAATGCTGGCATAGTCGAGAGATAAACAGCGCTATGGGGGCTCTCCGCCACTATATGGAGAGAAGAGAGCGAAGATATCCATATAGCGGACCGTGAGAGGTGCATCTAATGGGGCGACAATCGCATATCGTTAGGGATACAGTCCCTGGCAAAATCTTTGCCGCAACCACGTCGGAGGTCCACGTCTATCGGGCGAGGAGAGGATTCGCGGCGTGAACCTGCCGATTTCCATCTGCAGGTTCAATCGTCAACCTTCTCCTAGAGCACGTTGTACTCTATCGCGAGCTACATCACAACTACGACTATTTCCATGTGTACCGTTTCTGCGAGTCGAAAAATTTATTGCACTTCCTTGAGTATCTGGCCTCATCTGGTTTCGAAGAATTTCTTGGCCGCCAGAAGGTTTGATTTTTGAACAACTTCGAATCTATAAAACATCATCCTACATTCGTAAGAATGTCGTAATCATAGATAGACGTTCACGAACCAGACGTTGTCGTGATATTGAAAAGAAGTTGCAGAGCATTGATAACTGCTAACCTGGCTGAGCGATGCAATTAATTCACTCGTTCTCGCGCATCACTCATTGTTGCTACACGTGCATTCCGCAAATGCGGCGATATTGCGTAACGTAGATCCCAGTTGGATTTGCAAGTGCGCGTCTGCGTGGTGTAAGCGTATTAAAAGCGTCGTAGCCCGCGTTGGTCCAAAACGTTGACCGGTACCACGCCGATCGTGGTCTTTCACTCCACTCGTTAAATCACATCTGCATCAACCACGGAGTTTACATAAGTCAGCCAAAGTGGCTCCGCTAACGATCCGGAAGAAGGACCGCATCGGCGAAATTGCAGTTAATGGCATGGTTCAACGCCCACCGCCGTGCTTTTTGCCCCGGCGATGGTGAAAAAGACCCGAAGAAATATGAGACTTTATTCAACCCACCACCCTCCCCCGGTGTAACTTACGATTTAATGAACCTCTCGCCGCGGAATAAAAGGCAACGTTACTTTAATAACAGGGGAAAATGCTAATGTTATTAAATCCACTTTCCGTGTACACGACGAATTTACAAGATAATTGATACGGAGGATGGAACACTCGGAGCAAGAAACTCGGCGTTCGCGGACGCGAGTTCTTCCCTTCGCTTCGCTCTCGGTTCTCGCGATGGATCCGCGGGGGATGTGAGGGGGTGGAGGAAGAGAAGGTGGGAATGGTTTTACGAGAAGGAGAGAAAGAGTCGAGAGAGGAAAGAAGAGAAGGGAAGAAAAAAGAGGAGAGGAAAGGAAACGAAAACGAGTTGCCGAGGGAACTTCATCGAAATCACGGTGATCGTTAATCACGCTGCTTATCGATGCACACGTGTCGGCACAATAAGCGGCTATCGAGAACCTTTTCTCGATCTACCGATGGTCTTCCACCAAGGTGGGAACAATGGTGTTGTCCAATTATTAAGAGAAACGGGGCCCCCATCAGCCGCAAAAACGCTGGCGGAGGTCGATCAAGTTTTGATAAACCGTGTAATTTCGCGCGGTTGTATCGCGCGAACAAAGACGTGCACTTATCGTTACCCACAAGGAAACTTGCACCTCCCGCCATTCCCTCTACCTGTTGTATCCACTAAATTTTTCTGGCCACGACCATTCTTACGTTACGCCGTTACAAGCTGTTACGTCCAAGTCGTTGCGTTACCTCCGACCGATTGTTGAACAAACAACAACGGATAGAAACTGTGGAAAAACTCGTATCACGAAGAGTCGAAGCGCAGCAGCCGCCACGAGCAGCCAGAAGTACTCTTCTGGGTTATTGCAGAGCGAGTTACGCGAGTTACGCGAGCAAGGGGGAACGGGAACAGCTGGAACCGGCCCGTTTTGGCGGGCAACACGGTCCAAAAGCAGCGAGCAGGAGCAACTAATGACCGTCGTAATCGTGCGTCCGTACAGGAAGCTCTGGCGGCTCTGGTGCACGCCTCTCGCCTCTCGACACTTTCTATTATCACATCGACAAATCCAGACTAGGGCCCCGGTTGGGGCAGCAGGGGTTGCTTGCGGTAGCCGCGCGTGTAAACGTAACGCTAGATAAGTTACGAGCGGCTGCGCCGAGCGGTTTCGCGCGGTCTCTCGCTCCGCGAGGATAGAGGCGAGCTACTCGCGCAACCGTCTTAAAGAGGCGGCGCGGCCGCCATGTACGGAATATCTGTACGCCGGGGCTGGTTCGCTGGTTACGTTCTTCCTCGTTGGGAGAGTGGCCCCACGTGGGAAAAAATGTCACATTATTCTCCTATATGGTGATGCAGTACGCCGCTCACTTAGAAATTTATCCTCTTAGAGCCCTCCTCTGTGGCCTCGTCCAGAACCGCATGCAAGTCAGCGGGAGAAGCGGGAGGAGGAGGACACCTGATGCTTATACGGTCTTGTGGGAGTTACGAGACTCATGGCTACCGGCAGCTTCATGGACGGATCGTGGAGATCGCCAGCAGATCGTTTGCCTCCCCGTGACACGATATATTCGTTCGACTGGCGAGAGCGGACACTCGCGAGAGAAACGATCTGCCTTCTTCCACGCAAATTCCACCTCGAACGCTACGCGTTTCTTCGACATTTGTTTCCTCGGCGGATTAAGCGTAGTAAAGTGTTTGTCTTTTTTTTTATCCTTTCTCCTTTTTTCACCGGTCAAGGATTTGCGAAGACTACCGGCTTTAAATCGGCCATTGCTCCCCTTTCAAAAGCGTAATCCTTCGGCGTTCGACCTTCGAAGCTCGTGTGCCTCCTTTTGCTCGCCAGCCTGGTGAAAAGCAACAGCTCAACACTTGCTTTTTGCGAGTTTCGTTACACCTAATTCTCGAATCGAATTTTAAGTTTGAACTTCGCGACGAGAGTTCGATGCGAATGACCACGGTAAAGAAGGATAGCTTTTGCAGGCAGGAACGTGATCTCTAGGAAGTGAAACGCGACGTGAAAGTCAACGCGAAAAGCAGTTTCGACTGTTCCTCGCTGCGATCGGGGAGTGACAGATCGGATGGAAGTCGTCCCATATCGTGTACGTCTTCCAAGATCGATACACTCGAGCGCACCCACGCGATGCGTTCGTGCATTCACCAACGTTCACTCTCTTCTCTGTATTATTTTCCTATACGACGATCCAACCATAAAACATCCTCCATTGTATCGCGTAGAAAATTCACTTTGCGTACATTTCGATCCCGCGATTTTTCCAACGCTGTCCCTCTCGTCGTGCGCGACCGACTGTTTCACCTCGTGACGAACGTCCTCGACGTACAGATTACGCATCTCTGGTCGCTGATGGAAACGAGCAACGTCTTCAAGACTAATGATCCAATTACCATCCGTTTCAATGGATCCTTGAGAGTACTCGCTGTTTAAGGCTTCTCAAGGATCGCCACGATAAAATGCAATTTTCTCTCGCGTTCCTCGGTCACTCGAACAGGTCCGAAGTCTCGCTTGGTAGCGGACAAACAGCAGATATCAAAAGCGGGAATAACTTTCGCCAACGCGATGACACCCGATCGACAAGTAATTAAAAGTCCCAGTCACGGATGAACGTGTCAATCCGAGTGGTACGAATTCGATTGCGTCATTGCCTCGTTCGAGGGCGTCGTATCGACAAAGTCGATCGATCGATCGATCGATCTGACCCTCGTTCGCTCGGTCCCGGAGCCCTGCTGCCCTCGCGATTGCGTCACCTAAGCGAAGGACGAAGAAATCATCGACACCTTCCATCGTGCTCTCGGACGGGCAATCTGTTGGCACGATCGACGCGCTCGACAATTATCTCTCCGTCCGTCCGTCTGTCGACAGAGGATCTCGACAGAAGGAAGGACTGGCCAGCCTCGAAACGACCGTTCGGGATATTTATTCCTCGGGAGGATATCCTCGGATCGTATCTGCGAAGGAGAGAAGTCTCGGCGCTGCTCCACGAGATCCCATCGAGCCGAGTGTTTCGCATCGCCGACAGGCGTTCGCGAAAAACGAACAGACCGGCCATTTGCTCGGATTCCTTTCGATGCCTCGCGGTCTTCGCTGAAATTTGTGTGGACGTCCCGGCATCGCCAAGTGATCTTTCAGATCAACTGACGCCGCGTCATTCACGTCGTTCGCAGCGAGTTTTTGCGTTTTTACTTCCACTTGCAAATGGAAGGTTATTTCGCCATTTCAGTTCTACCTGCTAGATGTCTGTTTAAGGGAGAAGTTTGAAGTTCAACGCTGGCAATGTAACGTCTATCTAACTGCAATTAATAATTACATTGTGTTTGTCGATAAAAGTCAGCTTGCCAAATTTGAGATTCAACAACGAGATCCTTCATAAAGCTCTGTTAATTTCGGGCACGAAAGAGTATTTTTTTTTTCTTTTTCCAAAAAATAAAAATCATCGTGTCATGAACTAACGGAAGTATCACACAGGCAAGTTTCCAGAAACATGTACTGGAATACGAACGTTGAACTCGACTCGCTTGGAATCATTTTCTGTATGTTTTACGAAAGTCACGTTTTCATGACAACGATCAACAACCTGTTAGAGATCCAGAGTTTCGGCATTTTGATTATTACCGATCTGGAGAAGACATTGAATATCAATCGCACGTCTGCGCCAACGAATCGAATTTATCAGCAGATTTGCATCATCGCGTCGAATCTCGCTATAAATTTCGGTGACTGCAATGTAGTATCACTCAACAGCCAACAGGAGGATTTATGCCTCGCGTATCCCCAAAATCGAGACGAGAACTTCGCTGTTTGGATCGCTTCACTGTGTCGGTATTGCCTACGAAACGATCGGATTTTTCTACAATCTGAGGGAAGAGATATTGAAACAACGGTAACGTTGAGTTATTACGATCGATTCGATGCCGAGGCGTAACGAGCACAGCGTGATAAATCGGCGAGATATCGTAATGTAACTCCCTACCTATTGGAACTTTTAATCAGCCTGCGAAAAGATTGAAAAGACTCGTTCGTTTTTTTTTTTTTTTTTTCTCATAAATTCCAATCGGCTTTATGTGTTATCACCGGTTTGTTTAAATTTCTAAATCGCCGGTTTGTTTGTTTAAATTTCTACGAAACGCACCCTTGCCTCGGAGGAGGCGAACTGATGAGTTTTAAACTTAAGAAAGGGATGAACCTGGTTGTAAGAAACTTGCAACTCGTACGAAATAAAAGATAGAAAAGGAAACTTCCAATTTACGAAGTGCAATACTAGCGGCACCGTGAATTGAACTTGAGACCTTTCGTCTGACCGATCATCGAAGCAACGAGCGATCAAGAGAGCGGCGTAATTTTTCACCGATCAACGCGCAAGGTGCACTAAACGTCAACGCTGAGTTATTACGATAGATTCGATGGCGAGTGGCAACAAAGCGACGTAATAAATTGACAGGGGCACCGTGCCACTCTCGATCTGCCCCATGGTGGTCTACCGCTTCGATATGTCGAACGATCTCGCGCATGTAGGCGCAATAGTCGGCAGGCCAGCGCCGTTTTGCATAATACGACCAGACGCCTGCTGCTCCGTCGTCCCTTTACATGTCACGGAACCGCCACCTTCACCGCGTCTCGCCGAGCTAGTCCAATCCAAATACACGTATATGTGTACACGCTCCGCGCGCGCGCAAATGCCGACAGATTCGCTCTTCTCAACTTTCCTCGCGCTATCCTCTGAAAAAATCTCGCAAAAAGGTTCGACTGTTCACTACGACGATGACGACGAAGTTGGCCGATAATCGCGGTCGTACGACTGCACCAGCGCCGAGAGATCGAGCTTATTACCACCCAGGGCGTCGTCACGTGTTGAACGAGCGCGGATTCCACGCGCGAGTGCCACGTTGAAGTCTTATTTATTGTGGCGCGCGAATGGCACGAACGGTATCGCAGCCAGGCCGCGTTTATTTTTTCTTTTTCTTTTTCTCTTTCTTTCTTCCTTTCTTTCTCCCCTCCTCATTCTCAGTCGATTATCGCCGCGAGTTATTACGTCGGTTCTTTCAGCGGCGGTGAAAGGTCGCGCTCACGGCTCGATAAGGGTCACTCGCCGATGCCGAGCGTACCGGCCGAGATACCGCCGCAATATTTCAGATAACGCCGCGCCGCGCGTTCTCGGATGCGCCGCCGCGCGCTTCAAGATCACCGGCCGGCCATTCTCTAACACACACGGCTGACACGGGCTCTCCTAACTCGCATGATTCCCCGGCCGTGTATACACGTATTGTGTGTACGTCCACTATTTATATTAAAGCCTCTCGATCTGGATGGAATGCGGCAGTGAGTGGAGCTTTCGCGCCGCGCTTTCGACCACGGTGCTTTTCGTCCGCAGCACACTTTCCACCGCGGACGTATTCCTTCGCATGGGAAGAAAGTGCTCGATGAGAACTTTGGTTGTGCAAGTCATGCGCGTGTTAGGCTCGTAGCATATACTTTGGAAGAAAGACATGCAAGGATCGTGTGCAGTCCTCTTCGGTCTCTGCTAATTAATTTTGCAAATAACTCGAAATAACTTTCAGTAACTTAACTTTTTTTGTATCGTCTATTGTGTCGGCAATTTATTTACGAAGCCTCGTCGCTTCAAATATTGGAAATGATAATTCAAATGGTATTTAAGATGAAATTCTGTCGCGTGATGTCGTTTAAATTTAACGCGCATTTGCTAGAACAAGTATAATATGCAAGTATTAATGATATCTAAACAGTTTCTTCCAATCTTTGGCAAAATAATATCCTCCGCCATCCTTTAAACATTCGTAAGAAGCCTAGTGAATTATGAGTGTCAATTAACTCGGAACTGTCTTCTTCTTACATAGCGCGTACGTCGTTATTATAGCTTTCATTCTAGGCGTCTGTTCAAATATTATACATCGTGTATCATACAACGCTAAATGTATATTCCGTTGTAATTATCAATGATAAAAAAGAGCTAAATGATATAAGCTAAATTTAAGTACGATATCCCCTCGTGAAGGGACAATCGTTTTTAAGTGGTTGAAATTCAGTCCGATCGCGTCGTTCATTTCGCTACGCATCTCGCGGTCACGATCTCGCGTTTTAATAAACGAAACTAGTCGTTAGATGGCCGTGATATTCCGAATGTTAACCGTGATCCAATTGCCAATAGTCGGATCTGGCGTACTGGTTGTTCACCGGCCGATTTCAAGTTGTTCGGATAAAGATTTCCGTTGCCATTATCGTTAATATGATCTGGAGATTGCGGACGATTCACGGGACTGAACGATATTCCAAGCGGAGAGGGAAGGATAGCTTTTGAATCGCGGCGGGAGGCTTGGTTCGCGATACTAGACTTGTGCGTGATACTAGTTAGAGAAATCATAACGTACTTACCGAGCCAATACGAGCGCCATTAAAGTAAACCGAGCGAGGAATCGATTCCGGGGGCCTTCATCGAGCGGCGATCGACCGGCAGATACCTTTCGTTTCGTTCGAAGACGCCGCGAACGATGGGTCTCGCGTGTTGTCTTTCTCTACCGGTCAAGCCTCCGATATTCTTCTCGTCTCGTTTCAATCTCTCGTCGTTCAAACTATCGTCCAAGCTGGATACACGGATGCAGAAACGCCGCGAAACGTGAGTACAAATCGATTCCGGCCCTGGCCACATTCTACTCGACTCTCTGATTGGAATATTAGATTTATCTTCGACTTTATAAAGACCGGTTGGTCATTTGTCGCTGACTGTAAAATTCAAAAAACGGACGACCGAAAAGAGATTTTTGTTATTTCTAGAAAAGTGACAATTGTATTTACCTTTTTATTCGTTATACACGGTGATTTACGCAACTTGCACTGAAATAAACTCTTAAATTACGCGTCTAATGAAAAATCGTTCAATACAAAAGTTGTATGGTTTCTGGGGAAGCAAATGGTCTATGGCTCCTAATGCTCTATGCAATTTTCATCCTCAAGATTATCGTAAAATATCTCCTTTAGGTTTAAGGCCAACTTAAGACTTAATACCTTTTTACTTGGAATTTAATATTCTTTCGATTTACGATGAACAAAATATATGGTCCAATTAAAAAGAATAAAGATGAGCTTCGAAATTTCAGAACACATAAAAAATTGATACGCCATATTTTGCCTCCCTTAAAACCGTACAACTCTTGTATTAAATAACTTTTCACTAGCCGTGTAATTATAAAAATTGTTTCACTTGTGCAAGTTACGGTGAATCATCAATTCAGGATCATGTACAGGATCTCCTCGATTTGAAATCTCCTGTCTGCTGGTACAAACACAGATTTATCAAAGCCAGTGGAATCTGTCATCTTGATCCACTGAAAATTGACGACGGAGGCAATTCCAGAGCGACGCGAAGAACGAGTCAATCGAAGTATCGCCTAAACCGCGCAGCACGAGACATACATACGA
Source organism: Tetragonula carbonaria (assembly GCA_032399595.1). Taxonomy (NCBI): domain Eukaryota; kingdom Metazoa; phylum Arthropoda; class Insecta; order Hymenoptera; family Apidae; genus Tetragonula; species Tetragonula carbonaria. The sequence goes on from JAUCRC010000014.1 coordinate 9,503,608, forward strand.
GATAGAAGCCGAATAAAAATTGCTTTCGGCGTTCTCCTCGTTTCCTTTTTTCGTCTCCGTTTCGATGGAAGTTTCGAAGGAAGACGGCAGCACGATGACGGATAGCTGTCGCTTATAGGGTCCCTTCTTATAAGGCTCCCTATGGTCGTTGGGCCCATTACGATTCATTGCCGCGTGATGGATGTCCCTCGTTTTGCTCTCGATGGTTGATTGAGTAAGCTGCGCCTCGCCCATCGTGCAGAGATCCGTTTGATTTCGTACGAAATTATATTCAACACGCCTGCGGTATCATTCGCCGTGTGTCATACGTCGACGATGCAGCTCGCAATTCCAAACGATTCGACGCGATTTATGGGCTTGTTTGCCGCAATCGTCGCACTTGCGCAACTCCTCGCCTGGCGCGAATTTTCTACGAAAGGGTGTTTCAAGGCGTGTTTCTTTTCGCAGAATGATAAATCAGGCAATGCCGATCGGCGGAATATTTCGATATACGTGTAACTACTAAAGAAGTACTTTGAATGGACTTTAAATCGATCGACAGTATTTCAGATCTATAAACATCTTCGAGAAATTAAACTAAACTCGAGACTCGAAGAATTTTCAAGTTCGTAAAAATCAACTGTCTGACGTTTCAAACCATAAATCTTCCTGCTCTGCCGTAAGAATCAGATCTCGAAGTAGAAAGAACCGCGCAATAATACAATTAAACCTTCGTTCGTATCATGAACCAATCATCGTCCTATTAATCGCTCCCCCGACGAAATCGAGCGTCAAGAGAGTCAGCCAGCAGCTACTGAAACGCTTCGGCATCACCTGTGCCCGTGGTTAACCACGTCTAGAAGGTAGAAAGGTTGCATTTAGCCGGACACCTCTCGGTTGACTGATGCCGGTCGCTTATCGAGGCGACGTCTGAAACGGATTGAAATATGTCCACGTTCGCGTCTCGCCCGGGGTCGTCGAACCCCGTTGGGCTCTCGCGAGGCCTCTCTCGCCCTCCTCTTGCCACTCGAATTCCTAATGTTCGGTTATGATAGCCGGGAGAAGTTACGGGGGCCGGTCGCAGCGGGACACCACGATGGGTGGAGAACAGTCGGCAGCAGCCATCATCGGGAATTAGTGCTGTTCCGAGAAGAAGAAGAAGAAGAGAAGCTTGTCGAACTCGAACGACGTGTCGGTGACGTTCGTGGATTCCTGTCTCAGCCCCCGTCACGATCGCGCGCGTTTCCCCGCGACCGATAACGTTCTCCGCCGATCGCCTTTTTCGGGCTTGTTGTCGAGAACGATCGTGCTGGATTCGGTGAACTTTTTTGTGGCTCGCCGATTGAACATTGCCTTGCTTTTTCACCTTCGGTGTGTCTCTTTATCTTTCGTACATACATACCTGAAGTAAAATGATTTATCATGATCGAAGCTTATGGGAAACACGTTATATTCCTTTCAGCTTGCGGCACTTTTCCTGAAATATAAAGTAAACTTTACAAACTTTAGCGAGACGTTGAAGAATCGAAGAAAAAAGGAAGAAAAAATAAATTGAGAAACTTTCGAGCTTGGAGGAACAAAAATTTGAACAATAGCGGCTGCTTGAAAAGCTACCGAAAGGACTAGAAGAAAAAAAAAGAAAAAAGAAGAAAAAGAAGAAGAGAGGGAGTCGTTGGAGGCGCGAACCGGTCCGGAAGGAATGACAAGAACGCCCTTTCACGCCGGGACGAGAGATAGTTTATCGAAGGGCAGCACGGTGGAGGGCGGTTGCTCGATATCTCATTCGAAACGCGATGGAACGGTTAATTTACGGATGGTCCCAGCGCGAGCTTTGGTCACCGAATGCAAATACAAGTGTGGCGAAACCGCAGGGGTCCTTACACTGCCGGGGACAAGTCCGCTGAAGATACAAATGGATCGTACCCGAAAAACCGCCGGGTCACTGGGCCCCGTTTCTTCTACCGCGAATTCACTAAAAGCCCGTCTTACCCGCGATAATGCCTGCTGAAAAATCGTCTTATTATTCATCGTGTGTGTGTGTGTGTGCTCGACACCGCCCGGGCTCCATTCCACTCGCAAATCAAATGGCCCGCCGACTATAACGTACCAGTATTAAAGTCAAATATTTTTCTAGCCACCTTTTACACAAGTCGCGCAACGAGATCTCTTCCGTTAGAAAATTCCACTAGTTGTTTTTCACGGTGGAGAAACCATTTAAGAAAGAAATAGAGAAATTCTAATATCCTCCGTTACTTTCGTTAGTTATTTACGCGATACGATCTTTCTTGAATTTTGAGAATTTACACTGACGACTGCTAGAGCTGGCATCTAAAATGACTGACTCATATAATTTTTGTTAGATATATTACACAGACGTGAGGCAGTGTGTTTTTAGAAATTTATTAACTTTGTTATTGCATTTCGCAGTTTCTCTACTTCACCTTGATGATCTCTGATGAGAATGAGAATTCTATGCCTTATGTTTAGCCCTTACGATAGTTGAGATTTCGACTATTCGTGAAACTCGTTTGCAGAGGTAAACGTGCGAAAATTCCAAATTACTCGCGCAGCGAGCGCGAGATACGAAATGAAAATGATCAAGGCTGGCGAGGAAGATTAAGGATCGGTTTAATTTGCCATGCATCCGGGCAATTTAAGAGGCATTATCCCCCGACTGCTTTAATGCCGTGAATGAATAAGAAACGCCAAGCGAGATTCTCAGGAATATTAGCGAGTAGTTGGCAGAGGAGAAGAGGCCTAGGCACGAGGAAGAGGGGAGAAGTGCGCTATCTACTCTGTCCACAAAGTGCTGAAACAAGTACATTCAGATACTGGTATTTCCATTAAAGCCGCGAGTATCACGAACGGTTTTACGAATCGTCTAGCACATTATACGCTGCAACGTACGATGCGCAACGCGTTCGTTTACCAGGAAACCGAGGTTGTTACCAAATACACACACCGGGCCCAGAGTGGTGGTGCATCGAGAGAAATCGTTAAAGTCTAGTTTACGAGCATGTTCCAAATTTAACGGCATAACCGTGTGAAACCTTGCCAATCGTAATCAAGTTTCATATTTATACGTCGGGCAATCTTCGTTCTTCGCATGGCTCCGTTCTGACTCTGCTGAAATTACCGCCTCGAGCACCGAGCCGGACAAAATTTGAATCTCGTCCCATCTAACTCGGTGGATAATGGGATCGAGCAATGTTCAAAACAGCCGAGTATATTCTTAATTGACACTCTGTCGAACAGATGCTCTTACAAAGCGTCCGCGCGTGCAAACATCTACGAAAAAAAAAAATCAGTGAAAGAAAAGGTAGTGACAAGAAGAATCGGATACGCTGTGTCGCGTATCGAAGAGGACCGGCAGGAGTCAGGAGCCAGCCCCACAGGCTGATCCGCGGGGATTTTTTCCGCAGCTCGTTGTAGCCGGCGACGAAGCTGCTGAGTTCTGTCGTGACCGGTGCCACGCGTGCTATCTGATGTCTACATGTGTACGACCGCTCGGCCGGTACTCACGCGATCCCAGTCTTTCCTTTATACGTCCACGGCTTGGCACAACCTTAACCACCTGTGCATCGAACCGTTCTCCATTTCTGCGCGTCCCCTTTCGTTGTTTCATCGTTTCAATCCCCTCGCCTTGCCCGGAGTTGTCGTCCCGTTCGCCGGCAGTTGCAGCGAGCAGCACGCTTGGACCTTGCCTCAGCGTGTCGTTTCCAAAGCGGGCGAGATCTATCGTGCGTTTCACCGGCCTCAAAGGGATCACGAGAAATCGCATGTCCTAAACCATTTATCAGCGTGTCGGAACGGCAGAGTTTCGCCCTTCGGCCGCGATATCTCTATCTCTTTCGCTTCGCCTCCTGGCGATAAGGTCTCTCGCGGCGGCGGCGGCGGCGGTAGCGACGTAATGAAGAGGCAATCGATGCCAGGCAAAACGACGACCAACGTCGACGTTTCAATTTCAATCTCGAAATATCGATCAATAGGCTGCTTTCGTCGTGTTTCGTCGACCGACCGAGGATATTAGAGGTGATTGCTCGTCGTGGAATTAGCGCGCGCTCTCTCTCTTTCTCTTTCTCTTTCTCTTTCTCTTTCTCTTTCTCTCAGGGAGGTCGATCCTTTCCCCGTGATTGCGCACAAACTTTGCTGTGAAACAGATTCTCTTCGTTCGATTTTTCTCGCGGAGAATCTCGCGATCGATATTTTACGAGCACCCTCCGACGATAAAACGAAACGTGACAGGATTACCGCGTCGGCGAGCTTTTTCCGCGGCGTGACGATAACGCGATGGTATGCGTTGTGCAGCTTGCGCAACGTTCTGCGCTTCTGCCTGCGTGCGTTTCTTACGCTCTCTACTCGTTCTGTGATTCGATTCTGTGTGCGGCTGCGGAGATATATTTTTAACCGACAGTCCGGTCACGCCGCTCCTGGAATCGATTCTCTTTGAAACGATCTCTTTGCCCGGCTGTTCGTTCTCTCTCTCTCTCTCTCTCTCTCTCTCTTTGTCGCGATGTGCGCGATCTTCTTGCGGTCTTAAATTCGCAGCTTCGCCGATGCTTTCGAGTCGTCCGCGTGGCGACGTAAAAGGTACAATGGTATTCCCACCTTTCACCGTAAAGCAAAGACGCTCGAGCGTAGCCAGATTGCAAGCAGTCGGTGCAAGCGGTTTACACCATTTAGCCACGGTGTCGCTTGAAAACCGGCGCGGCTTTGCCGCTAAAAAGGTCAATCGGTGACTCCGGGCTACCAATCGCCCAACAATAGTCGCGTGATTTTCGCCTATGTCGGATCGCACACCTGCTCGCTCTGAGCGCCGGGCCCTTTATCTCGCGGAATTGCCTCTGTTTCCAGAGCGTAACGAGCCACGATTAACGCGACACCTCGAGCTGCCTGAGAGCTTTTGCAAGTGAGAAACGAGCGATCGAGCAGCACTTCGTTGCTTGTTCGACGTTCGTAGATTGATACGGTGATCTTTTGCCCTTTGCCTTCTTGTAATTGGGTAGCAGTGACCGTCTGGTGAAACTACTTGTTGAAACTACTCTGAAATTACGAGCGAAAGAAAAACAGGAGAAACAAAGGAGAGGATAAAATAGTGAATGGCATGAGAAAATTCATTCGAAATTCGACGATAGAGATTCTGCTTCGACGTTCATTTCGTACAAACTAATTCGTCTTGGCCAAGTCAAATTTGCCTAGCAACGCCAGCCATTCCAATCATTGAAAAAACAGGCTCGCCCTGAGTACTTCGAAGTCTTTAATTCAATAAATATATTTGCGAAAATGGTCGAAAGAACGAGGAAAAGAAATACGAACTGGACGTAAATGTTTGGTATTAGTTTTAGGCGCTAACACGGGAAAGAAAGTCATTCGCAAGATCCTCCGAGAGTTAGAATAGAAACGGAGGATTTGCACAACACACAGAAACGGGGACCACACCCGCGGTGATCGCGGTGGCGGAATGCCAACTCGCAATTTCACGTATCCATCGATTGGAACCAGTGGTAACAACTCCTCCGATCGACCTTTCCACGAGAGGATCGTCACGCATCGCGCCAATCAGCCGCCCGTAAAACAACGCGGAGCGCGTTGCAGCTTCGGACATCCACAGTCGCTCGCTCCAACTCTGGGAAACGCAACGATTATTCGATGCAAATAAGCGGCCAGTGCCTCAGACAGTTACGTCAGAGCGCGATGCATGGTGCACAGTGTAGAACAAACGCGAATGTGTCGTGATTGAACGCAGATCATCCTTCGAGAAAGGAGTTTCTTCGAGAAATCGTAAAGGGATCATTGTGCGCGTTTGATCCTCAGAAGAGAATAAGAAATGCTCAAAGAACGAATATGATTCAGTAGCGAATGGACTAAGTGGGCTAATCAGATCGAGCAGATGAAACCGCGGCTGTCTCGTACGTGCCAGCGAGCATCGATCCACTTGCGTCGTGTGTCATCTTCGTTGAATATTCGCGGACGCATAGGCGCAGACGTAAACGTGTCACGGGACTTTTTATCTGCCGCATCCCTGATCATGGTTGCGGTACTACGACGTGCTCTCGTTCATGGATTCGTGCGCGTCGTACATTGTCGGCTGCTTGGAGAGAATGCAAATCGAACCCTGGGTGGGTTCGAAGTGGAAGAAACGTGTGTGATCGTTAAATCGATTCGACTTTGGAAACTTTTCGAAGCATAGCATACTCTGACACGATTCAACACGTTTCTGACATCGTACTGTCCTAAATTTCAGCATTCTCTAACTGAATTCTATCTTAGATAGGAAGATACTCTTCGTGAATATGTTGGGATGACCAACCAACACTGAGTGAGTAATAGTCTAAAGCGTAAAGCGGCCTAAGAACAGTTAAGGAAATTCCAGTTGGTCATCTACGCTTCTTTTCCCCCTCTCTTTGCAACCTCGATTTACCACAGACAAAGTTAAATAAAAAGAATTACCACAGATAAAATTATAAAGAGAAAATACTAAAAAGAGGAGAACACTCCTTTCCATGAGGAAAACCTTGCAATCGTTCTTGACTACGATTGTCAACATAGAACAATCCCTTTTTTAAAAAAAATCAACTGTCGTTCGTTTACGCGGAATCCAACAAATATTCGCGATCGATTAGAGCATCGATATGTACTACGTACGTATTATTTCTATCGACGAGACGTTTCCTCCGTGTTCTCCACCCACGTGGTTCGATGCGTTTCGTTACGTAAGATTGTCGATTCGAAGGGGGATCAGGCCGAAAGAGGCGAGCTTCGAAGGGAGGCTAGTGAAAAGGCTGGCCGATAGCCGGAGGAGAGTTCGCTGGCCGATTAGGACGCAAATCATTCAGGTGCCTCGCTGGTTAGGTAAGCCAAGAACTTCGTCCCGGAGATGTGGAATGGGCCGCAGTCACGTGTAGCGACGTAGCTTCGCGTTAGGCGAGCGGAGACCACGAGGAGGCAGAACGGTGCTGACAATCCAGCGGAGAGAACCAGCTCACCGGCTGCAGGATCGGCCGCGAGAGGAACAGAGACGAAAAAAATCACGCCGGTGCTACGCGGCCAGACGTCAGCCGTCGCAACGCATTTGCGTTATCCTAGTATGTAACTCTCTACAGTCTATGGGACTCCATCCTCGTCGATCGGTCAGAGGAGATCGACGTTGCCGATTCACGAGATAACGATTTTTCAAGTGTATTTCGTATCTCCTCGCGCGCAAATTTCACGTTGCCAGTAGAGTTCACAGTTCAAATAAAATTTCAATATCCAGACGATTGTAATATTTAATTGCAGGCGTCAAATAAACTCGCCGATCCGTTTAACCCCGCTTTGCGCTAGTTCACGTGACCGATTCATATACAGTAATTCGTCGCTTTCCATTTTAAAGTAGAAAGGACAGAAATTACTATCAAGTAATAAATTTATTATTTGCTTCGCCTGGGTTATATCTAAATGCTCACTTTAAACTGAGAAAATGTTGCAATGTGTCTTGGGACGAAAAAAGGAAAAAAACTCTCGACGTGCGTGGCAAGAAGTTAAGGAGAAGCTACCGCGACTCTTCCTAACCAGCTCCGCAAACCGGTATCCGGTGAAAATTTCAAAATCGACACTTTCCGTGACGCAGCGAGCAACCACTCGACTACCACGATCGATAAATCTTGCCCGCCTGTCGAATCTCTCGCCTTCTCGAATCGTCGACTCTATGCGGCCCGCTGTCGTTGGTGAAAGAGCAAAGGAACTCAAAGCTGTTCAAAGGAAGAGCTTGGATAGAAACTTGGTAGAAGCAAGAGACGAACGAACGGAGGCGAGAAGAACGAGAGAAGAGTAGGAGCCAGAGGCCCTCTTTCCGGTCCATGAATCACGCCCACGCGACGCGCGCCCGCTCCGATAATTAATGCTCATTTAATTCGGCGTTCATCATCCGCCTTGGAAATATTTACAAAAGTCCGGACAACGCGCGGCCGGTCCGTGGAGAAACGAAACCGGAGGACCTTTACAACCTGAAGGGAATACCTGTCCGTGCTCGGGGAAGAGGAATGGCCGCCATGCGATTCGCCATTCATCCTGATTGTCACCGAACCTGGCGCGCTGCCGCTTAATGCGCTTCCCTCCCTCTGGTCGCCTCTTCGCCTCCGCGAATCAACGATCGCGACGATGATCTATGCGACTTCGTAGCGGCCGCTCATCGACAACGATCGCGGTAATACCTGGTAGCAAGAACCGGGAGACCGGTTCAAGCAGCACCGGGCGCGAGGGTTGGAGAAATCGGCTTTGGAGGAATTCCGCTTATCACTGGCGATCTAAAGGATCCGACTGTTGGAATTCTTCCAGAGAGATTTTCGGTCATCACGATCGAACTTGGAAAAATTGATGTTCCGATGGTGTTTTAAGGAGACATTCCTATTGGTAACCTTTTGGTAGAAAAAGGCTTGAGATATTTTCCGGGGTAAAGGGCGTTTGGAAAAAGCGGAATTAGTATCGAACTTTTCTAGAGGTTTCAACATTCTCTCTTGATCGTTTTAGTTGTTTAAGGGCCGTTTAAGATAATCATGTTCGGATTCATGTATCTTGGTTGAACTGCGAAAGATGCCGAGCAACGCAATGAACGCAGATAAAGTAAAAATAAATGCCTAAAATAAATGTACGTGATTTAATTGAAAAGAAAATGACTAGATTAGGTTAGAGAGGAAGCTTCGATATAATCGAAGCGCGATCGCGCCTGCACGATGCTAAAACTCGATCAAGCTCGATTTATAATTTTTTGACGAATAATCCGTACGTTCTTTCATTCGCGAGAGAGAATAATCCCACCGATAAGAACGCGAAACGAGATCACGCATCGAACAACCGGCAAAACACACCCCTGGTTGTTGCATGTCGATCAGAAGAATAAAATTCCGATGAAAAGTCACGCACCATGCGCGGTATCCATCTCGTATCCTTGGAATCGTTCTGATCCCGAGAATCGCGATGCGAGAAGGATTCGCATCTAGGTCGATGATAAATCGCAGAAAACGTGCATTCCGGCACGCGCGTGTCGAGAGGGCGAGGCGGCGGGTATCGGCGACGGCCGTGAAAATTCCACGAGCACGGGCACGCGATAACGAACGACGCGTTTTCCCGGTAATGCCCGGGAGAAACGTCGCCCGTGTTCGTCCCACGTTCCAGAGTGCGCTCGAACGATGAACCTGCTGCCGCCCCGCAGCAGAGATGACAAGTGGAGCAGGCATTTACGATTCCGACTACGTCGCGTTCCACAGAGTAGAATGCGTCTTTCAACTTCCCTCGAGGCTGTCTCCGAGCTCTCTCGTATCAGAAGGGAAGAGATAGAACTGGTTCCCCCTCTCCGGCTCCTCGGTGGAGGACGAGGACGGCAATGAACGCTTTACCGCCTTTCGATAACAATGGCTCACTGTGAGCGTGAAACAGCTCGCAGTCGAACTGAAACACCACTTCTGTGTTTTCCGCTCCGCGCGTATCACGCGATCGTATTCGGTACAAACTGTTCCTCGAACTCGCGGCGGTTATCCGGATGGTTATTGGTGCTCGACCTACGTGTTCTCGTGAATACGTTTCGAACGAACGTACCCGAAGCGAGGGAAAGAGAAGAGGGGACACGAGATCGTTAATCATTAGCGGCGGTGACCTCGTGGCGGGGATGGTTTAGGTTAGGTTTATCGGCCAAGGGGAGCATCGCTTTCCATGGGAAATAGCCCGGCTTCTCCCCGGGATTTAAATTTATGATAAATCCCGGTGAATTCCTGCGATGGACGCGTACGCGTGACACCGATAGGGGAGGAAATTAGCATAAGAGCGAACGAGTCGAACGAGGCGACTCTCGAATCGTCGTTGAACGAGAACTTTTTTATTCGACTCGAACCGAAGTCGAAGAGGAGAGATTCTCGTCCGGCAACGCGGAACGGAAGCGCGGGCTGGACCCGGGTAGAGAGAGAGAGAGAGAGAGAGAGAGAGAGACGGGAGGACAACACCCGGTTGGAGAGAAGTGACGCTCGTGCGAGCGCGATCCGCGATCGGAGTGAGAGAATGCATTTATGCAGGCTGCTCGGTATGCGCTGCGTTTCGAACAGATTCCAGATAGGGTCCTTTTGTCAACGTTCGGCGCTCGTTATCGGCGCCGATGAATTTCGATCTTTCCACCGGGTGAATGTTTTTCACGCGGCGCAACGTGTATGACGCTCCCCGGGGTAGGGGGGAGGGAAGAAATCGGTGAGGAATCGAACGCGGTCATTGAGCGGGGTCCTTCGGCTCCGCCATGAATTAACATAGTTTTCGATGCGTATACGCGCCGGAAATGTTTATGGAAATTCCGATAAAGGACGGAGATAGGACGCAAGGCGCCTCCGTTTATCAAATTGTCCAAATGGAATAATCCATGTCGCAACGAATCGTCTACGATCGTAATTTTTATTGATAGATCCTCGATCAAATTTCGATCACTGACGATTGCAGCGGGCAAGCAGAGTTGTCGTACAAGAAAGAAGTATCGTTGTATCTCGAATAAAATTACAAATCTGAACAAAAAATACAACGACGAGGAAAATATTGAAAAGTATTGGAATATTAAAGACCGCTGGTCATTCTTAGAAAGTGGCGAGCGATCGTGAACCATCGGTGCGATGGTTTCAGCAAGAAACCGCGCTGCCGCGCTGAAATCAATGGATTGGGACCACCAGCCGCGAGAGAAGCGCGAGGTTTGCCGAGATTCGACCCCGCGACCTCCTCGCCTTGACGTCCTGTCTTTCGATTACGTTCCGCTTCGATCCTCGTTGCTCCACGCGTCTGGTCCCATGGACCACCACGCAACCAAGTCCGGCCGCCGCGCGGTTTTAAGCGTCTTTAAACGATGTACGCAGATCATCGGCCGATCACTCCTTCATTTGTCAATGGCCCTGGTGATTAATTGCCATCTTGCTTCGAAATTCAATTCTCCTTCGTCTGCAATACGCACGCTTCACCGACTTTGCGCTCTCGCGTCTTTTTGTCCGATCGTGAGCAAGTGAAGAGGCTTGAATATTGAACGATTGTTTCCGAGTACAATGACTATGAGGTATTTTGAGAAATTAGCTCTTGACTAATGAAGAAACTCGTGCTTGAATTGAAAAATCAGATGATACTCACGGAGCAGGGTACTTTAGTCTCTTTGCAAGTTTATAAAGAACGTGTTGATAGTTATCCTTAATTAATTAAAGTCGTTGTTTTATTATATTAAAGTTCACGCTGGCGCCAGTATTCATTGATAGTTTCAACTACACTTGCTCGATCGAGCCAAGTTTCCCGTGAACGGAACCTAGCAGTCCATCAACCTCGGTGGAACGGAAGTCGCGGGTGCAGCCGTTTCCGCAGCGACAGATGCAATCTCGCACTTGATCCTCGGTTAGAGGATCTCTGCCTTCCCTCCCCCCCTCTCCCTTTTTTAAAAGGGTACCACTCCGTCAACAGTAAGAAATTTCTGTTGATCGAACGCACGATGAAACGACGAAGGGAAAAAACGTCGCGCGGAAACGGGGGCTCAGGAGATTAATAAAAAAGAATTTAAAAAAAAAAAAGAGTCGAAGAAGAAGGAGAAACGTACATCGTAGCCTCGCCCGGTGAATGGGCCCGGATTGGACAATATTTGACCAAGTCTATGAATGGGATTCATAAGTGAGTCGTAAAATAATATTTAAGACAAACATCGCGTGAAAAATTCAGCCGGTTGATGCTTTCTCGATGACGTCTGGCAACGTTTTTTACTCTCGCTCTCACCCTTTGTGGGAAATCTTCCAGTCCATTACTTTGATTTATCCTTCCTGTGCCTTCTCACGCGACCATCCATCTTCGACATTACACATTCCTTTACAGATCTTCATTCCTTTCAAATCCCTTTTCGTTCGCCGATCGTTCGCAATATCTTGCAAATCGAACTTTCTACTCTGCACTTCATTTCGCTCTCGTTCGGGAAATCCCCGAGGAATGAAAGTGGCGACTAAGCGATCTTGTTCTCGCCTCTCTCTCTTTAACGAGAGAGAGAGAGGCGAATTCACGCGAGGCTTATCGCCGGCCACCTTGGCGCGTAGAAGCGGCGTCGATACGCCGACGAGGAGTGTTTGCGGAAGGGGATCGGTTTTTTGTGGGGTGTCGTTTCCAAGTGGTCGCCGCGACGTAGCGAAGGCCTGTGCTGTGCACTGGGTGCAGCGAGCGAGAGCGGTTCCCACAAGTTGGTCCGTGTGAAAACGGCCGGGAAAGTGGACGCGACAAGTGCAGCAGCCGCTGGCCTCAGCAAGATCTATCGGAAGTGCATCGTCCATGGAAAAGGCAGAGGGCAGAATAGGCATGCGTGGAAATCGTTCGCTCATACGGTGGAACGTGGTAAAACTCCGTGCGAGAAACGGGCCGGTTTAGCTTGCGATTACGCAAGCTGCCTCGTTTTCATCTGGCTCGCGTTCGGTGCACGCTGTTTTATCTGAATCGTTTCGATGCACTTCGCCGAGCGGCTCGTCGTGAATACAACGCGACCGGGACTGGCTATCATGCTTACTTCGTCCTGTCCTGTGCAGTAAATTCCGTAATAGAGGTCTCAGAGGCATGTAATGTCTCGCCGCTTTCTACGTGCTTTCTCTCTCTCTCTCGTCTCTCGTGCGTGCGCGCGGATACCGAGAGAAAATTATGGACATTCGGTTTTACACCTGGACAGCATCTCGGATTATTAGGTATTACATTATCGATATCGGTTATTGGTCAGGTATTTACTAGGCGTTACGGGATCGCTGTTTCATGAATAATTCATCCGCGATTAATTGTAGCTTAAAGGGAAATACGCGGACCGCGTGAAGTCGTCGCTGTTTTCAGCTGGTTACGTTTGTTATCGCCGTGTTGCGCGTTATGCGCAATTATACTACGTCCAGTGTACGTAGTACATATGCGTTTAAAATCATCACCCGTGATGTCGAGAGTCAAGCAAACTGGTCTCAGATTTCTCGATGAAAACGAGAACGTTGTATCAATTCAGCCGATGGCGAGTCTAAGCTCTAATAAACTTACGAAATCCAATAAAAATAGCGAGACACCGAGGCTCGTTCTCTCGTTGAGATATCGAAAAGTACGTTCGATGTTGTCTGTCGTCCCGTGTCAAAAACTTGAAGAAATTCTAACGACGTTTGCACGCGATCAACGGGAACGACACTGCCTGTCCTCCAACCCTTCCTGGGGGAGGTTACGAGCTTAGGTCTCTCGTTTCTCCCTCGGTCGGTGAATTCTGGGCGCGAGACGATCGGCGCGGCTGAAACGCAAAGCCGAGCATAAAACCGCAGATAAGAGCCACCGTGTGTAACGCGAAAGGGACTAAACAGAGCGAGGGATCGCGTGCACTGAAGGAAGATGGAAAAGCGAGCGGGTGTGCGCGAGGGGAAGAAAGGGAGAAGGCCGCACGGCAGGGCTGAATTACGAGCGGCCGACGGGCATTAACATTTTTGCTGGACGCGCAACAAATTAAAGCAATCTGGTTCGCTCGTGTCCCTCGTCTCTTGTGCCCTCGGCTGCCTCGCTGCGTCGTTTGTTCCTTCTCTTTGGTCTCTTTCTCTCTCTCTTTCTCTCTCTTCCCTTTTCTTCCGTTTTATTTCGTTTCGTTTCTCTTCGTTTCGTTGCTCGCGTCGCTCTTCTTTTGCATGCGACTCAACTCCTCGCGGAGTCCCCGTAACACGACAAGTAGAAGCCACGTTACGCGCTCTCTTACTCTTCTACGTTTGTTCTACGTCTGCCTGACATTTCGCAGACATCGACATTTTCAGAAATGGATGAAACGCAACTCGTTTGAAAAAAATTTCTCCCGCGTGAACGAACGAAGATTCCTGACAATAAATTGACGACAGCTGCCGGGATGGAATCGTCGAGAAATTGTACAGCTTACGGTAACAATGCGAATCACGCTGTGATAAATTGTACGTATCATCGACGCGAGGATGAACAGCCGTTTACAACCAAAGTATACAAAAGTATACAGAGGTACATTTACATATTGGAGGCACGGCCACCGTAACAGAGGCGAGGGATCTTCGCCGGTGGAAAAAAAGGCAGAGGCGAGGCAAAGTAGAGCGAACCGAGGTAAAGTGAACGAAGAGAGGAACCCATGGGATAGGGATGTGGTGTATCGGTCTGTCGCCTCTGTAAATCCTTGGTGCCCGGTAACGCCGCCACCGTCGTGCTGCGGCCTTATCATCGTCAGGGCCGCAGCGCTAGCGAGAGATTCCTGGAAAGCAGCCACGGTCCTGCACGCAGTTCTCCTTAATATTAACATAACGTTTCTGATGCATCTCGATGCAACGTTCAAGGCGCGCGCATGGTGCTTCTCCGCTGAAAGGAAATCAACTTTCTCGGCCGTCGGTTTTATTCCACGTTCGCGAACAGAAGGGAAAAAATAAGAACGACGATCTCAATAAAAACAGACGAGCTAGATATTTAGATACGTTTAATTGGAAGGCGTCCCATTGAATGTTCAGCCGTAATTTCAATAGGATTCCCTTTTTTAAATTACCTGCGTGAAAAGTGACCTGGGAAGCGATGGAGAATGATTTTTGGAGTTGGTGAAAGAAGTTGGTTCTCGAGTCTTGGTTCCGAGAATTCAGGCGGGTTTTAATGGCATCGAAGGTGTTGCTTAAGAGAGAGAGGACGGTGCAAGTATCGCGAGGAAAGATGCATCCCTGCTTGTGCGGGAGCACAGTACCGGACCACGGCGGTCGTCTCCGTGTATCGTTTGATCTCGTTAATAGGACCGCATTGTCCTGAATCTACATACTCCTCTACGTACCCTTCCCCCCCCCCTCCCCCGGTGCACACTTCGTCGCTGCAAGGAAAAAAAAAATGAAAAAAGGGAGAAGAAGAAGAAGAAGAAAAGAAAAACGAGCTACACGCGTGTGTACTCGTTGAAATAATTTCCTGCGAGAGAAAGGTTCTCAAAATTCACCTACGAACTATCTAATTTCGTCCTCCGTCGCGAATATTAATTAACTCCGAGGAGGATAATTTCAAGCTTGCCATCGTTTGGCATTTTTGTCGCGCGACGCATTTCGCTGTGCTGCGTTCGCTAGCCCTATTATGGCAACGTGAGAGCATCGTTTGAAATTGAACATTCCACGGTGAGCCCGGCGAGGAAAATCCATATAAGAAAATCCTTACGAGCTGCTCCTTACCATACGCGCGCCTTTGTGCGCCTCTCTCTCTTTCCTTCTCTCTCTCTCCTCGTCTCCTCTTTGTCTCCTCCGCAGCCTTCTTATCCACGATACAACGTCTCGGGGTCTGTTACAACTCACGGGACTGCACTCATCATCCTATTGTTCTCTAATGAATCCGTAGATGCTGACGGAAGCGCCCCTGCCCACAAGATGCATGGGACAGGTTGCGTCTCTCCGAGTCCACCTCCTTTTCTTTCTTTCTTTCTTTCTTTCTTTCTTTCTTTCTCTCGTTCGTTTGTTCGTTGCTTTCCTCTCGTTCGTTTCCCTTAAATCTCCGCTGCTCCCTGCACCAAGAGAGCACGGAACGGCGGGGGAGAGAGAGAGAGAGAGAGTGCGTGTTCCACAACGGGTACAAACGACGAAAAAAATTATTTAGGCATAACGAGTCGGGACTCTAACTCTCCCGGTCCTTTGTGAAATCACTCAGCCGCACTACATCACCTAGCCGGGGAATTGTGGGGCTGAGAGAAACGACTTCTGCCCACCTTCTGCTTTCGTTAGAACGAAGAATGTCGGTATGACGATGATGAAGCACGATGATTGCATCCACGTCGTCTATGCTTGTCAACGTGGAATGCGTATTTTTTTTTTTTTTTTTTTTAAGACGAGCCAGCGAGCGACGTCCGGTTCATCGGCTGCGCTAAATTTAGCTCCGAAATCGAGGGAACCTTCTTTCCCCGGAGAATACCTGCTTTCGAGAATTTAAACTAGTACTAACCGCTAGGATGGATCAAAAATCCAGTACTTAATAAGGTGGTAGAAATTCACAGTTTCTTATATACCTCGATAAAATTTCCATTGTCAAGGAAATCGAAAATTCCACACACCCTTATGGACACGTTCCCGCCGTTTGTTCGTTGGTCAGGATCACCGCGTAGCTGTACGTGCGGTTTCCCATACTCGTCCGTTCGAAAACCATTATTTACACGGTCGATACGAATTTACCTACACAGGAGCGGGACTCGATCTTGATCCGAAAGAGGCAGAGCTGAGGGATAGCACGGCGAGCAATGCGGGACAATACCATATATCTCTGGCGGTGGTTTTATGGAAATTCGGTACGGCGGTCTCGTCTCGATACAATGATCGGTGGTCTCGATACGATCGAGCGCAGCACCTGTGCCCTACGTGTCGTTTCGCTGCCACCTCCGCTTCGCCACGTATATGCCAGCTCACGCCAGAGGAAGGATCCGCCGCGCGGAAGGGTCACTGGCCGCAGCTCCTTTAAATATGGAAGAATCGGGCGAGATCGCGATAAGGAGGGTCAGAAGCGGGTTACGAACCAGAATTTCGTTGTCATGTAAATTACTGTCGTCTACGCGGTCTCTTCTTCTTCTTCTTCTTCTTTTTCTTTCTTTCTCTCTCACTCACTCACACACACACACACACACACACACACACACACACACACACACACACACACACAGAGCCTCTAACTAACCCGGAGGATACGGTGAATTCAATCTCCGTACACGATTGGAGAAACCTTCACGACGCCTTCGAGCCACCTCCGTCCTCGAGAATGCACCGTGAGATCGCCTCGATGTTGGATCAAATAATGATGTCTCCCCCCCCCCCCGTAACGAAGATATTATTCGTTTCTAGCAGGACGAATCCTCTTCTTTTTCTCGTAGCCCGGCCAATCCTCGGGTGTCAGGGATAACCCGTAGTTCACAGTGGATGGTCGAACGATCTATGGCACGGCGTTGTTAAACGTATCGATCGGTACGGATTACTCCAAGGACGAAATGAATGACAGAGTATCGATAGTTACGTTTCACAGGTATTAATATCACGTGCCGGAGGGTAGAACAATATCGCAACAAATACCGAGAAACACGAAAGATGAAACAAACGATACAGCAAACGTAACCGTTGTCCACTTAAAATCCATCACCCGTCACATTCACCGCGAACGCGAGGATCGTTAAAAAATCGTTGGTACTTGAAATCCAACAATACCCGAGATCTCGAGGGGGGGAAACGATCGACGATCACGACGATCAAGCGTATTTCACGGTCGCCGTTCCTCCCCTCCCTCTCGTACGAGGGAATCTCGTAGAAACAATGAACGCATAGAAACAGTACGGGCCCGGTTACGAACGAATGGTCCCCCCGGTAAGATAAACAGCCTAGACCGGTGAAACGAACGATCCTGGACCACCTCCGTGTCCCCATAAAGAGGCTGTCCGGCCGTGGCAGCAGGAAATAGAACGTCGATTTCCCTTTTAATCCAAAGCCCGGCCCCGTGGTCGCGTGTGATAGCTCGCACGCGTCGCCCTGTCGTTCAGAACGCCGTCGCGTCCCTATAAAACGCGCGTTTTGTGCCCGGCTTTCCAGCCGTAAACGGCGGAGGGACCATTTCGGTGGGCCGAGGCGTGGCTCGTTGATCCGCCTAGGTGGCCCGACCAGTAACTTACCCATCGCCACCACCGGCCCTATCCCGAACAACGACGCCGTCTTAAATATCCAGCAATTTATGTGTTTACAGGGATTATCTCACGCCGTCGCTTTACGACGGTGGTAGTTACTTCATCACGTTAAGCACCGGCGCGCATCTCACGCCGCCGTTTCTCGCGGGTTTGTACGGTTTTCCTCTTCGAACGGACTCGGGATTGATAATTTCACGGATTCGAGGGAGAAAAGACACGTTGAAATTTCTTTACGAATTTTACGGATATGAAACACGCTTCTTTATGACCAAAATTGAACAAGAATTATTATTATTTTTTTCCCCATACGAAGAACACAAAAAGTAAAATAAGGAGGGAAGGTATTAGACGAGCATCTCTGAAAATACTCTTCGTATTGCCTGTCAAACCAGATATCGATGAACTGGTATCTAGAAAACAAGCTCAGCGTTCTCAATAAATATAAATATATTTTTCGATCAATCTGTTGTTTCACTATAACAGTTGTTTCAATAGCCTCGTGAATAATACATTGAACCGATAAAAATATATATAAACCACATGCGGTCCTCGACAAATTTTTGTTAGCCAATGATTGAGGCTCGGAAGATCTAGTCGTAGCTGGCCAGGCTTTACCTCGAGGTACCTTTTTACCACGATGCTAAAGTCCACACTTGTCATTTCTGTCCGATTTCTTTGCCACGTTCTCGGCCGGAAAGCCGATATTATTACCCACGTATTGGAGGACCGCGGTAAAAAAACCACTTAATTGAATACCCGAGGAGAATCAAGTTCTCCTCTCGCCGTCGATGGGATATTTTATTTTCCCTGGTAAAAGTTTCAATTTACTTTCGAAAGAACACCCGATACCCTAGTCGCGTGTACAGCTGATAGCTGAAACACGACTAAAACGGATGTGTGCAACACATCGTCCGAGAGTCTCACGAAAAGGACGTTCAACGAGCGAAACAACAGCTTCGTTTGGTAACCAAAAAGCTTCTGAAGAAAAGAAGAAAGAACTCTGGAGAAAGAAATTCGATTTTTCCCTCGTACGATGATTTTATCGTAAAGCGAGTTGCTGAAAGAAAGATGAAAGGAAAGAAAGAAAGAAAGAAAGAGGAGAGGAAGGAAAAGAAGACACGCGAAGGAATTCCGGATGATGCGGCCGAAACGAGCCGAGCCAGCCTCTGTCGGAGCGTAACGAGGCGGACAAGAGCCGAGTATATCACGCGTCGCACGCTTCGGAACGCGCGTGTGTGTAGGACACGCGTGCGCATCCAGCCAGAGTGGAGAACGAAGATACAGGTTGCCAGCCGCACCTGTAAACTCCGCTCGGGCGTGGGCGTCGGAGACCGCGGCCAGACAACGAGAAGCTGACGTGAAATTGTCAATTTCAGCTTATAATCTTCGTAAGCGTAAGGCGAGCCTCGTGTTCGGCATTCGATACGTTCGTTGATACGTCCTCCAAAATAGGAGGAAAGTTGCAACCCGAAGGATGGGAAAAGAAAGAAGGAGAGAATGATCGAGCCAGCCGCCGCGGTGGTTCTACTAATCCACATAAATCCGTGGCAGCCAGTCGTACCTCGCCCGATTAAGGACACGCGCGCATTTGTCGGAAGAACGAGCCGCGAAAAGCGCGCTTTCGCAAGCGAGCGACGATGATTCAGCCGCGTTTCACCGATCTCTCGTGAGCGGCTCGCGAGAAAGACCCGCTGCATTCCCCGTCGTCTCTTTAATGCGTTCATCTCGATATTCTCCGGAGACCCCATGAGAGAGTATCTTCGATTCCTCGTTAAAGAGCGAAGCCTTGGAACGCGCCGTAAATCGCTTGGGATAATCACGTCTGGTAATGTACTCTGTCGTAAAAAAATTCGAACTCGCCGATCGGATAGCTTATACAAAATATAAAAGAAAGAAAAAAAAAATACATGGAAGATTCGATTGTTAGTCCTGTCTCTGTTGCAAATTTATTTTTGAAATATTTTGAGGCATATATCGAGGACGAATACGTTCCAGATTTGTGTTGAAAAATAAAAAGAATCTCGAACGAGGATCTTTTTGGGACACTTGAAGGGATTCCAAATCGCTCGATTCAATTTTGTGCGAAATATTTAGATCCTCCTGTCTCTGTTAGAAATTTATTTACGCAGGATTTCTAAAATATCTCGAGGCACGTTGCGCGACTCCATACGAACACGTTCCAGGTTCGTGTTAAAAAATGAAGAGGGTCTCGATCTTTGAGGCACTTGGATTCCAAATCACTCGATTCAATTTTGTTTCGAATTATTTAGATCTGCCTATCTCCATCTCTGAATTTATTTACGAAGAATTTTCAAAATATTTTGATATCACGCGTTCCATGTTTGTGTTAAAAAAAAAAAAAAAATAAAAAATAAAGAGGATCTCGAACGGGAATCCTCAAGTCACTCGAACGAATTCCAAATCGCTCGACTCAATTTTGTGCGAAACATTTTTGTTGCGCAGAGTTGCTTTCACGCGCGGGTGTCGATCTCTAATTGACCAAACGGATGGTGCATCGATCCAGACGGCGCAGGTCGAAAGTTTCTCGAGGTTGCACTATCGTGTCGGTTCTCTACCGTGCGACGCGCGAGCCGCAATAACTTTTCCTCGAACGGGCCAGCTGAACAGGGATAATGGCCGGCGTAAGTTAAAATTTCGGCCGATACACGCGAAAACAGGTGAGTTACGAACGAAATTATGTGACTTAAGGCCAGCTACGTGCGTGTCGGTCCATCGCCACGAACGCCAATTTTATTGGCAATTTGTCCCGCACGATCGAATTTATCGCGCCTGCCCTCCCCTTCACCTCTCTCTCTCTCTCTCTCTCTCTGCACTCTTCCTCTTCTCCTTCTGCGTTTTTCGTGTTGTTCACACGAATCTGTATTTCTCAATTAGCACCGTCCGACTTCCATTTGGCGCAATCTCGCCCGCGAGCATTTTAAGGATCCCTCGTGCGTTACTTTGGACACGATTGCTCTCTTATGAAGAACGCACGCAAGGACGCGTCCAAGCCCACGTTTCTCCATGTAATCAAGAGGGGAATTTACGACTGTACAGCTATTGGAATTTCACTCGGTATTTTCTCCAGTTAGTTTCTATATAATCGTCGAATCGCCACTAACAAATCCACCAGAGAATTCTTTCACATTATGAAATTCTCGCCTCGCATTTAGGAATTTTCAGTGTTTGCCATCGCGTGTCACGGCGATCGCGGCTGTAAAATTCATCGAACATCTCTTGACATTCGCGCGCGTCAACGTTCCGGAATCTGCGATTTTTTTAATACCCCGCCGTGTAACTGTAAAAATGACAGCGCTCGAGCGCAACGAGCACGCTACCCTTACGCAACAGCTCAGGCGGGGAGGATCGACCCCCATCAAACCAATTAACCTCGAGCCACTCGAAAGAAATTCCAGCTCCACCCAGACGTTGGACACAGACTGGCTTAAGCTTCGCCGAGTGTGTCAGTGTCTCGGAGTTTCACCGAAATGGAACGACGAAGGCTTTCGACCGTCGTGGCGTGGAAGCTGCTCCGCACGCCACGTATATCTGTCTACCGTGCCACTCTTTCGGGGCCCCGATGCGTTTTACGCCCGCTTCTCTTTTTTTCTTTTCTTTTCTTTTCTTTTTTTCTTTTCTTTTCTTTTCTTTTTTTTTTTTTTTGTGCCTCTTGCCGAAATTACCAGAGATCCGAAGTGGGCTCGTGTTCGTTGGCGAGCAAGCGAGCGAGCGAGCGCGTGCGCGCATGTTTTGACGGCCACGGTTCGCGATGAGGTCAGCGGGTCTCGCTTTCTCGCGAGGATGGGGCCTCGTCAGAGTGGAAAGGCGAAGGTCTTGCGCTCGTAATGACCCATCTCGGACAAATTACCACTCGCGTGTTGGCATTGTGTGTGCAAGCGCGCCGAACCGTCCTTCCTCGTCTTGCTGCTCGTCCTCCATTCACGCGCATTCTGCCCGACATTTTTCTGTCTTCCGTGCCGCCGATCTGTTTCCCCGTCCCACGTGTCGTGAAATTGCGAAAGCGATGTTTAGTTGTTAATCGACACGGTAACTTTTGACGAATTACATCTTGAATACTGACTTTCTAGAATATTTCCGCACGTGGTTCGTGATTCATAATTTTCTTTTTTTCTTTCTTTTGTACATTCGCGATCGACAGAGAAACGCGCGTTGACCAGAGAAAGAACACCGTTCGACCCTGTGAGTTTAATACGTTTTAATACGTAGCGCGTAGAGCTACGGGGAAAGATCGAACGGAAGCAGAGGGTGCGGATGAAAAGGACGAGGTTTTGAAACTCGTCTGAGTGGGGAAGCTGATCGTCAGACCAGACGAGAATTACGACGCCCCGTATCTTCCGTAATCCTGGTTTATAACGCCTCGGTCGCGTCGAGACCCGCGCCAATTTCGTGGCATCTCGCCACGCTTTTACGCGTTGGCCACAGTTCGAAGCCGGTAAGCTGGACAGCCGCGAGAAGAGCCCGTCGTCCTCGGAAGCCGACGTAGGCTCGCTGGTAGAGACTCCTCGTCAGTTCCCCACCGCGGAACGAGTTTCAGCAGGTTGAGACGCGGCCAGGCGGTTTCGCGCGCCCACGCCGTGCAGGTATTGTGCAGGTACACTCTTCAACAGTGAATCAGGTAACCCTCTTGCTGGCCCAGCCTCCATCCAAGCCGTGATTTCACTCCGGCGGACTGCGCTTTATTGTTTTCAACGCGATATCTCCTCTCATTTCGACGATGAGATACGCGCTCGATGTCGTTCCTCTCGATAAAATATGTTTCATTGTCAGTTCCGACGAGAACGCGGGGCTTCCGTTCATGACAGAAGTGATTCGACTCGATTGGCTCAGATTTACCTTCTAATTCGTCAAACTTGGTCGTGAACGATATGAAGCTAACACTTTCCCGGCTGGACATTTGAAATATGGTACAGTATCAAATGTAAGGAATATTATTTTTATGCATGTATTATGAATAATTGTGTAATTTTTGGTCGTTCTTGTTATTATTATTAGTATTGTAACGATCGTAATCTGATCGATACGATGGACTTTCAGACTATTCTTGTCAGAAGTTAATAAGTTAATTTTTGTTTGGACAGAAGCACGATTGCGTAAATCTGTTTATTTTAATCGTCGTTTAAATTGTAGCAATTTATACGTGGAATATTTTGATGAACGGTTGTTCTAGCGTCAACAAATATTTTCATTTATTCATTTATATTAACATTTTTCGACAATCAAAAATCAAATTATTGTACACACATGTACGTTTCCCAACGCGACGAGCAAACCGTAGACCAAAGATTGATTGGGCGTAGGTCGATTAATCCTCTACGCAATAGATTCCGTATTTCCCCGAGAGAATGTACCTCGTTCTCTCGGGCGATGAATCATTCCTCGCCATCCCGGTGAAACGGACAACAACTGGAAAACGATGGAAAAATGGGTTTCGTGAATTACGCGAGTCATTTATTCGACGAGAGTGCGTCGATGGATTGCCAAGGGAACGTCGTCACACACATCGACGCGCCATCGAGAGCCGAGATTGATCAGCTTTTTAGATATCGATCAAACGTGGAGAACGAAGAAAAATAAAAGGATTCTCGTCTCCGCGATTCCCGATAATTACTCGTCTCGTTATATTTTAATTAATGCCGGTGGACCAGCCGGTGGTTCGTTAATGTTGTTCACGAACGGCTCGTTAAATTTCAATATTATCGAATAACGCTCGTTAAAGGGAGACGATCGTGGCGACGCGTAATCGTGCGCTTCGCTGTGCCCACGTGCGCACACACTGACACGACTCGTCGATGTGCGTTCATGTGTTCGCTGGTTCGAGGGCAGCGGGGACCGTGTAACGTTGTATGTGTGCGCAAGTGTGCGCGCGTCGGCTCTCGACACGACAGGTTGATGCAGACGTACGACGTAATGCGTTTCGACATTAATATATTTCCTCTAATAAGACAAATGCCGGGCCCACCTCCGCACGCTGGGATCCCACCGATGGGAAAACTGTTCCCCTCTCGTTCAACCATCGTGGAAACTTTCCTGTCCGACGTCTTCGAGAGACGTCTTCGTTCGGTCAGGGTCGAGGCGCCTTCGAGTCGATAAACCTTCGGTGTCGACGGTTTTATTTTACTCGTTCGCTCGTTACTCGCGTCGATCGTTTCTCGTCTCGGTGTACACGGATTTTCTTCTTCTCTTTGCAGAGCGTACGGATTGGGAAAGAACAACACTCGGTTTAACGATGCGTTCCCTGAACAACGCAGAAAAATATCGCGGAACTGCGTTCTCTCTCTCTCTCTCTCTTTCTCTCTCTCTTTCGAGCAAACAAGACTCCTTCATCGAACAAACATCGCCATTCATCCGCGAATCTCCAAAAAGTTTCGAGAATCTTCCTGTCCTCAACCACCAAAGGGACCACGGAGGATAATTCGCTTTAATTAGAATGATTACCGGTCGTAGGACGCCCTCGCCCGGATACTTTTGCCACGGCGGCAGATTTACATTCGTGGCTTTTTTGCTTATCCACGGACGCATCGTGGCCAATTACCGAAGCCGCCGCGAAGCCGTGGCTCCCGGAGCAGCGTTGGCCGTTGGTTCATTTAAGAAGATAATAAGTATTGCGAAAGGCAACGATGACTAACGCAAAAGGAACCGAGAGAACGAGCCGCGGATAAGAGGAGAGACGAAACGAAGGTGGGACACGTGAACGAATCTCTTCTCCTCTTTGCACGAGCATCTCTCTCTCTCTTTCTCTCACTCTGTCCTACTCTCTTCTTCTCTTTGCCCTCGCTTCTTCGTCGAGCGTTCACGTTTCCCTGCGACCCTCCCCGGGGATTCAACAGGTGGTGCGTTGCCTCTATGATGTCCCACACGTGAGTCCAAGCCCACACGTAATCGCGCGCGTATGGGTGTACCCCATAGGCACCGCGTGTAGGAAGTACTCTGACCCCTCATCCGCTTCGCGGCCTCTCCATATGCGCCGGTTCGTGATCTTTCGGACCTGCAACGTCCTCCCCGTAGGAACCTAACTTTTTTTGCCAGTTCACGCAAATCTTCTCGGAGAGAAGCCCAAATGTGGACTCGGGAACAGCTCGCTGTATTTGGGAAGGGACGATCCTCGTCTCCGACTGGTGCTTGTCACCGGTTTTCGCGGCTGTTCGAGACTAATGGCCATTGCACCGAAAAATCGAACGCTAGAAAAAGAATTTTCAACGATCGCTCCTCTCGCAGGAACGATGGAGGATACGAAAGAAAAGAGAAAAAAAGAAAGAAAGAAAGAAAGAGGAAAAGAATCTGGTTTCGAAGGAATTCCTCGACGAAAATAAAAAGAAAAAAAGAAAAATGTCCCTTTGCATTGTGACGACGTAGGAGGAGGCAGACGGAGGGACACTCGAAGGAACGCGAGGAAGAGGTGAAGGAATCGCTGTCGTGAGAAAGGAAACAGAAACGCTGGTTTTTCGTATCGAATTTGGCGTAAAACGACGCCCACCTCGAAGCGGCACCTGCCAACCATTCCACACAGTTGCCCAACATCCGTTCCATTCTACGAATTCATCACGCGCGCGATCCTTACCTACGCTCTCCTCCGATTCGCTTACACCGACGACTTACACGCAGCCGATTCACGAACGGTGAGCCGTTGAGCACCACATATATTTCCGAATGTAAGTGGAGATCGGTCGCTCGAGGAGGAAGATCCTCGATGGATTTACATACTCGATATTGTTGATCGTACGTTGCATGGCATTTTCTGCTTCTTCGATCTTCGCCCCCGCCGGGAGGCGAACGGTGGGCGTTCGACGCAAGTGTTGCACGCCGGTGTTTCCAGGAACGTTTCTAGAGACACGATTCAATTAAAAAACGTCGAGGAATTTCCACTACGGTAACCTGTTCGACAAGTGTAGCGACATTTTATACCGATGTATCAGTCACAGACTCGTGTGAGATTAATGGAATTGATTTCAGCAACTGTTGAGTATCAAGTTCTGTTTCACAGTTGGCCAACTCGAGGAACAGATTATTATTTTTATCGTTCGAGTATAATAATTCCGATCTCTCTCGAAGAGTCTCACAAAGTATCGGAAACTGTCGGCGGAGAGGAAATCGTCGAGGCAGAGACCTGCCGCTAAGAAATTCGAAGATTTACGAGATTGCCGCACGTGTTTCACGCTTTAATAGCTTCACGCACACGTGTTCACGAGTGAATGACAAGAGGTCCTCTCTTTCGTGGCCGATGGGTCGGCTTCCTCTTCCGGCGTTCGACGACAGGTCAGGTGTCGTTGATCCTAATCCCGATGGGATTTCGGGAAGGTACGACGATCCGATCTCGAAGAATCTCCGATAACAATACCCGCTTGGAGCGAGCATGGAAAGATAATTATTCGCGAGAAACAGTCTTTCGTCTCGAAATTCACGGAGAAATTCGCTCTTGCTCGCGTCTCTGCGAAAATTATTCTTCTGAAACTAAATCTGGTTTTCGTGGCCGGTTCGAATTCCTTATCACAACGTAATGACCGCGAAAAGTGATGAATGAAGGACAGGTCCCATTGTGCGTCAGCGGAGGCGTTATTCTTCTGAAAGAATTTATAATAATCTCTCTCGATATCTGAAGAGACTCGACGATACGATGACGAAAGAGAGGCTCCAGAAAAAAAGAAGAAAAAAAAAAGAAGTAACGATATCTTCGAGAGTTCTTCCGGCATTCCAGGGAGGGCGTGATGTCTACAGGAATGAGGGCTCCGTTTCCAAGAGGAATTCGAGGCGTCGCGACGATATAAATCGATTATCCGTAGATAAACGTGATGTATCGTGACTGGTGCTGGCTTGTGACAGGTGGGAGGACCGATTTCAAATTCCTTTTCGTGATATCCACGCTCGCGTCCACGTGCATGAATCTACGTGTGCACGAGAATAGAGAACAAGAGAGAGAGAGAGAGAGGAGTAGAGAGGTAGCCCGACGAAAAGTCGCCCACGACAGATCGGGAACAGATCTCCGATTCGATTTGGAACGCCACGAATCCGGCCGACCGTGTACACGACAATACGAAACAATCCGGCAAGTTTCGTTGTTTCATTGACACGCGAGAGATACACGATCCCCGACAAGAATACCACAGGTATCGGCAAAAAAAAGATACGGGGCTAGCCTCCTGATACCGTTAGGATTCCCCAACGGGGCGATTAATAACTGACAATAGATCCTCCTGTGTCATTTACATCGGTTTAATTAATTCGTCACTCGGTTCAACATTACCAATGGACACGTCGATTCGACGATACTCTCGCTGAAAACTCCAATTGATTCAATACGGCAAGTTCAGCTTTCACTGTGATCGAATAAAGCGTAGGTCATTCGCTCCTCCTCTATCTATATGGAATTATCGAAAAAGAACAAGCTCTCGAGTACGAATGATCAAAGTACCTTTGGAAATCGAGAAAGAGACGAGACTAGGAAGAATTCGGAAGAACGATCTTCTCTTAATTGAACAGAAGCTCTAAAACGGAACCGTCGTCGTCGTCCAACCGAGAAGCAAAAAATATCCGTCTGATAATGTCTAGCGATCCAATTTTCTCTCAATACCGCGGAGGTGCAAGTTGAGATCGATTAGAAGCGGCGAATGATAATTTTTTCACCGACGCCTTCCGTAGGCGCATCGACCCACGGTGACTCTTCCTCCTCCTCCTCCTCCTCCTCTTCCTCCTTGGCTCGCGATCGTCGAGCCGCCTAGACGGCCTCCTTTCTCCTCTTTTCTTTCATCCACCCCCACGACGAGCAGCGTAATAGCTCACTTCGTTCACTGTTACTGTTATGCAAGATATAATAGGGTAATAATGGCACGGTCCGGCCTCTCTCGGTCGGTAACGTAGGGTGGAGCCAGTCACGATCAGAAAACTGACGTAAGCATCTCGTTCGTTCCTCTTCTTGTTCTTCGTTCTTCTCTCCTCTTCGGCTCGGTGATTGCGCCTCGGTTACGAGCGGCGACGAGCGGAGCCCGTTCGAAACGGAGAGCGACCGTGCGCTTACGAGGCCCACGTTCCACTTCCGCGCTGATCACTCGGAAATATGTTGATAATATTTCGTGGCATGCAACGCCGGTTCGAGCAATTTGCGAAGCACGAGTCCTTCGGATGTTCGATTTTGCTAATTCGTTGCACAGACAAGGGGGAGGGGTTATCGCTGCGTTGTTTGCTTTAAGCTGAAAACTATCCGACTCGAAAACAACGAGCAGGAGGTTCTGGTATGCGGGCTTTTGTCGCGGTGTGTTTCTTGCTCGATGAGCGCAACTGGTCAGACCTCCAGTTGCGAATCGTGCCACCGAGTTTCACAATTTGCCTAATTGTATGTTCGTAAAATTCCGAAGCATTCGGAAATTTGTATGATTCGGTATAGAACGCACAAAATTCGACTCTGATCCCATCGAATCCGCCGAGCCTTTGCGATCAGCCTTCAGCGATAATCCGTCGAACGCGAGAGGCTAGCAAAAAAAAAAATCACGGATCTGCATTTCGTTGTTTCTAGTCGACTGCGTAATCGAGCCAGCGCGCTCGTACCTGTAATTTAAAATGGGCGTAAACTGCTACCTCAGTCGACTTGGATAATTTCCAAACGTTGCTGCGGTCGTTTCGTTCGGTAATATCGCGCGGGTACGGCCGGTCACGATTTCGCCGTTGACGCAAGACGAACGTTTTCGAAATTGATTCGTCCCATCGATCGCGAAACCCTTCGGCTTTTAATTAACCGTACCACTCCGTGTCTTTCAACTGAACCGAGGATATCACTTGGAATGGAATCACTTTTTCAACATTTGCATATACATTGCACCTATATTGAATAGAAATAGATCAACGTTAGATCATCGCGTGTACTTGAGAAACGGGTAGTGTCATCGTCGTAAAACGTAATATAAAATTTGGAACACGATGGGTAAATGACTTGCTTATGCAAACACATGTAAATATTCATTCGGCGCTGATAAACAGCAGGCGGATAGGCTTACGAAACAAAGGCGTTGCATCGTTAAATAGGTGGCAACAACTTTACGATCACGGTGCAAAGGTAATTAAATAAGCTTAATTAAGGCGCGTGCACATTGCGCGCCGTGACTCGACACTTATTCGACCCGTGAGGCCATAAGGTGCGCGACAGTGAATTCTCTCTTAGAATTCTCGATCGGGCGCCTGCTGTCATACGAACGCCACCGCTTGATTGCCTCCAAACCGGACCGATTTCGTTTCCCTTTGTCCGATCCTGCGGAATTAATAGCCCCCTGGCTATTTCTATTGGTAGGATTCGT
The DNA here is from genome assembly GCA_032399595.1 of Tetragonula carbonaria. NCBI lineage: Eukaryota > Metazoa > Arthropoda > Insecta > Hymenoptera > Apidae > Tetragonula > Tetragonula carbonaria. Next base: position 9,532,531 of record JAUCRC010000014.1, read on the forward strand.
TTCGAGTGCACTCGTCGCGAGACGGATACCTCGAAGGTATCTAATTTTTTTTTTCAAATCCGTGGGTGGCTCGACGATGATTCGACGATCTTTCGCGCCTCCTCGTTGGCCCAAACACACTCGACCGACGTTTCCGCCGACACACGACGATCTTCCACAACTTGCATCTCGCCTGTTTTCTCAAACAACTCTCCTCTCCTTGGTGCGATAGTTTCTTAATCGTTGTTTTCGTTCGCATTTATTAACGGAAGATCAAAGTCAAGAATCTGACGTGCGCGATCTGATCGCACGATTGTTTCTCCTCTCGTCGATTATTACAATTTCATTCGCCCAGTACGAGACCCAACCGAGCCGTTTAGATCCAACGAAAGAATCGGCCGAGCGAACGTGAATCGTTGCTCGTGGAAGACAATTACCCTGGCAAACTCTCGCCCGAAACCACAATTAGTATAAACCACAACCGATGTTGTGTTGCACCGTGCCCTGCTAAATTCACCTTCCCTTTTACGCCCACGCACCATCGTCGATACCCTCCCGTTCACAGCGCACTTTCTGAAGATCTGCACTTTGTAGAGAAATAAAGGAGCAAGGGAGAACAGCGAGGCGAGAAAGCGAGACTGGCGGATTGTGCGAGAGCCTAGAGTTGTTCTGACCTTGAGTGACCGCCTTCAGTTCAAGGCACGATGATGATGATGATGATGGTGATGGTGATGATGATGATGATGATGATGATAATGACGATCATAAACAGGCACACACCAGCTCTCGCACTCGCTCTTCTTCCTGCATCTCGTGGCCGTTGGTCCCTCGGCTGGTTTGCCTCGGTAGCGAGCAAAGTGATGAGGCGTGGTCGATCACCTGGTAGCCACCGGGTTCAATCCGGTCCTCCGTGAGGGGTTACGACCCGCGGGACCTTCGATCGTTTCTCGATAAAGCTATTTCGAAGGCGTAGAGAAGATATCCTCCGAGAGGAAGGCTCGTCCGGCTCTCTCGGTGCTCGCTCGCCTCTAGAGGTCTCCTTATTCGGGCCTCGGCGTAATTCACGGGCTCCCCGCGTCTCGTTCGCGCCATGAGGCAACGGTAGTTACCCGACAGAGAGTATTTGCGGAATGGAAATTCACGTCACGTGGTACGATCGCCGGCTCCACGGTCCGGCAAATGTTATTTTTAGCGTGTTCGTGTTCGTCGAGTCGGCTTCCGAAAACAATCTTCCTCTCTCTCTCTCTCTCTCGTCTCGAAGGAAATATTTCGGTAAAGGAAGTAGTAGTAACGCGCGAATTGATCTTCTATAAAAATATCACCGATCGTTCCACTCGTCTTTCATCGTTCGAATCTTCAAACGAGTTAAAGAAATTAACAGATCCGTTGACTGACGATTAGCCGCGAACTGTTCTTTATTTTCGTTATCCTGAGATAACCACCCGCGAAGCCTCTGTACCCTCGTGCCACGTCGTTCGATTTTACAAAGTTTCATGCAATAAGTAACAGGAACTCGTTGCGCGTTTATCGGGAAGGTGTTGTTTCTCTCCTTCCGGAGAAACCGCGCTTCGCAAGCGGAACTTCGCGATCGCGGTTAGTTTCGCCGGATTTTTCCAACTACTCGAACTCGAAACCCGTGTCCCGGGAATCGATAATGGTGCCGCTTATCAGTTCGATTGCCGGCGTTACCTACCGCTTCGTAAAACAATTCTTCTCGACTTGTACCGAACGATCTCTCGCGTAAATTCCATCGCGCAGGAGAAAGTCCGGTTTCTCGCGCGATTACGCAGCCACCGTAATATCGAATATCTGACATTTATCGTTCGCCGGTTAGCAGACGATTAACTCGTTCTAATTAACGATTCTTTTTCGAGGCGATTCACCGTGTAATACTCGTCGAAAGCGAACGTGAATACACTCGCTTTATCAAACGTCTTTTTTCACGTTTTAGAGAAAAGAGGTGTAAGAGTTTCTGTTCCTTTCCTTGGCTTTCGTTTGAATATAAATTTCGCGCCAGCAAACGTTCGAATGTAACAAGGAATATTTTGCATACCGCGTTCTTGAAATAAATCCGTAATTTCCTTACGATGCATTTTCTCCACCTTCTTTTCCACAGATCAGAGAAATCGAAGGAAATAAGTTTTAAAACATAATGGAAAAAGTCGCTCATGAACTTGAATTTAATTTAAAATCAATAAAATTAATCTTTTTCTTATATCTTATATTACAAAAAAAAAAAAAAAAAAAAAAAAACGAACGAAATAGGCAGGAAGAATCTTTTGGCCTAACCTGTACAATCTCCCAGCTCTTTCAGCGTTTACTACGTGTTCAAATCTTCTTAAAATCTTTTTACCACCTCTGCTTTTCAGTCGCGCGTCTCTCTCGCTTCTAACGACAAATAAACTGTCTCGAGCAATTTTTCCTTTTTTCCCGACGAACGAGCACGATTGCGCCAAGCGAAACGACCCGGTCGGGTAAAAGTATCCGCGAGAAGGAAAGTCCGCAGAACAAACAATCCTCGAATGAGAAACGATAATTGCTGGCGAGAGCAGCGAGAGAGCCACGCCGGACGAATGCGTATCTCTCGGACAGGCTCGTAAATAAAATTACCATCAAAGAGATAATTCCACGTGGCCACGAGGCTGAAAAAAGAAGAAACCCGCGGATCTCTCTGCACGCCCGTCCCCGACGGGAAGAATTGGCTGCGTGTCCCGGAGGTTCAACCACTACACCGCGAAGTAGATGAAGCTATTCTGTCGTAATTTATACGGACCTGGGTAGAAAGTAACGAGGGAACCATCCGTTAAACGTCCAAGGACCTCGCCTTCGCTGAACCTTTGCGAGGGCGAACCATCTCGAGGATTACGGCAGCGATCCAGCGATAAATTCCTTCTACAACAACGCCCGCTATTACGCAATAATTATTGCCGTATAAAATCGCAAGTGACATCATCGCACTCCTCCTGTGACACTCGCTAGGGGCTGTTAGCTCGTCTGACGTGGACGATATTCGCAGACGCGCTTAAAGTCTGAATAGATTCTCTGCTCCGAGGGAAGAAAGAAGGTTAAAAGAGATTGAGATATTTTTAGAATTCTTCTTTAGGCGAGGGAGATGTTGCGCTACGCAGAATTTCGCGCGTCTACACGCCTAAATCGAACCTAAATTCCGACAAAGCGGAGACCCTTCGGAATCGTGTGTTCCGTAAAGCGCGACTATTCTTCAGGAGTCTGTGGACGATAGCGAGACGAAGCGAAAGCACGTAGCGGCTCTCGGTGCAAGAAGAGCAAGGCGAAATAAAACAATCAAGCCGGCCGCCGTTCATAAGGGACCGCGGAGAAGATTAGTTTCTCGTTTCATGCGGCGATTCCCCTGGGCCGTTAAGAGGGATGGAGAAAGGGATAAATGGAGGGACAGAGAGAGCGGGGCGGCGGTCGGTAGCTCATCGCGAGCCAAGGCACGCGCGAGCCAAACCACGCACACCACGCAACGTTCGCGTTCCGCTACACTCGTGTGTGGTGGCCCTCTTAGCGTGTACGCGCGGCGGAGCAACCGCGGCCAGCAACGGAGATTATATCATCAATGTCGTTACTGCATTACGCCTCTTTGCCCCCAGGCTTCGCAGAAGAAACTCGCTAATGTCCCGCGCGGCGACACCGCGCACACACAGACACACACGCACGAACGCGCATCCGCGGATGAGACGTCCGTCTCGGTGATTGGCAATCACCTTTCTTTCACGGCGCCACCATCTCTCGATCCATCTAGTCGCCGATGGACTCGCGCGGTTTTCTTACCCGGCGAACGACGCGACGGGTGTCCGTCTGTCTCTGGCCGGGATACGTGCCTCGTGTAATTTCGAGGATGCCCTCCTCGCGATACAGAGGAGCTCGTGCTACGGAGCACTCTAGCCTGGGAATTATTGCCCGTGTGCGAGAATTATTGCTCCCACGATATGATTAATGCGATAGGTGGATCTAGAGAAACTCGATTTTGTCCAAACTCTCTATAAAAAGAAAAAAGAAAAAGAGAAGAAACATAGAATAGAAGAATGTCAAATTCAGTGGATTAAACGAAAAAGAGAAAGAATTATACTGGCCCGGTTAAGAACGAGACAAAACAGACGGCAAAAATCTCCCACAGCTCGACACATTTTGTCGGCGGAGAAGACTTCTGTAAGGAACACTCCAATTCTTAACACATATCCGTCCGGCATTATTTGCACCGCCATTGACCCTTTTTTGACACTATTTGTAGAAACGGTATGCTCTATATAAAAACAACCTAACGTTTAAAAAATCATATATTTTTTAGTGAAATTTTGGGAAATGAAATAAAATGAATTTGTATTTATATATACGTCTTTATTTTCGATTTTTTTCTTTCCGAAGTTAAATAAAAATTAAATCCACAAAAAAGTTCAAACGAATTACTGAAAACATACTCGTTATTTTATTAGACAAAGTAAATTATTTTCGAAACTTTAATTTTATCAATAATTAATAGTAATTAACGCCCAAGTGCTTAAACTTTGAATAAACTTCTTCTATACGCAGTACCGACTAATACGTTTTCAAATTAATTTTTCTTTGCGTTTGCACCCTTATACGACGCAACTGAAGCTGAAATCAGTTTTTTCGTAGAATTATCTCTGTTTGAAATAATTGTTAAAATTACGTATTTAAAATTACGTTTTAATTTATTCGGATTTAATAAAACAACAATCAATTATTTACTGCAATATACAAATGACGAATTTTCGTCATGCGGACGGGGATATGTGTTAATTTATATTACGAAATATAATTATCATACAAATACCTAGTCGCTAGAATACGAAGTCGATGTCGATGCGACTTTAAACCTGCACAAAAAGAGAGAGAGAGAGAGAAAGAAAACGTGAAAATTTCAGAAACTAATTGAACGGAGCTAGGAAAGCAATCAGTTCGTGGATATTAGCGGTGTCGGTGGCTCCCCACGCGTCGACTCATACTACACCTGCTGCGACTCGACGAGCGAGCGAGCGAGGTGGGCCAAGATCCGGTGACCTCACTTCCTTCCTACTAACCTAGGCCCCCCCCCCCAAGTCACTCGGTTTCGACGTCGATCGAGTCGACCGTCACCTGCGAATCGCCCCGGCAGCGACTTCCTTGCAGCCCTTTTTTCCCGGGGGCTGGCTCTGCGACCGTGCACGCTTCTTATCTGGCTGCCCCCGCAGGGACCACGTCACAGTTCGACGGTTCGCGCCACTTCCAGAGAACAGGTGAGACACAGGCCGTGGTTTTCGCCGCCGTGGTGTGTGCCACCGGCGGAAACGGATGCGTGGATAGCCGGCGTCACTCTCTCGAACGAACGCGCGGTGCTTCTCGTGGTTGGGAAACGAGTGTCGTTCGACCGGTTTCAATTTAATTTTATTTGCATTAATGGAAAGCGGAAGACCGGGGTCTCCTCCGGTTTTCAGTTGCAGGGTTGTCGAAAGAGCGGAGGATCGATCGATCGATTGCCTCTCGCGAGAAGTAAAAAGACACGTGGGTGGTGGTGCAACTTGTTCATCCAATATTGCTGTTATATAACGATAACAAAATCTCTTGCTTCTATTGAAAATTCGAGTGTTAAATATTCTTGCGCTTTGAATCCATGGTACTGTTTATATTTCTGTTCGACACTCTTTCTTTAATGTTTATTAGATCAGCTCGGAAGCATCGCGCAGGTCAAGACTGTCGCATCAATCGTTTCACTGATGCCTTAATTTCATCGTTTTTAGATGATCTGTAGCAAATTAATTAAACGGCTCGTCTTTTGAATCTCATTGGTTAGAGCGAATAAAACAGGCTCTTTTCGTCAGAAACGTTACAATTTTCAACGAAGAATCTCTAGAGATTTATTACACGGTTTATCGATAGTCGCGAAATAAGGTGGTCTTAGTCACAAGTAAAGCTCACCACTCGAGACAAGTTTACTGTGAAGTTAAACGCAGAAGCCACGCTCGATCGACAGTACGATGCAAACAAGTAAATTAAATTAGCTTCTACGCCCCTCGGTATCTAAACGGAATTACACTTACACTTGGTGTAAGAAAGAATGCACGAGAACTCGTGGGCGTGGATTTCAATCAGAAAAAAAACGCGCTTGCTTCTCGAAGATGGGAGAGTCGCGGAAATCCGCCGCGAATCAGCATGAAACGTCGCATTGGCTCGGGCTGTTTTATCAAGTCCGCGCGTCTGTTTGAAACGGTGGCAGGTTGCGGTTATCTTAGGATGCCAGTTTTTACGCGGAATATGTGGGCCATGCACCTGCCGCGCGCAACAGTGCGAAGAAGCTCTCAACGTGCGGAAGCCCGGGGCAGCGTGTTGTTTGTCGCTCCGGGTTTCACGGATCTGGTTTTTAGCCTTGGACCGTGCTTCCTTCTGCTTCCGAGAGAAACGGCATCGGGCGGAAAGGAAAGAACGAAGCCATGCCAGTTACCTAGTTACGTAATTCTTCCTTTATCTTTATTTACCTTTTTACAGAGACATCGAATCTTCTGCCAAAACTCGAGCCTCGGTGAGGCGGGACGAAAGAACGAATATTCAATCGTCGATCGGAAACGGTCGTGTCGAGTGTGGCGAGATTAAAAAGAACAGAAGGGGAAAAGAGGAGCGATCGGGTCGAGCAGAGCGCGCAGCTGCTGGAACCGGTGGAATGTTTACGACGACGCGTTAAACCGCTCAATTAAAAGGACGTCGTCGGACACGAAACGCGAGGAGCCGGAGGCCTCGAGCAGCCTCGAGCGAGGGAACAGCCGCAGAAAAGAAGCTTCGGAACGGCCGTGAGAGGCGAACGCTCGTAATTTACACGCTTATTTCACCCGGAGTACATCTTCCGCGCGTACGGAGCGGAGAGAGGGGAGGGAGGGGGGATGTACGCGCGCGAGTTACTTGTCCCGAATATTAGCCGCGATATAGGGGACGTTAAGATGGAACTTTACGAGTTGCCGAAACGAAAATCTTTCTTATTAACGACCGTTTTATTCTCGGTCGATTGTAAATCAACGACAACGGGGGAAGGGAAGGCCTCCGCGTTTCGCGTCGATCGTTTCCAGGAAACCGCCGGCGAGACAAATGTTTTTTCATCGAATTTATGTTAACCGGCTCGTTCCGTTGGTGATCGAGCAGCGCACTGACGCACGCCCCACCGTCGACGAGGGTAATTAAATTTAACGAGTTATCCGCGGCTCGCGATAACGAGGACGAATTTCCTGAATTACGACGACGGTGGCCGTTTCGCGAGGCCGACGGTCGGTTGGTTGAAATATGAAATCCCTGGACAAGTGGCAAGTTTTATCGGAGTGTAAATCCGCCGAGGACTTCCGCAAAACGCTCTCTCGGAGCAACGTTTTGCAGAAACGAACGAGGGAAATTTCTCGCTACAAACACGTGCAACTTGTTTCTTACTAACGAGAGGCAACGATCGTGCAACGATATAAAAAAAGAAATAACGACAAGTATATTAATAATTTATATAGTACACGCATTTTTTTTATTACATGAACAAGATCTTGTACCGTGAGATAAAATTATAAATCAAAGCAAAGGGCAATCAATCGTGATCGAGAAATCTGTCACGAAAAAGATACGAACACTGTTTTGTCTATTATATTTGCAAAAACTTTTCTGAGCTTTGCGTCAGCTTTCGAGAATCCTTCCTCTCTCTCTCTCTCTCCCTCCTCTCTTCACTTACCTCCGGAGTAGCCTGCAGTTGAAGGTTCTCGACTCGACACTGTCTCACTTCGTTTTTACCCTGCCGGTGAGTGAGCCTGGCGTCATAATTTCCCGGTTACGTACTTCACGGGGTCGCGAGGCAGAACTTTCCAACATCTTTCATCGGCGCGTAGCAGCGTGCTGACGACAAATTACATCGGCGTGGTACGTGGGTTCGCGGTTGGTGTCCTCGGACGACGTATCGGGGATACGATACGGTCGTCCTTTTGCGGCCTCTCGTTTCCGGGACGAGACTCGAGGAGGGGAACCGAGACTCGCGTCCTCGCCCCGAATCTCACCCGCATCTTGGCCTCAGCCAAGCTGGCGTAAAAACCAGCACTGCGATCATTTAGAGAGCCGAGACGAAGGCAGAGAGAAAGAAAGAGGGCAGAAAGAACGAAGGAGAGAGAGAGAGTTATCTCCTCGCGACCCCGGTCGCACTTTCTTTCGCTGCTAGCGCCGGGCGTAGGCGCCGTTTCTTTACGCAAACACACCCACACATGCGAGAGAGGCGTACAAATACGCAGAGCCGTGTCACAGACGACGCAGGCAGCGAAAGGTGGAGGAGGAGGAAGGACGCCTGGACAATTCGGAGAGATCGACGCGGATGAAGGAGGATCGATATTACTCGTGTCACGGGACCGGTACCGCTACGCGACCGAAATCCACCGCGAAGGTCGTCGTGAAGAAAGGAATAGTAAAAGTGCTGATAACGACACGGTCCAGCTCTCGTCGAATTCTTTCGGTGACCTGGCTCCGTCGAGGGAATCGACAGAACTCGATCGACCGTTGCTGCTCCGAGATTCGTCGACTTTTTCTACCTTGCAATCGTGGAAGAAATTGTCACACGCTTCGTACTTGGGTCGAGTTCAATACAGTTTAGTAAAAGATACACTATTTTGTACTCGACAAATTTTTTTTTGCATCATCCACCAGTAATTTACTTAGGAACCATCACTTTGTAAATCAAATGACATAGCGTTCGATATAATCATTCAAATGGTATTTAAGATGAAATTTTGTTGTGTGATATTCTTTGAATTTAAAGCAATCATCAACGTGCATTGCGCGTTTGCTAGAACAAGTGTAATATACAAGAATTAATGATACCTAAAATAGTTTCAATGTTTGGAAAAATAGTATGCTCCATCATCTTTTAAATTTTCGTAAGAAGCAGTAAAAAGTTTAGTTTATGTGGATTATTGACTCGTCTGGGATTGTTTTCAGAAATTTGTTCTCCTGAACGTCTTTTCTTCTTCTTTTCTCAAATGATACAAAGAGAGATACTCCAAACATAAGGGTGCCAGTTGAGTGCAAAGGGTTAAATGATTGGTCGAACGATTTAAGTATCCTTTCTCTTATTTAAAATTCAAGTTGAATAAAAAAAAATTGATAGATACTTTCAACATTTCTATCTTAACCTCCTTCGAGTTGCAATATCGAGTCACACTCGTGGCGGATATCACGTTTACGATTTAAAAAGAAAAAAACAAATTGCACTCCGACGAAGTGTATGAGTTTCTTTAAACTGAAGATTAACGTAATGCAAGTGCTTTACATCTGACACGATGTAAACACGTTGCACGCTGCGAAGAGAATCAGCAACTATGGCAGCAACGGGTTAAAACACTCTCGCGATGCAGGGATCATCTTGGATTCTGAATCAGCACTCTCCGCTCCTTCGAATCAGGCTAAAAACCTCTTGGAATAGACCGTGACGTATTCCTGGCTCGTACAGTCGTAATAACACCGTCGCAAAGAACGACATTCAGAATCATGAAACCACCTCGAGCAACGTCGAAGCCTCTACGAGGCCACTACCTCGATCGCTGCAGTCCTTTCGGTTTTATCGCCGCGCGATCGCGCCGGGCAAAAAGATCGGCAGATGCAGGCAGGACGTTCTCCGGCGTTTCTTGCCGGAAGGTGCTCCCATCCGTTTACCGGGGAATAGACGCCGGCATCGCGCGTGCAATTTCTCCCGCGTTTGCTGACGGGAGATCTCCCTCCTTCCCCCCGCCCTTTGCCCCCGGTGGCCGATGCCATCCAGTTTTCCTTACGGAGAATCGGAGTCGCGCGATACGTGACGCCACGTGTGGCGCCACCATCACCTCGAGAGATTTATCGGAGGGAAGGAGAGCAGCCGCGCGTCGCCGGTACGGATTTTGGTGAAGAGATCGATGCACGTCCTGGATTTCGTGGTGGTGGCTCCGCTGCTCTGACACCGTTCGCTTTACGGAAAACCATACTTGAAAGTATCATCTACCACTGATATCGATACGATCTCGCTTTCCTCGCTCATAAACACGCCGCTTTTTTCGGGTAATCTGGCGTGTACGTGTTGTTTTCATCACGATGAATTTTTGATAAAATGATCGTTATCTGTGTTGTCGATATTTGGAGAAGATCCGACAAAAAAAATGCCAGGATACCTTTGTCCGAGGATAAAAGTATCAGCGATGGACTTGCAAGAGAACTACCTTGGTCAGATAACCATTCGATGAAGAATGTGATGAAAAATTCCTCGACAATATCTAAAAAGCTATTATATCGTAATAATTTATTACGAGTACGAGGGGACTCGCAGAAGGAAAGCTTTCTACCAAAACGATATTTCGATTCTGAATGAAAATTTTTTGGAAAAAGATCTTCTTCTCTGACACTTCAAGATATTATTTACGAAATATTACTTCAAGATAATATTTCACGAAAGAAAGAAAAGTATAAAATAATAGAAAAAAACCAAAGCGTAACTGAACCCTAACTTCAAGAGACACCCCTCGCAGAAAACTATCGAACCGAACGATCCATAGACGTCTCGATAACGGCGAATTTCGATAGGCATTCGCGATAAGCGGAATTTATTATCAGACTGATAAACTTGCAGCCAAGTTCCTAGCTGCGCGGCTGATAATGGCGGTCGTTGAACGACGAACAATGGACAAAAATGAGCACTTCGTGGGTGAAGGTAGGCTGACAGGTAGTCGTAACATTCCCATCGTGGCCTCGCACAAAACTCACCTGCTACCGGTTGCACTCGGCCTCTGACTGTCACCATATGCCAATCCTAGCTTTCCCAGGCCGGCTTTCACAGGGCTGCGTTTCCAAGCCCATTGATTGTCCACGAACACTTGCCAAACATGTGGACCGACAATTTGCACATTGGATATTGTCACAACGGCACAGCGTTTACAACGAGTAAATGGCCTGGCGAGGTGTGTTACGCACATGGGCGAGCCTGTGAATATTTCCAGGCATTTCGAAGACTCGTTGAAAAAATCAGGGTTCTTCCATCCTCGAGATGACCCTGTAGCTTCGATCAAGTTATTATTTCACTTGACACGCTTGATTGTAACACTTAAACGGCGACAAAAGTCGTCGAGAAATTTCGTGGAAGTAACCAGGTTTATTGGGACCAGCATGGCTAGAGTGAAACAATAAAACAGATTGCCACTACACGCAGCTACGTGACTTTTCTTACGTTCTATGCTCGACAAACTGAAAACATGTTGCACGCAAGTCCCTCGGCGATTTCGAATTTTTATGGCACCATCGGCTATGGTGGCGAGGTCTCTGCTCGATTGTTTATTCATCAAAAAAAAAAAAAATATATACGTTCTTAAAGCGTTGAAATTTTCTTTCTGGTCGCGTACCTGTAGCAACGTATCTGATCGACAAACGCTCAAGAAGTTTGAAGGGAATTTCAAAGAAAATTGCCATATTCACACGGAATAAAAATTCTTGTTAAAGTTACAAAGCAGTTACAGGCACAGATGCATTTATTAGTTGCAATTTAGCGTTAATAAAGCGTGCAATAGTAACAGGAATCGCCGGATCTCAATCTATCACTAAATCACGCGTCTGTACGAGATTAAGTTAGAGTACAGACAACCAACGATTCCCTTCCAGCCACAAATGGAACGCGACGTCAACGTTTTTCAGAACTCTCGAGAATCCTCAAAGGACTGTGTATGGAGCCGACGAAACTGAACAAGAAGACGCAACTAATCGACGCTTGTTGCTAAATTTTGAAGGACCTGCTGCTCGAGTTTCAAGCACCCCCTCAGGCTCGGTGCAAACAGTCAGAGGTCCTGAAAGGCGGGTCGTGAAAGAACCCAGCAAGCTGCGAGCCTGAGAATCGAAACAATTGCCGAGGAAAATGCCGTGGCAGGTCGAAAGTCGAAACATAAGGTGCGAACTTACGCTCAAGGCACGTCTTGGCTTGAACAAGAGGGCCGACTTTGCTGGTGGTGCATTGTAAATGTTCTTACGGGTTAGCTAGTAGTACGTCCTGTTGGAATTGCCGGTTTACAGGTGGCAGTACTGTACCTTAATCCCATATTAGACCCGTACTTACGAGGGAAAAGCCCAATTGCCTCTGGTGGCAGTAATAACAATCTACTGGACCTTGCCGGGGCGGGGATTTTGTTTCCGGAAAACAAAGTTTATTCCGGAAAATATTCGTTCGAAACGTTCTGCAATTCGAACATATTGAAAGCAATTTGAAATATGTTCAACAGCTGTTTGTGCATGGGTTCTGGCCATGTAATCAGAAACACGTGCGAATCTTAGGAAATCTCGTCATTTCGGATGTTGAGAATAGAAAGTTGCATTAAAAGGAGAAAAGCGCGGGAAGAATTAAAGAATAATTTTATTTTCAAAGGTGGATGGAAATTACTTTGGACGTTCAGAGTAGACACGTTAAAAAAAAGGAAGAAAGTGCGGATTACCAAGCGGGACAAACGGAATTTCAGAGAATAAAGAACACTTTTATTTTCAAAGATAAATTGTTCGCGATGGACGCGCTCCACTGATCACGGAGAGAGAGAATTCAAAGTCGTGCCTGGAAAAAAACTTTAATTTCAACGATTCTGAAATAACATCGATCTGCAATAACAGTGCTTTTTCCGTGCGTTTATTTCTGTCCCTCTCTTTCGTAAAAAAGAAAAAAAGAAATCTTTTCTCGGCAGAAAAAGAAAAAAAAAAGTTCACGTCACGACCGCGTTGCACGCGACAAAGGGAGTCTCGGGGCTCGACTTTCACAAAAAAAAAAAAAAAAAAAAAAAGAGAGAAAAGGCAGCAACTTGAGCCTGTGCGACTTGCCGAGGCCTCGAAATCGGACGTGCACGCGCGCGCACTTCGCTCGGCTTTAAACGCATTTTAATTCAATCGTTCGGCCGCGAATTGCGGCAGGGTCACCGTACAGGGTCAATCGTATGCTAATTGCCAGCCAAAAGACGAGCTCGCGCGAGCTCGAAGCAGGAAGAGGAGGTTGGTGGGCGCTGCGTGGAGGACGCGCGGAGCCGCGCGATCGAAGGTGTAGCCGTTCGCTCGCTCGCTCGTGCGCGCGGAGGTCTTTGAACCTACGCCGTTGGCCCCGTAATGCACCGTTGTCGTTGAATTGTTCTGCATAAATTGATGATGAGCGAACGCGAGACGTGCGAATGCACGCACCGCGGGACGAAGACGAATCGTCCTCGTGGAGATGCAGCGAGCCCCCGGGGGCCACGCCTCCGAGTCCACGTTAATTATCGCCAATTCGAGCGGCCGGCCATTCGTATCTACAACGCGAATACGCCTTCGTCGAAGCCTCTTGATCGAACGCTCGATTTATAGTCTCTCTCTCGGCACCTTTGCGAGTTTTCTCTCGGTCTAACATCGCGTCAAGAAATATCACGTTCTTCGCCCTCTTCGTCTCTCTATCACGGCTCGACGTCCGCTGTAAATCGCCCAGCAGTCGCGCTCAATCGTAAAAAATGCGTTATCGTCGAAACTCGGCCGTATCCAATTTATCCGAATATTCTCGTCTCAATTAAAACTCTGCTGGATGTAAGAGAGTTTTTCGGTGCGATCGCGACGCGAGATAAAAACGACTCGGCCGGTAGAACGATATCGAAACAAGGAAGTGGACACACGAGGTCGCCCTATCCACCACGCCGTTATCCACCTCCTCGATTTCCTTCTTTCTCCTCATTTTTTCTTCTTTCTCTCCCTCCCCTGAACGAGAGTCTCTTCCTTTTCTTTTACTTTTTTCCAACCTGAGAGAGAGAGAGAGAGAGAGCCTGCGTCTCTCGACATGTGCAGCACGGTCACCTTCCGCGCGTCCTTGGTGGTACGTGCCCGAACACAAATCCCAGCACATTGAGTCCCGGAGGCTGGCCGTCACATGTTTTCGGGCCCTTACCTGTTTGCCTGCAATACCGGCGACACACATGGCGTGCACACACCACATCCGAATCTCCGAAGCGTGAGTACACGTTACGTTCCTGCACCTGCATTAATGAACCAGACCGAGCATTAATAAACCGTGGTGCGGTGCCGACCACTCGCACGTGGATCGCATATGCGTCGTCGACCGCTGACGATTTGCTCGGCCGTCCTTTGCCAACAGAACCGACTCTGACCTGCTTGCGAAACGCCAGCTTCGACGCCTGCTCCGGCGTCTTTTTCCTTCTTTTCTTTTTCCTTTTTCCTTTTTTTTTTTCGACTTTCGCCGAGATTTATAGCGAATACCGACTGTTTAGGTCGTTACGATCGTTGAAAGGAGCACGATGATGATTTAAGGTGTTTCACTTCGAAAGTGCTTTGCAATTTACTTGTAATGCACTGCGTTTCAAGTGTGTAAGTTGATACCAAAAAATGTTAATCACGTAGGAGAGGTAGTAGCAGGGTTAAAATATTGATAGTAGAATTTGTAGAAAAAAAATTATTCCTGCAATTTGTTCTAGTGAACATGTTACTCCCATTAGAGAAGCATTTTCACTAATGTGTAATTAGTGAAATACATTTGTGATTGCGTTGCAATGCCCTGTGAATAATTTTTCTTTAATCTCCTTTTCGTGCTAACTAAGGCGTTCGGATAACTTTCTGTTCTTGTTTTATATCTATCAGATCTGAGAAGGTTTAATTTACGATTCATTGGATTCGTTAAGAAACGAAGATACGATCCGTTCGCTAGAAAAATCTTGAGAATCTTAGAGATATTTGCTCTGCTCTGCAAAGAATTCCACGCGAAGAAAAAAAAAAAAAGAAGATTATTCGATTTCTACGTATCCTAGTTATCGCGTTCGTGGAAACACTTTCTAAAAAACGAGAAAATAAGATCGATCAACATGAGTCTCGTTAGAGCCGCCCAGATATCTCTGATTGCCAGTGCATAAACACACATTTTATGTACAATGGCGATTATCCGTGACGCTGCGATATCTCCATCCTCGCTTCGCCTATCGTTCGACGCGAAACTTTCTACAACAGTTGGCGGGGACCAATTTTTCGCCATGATGCGAGATTCGCATCGATCGGATGATTCACGAAAGGTAACGCGGTCCCCAACCGGATCGTTGACTCGTTACTCATCGATCGTGGCAATTATCAATCAACACCATATTTCTTCCTCCGAATCGCCGAATCGTTCAGGTAAAACGAAGAAGAAGAAGAAGAAGAAGCAGGAGAAAACGGGCCAACCGACAAAGATCGATCAAGAGTTTCGATGCAAATGAAATCGAATTACATACGTACTCGTTCCTTTGCGCTTGTGTGCAATCGAAACGTTGCACCTGTGTGCTTCACGAAACTCGTGGACGACGTCCACGAGCGAAGGACAGGAACCAGGCCTGAAACCGGTACAAAGTTTACGCTGGCGGACACGTTCGTCGCGACGAAATCGCGGCGTCTGCTGATTCGGGGAACACCGCCGATTCCAAACACATTCGGCCGAATGGTATTGACTCAGGAAATGAGGTCATCGTGTGTGTGATTTCATTGCACCGTCGCACCGGTGCATCGGTCAGCTGATAAGACGCGAACGAAGACGTGAGCCACCGCTTGGCGACTGGCGACTGGCCTTTTAAATTCCGCGTACGATCCGTTCGACGTTGATACGTTGTAGCACGTGTGTAGCCGACGGCGACGTGCCAGCGTCGGATTGCGAGCAAGTGTATTTTGCGATAGAGCTTTCGCTCGCAGGATAAACCAGCGTGTTTTGAGTAGATTGGTTTTCTACGAAGAGGTCGGACGCACTCGGGCTTTCGTTGTTGGTTTAAGATCCCGTATTGTGTACAGTGTTGCAGCGTGCTTCAAACACAGAGGGATGATAGCTAACTCTTGGAAAAACATTTTCAATTTACATTTCGATGAAAACCTCTAGCGATAGTAATCCTGAAACGAGATTATTTTTTTTTTTTCTTTCTTTTTGTCTGACCAAAGTCAGATAAGACAGTCAAATTCTGTGACGAAAATTTTCATCAACGTTCGCCAGAAGACACGATCTAGCAAGCAGAGCAACCCTTCTACCTAATATAATATAATATATAATAATCTCGAAACGTAGTTGTCTGACCAAAGTCAGATAAGACAGTCAAATTCTGTGACGAAAATTTTCATCAACGTTCGCCAGAAGACACGATCTAGCAAGCAGAGCAACCCTTCTACCTAATACAATATAATATATAATAATCTCGAAACGTAGTTGTCTGACCAAAGTCAGATAAGACAGTCAAATTCTGTCACGAAAATTTTCATCAACGTTCGCCAGATGAATAGCGACGACAGTCAGGCCAATCTAGCAAGCAAGACGAGCCTTCGTCGAGAGCGCAAAGCGAAACAAACCTTCCGCTGCGAAACACGTTCGCGTCAAACACCGTGGAACGCGTCTTATTCACTTCTCATCGGAGAACTCGCGTGCACCGGCAATTACGCGGCATCCACGAACGATTTATGGCCGCGTGAATCGTCGTTTTACGAGAGAATAATAAAATCACTCCCCGTCATAATTCAACCGTGCGCGTCTCTGTCTCCGATCTATCAAAAGTATCCCACGGCGCACGGACACGTCTCCGATACTCGTCACTCCACAGCCAGACCATTTCATCGACCTTCAAACCCACTGAAATTCTCTCCACTTTGTACCGCTTTGAAATCTCTTCTGCCTGTTATCGAGCGTGTACTCCTCCCTGTCTTAACTTTCTATTGCATGAATTTTTATGACGAGTTGAAATATACATGGCTGTTGGTCTACTTAAAAATGAGCGTGGTCATGGAAATAAATAATAAAACATTTATTAGAAAATGTTATTTATTGCGTTTCATGGCTGTTCATGTATGGGAACTAATAAATTGTCTACTTAATTTACTATAGAACATTTAGAAATTTAAGTTCCCAATTGGGAACGAAATGCAATAGAGGGTTAACCCATTGACTGCCAACTACGAGATATCTCGTAGTAAGCGTATGTACCAAAACTGCCGACTACGATATCTCGTAGTTTGCGCTACAAGTTTAGATTGATTACAATTGGTATAAAAGAAAATGTCTTTGTTTATTATACAATTTTTATTGAAAAAAAAAACACTACGTAATAAGCAGCGGACAGCACAGGAATCTTATTCAGTGGCGCCAGCTACGAGTTATCTCGTAGTGTTTTTTTTTTTTAATAAAAATTACTGTAAATGCCATTTCAATACTAAATCTGTAACTTAGTATTATTATATTTTGGAAAATTTCATGTTTTCTTTAAAATAAAATTTTGGCTCCCAGGGCAAGACGCTCTGAATTTTCCTGGCAGTCAATGGGTTAAACCGAACACTCGTGCTTCCAAGATTAAAAGTAACTATGAAACTAGGGGAAAGTCCCTAGACCCCGCGTCGAACCAACATGTCCGATGACTTCTTTTTTCCAAAAGGCGATCTATTAGACCGCGCGATTGAAAATCTCGAAAATCTAAACTAAGCTGGTTGGTAATTGTTTTTTTAACGCGTAAAGAGACTCGCAGCGCCGACAAGATTAACCCATTATGTTTTTTTAAATTAATTCTTCAAAAATATTGCCAGCCCCTGGCGACGTTTGACTCCGTAGACGTGCGGCCATTAAAGTGTTAATAGCTGGTACCAGCTACAACCTTCGTTCCGTATTCGAGTTCGCCTCGATCCGATGGATACACACCACGCCTTGGTAAGCGTGTAATTTATAAACAGCGAAATACGCGCTAGGATTCCCGAGGATTCCCAATGAGAGGGTGCTGTTTATAGAAACTCTGCTTAACGTAGACATTTTTTGAGACTCATACACCGTGGCGGTAGCGAAAATACTCAACCTCTGCCACGAAAGTTTCGTGTATTTTTGGTCGGAATAAGCCTTGAAGAACCTTTGTTACGAACGCGGATGTCACTTCGAAGGGGGAGGCACGTACTGCGAAAACAGGTTAGGGTTATTAGGTGGAACGTGGGTCGGATTCGGGTAGAATGGAAACGAGAAGAAACGGGGAGAAAGTGCAGAGGAGACGAGCTCTCTCGGTTTTTGTCTCTCCTACGTGTGGTTCGCGCGCATCTCGCGCGAGCACAATTCATCGATTCGCTGGTTTCGTAACGATTGCCGGATTTTCACCTCGTCCACGAAGACGTCGTCGCAACCTAATGGGACGTGAAGTCGTTAAAATTAACAGTACAGCTCTCTGAAGCCTCTGAATTCCTGAAGGATGTCTATCGTGCTTTCGAAACTTTATTGGCCGCTCCCACGAGTCTCTTCTCTTCGTCTCAATCAATGATATATTAGCTGGAACTACCAAAATGGTCGAAATGATTGTTTCGAAACAAAATGAATATTTTTGTCATACGTATGAAACAATGTGTTTTTAAATTTTATGAAATATCCGATTTATTCTATTGTATTTTACAGTTTTTCTATTTTTTTTCTTTTTTCGTTGGTAGTTCTAGTGTTGAAAGCATTTTTGAAATTTACAGTCAGTCACCGATCGATCGATCGACATCACTCGTTGTCAGTGGGCATGTCAAATTAAAGTTGTTGGCGCGTCAAAAATCACTCACGTCAGAGATTTCTGTCCATCCTCGTAACTGGGATTGCCGAATTTAATGAATAAAAATGTACGTCAACAGCCAAAGTAGAGCAATTCGTTGGAATTTTTCAACAGCGAAGCTTCATTCCCTCGAGTCACGAAATTCATGAAATTTTCACGAAAATTTCACGGTACAGGATATGGAAAGAGGAGGCCGACGCGAGCACCGTGGTGAATCGTCGAGCGAGCACCGTGTACGCGGGTGGGCCCAATGGGCCACGAGTCCCACGCGGATACGCGTTCTCGCACCACACACACGCACCGGCATTAACAGGTGACCCTGCGCTATCTACGTAGTGCAGATTCATTATCGGGCATAAATTACGGCGGGAAAACCTCGGGGAAACTCGATACGCTGGCAGTTCTCGGTTTCGCGTTTTATTGGGCGTTCGACTTCTTGCCAAGTCCCCCTGGGTCCAATCGCTATTTGACGACACTCGAAACCTCGTACCGAGCTTACGTTCTCGTTCTCTACCGCTCTGAGCGTGTTTATCCTTGCGAAAAAAAGTCATTGGAAGTTGTAATTTCCATTTCTCTTACTTCATCTTCGACGCGTGTTACATTTGTTCGTAAGCTTGGAGTAAGTTTCGAATCTCGTTGAATCCAGAGTCGAACGTGATACGAAAACACATTGCGCACAACTTCGTTGAAAGAAACGTTAAAATTATCGGCCGTTAACTGCGAGACCGTTTGCTTGCCAACGAGTGACTACGGTCATTTTAGAAACGTGATCGTTTGTCTTCTCTAGCTATTTTATTCAAAAGAGCTTCTGTGCTGAACGTAACAACTTCAATTGATATTCGTAACGACGTAATTTTTTCGTAACGACGGAAAAATTCAACGAGTGTAAAGTTTTGCAGAAGAATGGTGCAGCTTTGTCAGAGGATCCATCTGAGCAAATATTTATTCTCGTTTAATTGTTATTTACGATATCGCCCTATTTCATTATTATTTAAATAGCCAATAATACTTTGCTCCTTAGAGCGAACGTTAAACCGAAAGCTGCACAATTCGTACATTTTCGCCTGGCGATAAATGAAATCTTCTTGCGAAACCGATCGTAACGCAGAGGAAGGACAGACGCGAATAAACGTAAAGTTCGATCGGCCGTGCTCGTGAAAACATGGAAATTATGCGAGCCACTAGGCAATCGAACGTATCACGCGCAGCGGTCTTTAATGTCAGCCGGGAAGGAACAACTTAATCTCCGAAGGAGATATCGCCGTGTCGTTCCTCCCTCTTGGCCGTGGGTCACGATCGTTTTCACGATCCTCCTCTGCCCTCACTGGCTGGAGAAAGGAGATCGAAGCCCGTTTCCAGAATTCCATCGTGGCTGTTCGAAGTGATCGAAATTCGGCCATAAACGAGAGAATGATCTCGCTTCGTCGAGGCGAACGGCTGGTCGCGTTGCTCGTTCGAACCGAAGACGCAACCCATCGGGGGCAATAAAACTCACGCCGCGCCGATATAAACACCCACGTCCTTCGCCAAGCGGACCGAGGCCGTCTCTCTCTCTCTCTTTCTCTTTCTGGTCATCGGGCCACCACGTGGATTTTCCAAGGCAAAGCGTAATTCCTGAAATTACAAGGATTTCCACTTTGGGGGGAATTCTAAGACGTGCTCCAACCCTTGGTCAATTGCTTAGGGTTTTTGATGTACACATAAAAGCAGGTTCAACCATCTTACTTTCGTCGCGCTGAGCTCATTAGTCGGGGTCTTCGGAATAATTTGGGAATAATTCACAGCCCTTGAGTCCTAAGCCTGCGGACAGCGTGATTTATTTATTTATTTGCATCCCAATAGGACGTGGATTTGTCCATTCTTCTTTGCAGAACCTTTTTTGGAGAAGAAATTTGAAAATTGCTCGCAGTGGCTTTGTCAAAATTTCCTCGGAGCCTATTAAAAGTATAAATGCAACGGGGGTAAATTTGTAAATTTTACAAACAGGTAACGTAAATTCACATCTACGATTCGGAGAAGGTGTAATGAAGATACCCGACATGAATCGATTAATTCGACGCCTACTCTTCGCGAGCTCTTCTTTCGAACAGTGGCGAGGGTACGAACGTTGCTCGTGCAACGGACGATTTCTCTTGTTCCAGAGGAAGAGGAGTTCCCTAAGAAAATACAGAGGCCTCGGTCGGCAGAGCCGCGCGCTGTCTCGTAAAAAATGGTTTTTCGTTCTTGGAAGAGGTGGTCGTTGCTCGCGTCGCGTTTCGGTCGCGGGTCACAGCCTTTCGTAAAATCTTGCGAGCAGTAAATCCTCGCGTGTAAATCATCTGTCGGACGTTAAGAGGGAGGCGAGGTGGCGGCGTGAGGAGGAGGAGGAAGAAGAAGAAGAAAAAGAAGAAGAAGAAAAGAAAACGATGGCGAGGATGAAGCCTCGGTGAAATTGTAAGTGCGTGACGACTCGGCCGTCGTCGCGCATTTCGAAAGTTGTCCCACTCCAGAGATCGCGCCGAGAAACCTCCGAGATGCCATTCGTATGGCGAACACTTGCAGCCTACACTTTTGTGGAAAACGGACAGATTTTCCCTCGAAATTACACGTATTGTTCTCGCACACGTATCTGAAGAACACATGGTCTCAGTGCGCTGCAGGTCCTAGACCGTAGAACCTAGAATCTCACGTGTTGCTACCTCGACCTTTGTTCCTTCTTCGTAAACGTGGTGATTCTACTTTCTGGTGAAGCTCTCTGGAAAAGCTGACTCTGGAAATTGTAAAGAAAAATGTATCGTAAGAGCGCATGGGATGGATAGAGCAACGACAACTTTATTTCGAAATGTAGAGCCTGTGTGATCTAGATCCGTTAACGAGAGTATATCTACATTTTCCAGACAAACTTTAAATCATTAATTATTTACTAATCTTTTCCAATATCGAGGGAAAATCTTTCACTGTGTATATTTGCAGTTTTACCCGAATGACTTCTTGAGCAAACGTCGGATGCTTTTTCGAATCGATTTCGACGAATCCGACAGATCAAGAAACGTATATGTATCGATACAGAGAGAAGCAAGAAACTCTATCAGCAATAGTCTACAACTCGACACGATCTCAGCTTTCAACTTAAATTCGTGTTTCCCGTGGGCATCGATTAATATAGTGAATAATTCGTGGATTTTTCGACTTCCTTTCCTTCGACTCTGCGTATCGATGAAAGCCACCGATCAATTTCATGTCGCGGCTCTTTTTCTCGTATTATAGTTTCACGAAAATAGGATCCGGCGTTCGCTAACAGCGTTCAAGTGTGGATCGCCTCGATCACCAGCCACGATTTAATGGTGCAAACCGATTAACTTTACAACACTCAAGACATTTCGCTACGAGGATCTCTCGCCAACATTCGAAGACTGTTGAAGACCCGACCTATCGATAACGGGGAACACGGCCCTGCTCTGATTTTTTTTTTTTTTTTTTGTTCATCTCGGTGATAGCGCGCGAGTTGACAAGTTTATGGACACATGAATTTTAGACTACAAAGCTATTCAAAAATCGATTCGAAAAAGCAAAAATAATGGAATTTTAATGGAAACTCTCGAAATTGGGAGGGTTTTTCTCATTCTTTCACACACGGGGATTTTGAACATGACATTATTCTCTCTGCACTCGACTGTCCTTTCTCAGAGGACATTGCACTTGGACAATCTAGCCAACAGTTCGGACTTGTTCTTTTTATACTGATAATTATAACGAACGTATACATTTGATAATATAATAGTATATCTGGACAGAGTGATATATCTGGAGTGAAAGTTGTGATGACGACGTCAGGAGAACAAAAGAATTTCAGAGGAAGAAATTTCTGAGGAAAGTCCTGAGTCAGTTGACACTCATTCATATGAACAAGACTACTTTTTACTTTTTACTTTTTACGAAAGTTTAAAAAAATGGCGGAAAATATATTATTTTTCCAGATTTTTTGGAACCATGTATACTTGCTGAACGATACCACACAACAAAATTTCATGTTAAATACCATTTGAATGATTATTTTTCAATGCTACGTCATTTTATTTGAAGCAACGCTTCGCCAATAAATTGCCGATAGAAGAAAAGTTTGTCGAGGAAAAAGGGTTAATGTAATATCACAACAGCACAGGAACGAGACAATAACTTCCCGGAGCAATAAATACACCTTGCGAAAAACTGTTGGAACTGTCTAGTCCGCAGGAAGTTCGTTTTTTACCGCCGATATTCTCATGGAACGCGATCGCGATACGTTCATTGTGTTGCGTTTGAGAGCGGTATGGGAATCGACGTTGAACATCCACGACAGGTGACTCGAATCGATTTTTTTTCCAAGCGTACTGTGTTGCGTGAGCACGATTATGGTATTTTCGTCAGCAGGTGTCACATCAGTCCGCTGGCGGTAATTCGTCAGCTTGCACTGATCGTGAAATTACGTAACCAGTGAGAAAAAGTCCGGTACGTTCTCTCGGCTTGAGTCGACAGGAACTTTTTTCAAATATTGTTCTGCAATCGGGCGTGCGACCGAGCGTGTATGAACTAATCAGCGAGCGTGAAATCGGCAAGAGAGGATGCGGTCGATCTTCGCTGCTCTACACGGGGCGATTGCGGTCGAGGCGCGTCACAGTTGTTACCCCTTAACCATTTTAACCGACGTCGAATTCCTTCACCATTGTCCCATTTTTAACCAACGAATTCACTGATATTCGTGTTATATCGTATAGATCGCGCTATAGATGGCATTCGTGCTTGATCTTTCTCTTATGCGAATTTACACATGAAATTACCTTAAGAAACTATTTTCTCTACGAAGGAAATGGTAAATCTTTCCTCCCACAGACACGAACTGTCTTCAACGAGAAAGAAAGATCTCGACGATCCGCATACCGAGTCAGAACAAAATCGAAAATTCGACGAAACGTCACGAGCTAGCTGCCATCGGGGCGTACACCTCCGAGGCTTCAATTCAATTCCCGCGACTTGGCCACCTTGCATCCATCCCTGAAACCGCGAAGAAACGTCCAGAGTCGGAGGGTACCGTAAATTCTAATCCCCGGAGGACGTTGACTGATTTACGCCGGCGACACATTCCCCGGTGTATGCACGGTGCGCCTCGAACGATGAAAAAAACGTTTACTCGCGCCCTTCGCCTCGGTCCCGAGAACGCGCGAGGAGAGGTTCTCCAGCCAAGAGAGAGAGAGAGAGAGAGAGAGAGCGTTCTCTTCGAAGCTGTGTTCGCGCGCAAAAAAAAAAAAAGAGAAGAGAAAAAAGAAAGACAGCCGTGTATTTCGTAGCCGTGTATACGCGTTTGCGAAACGACGGAGGGGGTAGCGGGGGAAAGGAGACAAGAGGAGGCTGCGCCGGTGGAGATGGCAGAAAGTGTACAGAGAGAGGGAGGATAAGAAAAAAAAGGAAATCTCGCGGTAAATCACCCCGTTTTTACCTGGCTGGCCCCGAGACGGACGGACAGACGGATTTAACGCGGACGTGTAACGGACGAACGAAACGTAACCGAGATCCAGCTTGTCGTTAAACGTCTGCGAAGGAGACGAGGACGCGGCTGATGGTGGTGGTGGTTACGCGGGCCCGAAACCGCAGAACAAGAAGGGGTCTGGTTAATTTTTATTGAGCATAAATTTGCTAAAATATTTGAGCGTGACGTGGATGGCCCGTAACTCTCGAGAATGTCCCTTCTCCTTTTACTCTCCTCTTCCTCACCCTCCTTTCTCTCTCTCTCTTTCTCGTACATTGGCGACTTCCTCTCGTTCTTTCGGTGCCCCTCGATCGTTTCCTCTTTCTCTCGTGTGTCTTCTTTTCCGTTCGTGCTTCTGTCTGGCGCACGCTACGGACCGCTAGCCTTTCGATATTTTCTCGAGCAACCCCGATATCTATTAAATATCCTCCAATTCCTGGAGAATTCGACCTTATTTCTGATTCTATACCAAAAATATATTTGTTCGAACTCCGAGGGTGGCGTTTGCTTCGAGCAGTAAACGAAAAGGCTCGTTCCCTCGACTCTGTCACCGCGTTCCCCGCGTGATTAAATTGTGTTACGTTTCACATCGACCGGTTGCAATTAAGATCGTAAGTAGTTAGCACACTATTTTAATTGCGTTCGAGCAATTAAATTATTAAATTGACATACCTTGCGATTTCTCGATCAAATCATCCCGCATTTCGCCGTGAGGAAATAAACGGGAACCGCCAGCTCGTTTTTCTCGTTTTCTACGATTAAATTTTTGTTTGTCAGGCTCGTAACGAACGAGTCTCACAGAGGGTGGGGTTGGGGGAGGGGTGATAAAAATTTAAACGCTCGTACATCTAACGTTCATTTCGCGAAATTCTTTCGATCCGCAGCTGGAACCTCTGGTTGTATCTTCTGTTCCTCGGTTGAACGAACCCCTGGTACCCCCTCCCCCCCCGCCCCGAATGACGTTCACTCGCCACATCGCGAGATGGTAGGTGGTAAAATATGAAAATCAATAAACATAAAAATTAACACGCCCCTATCACCTATAATTTCGGCGTCGGGAACGCTAACCGCGCCGTTAATACCAACATTATTACCGTGGCCAACACTGTGGCCGCATTATGGGTGGCCGGGCACTGTAATTTGGCAGCAGTATAACCCCCCCACCGGCTTTCCAACCACGGACGAGCAGCGTGTCTCTCTTTCATACGCTCTCGGTTCCAGTGCATCGGTAACATACATACCCGGCGACGATTCGTTCCTTCGTTCGCCTTGCGTTTGTCGCGTGTGCGTGGATACGCGTGTAATAATGCCAGGAGATACTTGCCGCGGATATTTATGCTCTTCGAGAGATTCGGCCCCCTTTACAACTGCCTTCCCCGATCAGCTCGTTCCACCTCGAGACCTTGGTGATAACTCGCTCCCGACGCAATTTACGGCGAACAACACAGAGTCGAATCGGCTGGTTTTCATTTCTG
This sequence comes from Tetragonula carbonaria, assembly GCA_032399595.1. Lineage (NCBI taxonomy): Eukaryota > Metazoa > Arthropoda > Insecta > Hymenoptera > Apidae > Tetragonula > Tetragonula carbonaria. The sequence continues at coordinate 9,558,012 of JAUCRC010000014.1, forward strand.
TCACTTTTCACGTTTCTAGTAGAATTCTTTAGATGACGTCTTGCATCTGTTCGAGAGACGAAGAAAGCTTTTTTCGTTTACAATTGAAGGAAATTTCTTCTTGCATTTCTATTGAAATTCTTAGAGTTAACGAAAGAAAAGAGAAACTCGGATGAGTATTTTGAGTATTGATACACGGCGGTCCTCGACTTTCGAAGTTGAAATGTACGAAAATAGTACAATATAAAAAAAAAAAGTTTTTGAAATATTTACTTTTTAACGAGGTGTATTAGCATGTAAGTAAATAACACTTTACTGATTAGTATCTGGTATTTTCTTTATAAATTTGTTAGGAGATAGTTGAATTGTAACAGTCTGTGACTTTCTCTATTGCCCTTCGGTACGTGAAATATAATGTCGAAAACTACTCGAATCTTCTTTAAGCTGAGAAATCTCTCAAAATCTCAACAATGGTTAAAAAATTCTTTTTTGGTCTCGAATGGGATAATGTTCCTCGCGTAACTGCCCTTCCGCGCGAGAGATTCGCGATCCCGTATAAACTTTTAGACTTTTCTGCGAGTCGACGCGTCTATCTGTCAAATTACACGGTTTAAACGTCCCTGATTTGTGCGTGTTTTATAGCCACGCGATTTGCGGTGCCGCGGAAGCACGATAAACAAGGCATCGAAGAGACAACGAGCCGCTGGCTCGGTCGCTGGTTGCCCTCTTCATGAACTTTACGGGAGGCCTTAATTGCGAGCATTATCATTCCCGTGGAACGACCGTAAGTGTCTACGAGCCGCTCCGATCGCCTTATAAAACGCGTTCCCCCTTTTTTTTTCAGGGTGCTAAATGCGAAAAAAAAAATCGTTCGCACGTGCGTTGTAATTTCTAGCCAGCCATTTTTATTCTTCTTCCGTGAAAATCGATATAACGAAACGAAATTTCTCGAAAGATGCATGAAACTCGAACCGCGCGGCTGAATAATTTCTTTGTACAAGATGGAAAGAATTTATAAATGAATTCTACACCTTCGATTCGATGGAAACACACGTAAAGAATCTGCCGCAAAATTAATTTCGACCTCGAATTTAAAAGTCGAAAAAAATTTTTTTTTTTTTTAAGTCGTATTCTATTTATCATGAAAGTCGCAACTTAGTTTCTTTTTGAAAAATGGCAAAAAAAATTTCTTAATCATTTAACACTGCGGACGCGTGCTAACAGCGACTTTATGGTTCTGGGCGCGTGAATGCTTATTTTGCGCAATTTTCGTATTAGGTTTCGCTGATATTTGATTTATCATAGTTGTAGCGTCAGTATGGGTCAAATGATAAAACTGTCAACATTATTCGAAACAAACATTACATCCACGCTACACGTCCAGAACCATAAAGTCGCTGTTAGCACGCACGCGTCCGCAATGTTAAATAATTAAGAAACTTTTGTTTTGCCATTTTTCAAAAGAACTACATACATATTAAGCTGCGATTCCTTGGAAAAGTTTATCACTTCGCGATAAGTAGAACACAATATAAAAAAAAAACTGAAGAAGAAATTTTGCGACAAGTCCTTTGTATTTCCATCAAATTCAAGATGTGGAATTCATTTACGACACCCGACAGACAAAGACTTTTTTTTCCATCCTGTACTTATAGGACCGTCTCGTGTCTTTTCAATTTTCAATTTGCCGATGTGATCCAGAATTTTGTTGCACTTTGATTGAATAGTACACCTAAATACATCTAACGAGTTAGTTCTTGTAACGAGTTAGAAAGAATTGCGCGTCGAACGAGGCACCTACCGCCGAGCAAGTCGGAATCTGCGCGTGAGCCAGAGTAACTAGCCAGTAAAACGTATTTTATTGGCGAAACCGACGTCCGTAGTCGGTTAATCGGCAATGTTACGTCGCCGTCGATGGTCTTTGGTTCCCTCTTGCCTCGTGTCCTTGGACCGAATGGAAAATCTAAACGGGCCGTAAACTATACAAAGTACGTAAACCTCGGTCCTCCGCTCGGAATTAAGATAAGCCCAGTGACTCGCGTGACTCGCGCGCTCGCGGCTATATCGGCTGGCGCTTTTCGGACGAAAGAGAACCAAAGAGAGAAAGAGAGAGAGAGAGAGAACCGGAGGTGCACCAGGTCCCCGGCGAAAAACGAAGAGAGTGCCTGGTTAACGTAGAGAGGCCTTACGAGCCACGGCTCGTAAAGTACGTATCGTTACAACCGACGCTTCGGCGTCGGGCCTTGTAAGCGGAACGGAGCTTGTCGTTTCGCACTTTCGAGACAACGACAACGACGCGCGTGTTCGTTTCTGAGGCTCGTCGTCGTGTCTCGAAAGTAGAAAGAACGGCGGGAAAGGGGCATCGAATGCGAGGGAAGAAAAGAAACGAATTCTTCCGCGTGTAATAGCAAAAACACTTTGTTCTCGCTCGGTTGCCACGCGATCTGCCATTTCATCATTTTATATTCGTGGCCAATGGCCCGGTCTGATGAGCCAATAGAGCCGAAGATGCGTCTTGCTCGGCAAAAATTGTCGGCTGCCTTCGAACGTCACCGAATTAAAATAATTCCTCGGAGCGGGCCGTGGCTCTCTCCTCGTCTCCGAGAGATATACACGAAGATAATCGTCGCTGTCCGTGCTAGATCGGGATACCTGTTTCTTTCCACCGCGGCTACCTTCCCGCTGAAACCGCAATTATGGCTGTTAAATGGACGATTCCGAGCTCCGTGATGGGGCATTAAGGCACTTTCGTTATACTGATAGCTTGTTGGAAGATATCGGTGATTTATTTCTTATTGCACTCGCCTTGAATGTCAAATATACGGAAGCTACTTCAGAAATTTGTAAAGTCTTCCGATTCTTTAGTTAAGATTGATTTCTATTGATTAGCTCGTGAATATATTTACGGTGTGAGAACAAAGAGCGATAGCTCTCTGATCAGTTTCGATCGTCGGTTGCGGTCTGTTGGGGAGCATGTTTGTTGTTATTTAAAAGTGGTTTCCATTGTGGAAGAGGATCTCTTCAGGACTAGTCACGAGTCGAACTGATCAGCTTCACGTTTAATAATTTTATAAACAACTGTGTAACAAAAAATAAAAATATATATATATATATATAATGAGAGTATCCATAAGTAGTGTCGCTCTTTTTCAAATTTAACAAATATTGCCATCTAGTAAACGGTAATTTGAAAAAAATAAAATTTTGTACAGTACGAAAAAACTGTATATACATGTGTGTTACTTGTGTTGTGTACACTTGCATTCATTCAGAATGACTGGTCGAGGAAAAGGTGGAAAGGGAAAAAGAAGCGCGAAGAGGCATAGAAAAGTACTGCAAGATAATATTCAAGGAATTACGAAACCAGCTATTCGAAGATTGCAGTTACGTATACTGAGCACGCCAAAAGAAAAACTGTAATTGCTATGGATGTAGTTAGTTTATGCTTTGAAACATCAAGGCAGAACATTGTACGGTTTCGGCGGTTAAACTATAAGTTGAGATCAGTTTATACATATAGTATACACACACACACACACACACACACACACACAATATTTTTATTTTCGGTTTTCTAACAACCTTTCCACATTGTACAACTCCGGGACATCCGTAAAAGTAGAAAATGCAGGAACCGTGCCCGGCGCTCATCAAACAGCCTGAGCAGCAAAGTGCATGGCGGCCGCTCGGCAATCGTCCGGATAATACATACGTATTACGTATACAATGCGCGGTATCTTGTCAACTAATCGACCAGCAACGGGGAAGAAAGATCCTGTCTGGAGAGCGTCGGTGGATCTGCCTTGTTGGTGTTCACGGTTGGGACCGCATCGAAGTTACCGTTGCGATCGCATTAAAACGAACGTGCACCAGGGTGAGATGTATGTACGACCCAGCCGCACCGCCGGCACCGTTGATCTACATCGGTAGTGATCTACCGATCTTGTGTATAACTCGCGCTTGAATCGTGATCAGCCTTTGGGCATCAGAAGTGCAATCGTCCGGAATGGCCGTGGCCGGTGCTGCTCGGTTCTGCACACCGGCAGAATATACCGTTTTCTCCGTGTGTACCCGGTGCACACCGCGGCGGCCGGTCCGCTCTATTCCGCGGAGGAAGATCCACGATCCATATTCCCACAGCTGAATATAATCCAGCTCTCGGCTGCTTCGGCTTCGGCTTCGGCTTCGGCTTCGGGACGAACGCGATCGTTGCCACCGGACGATTGGCTTTTTCCAGCTCGATGCATCGCATCGCATCGCATCGCATCGCATCGCATCGCATCGCGTTCGTGCATTTCACCGCACGAACGAGATAGGCAGAGAGGCTAGAGCAAATGTACTCTCTGCCCCGACTCGATCGGTTTAGAAACGATGAGGTGCTAAGTGGAGAGATTGCTGCGGGGATTACTGTGATCGGGGGAACACATCGAGATGCGTGGAAGGTGCAAATGGTTCTCAAAGTTGCGTTTCAATAGTGTGAAAGCTAGATACAGCCATTAGATGCCAGTATTTGTGGACTCAGAGAATGAGTTTTTCAGTGTTACGAAGGGATCTAGTTGAGTTTCAATTGGATTAGTTGCATCGAAAGATTAGGGAATTTTCTTAAAGCAAGTACGTTTTAGCTAGGTGTTTATATGCTTGCCATCGTTATTTTCCTATCCTTATATTTTTCACGCTTCGTCTTATTTCGCAAATTTGTTCCACTTTCCTATCCCACTATCCACATCCGACATTTTATATCTTACAATACATATATAATACATATCTCGTATCTCAAATACGTATTGCTTCAATGTTGCTCCATCACATATATACATGCCGCATTCGGAAAAGAAATTCGCGGAGCTATTTTGCGAGCGCCAGCTAAAAAAATTTATCTCACAAAATGAATCTCGTAGCCCACAAATTTCCTCAAATTTCCGCAGAACTAATTTGTAGGTAACAACTCGAAAAGTTTCTAGTCCACGAGAGAGATGTGGCACGAGATAAAATGTGAGAAATAGAAAGCAGAGGACGGGATGGTTCAGATTTTGGGATATGCGATCTAAATAACGTGCACATTTAATTCGTATAGTATTTTTATCGACAGTAAATGTTGCATCGTTTAAAGCGTCAGGGATTGCAAAATTCCATTTTAAAAAATTTGAATATCGACATGTGTATAAATTGTAAATATTCCTGATTGAAATTTTTGCTCCGCACTTTGGAGCAACTGGACGATCGTATCGTATCGATCGATCGATCGATCGCAGCATACCGGTTGACGTTTAACAAATCGCTGCTGGAACTGGCGCCATCGAAACTGCAAGAAGGGGGAGATACCGAAAAATAAGACCCCTCGAGGGACAATTAACCGGTCACGAGCTTTTCCACGGCTCAATGTCGATGACTGCCACGGCGTCATCTTCTCGAGGAGGAGGAGGAGGAGGAAATCGAGGCGATGAGCGAACCTGGTGAAAGAGGAGTGGAAGAGAAAAGGAAGGAACGACCGATGGTAACAAATGGCAGCCATCAATAAAGAATTAACGTGCTTACTGGCAAACTAGCTGAACAGCCGTTCGTCCGTAATACCACTCGAGTCATTGACGAATCAACCCGTGATTGTTTGAAACAAATGGCCTTGGGCCCAGGTACCCAACCTCATGCGGTCGTTAAGACGTCTCTTAAGGAGGAGAAGACGTCCTAATTCAAGGACGAAGATGGTCAAGCTTGGAACGACGTCCATTTGCGACCTAGTTTCTAAACGCGACGAATTAATTTAGCCGTCGTTGATGGCTCTCTGTCTGAGTAATTGGCACCGGTCAGGTGTCGGCCATTTATTTTCGTCCGATAATTTTTATCTAAGCTACGACGAACCGAAAGACGAACACTTCCCTCTTTTACACGCTCGATCGATTAATTTCACTTTGCTTGTTAGATTGATTTCCGTTTGTCGGTTTGTTTTCGTATCGTTTTTATTACGAACGTAGAAAATTACACGCTCGCTGGAGGTCGATTCATTAATCAATGGATCTCTCGTCCCGAGACGGTGGAAGCGCCGCGGAAACGACGTTGTCCCAGACAGAGACACGGCTCGTCTGGTAGAAAGACGACACCTAGATCTATAAACACACGGAGCCAGACGGAGCGAAAAAGCGGACAGAGAGGTGAGATCGCTTTCCAGAAGCGAGCGTATAAAATAACACTATGTCATTTTAAAGTGGAATCTCTACCGAGATACGTCCCGTGGGTCTGGCCACAATAGCCAGCCGAAAGGAGATTCGAAAGCAACGCTAGAAAATTACTTGTCTGCCCTTGAATAGTCGGATTCTTTGCGTTCTTCCTTCGCCTCGTCTCTTTTCTTCTCTCCTTTCTCCGAAGCGCCTGTGACACTGGTTTTCAACCTGACGCACGAGCCATCCCGATTTTTACCATCTTCCTCTGACTCTTTTCTTCCTCTTTTTTTCTTTTTTTATTACCTCTATTCAACGAGAGCCCCATTAAGGCGGTCGGTAATGCGGCATTAATTCCTGCGGGACCACCATGGTGACCAAGGGAGATCTTATAGTACCAGGTGGTAATCTCTTTCACAGTGAATGCCTCATCGTGGATAATCAAACGTCGCTCGATTCTCGTGGCTCGTGCCCACGCTTCGACCGTCGACTTTCGACAATCTGTCTCTTCCTCGATGGCGCTCGAGTTTAACGAAGTGACGCGAGACACGGAAGCTTTTTAACTGACTATCGTGACTTCTGATTGACTCTGGGACGTCGCTTGTATCGTTCGAATCCGCGGAAAACCAAGTTCGAAGCCTGCCTGTGTTAGAAACCGCTTGTATGCAGAAAGAAAAGTTTCCTTTATCGAAAGAAGTCCTTGGAATGTTTCTTCTTGAAGATTCATCGATCTTTCTATTTTATTCGTATTTGTTGGTATTGCGTTGGTATTGCTCCAAGAACGCTATACCGCTAATTAGAGGAATCTCATCTTTCAACACTTTTGCTCACGCGACTACCGAATCGCGGAGCGATTTCCTATGCTGCCCATTCGATACGAAGAGTATCGAGTACCTCCCACCGGATGCATGTAAATTGTCGTGTGCTCATCTTACGAAAGGTTGGCCGAGGCCGGTTTGCCCGCGACGTGTAAAACAATTCATTATCGCGTGATCTATGACCAGAGCCGCTCATCATGCTACACTTGATGATCTCGAGAAGGATGTCCCATTCTCCTAGACGAAGACTTCGTTTTCGCGCCGACAGATGTGACGAGTTATTCAATCTTACCAGCCTCGGCAGGTTATTTTACTGAAAAGTATGCTCCGCGATATCGAGAACTTTCCATGGAAGATAGAGTTGCGTCAATCAGAAACGATAGAAATCCGTTTTTTGCAAAAGTACCTATACGAATCCAGGCATCGAAATCACTTCGAAAGTTTCCACTTGCTCGCCGCTCGTCCAGCCAATTGACCTCGCCAGCGGAAGTGTCCGTCGCGGTTTAACGACGCGTCGATCCCTGAAGACGCAACAATGAACGATGAGCCAGAAGTTAATTACCTAGCGGGAAGGCCGATAATTACTTGAAATAAATCACGCGACGAACGGAGCCGAGGCGGCCGCTCGCCACCGCGGTATGTTCGATTCCTCGAAATATATAATGCACGGTGGAGGAAGGTGGGAGGTCGCTCGATCCTGCTGCCTCTTGCCTATATACAACGAACTCGCGATAACGGTACCGACTCTTAAACGCCACGTTATTTCGTCAAATGAAATCCTCGTGACCTTTTGGCTCCTGCATTCTTTATCCTTCGTTTGGGGCTTCCCTTCTCTTCTTCGTTCTCCACCCACCTCTTCGTCGCGTCGCGTCGTCGTGTTCTCCACCCCGTCGATCGTCCCTCTCTCTCTCTCTTTCTCTCCCTCTCTCTCTCCCAGCTGGTTCAGCCACTGCATAACATTACAATTGCTAATTTCCCCCGTTGCGGTTGCTCTCGGCCGTAGTCTTTTGTTACGTCGGTATTTTGCAAAATACCTGGACAAAGTCTTCGCAAAATACACTATCTTTCGCATTGAGCGGCGAGCTTTCGCGGGCGTGTAAAAACTCTGTTAAATGAAATTTATACGAAATTTGATGAAGCTCGGATCTTGATTAATTAATACGTAAAATGTTCGTGACGATTAAATCGTAATTGCGCACCTACATTTTCACGGATACGATTTCATCGGCGCGAGTTTACGTTTCCGTGTAATTTCACTGTCAAGCGATAAAAATTCGCAAGCTGAAACGTTCTTTCGCTTTTTGATTTACGCAGCACGCGCGGCCATTGCTGCGTTCAAGCCGCTCAATTACCTCGGGAATCACGGTGGAAAAAAAGGTGCAAGGACCACACGCGAGAGAAACTCGAGATTTCGTATCAGCCGTGGCATCAACTCGCGTTCATACAACGAATCACAATGAGGCTCTTATCACCGGGGACCACCGGCAACAGCGTGAAATAAAACCGTCGGCAAAAACGCGTGATTCCAATTTAATATCCGGCACGGCCACGGCCACGGCGCGCGTCACGAGCCGAGTTTCTTTTCTTCGCGGTTTAATTTCGGGAACGTCGTCGTCGCTGCCTCGTTATTCAGTGCTGTTGTTTATGCGCGGGAGAAGACGCGCGCGCGCGCGCGGGCAGCAAACTTCGACACGCACCCACGTGCACATTATTTCATACGGCACACACGAGGGGAGGGAGGATACACGTACGTACGTTTTCGGAGGACGCGCGCCGACGGGACTTTTAAAACGAGCGTGCTCTTCCTGCTGCGCCGATAGTAGGTCAAGTTAATATGCCGCATTGTGATTTTTAATATCCGTCCCGGGCTGTCGGTCGTACCGTCCGCCTTCCCGCCCCCTTTCCTTCCCTCCACCTCCTCGTTCCTCGTTCAATTCCGACTGGTATACTCCTCCTCCGCAAAAAAGGAACGAAAGAATTCAAGTACCGGTGGAACGACTCGTTTCGTGGCCGTGGTCCAGACGGCGAAAAAAGCATTGTTGGGATTACAATCGAGTCGCTTAATATAGAAACAAACGCCACTCGTTTTCTGACCCCTTCTCTCTGATTCCTCCTTGTTGCGACTATCCTCGAATTCTTTCCACCGGAGCGGCTGCCATGCTCCTTCGTCGCTCGTTGAACGAGTGCTTTAAAATTGAATCGCGATCCCGCGCGATAGCGCGATTGAGCTATTCATGCTTCGAATGTTCGTTCGAGGTGATCTCGAAAAGAAGAGGAAGGCGTATCTCTCTCTCTCTCTCTCTCTCTTTTTCTTCTGTTTTGATAAATGGTAGAAGGCAGCTTTTAACCGGCGAAATATTCCGGTAAAAATCCGGTGGCCTTTTTGCAAGTGAAACCTCGAGACGCCCGGCTCTTCAGACTGTTCAAACACACTCGAAGCGGGCACCGCACCGCAGTCGAGGACGAGTGCCGCGCGTCGGCCGCAGACATGGAAACCGAGACAGGGCCCTTTCAGCGGGGCAACTGATAAACCTGTGTTCTGAAAATTCACTCCGTCAACATTCGGTTTCCCCGCCGTAGACGTGATTGAAATTCTTTCCCCTACTCTTAAGAAAATCACGCCCACGTATACGCCAATACGAGGCGTTCTTTCCGTCTGTTCCTTCCTACCGCGAAGGATAATTCAATCTTCGCTTCGATACGACAGACGCGCGCCCGTCAACGGGTCTCGATCGGCGACAGACTTCGAGATCGATTCAAGACTTTCTCCTTCTAATGTACGAATACCAGTAAATTACCATCCAAAGAACCCTGCGTATTTTTCAAAGGATTAATAATTTAAATCACAATATCGTCGAGACGCTCTTACAGATCGATACAAGATAAACAGAAACATCGTCTCGATGCCTATGCCTAACTCCACCGTGATCCGTACATCAAACAGACATGATCGATCGTGATCGACGTGAACGATCCCATCGGGGATTTCTCAAGCGATCCGGCCCGACCTGGAAGACACGTCGCCTCGCGTCCCCCGACAGGTACTTACAGGTCGAAGGAAGCTTATTAGATGGCACGATTGCATAACCGGGGGGGGGGAGGATGGGGAGCGTTCGAATGGACCTATCAGAGTCGACTGTTGGCCTCGGCAAGAGACGATCGCGCCGTTGGGACCCGTGCTCGTGACCCAACCTGTCCGATCTACGAGAGGTCTCAGCCGATCTTCGCCGACCGTGCCATATTTCGCGCTGCAAGATCGCCGATCGTTAAACACTTCCGTGCTCTGTGTCTTGTCCGGCGGCAGGGACGACGTTTTTTTTCCCCCCCCGATCCCCGGCACTTGGGATGAGATCCCAACGTGTACACGAGGCTACTGATTGCATCCTGGCCCAATGGATTTCTTGTTTCGGCCGGGTGGAATGGGATTTCTGGGATCGTATCGCCAGATACGCCGGCCACTCGCTGGGAAGATGATTCTGTTACATCGTAGTTCCATTAAATCTCTCGTCAAATTGAGATAAGGAAAAAAATATTCATTCGTGAAAGAACGTTGAAAGCGACTTACTTCGGACTTCGTATTCGTCCGTCTCTAAACGAGGGAGGCACGCACAGTAGTGTTGAAAATAAATTGAGAAACTAATTTAACAATCTCCATCTCGCTCGAGATATTCACGATTCCGAGTTATTCCACCTTCAAATATCCGGCTCGCGGGAATCATTCTAAATCTTCTGCGAGAAGAATTTATCGCTCCTAATCCTACCTGTGTCCCGGCGCTGTACATTGTTTCCCATTCAATCTCATAAATCAGTAGTGCTGCTGCGCGCGATTTATCAACGCTAGCTAGAGCTCTCGTAGCCTTCTCGCAAACACGCAATCGCCTAGTACGCTCGGCGTACCTCGGAAGTGGAAGAACTCTTCGCTTACTCCACTGCGCGGCGCAAAGAAATTCTCTTTTAATTTCACTGGTAAGGTCGTGCCACTGTCCGCTTATGCAAATCGGTATGATCAGGCAGGCTTGTCCTCTCTGCCTGCTGCAGGCTTGCACGCTTCCTACGTGCCTCCCCGAAGCTAATCTATATTCGCGTTCTATATTGTATTATATATCGGAGTGTAGCTGCGCTGCGCGCCGCGTCGTCCTCCGGTGAAAACGGTAGCGCGGCTACGTGGGTGCAGCATTAGCGGCCCTGTCAGGTCAATGAATCATTAGAGACACGGACAGGTCGCCAAGGCGCCTATCGACGACGTGAATAAATGCTGACCGCCATAATTCTCCGTCCGGAGTCGTGCAGCCGTACGCCGCCTGTCCAATCACTGGCACACGGTGTCGCCCTTGCGAACCAAGGCGCCTCGATTCATGCACTTTTCACGCCGTGCCGCGCCGCGCCGCCTCGAGCGTCTCGTGACGTCCCCCGTGTACAATGAGGCTGGATTCGCATAAATCAACGAACACGATTCCACCTCTCGTGACGCTGGTCTACCGACTTTTATGAAAAAAAAAAAAAAAAGAAAAACTTGTAGACTCGTGTGTGGAGGTGTTCGATCGTCGTGAATACGCACGCTGTATGGCCATGATTGACTATACGCGCAACGACTGCTCTACCAGAGTCTCCTGTTTTTCTCCTTCACGTTCGAAGCGTGAAACTCGTTTCCTGGATCTGTCTCGACCCGATTCGTTGCGCGAAACGTCGAAATTAACCGACGATTAGTGCGGGGGTTGCAGCTGCTTCTACTCGGTTTTCTGATGTTTTCGCGTATCGGTGATTTATCGGCCGGAAACGTCGTTGGTTCTCTTGGGGATATCGAATCGAGGATGACAAGTAAATTGCAAAATCGTGAATTGCGAACGATTGATACTAGAAGAGACTGATACTAGAAGGTGTTCGCCGAAGGAACGAGAATTAATTTAAGGACCTTTACCTTCGTAGAATGAACGATACTTGGGAAAGTACGTACTTACGGTCTTTTGTAATGGTTTAGGTTAGATTTGGCCAGAGTAGGTATATATATAGACATACACACACACGCGCGCGCGCGCGCGCGCACGCGCGTACGCACACACCTGTAACCAATTTTCTGCTGCTAAATAGAATTCAGTTTGCCAAGCATTTGCAGAAGCCACCATTTTCTCTTCCATCGACGAATCCTTACTCGTAAAGGTATTCGCATACTCGCTGATTGATATAGAATTGTCTGCCCCGTAGCCATTTTTCGAACTGCGAATGAATATCTCTATCGCGTTATAATGATAAATTATCCAAGCTTTCCGCATAAAATTGTCGTTGTTTTGGCGATTCAGTAGTTTCGAAGTTTCAATGTTCCTACGAAAGTCCGCCGATCGGTAACGCTCGTTAATCATCCCTCCACTCGTCCCACGCTCGTCCTACATCGGCCGGTGCCGATCGAAAACGCGCATAAATTGGCAAAGAAAAAAAAAAATCGTGGAGGAGAGTCGAGACACGGCGTAACGAAATTAAGCGGAATTCGCATTAAGCGTATGGGCGGACGCACAAGCCGCGTAATTGTCCCGTGTTAACCCTTGGGCGTCTCCGCGCGCGCATCGAGCGCGCTCGCGCCTTCGTGACACACGCACGTTACCGCGTCCACACGAGAGAACCAGCGGCGGCACGAACCAATCGTGTGCCGTCCTTTCGTCCTACGGTAACCGCGCCGCGAATATCCCCGGAGAGGGGAATGGTGAACGTCGCTCGTTGGAGACCAACATGATCCGGTGACCACGTGCACCCAGCCTACCCGCAAAAATTCGCCGCTTTTTACCGCGGAATCGCCCGGTCGCGATCTTTCGATCCGCTGACCGAGTCGCTGATGTCGCACGGAAGTCGGTCATTTTTAACCGATCGCGCTCTTCAAATTTTGTGTCGAAAACTCGCAGTACATTTCCAGCGCTATGGACGACTGACGTTGCAGTCACTGACTGTCAAAGCAGCGCGCTCAACTTTACTGACGCAAGTACATCACATAGCTCCTTTTTTTTTTTAATGTAAATAATACAATTAAACATTTTGTATTTCATTGTTCATCTTCTCAATAATTTTCATTGAACGAAACTTGAAATATTTATAAACTTACAGTACGCGTATATAATAATATAGATGTATTTCATAAAGTAACGAATTGCAAATTAAAAATATTTTCAGTCTTATGAACAAACAATTTAAACGAAGAGTAACACTTATAATTTGTAACATCGGTGTTCATCAAAACATATTGGACGAACTCCTTTTTTACATTGCACACAAATTAAATGAGATCTCTTTACGTAATTTTTGCTGCTACAGACTAGTCTAATGATTTTGAATCACACAATTATTAGCAATGAAAAGCACTTATGGAACAATACGTTCGATCACTTTGCCAACTGCAATAAATGTGACAGCGCGACGTGAAAAAAAAAACACAATCACATTGGGATTTGTCGACATAAAATAGAACAAGCGCTATCGCGTCGCTTGGGTTTCTTCGCACTCGATTAAGACAAGCGCTATCGCGCTCTTCGGCGTTTTTCGACCATGTTTTTCCAATGACCTCTGGGACTCAAACGATTAAGAGAGATTGGATTATTGTCAAAATTGTTCGTCTCGTGTGCCGGTCCCTCCTTCTATACTCTATGATTTTATGATCTTTGATCTTTCTATTCTCGCAGATTTGTTGGAGAAGAAATTGCGCGTCAGTACGAATCAAAAATGGACGGATGTCGGGGATCAGACTTCTCTTTTCGAATCAAAGGCAGGATTTCCACAAACTACGAGTCTTCCCGCTACTTTTTGAGATGATTGGACTAATTCTATGAGACCAATAATAAATAAGACTAAACATTGGAGCAGAAATTTTTCAAGTTAAGCAGTAAGACAGGATATATTGAAAAACGAATTTCAAACGTTTTCTACAACGTTTCTTGTGACGAGGCAAAGTTGATTGAAAACTGAGAGTTATTCATGCTTAACAATGTTTAATATTTTGTATCAATATCGAGAGTCTCATTTTTCTTACACTTAGATAGATATAATTTGTTGACCAAGTGCCAACCTTGATGAGCAAACTAGCTCACGGACGATCGGAATTTTCTTGAAAATGTAGAAAATTGGATAAAAACTAATTGTAAGACACACAAATAATTATCATAATATCCAATAAAAAATTTTGAGTAGAAGAGAATTTTGTGCACGAAAGGGAACAGAATTATATTAAAGCAAAAGAGAGGTTTTGTAACACTAAGAAGGTTGGTTATTAAAATATTTATTATTTTAAAGTAAGCGGCTTAGGAAAGGAAAATGTACATTAGTGGATTAAAGCACTGTCAAACAGGGTTTTATGTGATTATTACAGATCATTATACGAGGTCTGGTGATTCACTGGGGGTAAAGCGATGAAAATTTTATGGACAGTTTACGACTGTAATAAATTCTTTTTACCTAGGGTTTTCCTCAACAAAAGATTCGCGTAAAGCTTAACAGTACTTAATAGCACAGTAACACGAAAAATGAAAATACATGGATCTGAAATCCGAAGAAAATTTCGCTTTGTCCCCTCGTTGTCGTAGCTGCGAGCCAATTAAACAAATTCTCATCAAGAGAGAACCGTCCCCCGGTCAAAAAATCTCGTCCGGCAGTGCGATCGATGGATCGTTTATCGCTTCACGGGCCGGCAAGTGTTCGACCGCTCGAGTAATCGCAAGTTCGGATCGATCGAGCGCGAAACGATCCAGGAGGCGGCTGGCGCGGCGAAAAATTCGCCAGGCGGTGTTTATTTATCGCGATGGTCTGTATTCGCGTCACGCAACCAGGTAACAGGTGTTCCCGCGACTATACGACACGCAAGGTGGCCCGTTGTTCGGTGAAAAACTTTTCGACCGAGCGAGTCGATCGATGAAAACGCTCGACGACGAAACTCGCGTCGACTCGCGGCGAGTCAACCAATAATTCGCGATGGAAAAAATCGGAATCGATTGCGATAATACGAGCGTCGGTGGATGGTTGCTCGATCGGCAATTAGCGGGGCATATGTTGATCGATGACTGCAACTCTGAGAATTCTCATTACCTCGATTCTCTTCTCACGTTCGCTCACGTTTGCGTTCCGCGCTCGGCCGCCGATAATTAATCACATTACAATGGGCCCGAACGAAAACTCCGGGGCGTTTCTTGATCTGTCTTGAACCACCGCGAGAAGATCCCACCCGAGTTCCGCCCTGACAAATGAGAGGAAGCGAGGAAGATTTCTGTTTGAGATTCGGTTTCGGTTCAAGCCCGGCGGAGAATTAATCAAAGCTGATCGACGCTTCCGCTTTTGGATTTTCTACAGTCGAGGCTCGTCCTATCGTTAGATAGAGATCGTGTTCTCTATTTCAATCGATTTCGTTCGAGGCGAGAGCAACTTATGCTGAATCTGTATCGCGAAGTATAATTGGATCGACCTATTTCTAGTCGTTTTATTTTCTACGTCGAAATTACTGTAAATGTTTCAAAAGCGAAGTCATCGATGTCAATTGACGAATAAATACGACGCGAGGACATCTCGTACATTCGTCCGAGGAACAACAACCGCCGATTAATCGCAAATAATTCTTCCTCGATGGCCGATCTGATACGCCTCGACTGGCACAACTCCGCGGGCGAAGCCTGCGCGGCGCGTCGCAGGTGCAAAATCCTTGCCAGTGGCATTGCACCGAAGGTCAAACGACGAAGTCGCAGCATCTCGAGACAACGGGAGCTCCCCTGGGCCCCGATCGGAGATATCGTGCGAGATTACGAGAGAATTATCTTAATTGCCGAGTCGTATCGGGAAGCTGGAGGAAGACGAGTCGGAGAGGGCGCGAAGCAAACGAGGGGAGAGAGAATCGATAGATCGAACGTCCAAGCGCGATTCGATCGATGACAAGATCGAGCCACGAACAATCACCGTGACTCGCTTTAATTACCGGCCATAGCGTGGACCATTGGCCGTGGTGTCCCATAGAGCGAGCGAGTCGTAGCAGTCGCGCGGACCACCGGCCTCACAGTATGCCAACTATTCGAGCCACGGTGTCTCGTTAGCACGCGAAACGTCGACCGCCAACACCACCACGTCGGCCATCTACCACCTCCTCGATAATTAAAATCGATTTGCATCGATCGCTGCGTAATTCCACGCGAGGTGTCACGGTGCCGCGGCTCGCTTGGAGAAGCTTCGTGCTCGTTCACGATGACTCGACACAGTTTGTCCGGTTCTGGTGACTCGCTCTCAGATTCGTTCAAATTGCATGGCAAAAATTGGAGAAACTCGGGGCTCGATGGGTGGCCAGTGAGTTTTTTTTTTTTTTTCGTGCCTCGAAGGGGTGGTTAATGGAGTGTGGACAGTGAGACGATCAAATTGATCGTGGACTGGGAATTATCATTCGGGGGAGGGGATAATAGTTTGGAAATGATGATACCGTATTAACTTGGGGCGGGATCGTGGGACCGGGGACGGATCGTCGTTGTCCGAGGTTATTGCAAATTATCGCGTCGCGTGCGGAACTGTTTAGTCGAGCCTAGAAATTAATCGCGAGAAAGATTTCAATGTCCGTTCGATACGGACCTTGTCACTTGTATTAGACTTTGACACATAATATACATCGTCGTCGTAGAATATTTTTCTGTTCTTTACGATCGATCGAAAGTAGCGCTTCCAAAGAAGGAACCCCAAGCGGGTGGATAAATCAGAGAGGTTAATCGTTCGGAGTGTAGTCGGAACAGGAAGAAAGTTGGAGAGCCCGTGGCGCGAGAAATTAATGTTCGTGACACCTACACGCGGCCGATGTCGTGGCACGATGTTCCGTAGCATTGTGACACTCTTAATCGATGTCTATCGAATAGTAAAGTCGTTAGAGGCTTGTTACACCGTCTACGTCTAAATCTCTCTCTCTCTCTCTCTCTCTCTTTCTCGGGGGACGGTGAAAATCGGTTTAGAGAATGGTTAATTAATTCGAGAATACCATGACTCTTTCTCCCCCCCTGCCCTCGCTTCGAGATATCGGTTTCTACGGATAGCTGTGAGATATAAATTCCGGCTGGTCGAGGTGTTCCCGTGGAATTTCTCTGCGTACGCGAGAGAGAGAGAGAGAGAGAGAAGCGGATGTCACGGGATTCAGAATGCTTGGAATGCACGAGCAATGGACGGGCGTAGCGCAACACTTGTCCGGGGCCATGTGCTGCTCGAAATACTCGTGTCGAGGACGAACGGCGTGAAAGAAACACTCTCCAGGTTGCTCGCGAGGAGAGTGCCCGCTTTAATTGCCCGCTCTTCCATGTTCCGTGATAACGAACCACGGATTCTTGTGCGTTCCCGAGAAAGAGAGAGAGAGAGAGAGAGAGACGATAACGAACTGCACGGCTTGGCTGCTACTGGAAAATGGAGAATGATGAACGACGAAGAAAGACGATGTATTTTTTAAAAATGTTGAATTTTCAGTTCTTTTTTTTTTTTCATTTCTTGCATCGTCTTACGTTATTCGATCTTTAGAAAAAAATTTTTCATCAATTTCCGAGTGGAGAGATGAGCCTCGCGACTGGAGAACGAGAGGAGCGAGGCCGAGTATTGTTTCAGAAAAGAAAGAAACGCAAGTGCGCGCGAGCATGGTTTCCCATATAGGTTCCCAGTCGTTATTATGCTAACCAGTCATCAAATGGAGTCAGCGAATTCGAGTAATTCGCCGCGCGTCATTATCCAAGGTGTGGCGACGTCCAGGCTCGTAGCTGGGTGGTCCAGCTGATTGCAAAGCACCGCGTGTGAATCGTGGTCCCGTCGACGAATCTGCCAATCCCTCTCGTCAGACTCGGGAACCCGTGAAATCCAACGAAATCGCGGCAACCGAGTGTCCTGCCTTCTCACCCTCGAAATTACGATTAAATAGAATTTAGGTTTTAATTTCGAGCTTTTTTCTTTTTTTTTTTTTTTTTTTTAATAGACGTATTCGGGGAAATGACAGGATTATCGAATAAAGGATTGCTTGATTATACGACGTTGGGAAATATCGAGGAGCAAATTACACGTTACAAGTGTAATACGAAATTAGTCTGGCAGGTAGGTGAAAAGCCTCGGCTACTCGAACGGTAGCCATCTGACGCTACTTCGGCAAGATAGGACGAGCGTTACTGATACGAAAAGGACAGGCTTTCGAAAGGGTGAGGCTATTACCCGTCGTTAGAAAAAAAAAAAAAAAAAAAAAAAAGAAGGAAAAAGTAGCCAACAAAGCGCGCTGCGTCAGTCACTCGAATTAGCTCCCCTCGTATGAAACCAACAATTTCCACGGATCGGCGTTCTCTGTTAATCGGTCCTCTGTTGCTCAAAATGCCCCTTGTTTCAACACGATGGATATCTAGACATTTGTAAGTGTACATTTTTTTTTTTTTCATTTCCTTTCTTCTTCAGTTTATAGACTCGATCGTTCGTAAGAAAGAATTCGACCCGCTCGTAAGAAAGAATTCGAAAAATCCTACGGTCCCCATTCTCCTCTGAAACGCTTCGTCTTGAAATTAAGAAATCTCGCAGGAAGAAAGTTCTCGAAAATCGTCTACGATCTCTCGGTCGCTCGCCTCCAACGTCCATTAAGAAGTGATCGAGATAATACGGAAACCACCACCCTCCATGACCAGAGACTTCGATCTCTTCCAGACCGAAACTCTTCGTCCCAACGCCTCGCGCAGGTATACCTCGAGCGTATTCTCTTCCGTGGTGGGGGCACGTTCACGAGGGAAGGAATCTAGCGAATCTGGCGGAAAGGTCTGCGTGGCAGGTGGAATCTGCAGGTTCGGACCGCGGGCCATCTGTTGTGCACGCCACTTTAAGGAGTGGACGAAGAATGGCCCGTCCGGGTAACAGGTTGCCCGTAGCCCTCGCCACTCCGAGATTGTTTCGTCGAGAGCCGCTTAAAGATCGTCCACGGGCTAATGAGTCATTCTGCCGCGACACTGGAACGCGCGAGCCCCACGATCCAAGCCGCACGATCACGTGTTTTCTCTCGTCTTTCTTTTTTTTTTTCTTTTCTCTTCGACACTTAACAGACGAGAGAGATGATGACTCGTCGATTTCTCAAATTAAGCGCTGACAGGCCCGATCCCTGAACTGGATCGTCGCCTCGGACGGGTAATTCGGGGTGCGTCCGTGATCATCGGGTTATCATCGGGAGATCGCCGGGGCCCCGGCGACGAAGCAGAGATATCGGCGCTGTGCTGTGCTGGCGCGCAGCTGGTTCGTATGAAAGATCGAGGATCTCGTGGACGTTGGCACAATGGGACACGTAGCAGCACGGAGTAAAAGGGTTGCAAGAAGACGAGAGTCTTCCGGGAAGCGATGAAAGAGCCTCGATCCTCCGGTGATCAGGTGTGCCCGGTCTCTCGCCAGGGGACCAGTTTTGTGCTCCGGGTCGGCGTGGCCTATGGCTTTTTTGCCCGTGGCCTTTGTCCCGCGACCGTCATTCACCTCCCATCGCTCGAGCGATAACGCGGACACCGAGCGCGGTAATTAAACGGCGAACGACCTGTTTGGAACGACGGTGCAGTGTCGAAATTGCAAGTCTCTTCTGAATTTGAATCTGAAAGTAGGAGGACGTCTAAAACTTCAGTCTCTCTCTCTCTTTCTCTCTCTCTCTCTCTTTCTCGGTACGAAAGAATACTGCTCCTCGAGAATATCGAAAATCGCGCGATACGCCAACTTCTTTACATAATAGAGTCGAAAGTTTTCGACGTAATCGACACCGTGGTCGATCGCAGTGAAAGTGCGCAGAGAGCAGAGAAAAGCAGCGCGCGAGACAAGTCGTCGACCTGTGTGCGCCTCTTGCGAGAGGTAACACACGGTGGAGGAAAGAAAGGTCGGCCGGAACGAGACCCCGTTCACTCTCCTTTGTGGACGAAAATCTCTGGCCTTTCGTTCGTCCACGAATCTGCAACGTTACGACCCTTTGTCGTTGGCAGGCGGCAGCTTCGCGTTACACACCGACCCCGTGCGCCCTTGCTTTTCTTCGCCCCGAGACTCTTCTGCACGCCATATTCCCGGCCATACACACCGCCGGTGGAATAATGGAACCTCTTACCCGAGTGTATACACGCAGCGACCGGGCACCTGTTCGATCGGACCAGTCGCCATAAAAGCCCAGGGGCCAAGGTAGCTTTTGCTTCCACACTTTCTTGCACGGCCACGTACACACACACGTACATACACGTGTGTGTATATAGGTACGAAACGGTACGAAGGGCCGTACTTGAAAGTAACGACCACCTGTCCGGCTGAACGAGAAATTTCCTGTCGATTCGGGCCCCCGTCATCCGGCGGCCACTCGCCGCGACCAGATTTCTTTACGGGAGAATCCGAGTCCGACCGATTTCTCGGCCGTCTGTTTCGAACGTTGCTTCCGATTTTTATCTTTTTTCTTTCTTTCTTCTTTTTCTCTCTTTTTTTTAAATTTCAAATGGACATTTCTCAAAAACAGAAAGCCGATACGTTTGTGCATTGCATCAGATTTCTACGAGAGAATACGAATCACCGATTTTTCGACCGTTGCTCGTGATTTTTATCTTTTCTTTCTTTCTTTTTTTCTTTTCTCTCTCTTTTTTTTTTTAAGTATTTGAGATTAGAATTTCTCGAAAGCAGAAAGCTGACATTTTTCTACGATTAATAGATTTCTACGGGAGCATCCGAATCGCGATTTCTCGGCCGTCAGTTTCAAACGTTGCTTATGATTTTATTACTTTTTTTTCCTTTCTTTTATTTGAAATTAAAATTTCTCTACAAGAGACAGCTGACACCTTTGTACAATTAACAGGTAATACATCAGGCTCGAGAGATATTTAGATTCCAAGTGACGAATTAAAAAAGGAAAAAAAAAAGAAAGGATCAAAAAAATGAATATCGTCGTAATCGACGTCGAAAGAAATTTTAACGATCTGTCACGCGGTGTTTAATAATAGGATCAAAGGACCCGCGAGATTGACGCGCCTTCAAGCCTGGATCGACTATGTATCTAAATTTTCGCGCGACCGCGAATCGAACGAGCGACAAGACTCTTCCGCCCACTTTTGACTTTCACCGACGACTTTTGGCGCCTCGCGAGCTTATTCGCTCGACAATCTATCTCGCCTCGAAGAATTAGAAACAAAGTACATACTGCCACAGCACAGATCTCGATTCATGCATCTCTTGAATCTTTATTTATTTATTTATTTATTTTGGTTTATTCGAAAAGAACACGAATATAAAAGTTTTTCTAATGACTTATTACAAGTTATTCCATGAAATAATAATAACAAAAATGGGATTTTGCTTTCGGTGAAACGAAGATTTCTTTGCAATCATTAGTTGTATCAACGAACGGAAGAGCAACGAACTAAGTAGTCTTTAGAAACGAGTGTTTAACGACGCGACACAGCGCGACGAGGGGGGATCAGAGAATCGTTGTGTGATTTGGCTCACCCATATGGATGAGACTGCCGAACAAAAAGCTGGATCAGAGGCAGACGAAACGTACGGCAGCAGCAGCGATTCAATTGCTGGTACTGGTGGCAAAAGCGCGTGGGATTTAATACGCGGCGCAGGTAGCCGGTTGCTTGCCAATGAATTGAACGCGTTTCGAACACGCGTTTGCTCGCCATATGTTGTTTGCTTCGCTAAAAGACCTTTGTACGCTCTGCTAACGCACGTATGAATGAACGTGCGAAGAGGCCGAAGATAGCTCGTGCCGCTCGTGAAAGCCGAAACGACTCACTCGTTTCCCCGATTTCACAAAAAAATCGGCTATTTCACGAACGTGTTAAAATCGTTCCATTGTCGTACCTGAGCATCTTGATTTTCCCAATACGATACGATATTGCCACCTAGTGGCATCTTGAATTTTATCTTTTTGTTCGCGGCCATTTTCAACATTTCACGGAAGACCACGGTTGTTCTCTTAAAGTTCCGTTTACAAAGGCGATAAATCAATCATTTTACTGTAAACATCTCAGTAAAAAAATCCCACGCTCCGATTGTTTCACAACCGACTACTACAAACAGCTCCAACTTTTTGACAGGGGCCAACTGAAGCGTGAATGGTTATCCCGCTCTCGAACTTTACGAACATAAAGACAGGGAGAAACGCTTGAAAAGACGCCGAGAGTGTCACGTGGAACGCGAGAAAAAGCGGTTCGCGACGCTAATTGGATTAGATTTATTTATCGTTAACGCGACAAATCTGTCGGCTGGCGGAATGTAAATAATTACTTCTTCGTAGGTTGGTACCGTGGTCTCGGCTATTTAACCACCGGCTGACTTCGCCTATCCGTCGGATCTTGCCTCGAATCGAATCGAATCGATTCGATTCGTTTTGAACCAGTGGCTGGCTGGCAACAATTGCTTTTATCAGAACCACGGGCTACCCCGTGGCTCTCCTTGTACTCGGACGAACAGCAAATCGGGACCCGATCATACGGATCGAGAGATAAACCGAGCCGCGTGCTCGTTGGTTGTCGAAAGACAAAGCGCATTATTATGCACAAAAGTTATGCGTTGTCCGGGGAGGGCGCGCGCTGATAACGAGCTCGTCGCGATACTCCATGTCGTTCGTCGAGATTGCATCTCGTTGCCTTTTTGCACCGCGCAAAAAGTATTATACTTTCGATTACACTGATTGATTCCTTCTCGAGGTTGAATCCTCATTAATTATATATCGTTTCCTCCCGTGCACGTTCGTTTGCTTTTAAAGCTGTAGTGCATCTGTTCTTTGGAATGCGAAAACTTTCAATATTTATATTAAAATTCCCTGAAATTTCCCATAAATTTGATCGAGTGATAAATGTTATTTCGGCTCGTAGTTGAGCCTGCGTCGTAAAAATATCGAAAATGTTGAATTTTAGAAGGCATATGTACATGTGTCTTCTAACATCGGAAGGGATGATTGGCGGTTGTAAGCGTTAGGGTAAAGATACGATGGACAGTCGTAAGGTTTTAAAATCCAAGTAATTTATTTCGTATAAAATATCTCTATATATAAGTAATATCTGTATCTCAAATAATAGTTCACATGTTTTTTTTTTTTTTTTACAAAATCTAGGAGTGGTACTCGCCTCGAGCCGTACCGTCTTTCCCCCATTTTCTCTCACGTCTACTCGAATATATTTGAAACAAAAAATAAAAAAAAAAATAAAAAAAAATAAAATAAAAAAGAAGAAGAAAAAAAGGGAGGGACGACGGCTCGACTTGTGTTTAATTATATAATCTTTCTCGAGTGACTTCTCTACGAGGAATGTTAAAAGACCAGTCGGAGTAAATTCACCTCGCAGCGAATCTCTCGTTTCGTTTCCTCGCACAATTAATAGAATATATTTATATGTATATTGTACAATGACTAGTTTCTTCAAGTAACTTAAAGTGATTTATAAAAAAAAAAAAAAGAAAGAAAGAAAAAAAAAGAAAACGCAAGGGAAAAAGTATAAAAAAAACGAAAAGACAAAATGAAGTATAAGATATCAAGCGCACTCTCTTTCTCTCCCTCTCACGCGTTCTATCTAGAATGCCGAGTCTTTTATCCGAAGGGACACGAGAAGAACAAGAACGTTCAGGCTATCGAACGATCGTTAAATACTTTTATTCCGCGCGTTACACGTTCCGTCCCCATTCGTTTTATGGCGAATTATAATACTTCATTTCGCGCATGCCCTGTCGACAGTCGTCAATCGTTCAATTATTTACAAGTTCACACGTGGCACGCGATCTCGTAAATGGCACTTTGGTGTGTGTGTGTGTGTGTGTTTGTGTGTGTGTGTAGTATTATACACGATGTTATTCGAATCATTTCTTCGCCATTATCCTTTCCTTTTTCCTCGCGTTGAAAGAAAGATCGATGATTTCGTCAACGACGAACGAGTCTCTGCTTCGATCTCGAAAAAAATCGTATCTGTCTCGGAGACGGAAATTATTGAAAAAAGAAATAACAAAAAAAAACGAAAGCAGAAAGATAGAGAGAGAGAGAAAGAGAGAGAGAGAAAATACGAAAATGGCACGATTGCTTCACGGGACCGCGTCAAGCGGCTGGGGCATCGACTCTTTTTTATCATCCATTTCCCGTTTCGTCTTCGGCGAAATTTCATTCGAATCGTCTTCTAAGTACAGTTTCGGTGAAGCCCATTCTCGCCGATTGTCATCACACGCACACAACGAGACTATTTACAACAATGGGACGACGAAGGGATTCGAGCAAGCAAAGAGTAATGAAAAATGCACAACCATCGGAATCGGGAAACGATCCGATTTTTCTTTTTTTCTTCTCCACGACCCTTCGAGAGAATTCGTCGTCGTTCTGGAAGTTTTGGATTCGGCTGCTCGACGCGACGCGTGTGTGTCGTATCGACGATCTCGTTCAAAACTCGCGCGCCTTGTCCACGAACATGAATTTTAATGGAAATCCCAGGTACTCTCTATACGATCCGTCTGCGTAGTTCTCTCAGCGTGTCGAACACGAACCCATCGAGAAACCGAACCCTCCGCTGATTCTTTTCTGATCGTCCTATTTCTAATCGTTATTATTTATTTGTACTCCGTAAGGCACTTCATCGATCGAACAAGTTTAACAAAGTACTAAATGTTTTATTGGAGAAAAGGAAAAAGAAAAAGAAATAAGGAACGTGTCGAAGGAATCCGAGGAGGACTCCTTTAGTCGGGACGATCACACCGCGTACATTTTTCTCGAAGAACGTTTCTCCGAGATTTCAGCAACCCAGTGGCCCATCCGTGGCCCAACCAGGGTGTCGTATATTACTTCAGATATTCCTCGAATCGCTAGCTCATTTAGCTGGCTCTTCAGCATCCGTAGGTGATCGGGACAGCGACACCGGGGCACCCGCCCTCCTGATGTTTCGTCAGCAGCGACATTCTGCTGAACGTCTTGCTGCACGAAGTACACGAGTACTTCTTGACGTCACTGTGCGTCTGAAGATGCGCCCTCAGGTTACTCCTGTCGGCGAACGCTCGGTTGCAGTGCTGACAGCTGAACGGCTTCTCGCCGGTGTGAGTCCTGATGTGGCCTTGGAGCAGCCACGGCCTGGAGAACGCCTTGCCGCAGAGGTGGCACTTGCAGGGCAACGTGTGCGTCCTGATGTGCATCTTCAACGCGCCCAGGCTCACGTACACTTTCTCGCAGTACTTGCACGAGAAGGACTTTTTCGCCTGGCCCTCGGCAGCCGCGCAGTGGAATTGCTGATGCTTCGACAGACCGGAGTAAGTGGAGTAAGATTTGCCGCAGTCCGGGCACTGGTACCTCGGCGACGTCGACGACGAGGAGGACGACGAGGTGGACGAAGACGAGGACAAGGATGATGCCGTGGAACCACTGGACACTCCGCCGATTTTCTCGATCTTCGGATTGACGATCGCTGAGCCGGCCGACGTGCTTCCAGCGGACGATCTGCCGCTGTCGCTGCCGGGGGACGACAGATCCTCCGGCGTGACTGGCGGTGGCGATCGAAGCGACCCGGAGCCCAAGGAACTCGTCGGCGACAGGCCACAGTGATCGGGACTCGCCCAGTGACTGTAACTTCTCGCGATCGGTCGCTGAATCGTTGGACAGGTGAGCGTGGCACCGTGCGGTGGCGGCGAAACCGATGGGTGATGCTCCGGCGACGAGTGCGGATACGCTGGTATTGGATAGGACGGATAGAGTTCCGCCCCGGCGTGGTGATAGTGATAGGCCGCCGGATAGGGTAGATAGTGCGACGGGTAGAGCGGAGTTGTTCGAGCCCACGCGGGGGTGGCGTAATGAGCCAACGGTTCGACCGGCGTGTTCAGATTTAAAGGCTGCAGAGGAGCCTTGCTCGCCATGAAGTGCAACGGCGCCGACGTGGCTGTCACCGCTGCCGTCGACGACGGGTTGTCGTGCTGCAGCACCTCCACTCGCGCCTTTTTCGCCACTGGATGGATCGGCGCGATACCTGCCGGTGGAGTGATCGCTTTGGTCGGATAATGGTGATGATGCAGCCGTATGGGATGCACGTGACCGTGCATCGTTGGGGAGGTCGGCCTGGTTGCCAACGGGGACGACGAGGAAGCGACATTGGCAACTGGCGAGGGAGACCTGGAGACGCGGTGTTCCGGCTCCTGGTGCTGTTGCTGGTGCTGTCGCTCCGCCGTTCTGCTCAGATCCTCTGGCTTTGTGCTCAGATTCTCCGGCTCGGGGATATCGTCCACCACGACGTCGATGATTTCCTCTGGAAAAGACGGGTGAAAATGTCGTTTCAGACGAACGAGGTTCTTCGAGTTTTAGGGAAGGTTAGATCGAAATTAATTCGACCGAGGGGGGGGGGGATATAAATGAAACAGTCGAGACTTACCTTTGATCACTTCTGGTACTTCTTCGGTGGGCAAGACGTGCACTGGCCGTTTCTTCAGTGGACAGTGACTGTAACTGTTGTTCTTCTTAACGAAGCTCCTCGGCACTTCTTCAACCAGCATTTTGATTGTCTCTGATTGACGTGTTCACCGTAGAAGAAAGCTACGCGTCGGCAGTCGGCTGGTCTACACCGCGGGTATTGTTAATCCAGTGGCTTTCAAATCGGCACAGGTCACACAAACCACAAACTGTCAAACCGGCGGTACGTGATCACTGCACTGCGACACACTGCCGATGATGAGAAAAAGTCCTGGTCGGTCCTTTTCGTAGAATCCACTTTTCTCGTAACGAACGCGCGAACGATCTCTTTACTTCCTTCCTTCCGAGGAGGAGGAATATCAAGGTTCGCGGTACGAACTAAACTGAACTGACTGTTCAACCGGTACCGAAATCAAACGAGCTGACAAACGCTGTGGGACGGAGGAAGAGAAAAATGGGAGCGAAAAAGAAAGACAGAAGGAAAGGAAGAAAAGAAACGAAAGAAAAAAAGGAACAAACGACTGGCGGGTAAACTCGAGCGTATGATACTCGGAAGAACGTGTAAGCGTTGCTAGCTATGAAAACTGTTCGGCTGCAAGCCGGTATCTGACTAGCAGGGGGGTACGTCTGGGCCTTTTATAACAGTTCACCCCACCGGCCAGGTGCAGGTGGCCCGCACGTGCTGCCTGACCAATGCAGGCCTTTGGGCCCCGCGCTTCCCGCCAATAGGGGACGCCCGGTCGCGGGCCATTCGCCAATCATTGGTTGGGCATCTGTTTCTCCGACTCTCGTATGTCCCCCCTCTCTTTTCCACACAACAACAGGAGGTGCAGGATGTTCATGAGTGCGACGCGATTATCCTGCCTGCCTTCCTCTCCTTCCTTTCCCTTCCTCCTTCTTCTCATCCTCTTCCCCCCTTTCACCTACCTACCCTCTCTCTCACACCCTTGAATCAGGAGGGGGTACGAGTTTCCTTCTCTCTCTCTCTCTCTCTCTCGGTCTCGGTTTGCGCTTACGTTTGGTCGCGTTGTTGTACGAAGCAGATGCTGAGGCCCCTTCGTAACACTCACCCCCTCCCCGCCGCGGAGAGAGAGATGCCACCATTCACCGCGCTCGAGACCTGGCCCAACGACCCGTCACCTCTGCGCTGTCGTCGGTGCACATGCACCACCGATTCAACGCGCTTCTTTCTCTCTCTCTCTCTCTCTCTCTCCCGCGTGCGCGTACACGCGAGTTCGTGCACAGGGGTACGTTTTCACCCTACGTGTATCCTTGCCACGCCGGTGCTCTCACATTTTTCTATTCGAATTTCCGTTCGGTCTACCTGAATCTCCCCCCCCCCCATCCCTCGTTCTACCTTCCTTCCTCGAATAAGCTGCCCCGCACATGTGTACGTTTTTCTCCATGTACGTACGTACCACGTACGTAAAAGTGCACGCTTCTCCGCCGTGGCATTGGCTGCTGTGCCGTTTCTTTCTTTCTTCTTCTTCTTTTTTTCTCCTTCTCTTCTTTTTTTTTTTTACACGCCAGCCGCCTTTTCACGTGTGCTCCTCGCATATACGGACAAGAGACCGTGTCGATTGTATTGGTATATATATACGCGGCAATCCGCCCCGGTTCCCCTTTCTGAATTTCACCCCTCGTCCCTTTCTCGCCGCCCCGCCGCCATCGCCGGTTTCGAACGTGTAACGGTCGTGTCGCGTGCCACAGCATCGCCCACGCGTGCTGAAACCCACACACGCACGTGCGTGCAGCCAGGGACCAGCGCGATTGTGTGCGCGCGAGCATCCCTCCCCCTGGTGCACGATTCACCGACGTAGCTCGATATTTTTGCGCTCGAGGAGGGGGAGGATTCCGCGTGCTTCCATTAACGATTCCGCCACGCGACCGCTCACGAGAGATCATCCACTCAATAACGGTATTCTTTCGTTCCTCCCGCGACGAACGTCGCTTTCGCCACCTTTTTCACCCTTTCGAGACGCGAAAGACCATCTTCGAGACTCCGTCCAATTTCAGGTTCGAAATTCGGTCGAAAAACGACGTACTCGAAGGTCGGACAACGCTTCAGTCTGGAAAAACTGTAACAAAGGAAAATCGTGACTTTTATAATTGTAAATTTTAACAAAGTTTTGCACAAATGCACGAAGATTTGTAAGTCTGGTTAAAAAGGACCAGACGCTTTCTAACCATAAAGTTCAATGGACAACCAGATGTTTTGAGGAAAACCAGATGTCTAATCGCCGAACTAAGCATAACAACACAAGCAGTCGAATAAGGTAGAGTCGTAGAATTCATTTTCGTACCTGACTCGAAATTTCACTTAACTTTTATTATCCGGCAAAGTATGTAGCGCGGCCGACCGTAAATACCGAGAGCTATTCTTTTGAGATCTGACAGACAGAAGAGAATGAGTTATAGCGTTCGGGCTATGTACGAAGGGATTTGTCGCTGAATTTACGAGACAAAGGTGCAACCGGGTATTCCGGTCGATCGATTTTCCGTTTGGTTCGCCGATGATGCGTCACCGTGGTGTCGCAGTCGCCGTTAAATCAGGTTATCACCGCGCGCCGCAGGATCGAATCGGTCGAATCGATACTGAGAAACGATAAACGACGAGCGGCCCGAGACCGGTATGTACGTGGCGGAGGGGCGTGATTTTTGATGAACGAACCTTGTACTTGTCGTCGTAAACAGCTCGTTCGTTGTGACACTTTATCCGTAGTCAGCTGGTGATCTTCTCGATCGTTTTTCTTCTTCGAATTACCACGGCGATAAATGTGACACACCGGCGGGCGAAATTTTCCGAGAAAATTCACGGGAACCGGAGTTTCGGCGAGCAACAGGCTGGCTTGTTCAACGTTGATTCACCGTGCGGATTCAGCGGCGCACGGATAGACAGACAGCAGCTGAGTCATGAAGCGGAGAGAGAGAGAGAGCCTTCTGATGATTCGAGAGAATTTGAGAAGTGCGAGAAGCTGGTTTATACAAGCGCAAGTTGATAACGAGACAATGCCGAGCGTTCTGCTCGCAGCTTAACCTCTATAAGCGTATAGAATCTCGTAATTTTTAATTCCCAGTTGCTTTCAGAAGTAACACGTTCTTTGAGTGATGTAACAAAATTATTCAAAGCGAGAGTTAAAATGAAGAAGTAAAACTAATCGTTGCTTGTTGCTCGCTCGAGTAGTTTCGCCCTTCATTATCGTTTATACAGCGACGTGTTAGTCGAAATCGCCTTCCTCGCGTTATGAATTTATCCGATCGTTAAACGCGACAGAGAGGTCGATTCGCTCGGCGATAAATGCTCCTCGGAGAATCGAGACCACGCGACGATTCGAATCGCTGACTCGTTCCGTCGCCTCTTGCCCCTACGATTATGATCGTGCCCATCGCACGTTGCTCCATTTTCTCGCGCTACTCTCTTTCTCTCTCATCTCGTCGATTCCCAAGTCATCCCACGAGTCCCAAGTTCGTACACGCGAACCGTATTCTTTAGTTAAGAAATCAAGAAGTCGAAGCGATCGTTTCGAATCGGTTAATTTCGAAAGACAAAGCTTCCAGTAATGAAAAAATTATTGCATTTTTTGGAGCAACAGATTTTTTTCAAATGTTCAATTAAATGTTATAATATTCGTGGCTGGCAGAATTAAGAGACTACTGGGAACTTCTGGGACGAATTCTGGGAATGTTACAACTGTTCAATGGGAAGAGCAATATTTCTGCTCGGCCCGTGTTCAAGAGAAGAAACCATCGAGCCATCTGTGAACCATGTGAAAAGAGTTTGGCTTAAATAGGGACTGGAAAATCTCGCAGTAAGTCGAAAGTTGAAAATCTTCGATAAAAAGAAAGCTCACGTGAGTGGAAGCGAACCAGATCAATACGAGGAGGAGTATTCGAGGAATAGAAAGACGTGTCATCGCATTTGCACGTTCGGATACTCGGTTCCCATGGTGAGCCAGCGATGTATGCTCGGCTAACTCATTGACTTTCAAGTCTGCCAAACGTTCGTGCGAATTCGCAAGCGTGCAATGGAAAGGCGCTTTCTTCCCCCTGTGTCACGATCGCTCGATTTTAAAATTTCGCACAAGACGCCGCTACGCTCTCCGATATCCAAGCTTTTCATCAGCTGTCTCCTAGACGAGAGAGTGAAGAACGAGAAATTTTTCAAACGAGAAATGAGAATTAAACCGAATGGAATGCTGGCACACGTGGTCCAATAGTTGTTCGTCGAATCGTCTATTAACCTCTTGATCGCCGTACGCGCCAATCCCTATACCATAAATAAAAGCGAAATTAATTTCGGTTTCTTAACAGTGACATATAGAATCATTTTCTGTCACTAAAAAAATCGAAATATATATATATATATATATATATATATATATACTCTTTCTTGATTTTGGATTTATTCGAAGAAAAGGCAAGAAACAAAATTTACGTGCGAAAACTAAAATTCCACTCTGCTCAACTATTTACTTCAAAGCATACCACACCATAAATAAATATTAGTTTCATTGCGTATAATATACATATGTGTATCTTTTAGACTATAAATTTATAACATTTCAAATTTAACAAACATGCATATAACTTTTTAAATATTTAGTATTTGAGCTATTGTGTGGCAACCCTAGTGAAAATCAAGTGTTCTTTTTTGTGCAAATTATATCCTAATTGATTGTGGCTCACCAGTTATGTAAGTAAAAAATATTTAAATTATTTATTTATTAGCAAAAGTACATTTTCCTTAAAATTTGAAAATACGCGGCAGGCTGATGCACGGTCCTTAAAAAAATGCGGCGATCAAGAGGTTAAGCTATTTTCGCTTATGGAAATCGCACGCTTCCTCGTGTCTCGATCGTTCCTCTCCCCCGACTCGTCGCTTATCTCGTCGACACTCGCGGGGCGGTGTAAAAGTGCCGTCGACACTCGAAGCGCGGGCGACACGGCCGACGATCAAAGGGACGACAAACAAGAGCCAGTGGTCATCGAGTTTGAACCGAGCGGACGCGGCGGATGTGTCGCGTTGACTCAGCACGCGTACAACGAGTCATCAAACCAATAACAATTCCTGTCTCGTGCAACAAGTAACACGATCGACACGAACAAAAACCGGTGACACGATTACCGGTGATCATCGTTCGTCCGAGTTCCGCCACGGCAAAAAGGAACCGTGTACGAATATCCAGTCGAGGAAAGATTAAACTATTATAATATAACGTGGACGTAGAGATTGAAGCCGAATATAATTCTTGGAAAAAATGATTTGCAATTCTTCTCATTGTCGGATCTTTCTGTTTCTGAAAGATTTTGAAAAATATTTAATAAAAAATATCGTTATAAAAATCGGGACTTTTTACATTCGCTCGCGAAAGCATGAAACAGCGAGCCGATATCTGAATATCTCCTGTTACGCGCATACCTGTGCGTAATGGCACAAACTGACGTCGCAGGCATCCCCGAGCAAAGAGCCACGAACGTCGGGGGATATATTTTCATCCCCGACGAGCGGAGATGAAAGAAACGCGAAGCAACAGCTCGGCATACCTGCTGGCCGGGTTGCCCCATATTTTATTAAAGCCGCAATCTTATTCCAGTCCTTGTAAATATGCGACATGAGAGAAGGAAGAAGGGTGCCATCGATCAGCGTGCGCGCCACGGTTCCCCGTAATCCCCGTAGTCCGAGGAGACGAGCCTTCGGTTACACGATCTCTTTTCACCGCGTTCCGCGCGCTCTCGTATCGAAACGATGAATCGGTGCACCGGTTCGCCTCGCCAAATCATCTACCTGCGTCTCCGCGGCGGCCAACGTGCGCTTTCAAACGCTACATTAGGACGATAGAAACGGATATATATATATATATATATATATATATATATATATACCTACGTACGTGCGTCTGTCTACAATCCCTACAACCCCTTTCTCGCCCCGATACGATTTCGCGGCCGAGTGGAAAAAGAAGAAGAAAAAGAAAAAGAAAGAAAAAGGCGAGACGGGGAAAGAAACAAACCGGGGAGGAAGAGACCTGCATTGGTCGGGGGCCGGTTATTCCGGTAGCTGGCACTGGTTCCGCCACGGTATTTCGTTTCTTCTTCTTCTTGTCGTTGCCGAGGCGAGCAACGAGTTCACGAAAAATCCAGCTAAATTATATCAAATACTGGCGTAGCGTTAACTCGCCTCGCCTTTTGTTTGCCCTCTGTGTTGCGCTCTACGTACTTACGTGCGAAACCAAAAGGGTCGGAAGTGGGGGAACGCCGTTCCACGTTTTTCCCCGTACGCCGTTCCTGTATTTCGAGTACACGCAGGTTGTTGCTCGAAAAATCGCAATTTTTACCAAGCCACTTGGAACGCTTTGCTCACTGTGGAAAGCAGGTCTCGCAACAGACCGGGGGGGTACGAGTTTCCGCTACGAGCTGGATCCTCTCTCCCGTGTTGGATTTTTCAGTTTCATTCAGTCGAGTGTTGTTCTTTCGCTTCTCTTCTATCGGTGAAACGGCTTGAGAATCTCGGATCGACGCCCGGTTCCCTTCCGAGGGAAGATTTTTGCGGATTTAGAACCGTAGAGAAAGGGGCGGAGGGGGTTGGTAATTCGGTTGTAACAATATTCGTAGCTTACTATAAAATATAACGATATTCTTCCATCAACTTTGACAATCTTTCCAATCGATCCGATTGTTGGCGTAGCTCTGCGCAAAATGAATTAAATTACGATGCATTGTTCCAACACTGACGAATGCACAGCGATAATATTAATATTTTTCAGCAACGAAATTCTACAAGCGGTAAATCGACTTTGACGAGAAACCTATCTCTACGTGCCGCCTAGAGACAGTTCGAACGAATCGATCGAAATCGAAATAAACGGAATGGTTGAACAGGATTTTCAGTCGGCGCGCCGTCTCAATTTACGAATGAAATCACTAAATGGGGCCAAAGTAGGAAATTACACGGTGAGAGGTGAACACGAAAGGTGTGACCAGCCGGACCCGAACTGGATACAGGAACGCACTTTCAATTCGAAACTTTTAACTAGTCGTACGCTGGTCTACGTACGATTTTTTACCGGTCTACCGGTGATTTCGTACGGCCGAATAAATCTGTATAATTATTACGGCTTCGTATACGTATACGTGTGTATAACGGGTGGCCTAGGCCAGGTCCGATTGTGAGCGTGAAGGTAGCCCCATCGGAAGGAAGCTGGTTTATTTTTTTGTTGCGCCGCCTCGAGGAGCGAGGGGCACCCCATAAGCCTCACCTTTGAAACACCTGGCTATTACCGCTCCGTGTTTCATATATACATATGTATATATATATATATGTGTGTGTGCGTATGTATGCCACCATATGCGACTGGCCCCACCGAGACTAGCGGACTCATTTTCGTCGATCCCTAGACATGTGCAAGATATATCCTGCGGCTGAGAGGGGAGGTAAACGTCCCGTTTCCTTTTCTCTCCCATCGATTCAATTGCTCCTCGATGGATGATCTCGAGTTTTCCCTGGAAATTCTGACTTTGTCGTTGTAGCGGCAAACTCTAAGCCGACGTGGAATGTCTGTCTGTCTGTCGTGCACAACTTTTGTGGACAGGTCGAACCTTTTCTGTTGTCATTAAAATTAGGGTATTGTCCCTGGAGCATAGCACTTTATAGTGGTTCGTTGTAAACTTTTCTTTAATATCAGGAAGATCCTAGTATTAGAATATCGTCGCCTCTTGGTTGAATTAGCAGTCGATTGGACCTTTACGATTCGACGACGATGGATTGTTAATTGTGAATCATTTAAAGAAATTTTCAATGAACCGTACTTTTCCTACGCTCCCTATCGCGAATTCCTGACCCTGAGTTAACGTAAATTTCCAACGAGTCACGCTCGCTGTGATAAAGTAATTGCTCTCTCTCTCTCTCTCTCTCTCTCTCTCTTTAAATTTATTTACAGAGAAACTGTCCGTCAAGCGAGTTGCGATATACTCGCGTTTGAATCTCACGGCGCTCAAGGCCTCTTTATCTTAATCTAAACTACCTAATCGGTAGTTGTACAAGCGGATCAATATTGACTTTACTCGCAGCTAGCATCGATGACAGTGCTGCCAGCAGATCCTCTCTCTTTTTCTCTCTCTTCGATGACTCACAGGGAAAAATGGTGAATTGTGCGAGTGACATTTGACTATTTGCGATAACGTCTTACAATTAGGCATTTGCCAATGCTCCGACGTTGTTTCGGCATTTGGAACGCTCTTACAACAGAAGCTTCGTTAATGAAGAGGAGATTCGATGGTTCGGTGACACCAGTTACTCATTTCGAAAACGAAGGGAAGACCCTCCTTTGTCCAACGACTTAAACAGCGGGAAATTGGCAAGGTAACAATGGGCAACACCTGCGTTTCTGACCCTGCCTCAAGACATTCGAGCTGTTGGCTAATTAGGAACAATCACGCAGGTACTACCAGGTACTGTAGTAAATGTGTTGTTTGGTCATTCGGTGATTCACTGACTGTCAAAAGATTTATTACTATGCTTGAAATCACTTATTCGATAAATTGAGTTTTAATCGAAATTCTTGAATCCTTTCGTCTCTTGTCAGAGACGAAAGTGTTCGTCCTTTTTCTTCTCTGGCGCCCTTTGTTTGTAAGAATAATTATAAACAAGAGTAACGAGTCGAGCAAACGTTTATTGCCACGGCCAGTCATCAAGGGCCATTTGGACTTGTTTGTCCTCTCCGGTTCGAAATGTATCAGCAAGTCACCAGGTCGGCGTTATCTACGTGACGCGTTATAGATTTGTTATTCTATCTATCGCTTATCTGCATGCCGTTATGCCTGGTGCATTCTCCGCGATGTGTCATGCAATGCCTCACTTGGCATTTCTACTGTTTGCCAGTAGAAACTTTCGAATTTTCCGACAACGAGTACAATACAAACGCCGTACTTTGACGGGATAATACGTCCAACGTGATTAAACAAAAAGAAGAAAAGATTGTCCGAATCTTTTCTTCAAACTTCGTTGCGATATATATATATATATATTTATTTATTTATTTTTCATAATTTTACATCGGTTTGAAAGTAAAATTCGAAGTTTACTTCACCTTTGTTGCAGGACATAGAAAAAGAATCAGTTCATCCGTTGTAAAAAAACAAATTGCTCGATGTTTCGCGCATGCGAGATAAAGAAGAGAGCGAGCGAGACAAACGGATGACACACGATGAAGGGACGTGTGGCTCCGTTTTCTATAAACATTGGCATGTCTGTCTCGTCTTTGTTCCATTTCGTTTCGTCGAAGCGTCTCACTTGCGGCATGCGTCACGATTCTGTTTTTCCCCGAGCTTGTTTACAGGGTTATTAACAAACTGAGATAATCAGGTTGCAAACAATGTACCTGAGTAAAACCCGCCAGGCAAAGACGCAGCCTCGAATCCTTCGGGAGCCCGCTGATCCATTATACTTACTACGACGCATACCTGACCCGTGAACACCTTTTACCCTTTCGTTCAACTGTTCCCAGAGCCATTTACTCCTCTTCTGGTTGTTTTCCTTTTTACAATTGTCCTAGTAACGGTATCTCGCGACAATGTTGCCGCAGGGCGAGGAAGAATCAAATTCTACGGTGAATGGAAAATTTCGGATGATTGAATTTCGCGTATACGATATAACGATGTAACGAAATCGTTAATTTTAATTAACCTCCGTCGTTAAGGAATCTTTCTCTAATAACTTTCAGAATATTTCATTTCCTGCCTGAAAACCTGCGAAACCTCGAAACTGGTCCAAAGTCGTCGTCTCGGTTACAACAAACACGGGCCACCCCTCTCCGTGTCCAAAGTCGTCTCGAGAAAAATCCGAAAGAAACCGAAAAGATGAATGGCGAGTTACCCGAAGAATGGAAACGTTTTATTGAAAGTTGACCATTACAAGACGCGAGGACAGTATCCGTGACGAATAGCCAGCGAAACTTCTTCGCAGGAGTACTGTACCTGTGCCGGTAGATCGTTAAAGCGTCTTTAAAGCACAGTCTCAGTCTTTTTTCCGCAAAACCTGATCCATTCGTTCATTCATCGAAAATGGATAGCTCTCTGAGGCACAGGTGCAAATTCCACACGGTGATACCGTGCACCGAATTCACAGGAACTCTCGTCGAAATATCGAATCGAATATACATATAATCTGTTCTTTCGTCTGCTTTCGGTGCACAGAAATCCCAGGTACAACCCGAGAATTCCCCACCGAGTTTAATCGACTGCGCTATTCTTTCAACCTGGTTGATTCTCGATCTCCAACCGGAGACGATCTCTCCGGTCCGCGCGAGTAATTCCGAAAAAAAAAAAAAAACATCCACTTGCGTACGTTTCAAATGAACGCGCCAGTGTCTCTCTAATCCCTCGAGAACGTCGAGATCTAGCGTCGAGCTTGGTGAATTTATATGGAACGGAGAGGAGTTGTGCTGGTTTTGATAGAAACGACAGAGATGCACTCTGCCTGGGGAGAGAACTTTGCCTGGCAGAGTTTTCCCTCTTATTTTCTCTTTCCACTTTTCTCATCCCTGAGGCATGAATAGAGGGTGCACAGGGCTCCTCTCTCCATTGTGCCGGAATCTCAAAGAATCACTGGCTCTTCTTAAGTCCGCTTGCTCGGTCAGGGACGCAAAGCCCTGTACTTGTTCTTTGTGCGATCCAAAACGTGGGACCTGCTGCTTTTAATTTTTCGAAGAAAGTGCATATATACCATCTCTCTCGTATATGCATCGTAGAGCTTCGTATCTACATTCATGTCGGAACGTCTTGATTCTATCACGCCGAGACGAACGTGCTCGCGATAAAAGCGACGCTTAGGAACCGCTAATCCCTTTCTCATTGAGATAATCTTTCTGCCGGTACGTTCTGTCGCGTGTCGGCCTCGGCGCGATCCGGTGGTTTCTTTTCAAAGATAAATCGCGATCAATTCTGAATCTCAAACTACTTGTCATTCAATTGCAAACTGTTTAAATTTAAAGTTAAGCAAAGCAGGTTAAATCAGCAACAGTTTCAACAATTGATGAAAGGCTGACCTATTCGAAGGAGCTATTTTCATAGAAATCTTGGCAGATGCTGACGCAAGCCCAACCACGCAACTTTTCGCGAAGAAGAATCGAAGAATCGGCGCGATAATTTCCGCTTGTACAGTGTCTTCTTTCTCCTCGTCGGTGGCAACAATCCTTCGAAATCCGACGGAATTCGAAAGCTTACGAATTCAGGAGACTCCGAACGGTTACTACGAAGCAATTCCACGAATTGATCTCTCTCTCTCTCTCAAGAAAATATCGATTTTCCGACGTCCCTTTGCACGCTCGAACCTGCTCGCGGCGAAGACGTTCACCTGCGTGCACGGGCGAGGAAAAATCAACGATTGAAAAGATGGGAGCAGGAGTGGTGCGAATCCCCGGAGCAACGAACGCGAACGCGGTTATCCCGGGTAACATCTGTCCTGGATCCAGGACAGCTGATGCCTGGACGCGTGGCAACTTTCCGTTTTCCACAAATGCACGGGGTGGATCTCCCTCTGCAAGGCTAAACGGATCTCCCCGAACCGGACGTTTTCGCTTATTATTAGCGTTCTCGAGTATTTATATGAAAACGTCTCGCTATCCGCATGACAGAGATCATTGTTAATTAAATTATTGTTCGATCGTGTTATTCACCGCGTGTAATTTCCAACTTTAACTCTCTTAACACTTCTGGGATGTGCGACTTAACACGTCGCTACTGCTGCTTCTTCAATGAATTCTCCAAATAGTTTGCAGTAGGCTCGAGATAAATGAAACGCGTTCCTTCACGCATTATAATCGTCGACTGACAGAAGACAAATAAGGAGTTTCGATTTCACTGTGGATATAGGATGTGAAAGTTAATAGACGCGGTATTTGACGTGAAAGATGAAAACGCGGAGGTTAATCTCCCGGCGATAAGGGCGCGGCGCTGATCGTTTTTCCGGGAACGTGGCATATGGTCAGTCTGCCAGGCGATTTTCCTTTAGCGGGAGGTCGCGTGCTCATCGGGGGGTTCGGTTCAGGGGCGGGCAGGTGACCGGAATGGACCAGATGACAAACCTCTGTCAATTTTTGGTTTCGTAAAACTGACCTAGAAAGCCGGCCATCCTCGAATTCACCTATGCCTCGAGCTGGCGATCATCAATCTTTGGCAAATTTTTTGAAACACTCCGAATCATCCCTAAGCTTACATTGCATCCTGATGATGCTCCAAGATCGTGTTGTATCCTCTAATCGCAAAATTCTTACACTCTTTGTATAAAGCGAAACCTGCGAAAGCAAACGAGGATTGCACGTCGGGGAATGTTTTAAACTGTAAGAAAAAAAAAAAAGAAGAAAAATTGCAAGTTGCAAATTCTTTCTTCGACATTGAAATGTTGTTTGATATAATTATCTATCTCACGAGTAGATGTCGCATGTTATTTCACAAGTGTATCGCAAACTAACCGATGCAAACTACCGCGCAAAAATAGTATTGAAAGATGTAAAAACTTCTCTCGACAAGAAAATTCGAGTTTATTTCTTCTCACGATTCTTCGAAAGATCCCGAACGAACGAGAGGACAGACGTAGAGTCTCAAGATCCAGTGCTCCGTCTAGTGCTCAACGTCACTCGTCAATTAAGACACGTCCGACCGAGGAACACTCTCTTTGCCATCCGCTCGAGACACTTCGGCCTGGTGGAGCTGTTGTTCAGACAGCGCGTTTACCAAATCGTTCGGACGATATAATGACATCTCCGGACACGTTCCAGGGGTGTGAGAGCGTGCGAACGCGATATGATCTGTTCAGGACCACCGGACAAGGAGCCCTTATCTGATCGGCCATTAGGGTGAGACACAGGCCACGAACGATGCATCACAAACTGCTTGACTTTTATATTTTTCGTCCGCGCCCTTGTTTCCCTTGTTTCGTTCGCGTGACACGTCCGTCCATCATTATTGTTCCTGTTTGTCCATTTGATCAACCGCTTCTTTTCACGGGGCCATCACGGGTTAGAATTTTTATCTGATCCCATAATTCGGACGAGTCTTTCGCGTCCATCGTGGTTTAATATCGTTTCTGCCTTTCAGAGTCGACGAGACGACGATTTCATCTGAGAAAATTCTACAACTAGACTAAATTCCAGAACGCAAGCAGTTTCAGCAAGCAGCTGTTCGCTCGTACTTCGAATCGCTGGATTTATTATTTTAATACATACTTCGATACTCTCTTGATGATGTCGTTCGCGTAGAGTGATTAACTGAGTCGCTCGACTTTTATTTGATTACGTACGTACGTAATTATTTCACGTGGATTGATGATCGTTGTCGAAGAGCACGTACCGATAATTACACGTTGCCGTGTTCGACATGTTGATCCTCATCGACGGATCTCACAGCTGTTCAACGCACGTCTTTCTTCGCCATAAAGAAAGCAAATTAACTCCGACGAGTTTTCCCGGCGTTCGTCAGCTCGTAAATATTAAACGCGATCTCGATTTCATCTGTTTGCTCTCTTCGTTCGAAGCGTTCGCTTCTTTTTATCATTAATCCAGGGAATCAGCTTACTCCCGAGCACTATTTTCCATCTGATTACTCTGTTCCATCATCCTATCTATTAATAGATCAATTCTGGATGGAATAATTCTATCTAATGGCGGAAAATTTGAATTTCAGGGAAATGCAATCGAACTTTATATATATATATATATATATATAAAATTAATATATATATATATATATATATTAAATTAATATATATATCCTTTAATTTATATATATATATATATTTATATATTAATTATATTTTTTTCATGCGAGTCTCTTTTTATTTATAAAGATGTACAATTTCATTTGTACAGTCCCTTTTAATTACAACGCTGTTTACGCTGTTACGCAACTTGAATTTACGCGTAGAGCCAGAAAATACATTGCAGACGAACCTTAAAATTTTCAAAAAAGTATTTAAAGAAATGTTGCAACGAACAGCAGCAAATTTGTGTAAACTTGGCAAAAGTTTGACGAACAAATCGTCCGAAAAGATTAACATTAACAATGAAAATTTACAGGTCGAACTTGTAAATATTTCAAGCGGCGAGGATAATGAGGATTTGAAGTGCCAATTAAAAAGGGAAGGTTGATTGTATTGAATTGCAGTAGCGATATTGACTTTCGTTTTCTCAAATATCATTATTATTGTTATTATTATTATTTTGTTAACCTATGTGAAATAAATACGTGCTTTTACACCAGCTCTTTTTTTTTCGATAATTTCTTTTCTTTTACAGATTCTGACAGACTCTATTTTCGTTCGTAGACTTGTTTTACGAGACCGAGAAAGGACTTAAACAGTCGAAATTCCGTCGTAGCAAAATGGAAACGTTCAATTGTTTTGAAATTGATCGTCACGACTCCTATTAACCAAGCCTATTATTCTCTGCTTTATCCCGAAGAGAAAAAAGTCCACGTACGTGACACGTACAGCCGGGCAAACGCGATTTTTCAGCGACTTTTTCGCCGGCCGTGCCACGCTCGTACGGCTCTCGATTATGATCAAATCGGAGCACGGAGCGGGCAAGCACCGCTGCTTGACGCGGTTGCAGGTCCGACGTCTCCACGCTGGGCCTCGGTTAATTAAATTAATTTCAATTGGGCCTGTTGTGAGTCTGGGACCCAGATATATACACACTTTCACCGTGTTGCGACAGTATGGTCGCCGTCGCCCCGGATCGGCTATCTCAATCTGATATACAAGTACGCCGCCGTTCGGTTGATAACAATATCTGGATGCCCCGGGCGAACGTGGGTGCACCGTGGTGTGCGTGCACGTGCGTCCACGCGAGCCTGTATTACATTTCATTATACATTATGCTACTCGCGGCCATTGGCCAGGCCCAAGTTGTTGTTGTTGTTGCTGGCGAGACTCGCCGCTGTTACGCGTCGCGCTTCGAAAATTTCAACGATTTATCGACACGAGCGAGTGGAACGCGAGTGAACTCAGTCCAACAACCCTCTGCCCCTTGGGATCCCGCGAGATATCGGTCTACGGATCTTTGGCCGATTCGTTGCCCCGTGCCCAATGCGATTACGTTTCAACCACAGCCGCTTTGTGTTCGCGCTAGGCTATCTAACTATCGCGGCCGAGCCAAGTTTTGAAAGTTTTTCGTTTTTTTTTTTTTTTTTAGACGAATCGACAACTGTGCCCCCGTGTCTTCGAAATGAAAGAGAAATTAAACTAAAAGTCCTTTCTTCACGGTCCATGAAACGTGTAGTAAACGGTAAATCAACGGATTACTGTCGAGTTGTAGAATTTGACTAGAATTCGTCGCCATACATTAACATAAGAATTATACTGGCTCGATCGATGAAAGAGGCATACGCAAACATAATAATCGAGAAAAATCTAGAATTATACTGGCTACCGATGAAGAACGGGAAGTTCGATTAAATTAAAAAAAAGGAGATCTTTTGGGAGGGAAATTTCAGCGAATTAACCAGAGAAGAAAGAATTATATTCGTTCAAGGATAGGGCACGTTAAATAAAGAAAACTCTGGACCTATCTTCTGGCGATAAATGTGAAAATCTGTCATAGCTCAACACATCCTATATATTAGGGGTGGCCAAACTTTAGTAGTGATCTTCGATGTGCCACTAAATTATTTTAACAACAAAAACTTGTTTATAAATAGTAAACATATAGGAAGGACATTAGAAAAGGACAAAATAATTTA
Source organism: Tetragonula carbonaria (assembly GCA_032399595.1). Lineage (NCBI taxonomy): Eukaryota > Metazoa > Arthropoda > Insecta > Hymenoptera > Apidae > Tetragonula > Tetragonula carbonaria. The sequence goes on from JAUCRC010000014.1 coordinate 9,600,059, forward strand.
CTCTGATAAATAATAATAATAATAATAATAATAATAATAATAATAATAATAATAATAATAATAATAATAATAATAATATCTTTGATATTTACTCTTACTCTGAATAACTTGCTCTATGCGCCACTAGTGGCCCACCCCTGTTTTATACATTATGAACGCTTCGATACTCAACGAACAGAAAACAAATCTACACTATAAAATATCCTAGTCTTTGATGACTTTAAACTTGCACAAAAGAGAGAAGAAGAAAAAGAAAAAAAGAAAGGAAGAGAAGAATCATAGTAGTTTGTAAGACTTTGGATTTGTCCGTCCATTGGCGAACTATATACTACACGGGGGAAGAAAGCAGCAAAGAAAGAAAAGAAAGAAAAGGGAAAAGAAGCTACGGAACCCGCTTAGGGTTGAACGACCCTAAGCGACGTCTTCTGCGTCTCTCCAGCGTCGTGTTAGCACGCAGTCAGCGAAGCTTACGGGTGCGTTCATAATCAGCGTCGACAAGGCGTACACGCATCTCGTCAGTGGTACAATGAGCCCTTTCCTCTCGTCCCGTGGACGAAGCAGCGGGGGTGAAGAAAGGGACGACGAAGGAGAAGCAGGAAGAGATGAAGGAAGATGGGAGAGCAGCGCAGAAAAGTTGGAGGAGAATATTCAGGATCGTGAGGATCGACCGCAGAAGAGGAGAAGGAAACCGGACCTGTTCCTGATTCAGGAACGTCTCGAGCCAGTTAGGAATCTGGCCGCGCGGTTGATGCGCGCCAGAAGAAAGAATATAAAAAAAAAAAGAAAAAGAAAAGGGAAAAAGTTGAAAGAAAGAAAAGAAAGACTGGAAATCTTCCCTCTGGATTCGTGTGAAAGACGAGAGAGAGAGAGAGAGGAACAGACCCGTTCGTTTTTGAGTTTTCTCACATGGTCTGTGAGTTTTAAGACGATCGTCGCGTCGACGAGCACGTTCTGGAGACGTTCGGGAGGTGGAGAAGTTCCAGAAATAAGAACGGAAGGGTGAGGGTGGTGGTGATCCCCTTTCGTTTCGTCCTCTCGGACTCGTTCGCCGCGTATTCGAGCCTCCTGCGTGTGAAGCGGCGTCACAAAGAACGATTGTCGCGCTTGTTCGTAGGAAAAATAATAGTTCTTGTGGAGCCGCTCGAGGAGCTTGGCAGTAAACGTTAAACAAACAGAGAGCCTCTGACAGACATTGACCGTTTAAATCGAACCATCTAAAGCTTTCGATAGAAGCAACGTGTCTTTGATGATTCGACAGTCGGCGATGACCAATCTCCAGAGTAACACACCGGTAGTTTGAACAGATCGGGCGAAGGTACAGATCGTATCGGCCACCGAATTTAATATCTCACATCGCGTGTAATTCGACCAAAGACTTATCCGTTCGATTCAAGGAGGTTCCTCCTCCGGTAGAAAGTAAATCTCGCGTCGAGCGATGAGAAGAAGGAGAGACAGACAGAGAGAGAGAGAGAGAGAGAGAGAGAGAGTGGCCGTGTTGCGCGAGGTCGCCTCGCGAGCATAAACATCCGTACACGTACGACCTGGAATTCCCGTTTGATTTACTACCGCTATCTCGACGCATTAGTCTTTGGTCCCCCGGGGGCCGATATCATCTGCCTTAAAAAATGCTGCCGTCAACGCGGCCCGCCAACTACCGTGCTACCCATCCTCCACGGATCGACCCGTCGTCGTTCCCGTCCCGTTTATGGCCTACCGTCGTCTCTCTCTCCTTCTTCCTGTCCGTTCGCCCCTTCTCCTCCACCCCAGGATGCTGTTCCTTCCTGCTACGAGCTACCATTCTTGCCTTTCGGACATTGCTTTACGATCGATACTCGAACCGCGAAGATCGACCATTGTCGAGGCGACAGACACCACGGCGACAGATACAGGTTTTATCGTGAAACTCGTTCCAATTGGAGTTTTCTGTTAATCTTTGCAAATTCCAGTATCCTCGTTTCAAGTTACATCGGAAGAAGAATTTCCATTCAAGTCCACGTTGCAATGAGAATAAAGGAAGAAAAAAGAAAGAAAAAAAAAAAAAAGGAAACGAAGCGAAGCAAACTGATTTGAATGAAATATCGAGAAGAAATATCGCGGTGTTTGCCTGCTCCGCGCGTTGATACGCGTCCGAAAATGAAATTAGTGCGCGAAGCAGGCGGGCGGGTAGCCTTGCTCCCTACTGGCTGTTGCCGGTCGGTGGTCCCTGCCGGGCATACATTAAATAAATAATCCGGATCCAAGGGCCGATATAACGTGACCGCTTAGAACACACCGGCGAGAAGCTACTGCCGGTACCTCCTTCTTGCGCAACTGTCGGCCGGTCGTTTCAATTAATTAGCATCGCGGTATAAAAGACGAGTCTCATCATCTTTTCCCTTCTCGTTCGGGCTTTCACGTTGCTCTCGTTGCGCTCTGGCTCCGGCTCACAGCTCCGGCTCCGCCACCAGGCTTAGATTATTCAAAACGACTTGGCCGTGGCGAGGCAACGGTGCGCGACCGCCGAACGTTATTCATCCGGCGTTGTACCGTGTGCGTGCTTCACGTCCTAGAAAACTTATTAGTAATTCATGTTCACGTTGGCCAGTTCGTAGATTTTATGGGGAGCAATCGTTAATCGTGGCAAGTGAGCGTCGTCGCCGCTATTCCAGACACACACACATCGCGTGCTCTCTCTCTCTCTCTCTCTCTCTCTCTTTTGACTTTTTCAAAAGATCGAGCAACGAGATACCAGTCCACTGGTTCTGGGAGACGACATGGGATCGGTACGTTTTCGATCTCGTGGGAGGTTGTTGCTCGTGAAACTATGCGGCTAAGCGAGGGAAAGATTCTAGTTTCGATTCGATCGGGCCCCCACCCCTCACCCCCGATTGTTATCGCCGCCTTATGAATATTACATACCCGGTATTGTGAGCATAAAGCTGTTAGTTAAGTAAGATCCCCGTACGTGCGTTTAATGAAATCGTTGCAGGCGAATTTCGCTAACGAGACGTGTTCGTGTTCGTGTTCGTGTTCGTGTTCGAGGCAGAATTTCCTCCTTCGACGTACCAAATAATACATAACGATTCCCAGGCTTCTCGAAGGAAAGTGTCAACCCAACACGAATCTACGCAAGGATGTAGATGCTCGATGACGTTTCGACAATTGAATGGCCAGAGGATGACGCAAACGAGAAGACGAGAACGTCCGTTTCTCACGTGAACGTTTGCTTCTCTTTCGAGTCACAGCCACTCGAGATTCCAGATTCGGATCCGCGATCGAGCGCTCGATCGTTAGTCACCGTCTCCTCCCCCTCGCCACTTTTTTTTCCGGGCCCGGTCGCTTGCGATTTTCGCAACCCGACAATTTCACCCGTCGACGCACGCGCGTGTAGCAAGCGGCGTGCACGCAAATCGCGCAAGCGGGCACTCGCATGATCGGGCCAGAGCCATTGTCTCCGCGCGCCGCTCGGAGAAAGTGTGACCCTAATAGCCGAGGGAATGATTAGAGGAATCGCGGCGCTCCAATCAGCACGCGCCGTCGCACCCACTCGCGCGACCGAACGCCGCAGATCGGCTCCTTTCTCTAAAACCGCGAACCTCTACTGCCGGCTGCTGCCCGATTCTCTCTTCTCTCTCTCTCTCTCTCTCTCCCTTTTTCTTTTTTTTTACGCGTGAAACCCTCTCTGCGGGTTTCGGTCGCGCAACTGCCCGCGACTACGCGCAATGGGAAACCGGCGCCTCGGGGAATTTCTCCCGATCATTTCGACCCCAGTTCGATCCTTCGATCGTTTGACCAACGTGTGAATAATTTAATTGAGATTTTTATACTCTCAGAGAAATTTCTCTTATCTGTCTGAGAATAATTATTATTTACCGCAGTGATAAGGTCGTTTCGATTCCTTTGCAAATTGCAATTCGCCGATCAAAAATTGTTCCGATTTGTCTGTAAATTAGAATCTTTAAGTTTGGAATTTGTCATACTGTGAATCGTCTCGTGACACTTTGGCCAAGGAATAAATCGGCATAGATATACAGGGTGAATAGAGAAAGGGATTCGTAACCTCTATGGTAGATATTAGTCGACGAAAAACCATGAAAAAAATCCTAACAAACGCGGGTCGAAAAATTAGTAGCTTCAAAGTTACGAACGATTTTGTTGTTTCGGTCGAGATGCTTGTGAAAAAGCTACAACACATCCGAGGAATTTTTGAAACGGTACGTAATTCTTTAATACGAAGGTGTCAAGCATGCATAATAAAAAAGGAAGAAGGACACGTGAAAATCCTCCTGTAATCAAAAACAGAAGAAATTGTATGGTAAACTACTACTTACATGTAATATGATAGTTTTCGAAACGAAAAAATTCAGGAACACAAAAAATCGTTTGTAACTTTGAAACTATTTATTTTTCGATTCGTGTTTATTAGAACTTTTTTCCACGTTTCGGCGAGTACTGTCCATCCTAGAAGTTACGAACCCTTTTCTCTATAATCACACTGTATAAACGCAACGAAAAAGGATCCACAGCCGCAGTTTTGTAGCATTCTTATTCCAAAAATTTAACGAACGGAATCTGTTGTCCCCTTTCAAATACAAGTTTTGTAAAATTTTCAAGTTCAATTTTCCAATTACACCCTTGCAACGTACCAACGATTGACATCAACGAGGTTAAGAAAACCGCAGCCGCGAAGCAAATTTCAACGATGGCCCAAATTTCTATGGAGATCGAACAGCAACGAGTCGATGAATCTTCGTTCTCGCTCGAATGTTCGAAAAGTCGACAATGAAGTCAGTTTATAAAAAACATCGCTCGCGTTGCTCCAATTTAGTATTAGAAAATGGCCCAACGTTTTGTCGGCTCCGCCGCAAGTTTGCCCTGTTATCTGGTAATTGAGATCTGAGGCTTCGCCGTCCTGGATCCGCGCGATGTAAGCGGCCACAGCGAAAGTGACTTTCGCTATTGAAAGACCGCGAGAATCAGCTGAGCAATCTCGCGAGCCAGGATATTGCCTCTCGATGATGAAAACGTCTGTGAAACCCGCGTGGAACGTCGGTCCTTCGACGGGGGTGTGTTTCGTGTCGCAAGTACTCTCGAAGAGCTCAGGCTCTTGGCAGAATGCGTTCTTAATGAACCCACGTGTCTACCACTTGTTAACGGTTCGTGTGTACAATTCCAGCCTGACATATATGTACATACATTGACGTATTACGACTATCTTATACATTATTATTATTATACATTGTACTACATAATAATAGTGAGTAATATAATATATATATAATATATATATATAATATATATATAATATTATATGTATTAATTATTATCATATACAATATATTATAATATCATGCAATACAATATGTTGTACATTATCATACTATTATATTAATTATTATACATCGATTGCAATACATGGTGCATTATCATATATATTATAGTATATAAATTACAGTAGAACAGGGAATTTCCAGCGGTATTGACATTCTTTCGTTTCCTACTTAGACTTGAAGAACCATTCTCCTACAAATTGTCATAAATATCACAGGCTATCCAAACTATCCAAGAAAGGGGGAAAAATTCAGGCATTCCTAAAGGATTAAAACTAAGAACACTTGTCAATTCAAATCCGTTGAAAACGATTAAACCTTTTTTCTTTCTTTTTTTATACCTGCGTAAGAGAAAATTACCTAGTTGAGCGATCGTCAGGTGGCGCCGCGTACGAGGGCCTGGTTACGTGCCCCGGGGCACGATCGCAAGAAAATCGTGTAATTTACTGGCGACAATACGGGTCTCCGGTTCCAGCTCATTGAAGCACGAGCGGCCGAACCTTTAATCGGCGCCTTATCGATCTCAACTAGCCTAGTCGTCGTTTCATCCAGCCGTGCAATTCCACTGGATCTCGGCGACCACGCGAAGCCCTCAATTAACGCCAGGCCACGTGTTGAAAGATGATTCTCGGATCAACGATCGTGCAAATCGCGGATTTTAGTCACGTTCCCTCCGAATTTCCCTCGCGATTCGTGATTTTTAATCTCGTTGATTCGAGTCGATACCTTTACAAATATGGTATCGACTTCGTTTTATTCGAAGTGAATAAAAATCGCCAGCGTCGTTGCCACGATGGCGTTTTAACGAGCTCGAACGAATTCCACCCGCGACGACGAATCGATCGGACCGGAGCTGCCACGCTACCCGGAGGCGCCAGACCCTTTTTTCAACGTTCGATCGCCGGCGCGACCGATCAATTAGCGGGCTATTGATCTGTGAACGGTGCCGCACGATGACGATGCCTTGGAAAAGTTCCTGCCACCTGGTGGCCAGACCCCCGCGGCACGGGCAGATGCGGCTCGAGATTCCTGAATCGATCGATCGATCGCGCGCTTGCCCCTGTGATTTTTCATGCCCCTCCCTGGAACCATGCTTCTTGCGCTGAAAAATATATACTATTCGGTTCCATGCGCGACAGACTTGCTCTCTGCGGTTGTTTTTGAATTTTTTAGAGTTACACGGACGAACGCGTTGTTAGGAATTAGTCAGGCATGAGTCGTCCCAAGGATTTCGTGACCAGGAATCAAAGTACCAACGGGATAGGATATACAAGCAGAGCAGAAATGGCCCACAGACAGAAATAGTTTAACATTGCAGCGAGCGTAAGCTGGTGTCATGACATTTTTATATATAGTATAATTCTTAAATATACTCTAACAACGTACGAAGATTGGAGGCCTGTCTACCTGTTTCGCCTACCTTTTACCACAGCGAATCTCGCCTCCTCGTTGCCCCCGTTGCGGAAAAACAGCCGATCGCAGCCCGAAACGCGGAGTGGAGCGGAGCGAAGCGTTTTCTGCGACAGACTGTCGTCGGTTTTTCACACGTCCAACGGTCGTGTGCTGTACGAGACCGGCCTCAACCTGTCCGGCTCTCAACGGTCATTCCCACAGTCACCTGTGCCCTCGTCGAAGACACTCGCTGGCCCATTGTAACGATCCCTAATACGCGTTATCCCTCGACTCTACCGGTTCGCCTATCCTCTCTATCTTTCTCTCCTCTCGTCTCTTCTGGTCCTCGTCGGTCGCTGATTTCTTCTCGCGGCGACACCTTGCCCGGCTCGGAGACAAAGGGATCGCGGTCGCGACCAAGCTTGAAATGCTAATCCGCTTCGGCAGGGGCACGCCGCGATGAGAGAAGAAGAAGGGCGAACGAATGAACGAACGAACGAACGAACGGGGTGAGAGAGGTGTTACCCAGAGTCCAATGTGAGTTACGGGACAGTCTTAATTTCGTCATTCATCTCGGCTGGAGAGAAGAAGACCAGAGAGAGAAAGAAAGAGAGAGAGAAACGTCAGGCCCCGATGGGTTGGTGAACGGTTGCGTTCGACCAGTTCCCTTCTTCTCTTTTCTCCTCTTCCTTTTCCATTTCCTTCTCTTCCTTCTCGCTTCCTTTACGCATCCGAGGCGTAAAAAAACTCGATGTCTCTCTCCCTCTGCCCGCCTCTCCACTCGGGCTGTGTGTGAAATTGTTGTTTACTCAACGGACTGCTTACGTGTTAGCATATCGACTGATTTATAAGCGCGCCGCAGGTCCTGAGATATTGGACCGTGGTCTTCTTGTTTCGCCTTCTTGGTCCGAGCAATAGTCCCGTTTGGCCACTTTTTCAGCGGTCGACGCGCGGTGGATGATTGTCCAGAGGCCCGTAGAAAAGGGGTGGCCGCCTGATTGTACGCGCCTGTCCGTACCTAGGGGCTTGTACAGGGTGTCGTAATTCTAACGTTTCGAGTATTTTGTCTGTTGTTAGTCGAGCGTTACATTGGTTAATGGATTAACTTCTAGAGTCTTTGAAATCGTGCTCTCTCTCTCTCTCTCTCTCTTTCTTTCTCCGAGTCGCCCCACGACTACCCTCCCCTTCGCTACTTTTGAAATATTTCAATGGCTGCGATTAGCGTGCTGCTAGTTGGCAAAAGATACACTCCGCTCTAACCCCGGAGACCTTGCACGAACTCGACTCCTCTTCCCTCGTTTCTCCCTTGCAGAGGAAGTCTTTTAAAACGAAACTTTCGTAGAATACGCGAAAATTATACGACTGTTTTTCCAGTGAACAACAATGAAAAAAATTGCATTGCACTCGCGTCGAATGATAACGTTTCGTTCGATGCAATGCTCGTAAAGAGGCGTAGTAAAATCGTAAGGAACGTGAAACGTACCTTGCACCGAATGCGGAATCTCCGGAAGCGGCCGATTTCCTGGATTATCCAAAGACGTTGAACAGGCGGATTCCTGGTACGTAGAGAAGTCTCAATGGCGTTATTAAGTCGCGCTTTCTCGTGAAAGCCCAACATCCCATCTAATGCCAGCGATCCATCATCCTCCTTTGGCGGGAGCTGCTGGTACCGACCTCGGGCAACTCGAGACGGTTCCCAGTTCTCAATAACGTAATACCACTTCCTCCTCGTGGTCGTTGCTCGCCGCTCGCGCCGTGCCTACGAACAAACGAGCCCTGATTAATCCGATAATCTCTTTGTTTTCGGCCAGGCTGACCCACGTTGCGATTCCCTAACTATCGCCGTTTCCTCCTGAGAATCGAACTTGGCGATCGGTTCTCGTTTGGTTTGTTTTATTGGGCATAAGGGAATCTGTTATGTAATTCTCTTCGTTGGATATCACTTTCTGCCGTTTATTTATTCCTCCTGGTGAAGAATTTGGAACCCCTTCTTTTGATATATCTTTTAATGAAAAATTGCCTTTTCGAAACTTTTTCGAACCACCTTTGCCAAGCTTTAGAGATTGTAGCAGTTTCACCAGACTGGATCATATTTTTTACTTAAACTCGCACAAGGCTGTTTCCTTTCTCATGTTCGTTCACTATTGAATGCTTCAAATGCTCTTTTGAATTGCACATTGCGATACTAATAAAAACAATAAAATGGTTAATTAACCGGAATGCTTAATGTAATAGGATAAGTATCGTTTAAACTGATCTGAGAATTGTTTCAACAGCTATCACTATCTACCAGCAAAAAATTGAGAAATTCGGCACTACAGAGAACGACAGAACTCGCACTCGACACATTTATGGGGAAATTTATGGGAGTGTCGATTTCTCGATTCTGCAAATCTACATTTGAGTTTGTCACGCTGGATGAAAGGTGATCGATCATCAGCGAGAAACAGTTTTAAGGGGGGTCGGTAATCGACGAGTGGGGAAAGAAGTGAGAAAAAAACTCGAATCCTTTGTATTCAACAATTATAACTTTTATGTATATTACACGGTAACGTTTGAAACTGACGCGGAGACCGCCCGAGGAGAATTAGAGCATCGTAAAGCAATAAGCGCGACGCAAACAAGGGGGTTCGATCGTTGTAACCGATCCAACGTCGAACGTGATCCAACAGAGGCGCTTTCATGCCCTCCCCCCCTGTGACGATGCTGCAGAACAGTAGTATTTTTGTGCCCCGTTAACCACATGCCCCAGCGCCGTGAAAAAAAAGCGTGCCATTGAAATTCACGGTAACGCGCGCGCGTTATCGAGAGATCGATAAATGCCGACACAGTGAGACACGATCTCGTGTGAAACACGTGCATCGGTACGGCGCGGCCGATAAAGCGAGAGAGGAGGCTCCGACTTTTTATTGCTCACAGGCTGGAAGGGTGAATGGTACCTTGTACCCCAGGAACAATGACCTCCTCACACGCGTCCACCTTTCCCGCGATCCTCCAACCTCTAATTTCCATATTTTTCGGCCGTTTGCCTCTCGAGTCGAAACGATCGAAGTAGGCCAGTTTTGCCCGGTTACCTGTGTAATTTTCTGCGAGACTGTCTCGAGAGATCGGCAGGGAGCATAGGGCTGATTTTGGCAAATCGTTAGATCCTAAGGATCGGATCTGCACAGGGATCTAACACCAGAACTGGAACGTGTTTCGTTTGAAAATTGAGTTTTTACGAATCTTGTTGCGAAAGAAGGATCAAACAGTTCCCTTTTATTTCTCGAAAGTTGCCGCTCGATAGTAGAACCTCTCCGAAATAGTAGAAAGCCTGGACGAGCGTCTCCTCCTCAATTTGATCCTTCGAGCAGCAACCGTCTAATTTTCAAAGTCTAATTTCTGAATCGCTAGACGTGTCACCCTCGGCACGACGCGCGGGGGATGTACGTTTTCTCAAGAGAATGAAATATACGGTGGCTAAGATGACGATGGTCGTGAAAACGGCCATGGCAAATATAAAGGACAGCGATTTTACACAGGGCAAACAGGCTCGTTTCTATCTCGTACCTCTGTTCCCGGGGTATCGGGATTAGCATTTAGGCCAGCTAACGGGACGTCTCGTGAAGCGTTGTTTCCTTTTTCCTTTTCCCTCGTTGATGCAGGTTTTATTGCACGTTGGTGTTGCTTGCCCGATAGAATGCGAAACGGATTAAACGCGTTTAATCCTGCGGTTAGAGAGCAAAGAGTGCGAGGTGTAGGACAGATGATGAAGAGACGGGCAAGAGCCGGCTGCGGTTGAAATCGCAAAGCCTCGAGCCCGGTAAAACCCGTGTTTACGAGTCTCTCACCCCGTTGCAATTATGCCAGGGTAGCGTTAAAGAGGCCGCAAAAATTTTACGATAGGCAAAACGCGTAATGGCATCGTAAGCATGTTTTGACAAACAGCAAGAAGAAAAAAAGAAAAAGAAAAAAAGGAGGAGAAGAAGAAATTTGTCAATTCTGTAAAATATTCACGTCCAGAAATAAAGATAAAACGATAAAGATAAAACGATAAAATGATAATTCATCGTTATACGGTGCGCAAAAATTACGATAGGCAAAACGCGTAATGGCATCGAAGCATGTTTTGGAAAACAGCAAGAAAAAAGAAAGAAAAAGAAAAAAGGAGGAGAAGAAGAAATTTGTCAATTCTGTGAAATATTCATGCTTGACAGAAATAAAGATAAAACGATAAAGATAAAACGATAAAATGATAATTCATCGTTATACGGTGCGCAAAAATTTTACGATAGGCAAAACGCGTAATGGCATCGTAAGCATGTTTTGACAAACAGCAAGAAGAAAAAAAGAAAAAGAAAAAAAGGAGGAGAAGAAGAAATTTGTCAATTCTGTAAAATATTCACGTCGACAGAAATAAAGATAAAATGAAATGATAATTTATCGTTATACGCTGCGTTTATCGGGAGTACGATACACGTAAGCTAAAATCAGTATCTCGCGAATCTCGTAACGAAGCTTGCGAAACGATTTTATTGTCCTACACAGCTTAGGCATAAGGATAAGACGACGGAAGTGGTCTGGATAAAATGGATGTTAGATCAGCGAAACGATTCCATTTACCGATCGTATAACCGCGAGTCGCTCACTCGAGAAAGAGAGACAGCGTTATCGAAAGCTCGATCGTCTAATACTCGCATTAGTTAAATGCTCGGAACCGGTTATTAGCAACATTTAGCCATTATACGGCTTGGCATATCTTACAACGGTGTCTAGAGCGGCTCGAGGATTATTAGGCTTTTTCGAAACAGTTCAATATACACGGTGAGCCGCGCATAATGATCGCGCTGTGGCGCTCGTGTGGATCACGAGGAAGGCGACAGTTTCAGACGTGTTTATATCGCGTTAATCGTTGTTTCGCGAAATTGCACTCTGAACAGCAGCTTCTATTAATAATGCATTAGCGCGCGATCTGTTTCAGCTGTTGCAATCCGACTGTGAATGTAATTTCACAAATCGAGAATAGAATTGAAATGTCCATGGTTTTTGTGTCTCGATAGAGTTGTTACCGACAATGTTATCGACCGAGTAACGTCAGAACAATATTTTTGAAGAGCAACGTTTTATCTTTTCTCACTATCAAATATCTCATTCTCGTGTATTCTCGTCATCTTACCAACGCACGCTTCGTGGAAATTTCAGAGCCAAAATTTTTCCGCTTGCATACAGAAACTACTCTTATATTATCGAGAACGACTTATCTTCCATCTTATCGGTCTGCCTTTCCAATGTCCAACCGATCCTCCGTCGATATCTCGACGAAGGTAAAGATCGTGGACGAGCCACGTACACGTTGCATGTTAAGTGTGTGCATAGAGAGAGTTTTCCTTTTCTATCTATAGCGATTCCATGGGATCCGCTCTATATTTGCGTTTGCCACAAGGTGCGTCCGCGTGCGATCGTCACCAACCAAGCAACCAACGTGTCACCGTTTGTCACCTGCCAAATTGGCAAACACTCTTATCGAGAACCTCTTCGTTTCAACGCAACCATTCGATATTCCATGCAGGACTTGTCTGCGAGGTATCACCGAGAAAATTCCACCGATTCCACCGAGCGACACCTGAGAGCTTCACCGATTCACTTTACGCTTTCGACAAAAATCGTTCGGAATTTTTATACTTTGAAAGAAATTGCTTTCCAACGCAAACAATTGGTACAGTATATTTCCCTCGAAGTATATTCCCTCCAGAAATTCTTTCTCTTGCGTACAAAAGAGGAGGAATTCTTCACCGTAAGAAGCATTTGCAACGTCTCGCAATCGGTATACACACGCCGACGAATTATTACGTTCTGCTTTATCCTCGACGATCTTTCTTACTCGCGGTGTACCACCGGAACAGCAGAAAGCACGCGACCGCTTGCAAAAGGCCGCAAGACGAACGCGGCGAGGAAATTGGTAAAAACGGTAACGGTTTCAATTAAAATTCCACGAGAAATAATTTATGGTGGCTTTCGCGGTGGCTCTCGCGCGAAGACTGATTCCTACACTACGGTTTCTCGAATATCCACCGGGCTTATTAATCAACCCTCGTTGCCGTCTCGAAAACTCGACGAGCGAGGAGGTTCTTCTCTTTCACCGGAGACCGGAAGAGGAGGAATTCTATGCGGCCGAATTCTGTTTACCGAGGATTCCACCGACCTGTCACGACCCGGTTTTATCACTCGGGCTCGGCTTTTCTTTTTTTTTCTTTCCGCCTCGTTATCACGCGCACGATTTTCACCGTGACGAAAGACGATTCCAACCGCATTCCACGGAACCATCAGGATACGTTTTTATCGCTTGTCGTGCTTTCGGATTAACCGGTGTTTAAAAACGATACAGGGACCTGGAGGAATCCTGGAGGAAGAATGATTCGTAACCGCAGGTCAACCGCGGTCCCCTTCTTCTCTGCTTTTTCCTTCGAGGGGCTGCATCTTTTTTATCTCCGTTGCACGTGTTCCGTGCGGCCGACCGTGCGCTTTCCTCAGCTTTTCCATCGCATCTGTCTCGCTGTCGGCTGAGGATCCGTGAACCTTAGGGTTACGCGGGTCACTCGACCGGCAGAAGAATTGCGTTTCTCTTCTGTGCGTCTCGCCGTGTCTCGAGGTGACACGATGGAAATGGCACGACTCTCCAGAACCAACAAAGTGATCGTCGAAATGACCGATTCATAAGTTTTCCAAGTATACAATTCTGCAGACTTATAACGACGTTTCAGCGATTTGGTTAATATATGTACGAAATACGCGAATAAAAGTTACGAATTATGGATCTTTGCACGATATTTGAATTCATGACATTGTACTGCGTTCAACTATATTAGCATATATTCTACAGTATCAGTAGTACAACCAGAAAGGTAGTGATTCTGTATGAAAAGAAATAAGTTGAAGATAAAGAATGAAATTTTGTCATGTGCAAGTTTTTGAGAAAATCGAGTTTGAAAATTTATCGAGTATACTTGAGTTCAGTTAATTCTAGACATATTCCGATAGAAAGGAATAATTAACAAGAAGTTACTCTACCTGTGAAAATAAGTCGAAAATGTGGAATAAAATTACTTTTTGTAGTTCGTTTTCAAGAAAATCGAGTTTGAACATTTGTCAAGTAACAGGGCAATTTTTAACGAAACATATTCAATATTTATTCTCTCGAGTATGAAGAAATTCAAATGAAAGAATTTTGTCCCTTTTGCGCTCATTTTTGCGCTTGACTAATCCCCTGCTAATTATTCTTCCATTACGTTTAGAATTACGTCAAATTCCACTATTTCTCGAGAACTAAATCTTGAACATGAGAAAATTTTATTCTTTATTTTCGATTTATTTTTTCATATAGTATCACCCTCTTGCTTATACTATCGTGTACTGGAACATCCTGTGTTATTCTATATTATATATTATTTTATACTCTAATTCTATATTAAAATATATTAGATATATACTGTAGTAGAATTTAATTTGCGATATTGGAAGAAGAAGGTTGATCGATCTCCAGCCGAGGATCTTCGACGTGGCTCTCTCTAAACTCGCGACGTTTCGTACGAGATACAAAACGGTTCGCACAGAGAGGAGGGTCAAAAAAATCGGCTTTAAGACCATTACCAAACCGGTCTTTAGTCTCACACGATCTTTGCTCTCTCGGATCCACCAAGAGCCGAAGAGCCGTGAAGTTCCTCGGGGTAGTCGAGGTGTCGGTTACGTCCGTGTCAATTAGGCCCCGCGCTCGAAGGCGTGATCGACCGTGAAAAATGCCTGCGGTCACTTTGTTGGATCTTGTAAATCAAATCTTATTGATTTCACGTCTCCTTTCTTTGGCTCCATTCGCCCCTTAGGCGAAGAAGCCGCCGCTGAAAACAGAAATTCTGTCAAAATGAATCCTTCGTCTTCTCGGATCCCTTGCCTTCTTTTTTTTTGTTTCCTCCTAAATCACCTTCTTGTTCTCTTTAGATCCTTTTGTCTAATCACCTTGTCCATTCTCCTTGCCATCTTTTTCTATCCATTGAATGTAAGGAGAAGCGACACCCGTCTCTTTTAAAAATAATTATTTAAACGCGAGTTATCTAAACGCTTCAAAGCTGCAAGTAATTCGTCGTTCAATCGAGTCGCCCATCGAGAGAAAGATTTCGAACGTGATAAACTCTTAACTGGCGTTTAAAACACTGAACGATAAGCGATCGGTGGCAAACACGTCTGGAACGCGAGTGGAATCGTATCGTGACTCCTCTTGAAAATAGCTGTTCGATGAAAGGCACCACCTGCCGACCCACGCATCGCCGCGGTCGAAATAATCAGGTACGAGTCTATTGGCCCATTAGAGTGCATGATACATCGTATTAGCTCGTGGCAAAAGGAACACGATGCCATTAGGGAGATTGAATCGGTTCGCCTCGTGCGGAGCGAACAGCCGAGAGGAAAAAAGAAAGAGAGAGAGAGAGAAAGGGAAGGAGAGAAAAGGAGAGAAGCCACGAGAAAGAAAAAGGGACGAGTGTGTTTATCCACGTCATATAAGCATACGTAAGATGGGGTAGAAACCGTGACCATGGGTGTAACCGAAAGACCACGTGGCCAAAGAGCATGTGTTTTCTGAGTGAGTAGCTACTTTTGTACCATCTGCTTCGGAAGCTTTTTGGACCGATAGGTGCGGTGTGTGTTTGATAAATACTTACTTTCGACTAGAGGAAGCAGGGTGGACGATCGTGGAAATCGTGGTCGAGAATTTAATTGAAGTAGATGGAGTGTTAACGATTCAACAACGAGTAACAAATTTCTACAAGTTTTTCTCACACTTGCCGCCGTTAGTCACGTATTTATAATTTCCAAATATTATTTCACCAGCGTGCCTACAGACCATTCGAGAATTATTATTTTTAGTCGTTTCACTGATACACGAGGACACTTTTGGAAGTGGAAAATAGAACCAGAGGTCTCAAAGATCTCCGGAAAACAGGAAGCGTAAACGGGGCTCCTTGGAGAGAACCTTTTCTCCTTCTATTTCCGAACTTCGATGACTTAACGTGCTCCGCGTCGTGGTCGGCGCCATGCAGCGTCGTCCAAGGCAAACAGCGTGTGTTGATGTTTTGTCGAAATTCCCCGATTCGTCCCCGTGAAAGTTGAGGGAGGATCGTGACACCCTTGCGGGACTACTCGAAAAGGGGGGGTGTCGATGCTTCTCCGAAAATAATTTCCAAACACGTTCCAAACATCGAGAAAGGCTAAGTAAGCAAGATCGAACTGAATCCGATGGAGAACTAACGCTACTTTGTGAAACGATCGACGGATTTAATCGCTGACCGAATAAATCTTCGACGTAATAAAAACACCATCGTCGAAATTACAAGAAGAATCCAACTGATTTTTCATTTCGACCCCCGCGTTTCTCCGTCGAGGAACTCTGAACCTGATCTCCTCGAATCCTTCGCGTCAGTCACCAACAGGAAGTGTTCTCATCCTCGTGTTTGCTCCTCTACGAACCAGCTGTGTCACGGCTTTCAGGCATCGACTGCATTCTGCCAGTCGAAAGAGAATAATCGCGAGTTAAAAGAGACGCTTGATGAAAAGGTAGAGGTTGTAACTTCATCCAGACGGTGATTCACCGCCACGTTTTTACCCCGCCGGAATGATCAGGCGATGGCCTGATTGTTCGCCGAGAGGTCGCGCGATGAGAGAAACAAGAACAGTGGGGCAGGGTGGGCAGATCGACGGGAGGAGAGGGTGTTTAGAATTTCATTTCCGGGCATTCTGAGGAGAGCCAACGTCTCCGCGTTCACGTGAGGCGGCCAGCAACCACGCATCTGTCCGCAGATGCGGAGCAGATGCACACACTCGCGCGCACACACACACACACACACACACACACACGATCAACGAGCAATGCGCGTGCGGTCTAATTGCAACCCTTCCACCGTGGGGTGAATTCGCATTGTCGCGAAACTTCATTCATGCCTTTGGTTTGTTGAACAAGCCGGGAGTGACGGCCGAAGACCTCGTTCCCTCCGGAAGTGGCTGGCAACCCATGGACGGAAGCAACAAGTAAAGAATCGAAGGAATGCGTCTCCCCCTTTTTTCCTCAGCCTGAATCCCCAATTCACGGCCCGTGCTTTAATTACGCAGCTTCGACTCTCTATCTGCGTACCTTTGCAGAAATCTTTCCAAATAGTTCGAACGTTCGAACGTTCTTGATTTCCCTCCAAACGTCCATTCAGCGATCCCAAATTTTCACTCGACTTTGAAATCCCGATGGATTCCTTTCGGGTACAAAGATACGAAACATAATGGAACCGAAGGAGCTGACGCAGGATCTCGCGAGGAAACGAGATTTTTCCAGTCGACGAGATCGACGACACTGCGGTTTTCCTTTCGCTCGTGGTGTTGGAAGCAAACGGGGGGAGGGGAGGAAAAAAAGAAAGAAAAAAAATCAAGAAGAAGCACGAAAGGGAGGATTCCTCTTGGGCACGCTTCTTGGAAACTAGGTCCCCAAGATCAACCTACCGACAGATGCAAAAATTCATAGGAGAATCAATGCGCGGCTGCCTCACCTGTCCACACACTTCTTCTTCTTCTTCTTCTTCGTCTTCTTCGTCCTCCCTTGCTTGCATCCACCGGTGAAAAGAAGCATCCAGGGACGCATTCTGCAGGTTCAAGAAGCTGGACCAGTAACACAACACACGATCCACGTTGGATCGGGATGTTGCGTGCTTGCTTCGGGATTCGATCCGTACCTGTGTCACCTCGACTGTTAGACCCTCTGACAAAAGAAGTCTCGGATGGCTTTGTCGGTTCCTTTGCCCGGTTCTTTGTGAATTCTCTCTCTATTCAAGGCTGCGGACCATTCATGCGGTACGCGCGCCGCGTCTAAGAAGGAAACGCGGCAAGTGCGTTACTGGCTTACGTAAATGGCGCACAAGTGTACAGAAAAGGACCAGCTTCTGGGCCTTTGGGAAGGAACTTTTAAAGCCTTGCCATTCTGTCGGGCTTTAAAACTCAGCTGTGCTAATCGTTTCTAACTCTGATCGAGCTCGAGTTTGCCGAGCAATCGGCGACGTTCGAACGACAATTTCACCGGGGATATATTTCGAAAACCGTAATTCGCGACGTTTCAACTTTCAAGCTTCGTCCCGGAGAAACGCAGAACGGTAAAAGTCGTTAGACCAATCATCATCAGTTTTACAATTGCCTTGGAAAATTTGTTTGATTCGCTTAGATGAAATTTTCATTTGATTTTGAACAGAAGAGCGGGAGAGGGGGAGGGGGGACGATGCATGGGAGGAAAGGTTCAAGAGGTATTTACACGCGAGGCACCCATTCGACGAGGACGAAAGATACTTCCTACTAGATGTGTTTAGAGACGAACCCTTAGCCTAGATGGGGCCCTAATTTCGTTGGGCCCTTAAAAGAAAATACTACCCTCTCCCCTCGCCACTCCACACCCCCTCTGCGTGAAGAGAAGGGGCTAGAAGCGCAAGGGGCAAGCGAAGGCCACGTGTCTCAGCGCGTGCCGGAAGTGACCAACCGGATGCAGACACACGAAACGGTCCTCCTCGTTCCGTCCAATCGAACACGCCTTCAGCCTTCGGCTTTGTTCTTCCGTGGATTATGCCGATCTCCTTTTTCTCCACAACGAGTCTCTCTCGCGTCTGTCGAAACAGAAGAGTTGCTAAACGCCTGATCTACCTCTCGATAAAGCGACATCTGTCCTTTGCGTCGTTGCACGGGAGAGAGCAACAATTAGCAACGGAATTTTTTCAGAAAGATCTCGAAGGGACTAACTACGACACGATCGAACGTAAAGTCGTAAAGAGATAATTTAGTTAGTAAGATATTAGTGTTTCGGGGATGCGTCTCGTGCACTTGTACGAGGGACCACGTGCACGACCTGAACGAATCTCAGGGAAAGGCAGAGAGTAAGAAACAGAAGATTGTTTAAAAAGGCGAGAGTGGCACTCTCGAGCTTTTCAACGGCGATGTAACACGATCCTGGTCCGCCTCTGGTCCGCTTTCGGCGAACGCTTATTAGCAAAGTGGTCGAGGACGGTTGCACTTGACCGCAGGAAGCGGCCATCTTTTGTTTCTCCTCGCTGGACAAACATGCTGGGACGACTTCATTCGTCTGCGATCTTAATTGCCGGAGAGAGACGTCCGAGGGAAAAAGGGAAGTCTCGGAGGACAGCGAGAAATAAAAAGTTGAAAGAGAAGAGAAAAACGAGGAGGAAAAAAAATTAAAACTCGACGGACGGGTTTTAAGCAGAAATTAATTTAACGCCAGCACGATCTACAACGGAAGGCGGCGTAGTGGAGGGAAGCTGAATAAATGTGAAAGAGAGCCAGAAACAAATATAACAATGAACCCCTTTGAACACCGACGCAAGCTGGCCGTTTGAGGAAGCGAAACCTTTCACGACTGCGCTATTTTCGTCTGAATTCAACCCTTGTGCATATCGTTGCCCCTCGCTACGAGTTCGCTCGGGTCCGGCCGACTTTCACCGATGGCACGCGTCCGTTTTCAAATCCCCGGCACTGAAAGGGGGTGATGAACGCACACGCCCCGCGGAAACGCACACGCGTCTCTTGCTCTCATTGTCACGAGCACGATCCCACCCATGCACGGTGACCGTTAAGCTTCTCCGATTCGCGACGTCCCATCAGCAAAATTGATCTTTATTGCCATTGTACACGCGTGCTCCGGGAAGAGACCATGGATCTCCCCCTTTTCACGAATTTCTCCGCAGCTTTTCGTTTCTTCGAGAAACGAGGACGCCCACGAGCGAGCCAAGCTGATGCTCGAAATTCGATATCGTTTACGCTCGATTCAGGAGTTCCACGATCTCTTCAACCCCCTGCCCCGATGATTTTCAATGGTTTCGTTTCGGAGCCATCGACACCTTTCGATTCCTAATGGATTGCATCGACTCTGTCTTCCGCAAACCACGCGCGTGTGACGCGTGGAAACTTGATATCCGGCATTCTTCGGAATTAGAAGCAGATATCAAAGATAAATTCTTTCGTGAGTGAGAGAGACTAAAAGAGAGAGAGAGAGAGAGAGAGAGAAAGAGCAAGAAGTCTCTGTAACGGTCCCGGAGAGTCTCGACTACCTTTGAGTCGCGAACAATCTCGCACTCCCACTCGCCGAAATCTCCAACGGTTCTTCGATCTCCCGCGTCTTCGACACTTTTTTGATCCACGTCACCCCTAGAAACAACGCTCACAAAAGCCCGGAAAAATAGAGGGAACCCGATCCGCGCCGACTTGCGACTCGGAAAGAATCGAAAAGGATATCGTCAACGATCTTCTGTCTCCGGAGCGATCAACCCTCGCAGAAGCAAGAAGTCTACGACGTCGTTTCATTCATGCTCGGTAATCGGACGCAAGTCGAAGGTCTTCCGGTGCGCGCACGAACAAGGGTGGTTCTCTCGACGAGAGACGCGTGGAGGCTGCTGCGAGCGTCTCAAGACGTTCCTCTCTCGGCGGAATGGAAAATAATGGAACGAAGGAAGCCAGGAGCCTCGGAGCTTCGAGTCGAGGGAGAGAGAAAGAAGTACCCCGCCCCCGCTCGTGTGGGGCACGCGCCCGCCACGAACTAAGGGGAGTCCACACCTGCCCCTGCGGCTCATTGTGCGCGAGAAAGGCCGGCAGCCAACCCCTCATAGACAAAACTAGACCCCCGTGTAGGGGCTGCGAACCAACAACCATCCAGCATCTGCTGGAATCTGCGACGAGGGATGCGACGAGGGCGATAGGTTATTATTGGCATTGTGCGCCGCGTGTGTGTGCGCGCACGCAGAAACTCGCGTTATATACGTGTACCTGGAAGCACATGTGTCGCAGACTGCCGATGGACCCGGCATCAGACTAAAAGGTGCACATGCATCTGTCCGCATTTTGCGTGCATCGGCACCCAGCGGTACCCAGCGGATCTCCCTCCCCTCCTCTCTCTCTCTCTCTCTCTCTCTCTGCATCGTTGTGTCTAAAAGCCACCCTCTCTCCGTACGGTTGTCCATCGACGCGTTCTCTCTGTCGCGTTCTCCCCGTCGGTTTTTAACGGTTCCCCATTCCTTGGGCTTTTAGAGATGTTTGGGCTGGAAGGTGGATGCGCAGGGGGCTAGATTTTTTTCTTTTTTTTTTTTTCAACGGTTAGCGTCGACAAATCGACGAATCGGGATGTCGTTGGGATCTGTTTTTCTTCTTTTCGTCCCGTCCGCGTAGGGGTCGCGGGCTGTGAATTTCTTGGAAGTAGGGGAAGCTTCGCTCGAATCAACTTGACGGGGTGAAGAGAGCTGCACCGGCTTTCATCCGTTACGGTATTTTTCGTGTCTCTTGTAATTGTTGGCAACAACAACAACGTACGGGGTTGTTCTACCTACCGGAGGGTGAGATTTGCTTCTCCTTTTTAAACGAGATTTCGAAAACATTTCGTGAGAATTCCACTTCAATCGCTGTCGAATTTCTACCTCGCCTTTTGTCCCCTAATTACTTCAGACTGCTGTTCGAGCATCGAGTATATATGTATATCGGAGGCCGAACGACGAGAGAAAAAGCGGTTATAAGTTCGGAACTATCGAGTAACGAGCTACCCCTGCGGCGAGCTCGAGTCGCGCAATACAATTCTGCGATTCGATTCTCACGGTTCGAGAGAGAGGCTGAAGTAGCCTCGGCTCGTGAAACTCTTTCATCGCTATGGCACGACGCGTAACAGGACGACAGGTAACTATATAGCGTATGTACTACGAAACTAACGAGAAGAAGAAAGACGCAAAGAAGGAAAAGGGAACTCTTATTGGACGATGGACGATGATTGGCGTGAGTGAGCCACTCGAGAAACGATTCTTCCTCGCCTCGCCTCATCTAGTTCCTCGTGCAACTGAAATTATTACCCTCCTCTTCCTTCCACGATAAGAAAAGAAATAATGAAATTAAAAAGAAAGAAAAGCGAAGGTACGCACACAGCCCTGTATGTGTTATACAGATCGCACACCGGAACTCTAAAGTATCTAGATCGTCGCCGGACGACGACGTGGACTCGGCCATTATTCGACCTGCACCTGGGCACTCGAGAGCACCGTAGAAGATTTGCAATCACCTCCGTTTACACCGGTGCAACCTTTTGTGACTACCCTTGCCTCGGGGTCAGCAAAGGAATCGAGATTTCCGTTGCGGGCCCGCTAATCTTCCGATCCTTTCGCCATTGTTTTCACCTGACTGACGGAAGAACGGACGTGCAAGCTGTCCGCTTTTTTCTCAAATTAACTAGCAAGCCACTTCTTTAGAAATTAATCCTTCAACTATCTGAAATCGAGCTACCTGAAATAGTCGATCGGGATGTTCCGTTCTTTCGTGGTGACTTTGGTATTTGACAATCGATTTTCCTGAATTCGCGTCGACAAATTTTTCAAATAAAAATTTTTCGAGAGAGCAACAGTAACATTTATAGCCGAACTTTTCCAAATTACGATCGATCGAGAAAGATTACAATAATTTCTTATCGTATAAATATGTCGACTAGAAAAAAATAGAAGTCTTTGTGGCTAAAATGTATTACATGTGTCCAAACATGCATTTTTAACATTAGAATAACCAGCCTTCAATACATATCAAAGTATAAATCACTGTGATTTAAATGATAATAATAAAAATAAATAGATTTATACAAATATGTTTCTGTTTAAACAGAATATTAATTTAAAAAAAAAGTAGTACCATCTTTTAAGCAATTGTAAAAAAATCTTTGAAAGAAAATCCGTCATGTTGACGAGTGTTTGCTTGTCAATACATGATTACTCCAATATATTCGGCGCTCGTAATGAAAGAGTTAAACTTAATCCTTCTTCGATTCAAATCTGACGATATCGGAGCAAGTAGAAATGCTCTCGATGTCGCATTACGTAACGTTCTCGCGAGCACGCTCCCGTTTCGTAGGTGTGCGCGTGCATGATTGATAGCCGCGTTAGCGCTATTAGGCCAGCCCACGTGTCGCGTCCGGGAACTTTCTTCCGAGAATGTTCCTTCCACCGATCTTTCTGTCAGTGGCTCTAGAGGATCGGTGAAACGTTGTTAACCACGACACTGGGATAATTAACTGCCGGTCACGGGATAATCATTTTTACACGTTGTTATCGAACGAGTACAACACCGGGTCCGACTGGTCCGCTGTGGTCAGTCTTGGTCCAGTCGTCTCGATTGAATTGTTCCTCTTATCCAGATCTCATTCCGCCGAACGTATGGCTTTGTCGACGTTGCACAAGAGAACAGTGATCGTCGTCGTCGTCGTCGTCGTCGTCGGTGCTCTAGCGCGTATGATTGATAGTCGGGGAAGCGTATTAGGTGAACGAGAGCTATCATGCATGGTAGCCCTTTCGCGAACCACGACGAGAATAGCGAGCCACCACTGGCGGAGAAAGCAAATGCCCGCGAATCTGGAACCAGTTGTGTACTTTGTCCCACGTTAAGCACCGTGCACACGTGTCCAATTCCACCGGTTGATCGGTCTATTAGACAGCGTCGCGGAGTAAGAAGAAAGCACACGACCACGATGTCGTTGGCACTGGTACACGGGTACTTGTGCTTCTGTTAACTCCAGACACTTCCACTGAGTTTTCCAGCGGCTCTGGCGCAAGTTGACCGGTGGATTTATAACGTCATTGGCGTCTAGATCGCAGAGACAGATCGTTTCGATGGTTCTCGGGTCGGGAAGTTCGCGTACGAGGCCTGCGGTTTGCTGAATATCCCGACGTGGAAAGTAATTTGTTCGCCACGTGTCGACACGGGCTGACCGGACTGGTTGTGGGAGGTGGTACACCGGTTCTCTAATTCTCCGGTTCGCTCTCGAAGCAGCGAAATTATTGGAAGTCTCCGGACAGACTTGAAGAAATCTTTTATTCGTCGTACTCGATGTTGAAGTCCGATTCCGCGCCTTTCTTGGAATCTTCCCTCCGTCAGACATTTAACTCCTCCTCTCGGAAGAAACAGTGATCGTGAAATCATCGCGAATCCTCGCCAGCTGAGCGCAAGAAAGATGCAGCACTTCAGGGGGGGCTTCGGCTATGCGCTTCCATTTATGGGGAAGTCGAAGCTTAAGGCGGTTTGTCGGCTAGACGTAGGTATGCGATCGTAGAACAGGCTGATAGGTCGGTGAGGAACGAGCTCGAGCCCACGCCGCAACAGCGAGCCGCGAAGCAATTGTCCTCAGCGGCTGGCCGACTGCCTGCCTGCCTGCCTGTCTGGCTATTACGCCGGCGCTGATAGGAGAATTGTCTTACCCGGTGTTGTCTAGGTGTTTAAGACCGCGCTATTATGTTTCTCGCGAACGAGAAACGGCTCGGCGTCGGAGTGGAGGAAGGTGGACGACGACGACAAGTTGGAGGGAGCTGGTGGCGTGCGTAGAGGGACAGAGAGCCAGAGAGGAGTACGCTCGCCGAGATAGACAGAGGCGAAGCAAAGGGAGCAGCGGAGAAGGAAGAACGGGACAGACGACGGGCAATAAGTGTGGTAAAAGCACGGTGAGGAGATGTACGAGCACAGCGGGATGAAGAAAGACACCAGCCTTCGTTAATGAGAAGCCAACTACTTCGCTGCCGTAGAAAAACCGACGCTGTCGTCGAAATACGTCGAATCGGAAAATTTTGGAAAATTTTTCACAATGGACGTTATCGTTGCAACGATGACACTGAAACTGGGTAATGAGTCCTTATATCACAGCACAGGACCGTAAACTGTGTCTTGTCCAACCGAACTTCAGATCGGTAATTAATGAACTTCGCGAATCTCTTGGACAACGTGAAAACTGTACAGGTTGAAGTTTTCTTCTTGAAAATTGAAACTGTTCTTTTACAGTTGTTGAAACTTAATCGGTATACAACTTGGACCGAATCGAAATTCGGGAGGCTGGTTCGATCTAGCCGATCAGCTCATCTAAAAACTGTGGATTAAAACATCGATAAGTATATTCTTGCGCCGACAGATGTTATTCTGATAAGAAGAACGTCTTTTTTATTTTTTTTTTTTTTTTTTAAGAAACTGAATTGAAACTCCGATCGTAAGAATCGGAAAAATTCTTGGAAAATAAAGAACTGCTCGCGAGTAGAAGAGAGTGGAGAGATACTTTCCTGTTCGGTGGTATCTAAAGAATCGAGTCTAAAGTCGGAGTAGGTAGATTGGAAGACTTTCCAGGCACGGACGACCGCAAGAACTGGAACCGAGTCGCGAGGTGATCGAAGCGAGAAAAACGCAAGCACGCGCGAGAAGAACGTAATCTCATTGGCCACGGCCAGGACGGCGGTCTCAACTGAGTCGCGCGCGTTCATCGTCGCGCTTCCGACTCCGCTCTTATTGTCCACCGGCGTCCGGATTTACTGCGTCTTTTCTCCCCCCCCCCTTTTCCCCCTCGGATTTATGATTTTCGACCCGTGTACGGTAGCTCGTAACTCGTCGCCACCCCCGTATTCTTCTTCTTCTTCATCGCGTTCCAGCAGAGCTTTCAGAGTTTCACCGTGTTTAATTCGTGTTCTGCTCCGGATACGAGAAACTCAAATTTATAGCGGGTAGACAGGAGCTTCGAAACAGGCTCGTGCGTGGAACAATTGAATATTCACGAACGAAGGATGAACGGGGTTGGTTCGATTGTAAAATTAGAAACAGCGGTGGATGAAAGTGGAAAGTTGAAGCGTGGGATGTATGGATAATGTTGGATTCGAAGGAGATCACGGACGTTCGGTTTTCGGTAAACACTGTTACTGACCGGAACCGTTATACATGCGTGGTTCCATTTCATTGTGCTCACACGCCACCTCCGCTTCAGCTGTGGTCCAGCGGAGACAGCTGATGGCACGTGCTCTCTGCACGGCTATCGATACCAGGTGGGGGAAGTGCTTTTGCACACTGCAGTCCGTGGTGCAATGGTGCAATACCGGGATATGCTGCGAGATCGTGGTGGTTCTCAATCTATCGTGCGATCGTTGTCGCTTGCAGTTTGACTGCAGAATTTTATTTTCAGACTTTGGTTCCTTCCGAAAGTACTTCATCGAATTCAGTATCGACCTCAAAAGACTCTGAACTTGACGAAATTTTTCATTCTCCCCGAAATAACAAAGAAATTGTCCAGATATAATATCAAATTCTAACTCGCTTCTACTTTGCCAAAGAGTCGTCAGATTCACTAACAGAATGTCTCCGAATATTACTGAATTCTCAATTTCGCGGCGCAGTAAAATTCGAGCAGCACGAAGACGCTCATTTTTCAAGACCGGGTGGGCCCGGCCGTGATTCTTCATCGACGAGACCGACGCTCGTGAATATCCCTATCCTCGCGATGAGAACCGCGGCGCGAAGTCGCGTGGTGCGGACCGTTCTCATCACCTGCCTTTTCCGCGTACAATAGAGCGAGAGTACACTCGTCGGACTAGGTGAGCCGAGGTATGGCATCCCTATTGCCATCCCGAGAGGCCGGCACCCCTCTTCTGCCGCATACATTCTCATTATGTGTTTGGTTGCACCCTCCGGAGCCCCGTGGCTTCTCCTCCCGTGTGCGTGCCACGCACACAAACCCGTCTGTCGTTGTCGACAGTCGGGAACCCTTCGTCGGGACGCGGAAACACGATCACACACGCAGCCAGGCAAGCAGCCACGACGTACAGAAAGGCAGAGATTGACAATGCAGGGGGCCCACCTGCCCCCTACCCCAATCTAGACACGCGCCCCGCGCTAGCACCTGGTTCTTTCCGTCGTGATCCTGCGCGCTCCGCGTCGATATCCACGATTTTCGCCAATCGACACCCGACGCGCCAGCCCGGTGTCGATGTCCCGTTATTTCGCAAACACGAAATCGCCAAGGATACTGCGAAACAAATTACCGGATCCTTTCATTGATATTGCATATATTATTTTTGCAGGTTGTGAATTTAGGGTGAATTTTTGTGAAGCTTCACAGCCACGTCGATATAGGCTGAAAATTTCCGATAAATCGTAGGAAATTTCGTTAGTTCGGATCACCTCGTTTAAATATCAGCGAGATGCCCAGGGAGATTCCAAGTACAGAAGAAGAGTGAACGTCGAATGCACATCTTCGCGTGGTCTCGTGAAGCTGCAGCATGGTCGTTCATAAAACCGCGCCGGTATCAGGTTCCCGAGGCCGACACACAGGCCGGCCTCCTCCTCTTCTTCTTCTTCTTCTTCGTCTTCTTCTTCTCGGTCGTGTTCTTCCTGTTTCGCTCTTTGCATGAACGTCAAGCTCGCGACAGGAGCGGCGAGCGCCATGACGCTAATACTATCGTGACGTCCATCAGGATTATCAATCCGCGGCAACGAAGACGAAGAAGCGAGCCGAGACGGGACGCGTCGCCGCGAGGAGAAGGACGAGAGACGAGAGAAAGAAAATCGACGCGCCGCGAGCGATATCCTGCCTTCCCTCTTCCGTTGCTTTCGATCGAACCGGCGAGTTATTGTTCGTCGTCGGCCGAGAACAGCCGCGATTAATCCCGGTCCTGTTTCCGAGAAGCACTCGGCTCGCTCTTCCTCAGGCATGCGAAATTAATTTGTAACACGGCGAAAACCGTGGACTCGCAAGCAGCCGCCAAGCTCGCAGCACCAAGTTCCTCCAGTTTCCCATTAGGACTGAAAATTTCTGAGAAACAGACGAAGCGGAGGATATACGTAGTACCCTGAATAATTTTCGATAATTTTTTGCTTCGTGACTTCGTTGCTTTTTTCGAAATTGCGAAACAACAAGCCAGTAATCCCATTTTCTTGCGTTTACCTCGTGTTCCTGAAACACTAAAGCTCGTGTATCATTCTCGAATGTACACTTTGTTGCCTCAAGCGACAAGTTTGTCAAGCAACAATGTGAACGAAATTTATAGGGAAATTATACCGCCAGGAAGCGGACAATCAGCCGTCGGATTCGTAAAAATCGTGCTCATTTGCGTTAATCGTTTCGATCGCCAACAACGCTACGATCCGTACGAACACGTGCGTGCTCGAATTGCATAACTGTGAAAATTAGCAGCGGCGTTGGCAGCCAACGAGCGACGCGCGTTCCTTTCTGGACCACCTTGATCTTTGTCACGGGACGAGAAGGGAGGAGGTTCAGGGTCGACCTGCATTCTTCGCCTCGGTTACTCCCATTATGCGGAGATCGCGACCTCGCGCCGATATCGGCCGTCATCGTACCTGTACACAGGTACACGTGTCGAATAATTACGATTCTCTTCCTGCATCAGGCGTGCATACCGCCTGACCTCGCTGCGTCCCCGCAAACCTTTGCATATGCATATTCCTTTGTGCAATACATTCGCCTCTTCCAACAAATTCACCTTCTTTTTGCTTTCCCATCGTTGGTAGATGTTTGTATTTTGTTCGACGAAAAAGCAAACTGGCACGTCGCGAAGTGCCTGCACGAGTTTTCATGTCAGGTTTTCCTAGGTACGTCATCGCGGCACGAGTTTCATTGAATACGATCCCGATGTACCGTTCCTGGGTCCTCATTTTTATTCCATGGCCACGAGCTGGCTCGACCTTTGGGGGGTGGGGGGGGGATGAGGGACGAAGCCCCTGTGTTTCCAAGCTCGAGCCAGCTGCTCGTGGCAGAAAAAGGACGAGAGATACTCGAGAGAAAGAGAGAAACGAGATCCAGTGTTTGTTCAGATTTGGTTAATGTCGGCATATACGACGTTTTACCTTCGTCACACACCGGGGACCGTGGCAGCGAGACTTATTATGGGCTGTGCCTCACGTGTACGTACGAGCTTCCGGCCAGGTCGATCCTTCACCCCTTTTTTTCTATCGCGTGCCCCGCGCCATTGACTTCGGCCGAAGCCCAAAAGGGATTAGGCGGTTACGTACAGGGTCCGTGGCGCGAGGTCCGTTCATCTTCTTTCATCTGTTCTCGCCACGCCGTTCTTCAAACCGTTTGAAAAGCGTTTTCACGCTCGCTGCCGCGAAAGATGGTACAAATGATAATTGGCGACAGGCGAGCGATTTAAAATTGTCTTGTATCTTCACGAGCAAATCTTTTGTTTTCAGAACTCATTCTTCAAAACGATTCAGCTGTTTGATGGTGCAAACGAGCGACGAACAGATCCGCGTAGATTTTCAGAGGAGTTTGAGAACGATCGAGTAGCGTAGTTTCTCGCGGGTGGAATCACGAACGGTGCCGGATAAACGACAGATTCGCCAGGGTGTACGGGCGCGAGGAGAAAAATCAAAAGTCTCCTTGCGCAGGTGTCCACGGGCCTGAAAGGTATACACACGGACGGCAGGTACCTTTCGGCTCGGCTGGCTTCATTGTGCTCGCGGCTCACAAAGTGCCTGCGCGACGAGCGATCCTGAATGGATCGAGTTAAGGTCCACGAAGTTGCGTCTTTCAGTCCTTCGCCGTGCCCCGCAGCTACCTCGAACGAACACCAACAACGATCTGTCTGCGTGTATGGTCGCTTTTGAGGTTTAAAAGGAACTGCAGGACGAGATTTTTTTCTCGTCGTCGCGTCGACGACAAAAACGATGTACCTGAGTGTTTGCTATAAAGATTCTGACGAAATCCTGCTGCGCACGAACGATGAAGATTGGCTTCAGAATCGTCACAATTCTGGCTCTCGCGCAGACGCGTCGATTTTGTTTCCAAATTACATAATTCGGACACACGTTAAATTACATCATGCTCCTCGAGTATGAAATATTCGGTACCTTTGTCCGAACGAGAAGAGAACGAAATTAATCGTACGCTGAAAAGGGATGGGAATCTTCTTCAGGAGTTTAACTCAACGATGGCTGCACGTACGATCCTACACGGACGAGGAATCCTTGATTCTGCGCCCTTGCGAGCGAATCCCGATTCAGGTGCAGGAATCACATGTCGCGTTACGTTTATCCTACCTGGTAGGATCGCGGGACAATAGGCTTGACACATAAAGACCTCCCTTCCAATCCCTAAGGGCTGGCTGCTCCGGAAAGCGTGCCATTCCCCGTCAGCTGCTACTCTCCAATCACCGGGATACGTTGAAAACAACGTTCCCGGAACCGGGTACATCGACGTATATCGAATGCCAAATAGAATGTCGAATGTTCCGGGTACCGAGAGTCAAGACAAACGAATTTGAACGCTCGCTGCGCGTTCGACTTTCCTTTGGGAATTCATTGAAATCAACGCCGAAGTAGTCAAAGATCTTGGAAGAATTGTAAGCGAAATTTCTCTTTGAAAATTGAAGAATCTTCAACTTTGTCCAGTTTCTATCGTTAAATTGAAATTGAAATCCCTGGTCGGCAACAACGAAATTGAAGTTGCAGCTTGCGAATTTTCCATCACTCGAGCGATCGTCGAGAGACATCGGAGAGAAAGATGGTTGCCAAGGGCGAGACGGTTGACGCAAACGCAGACGCAGACGCAGACGCAGACGCAGACGCAGAAAGGAGATCTCGAAACGCGTAGAATCATAGTGTTTTTACGATCGCGCTCCCCTACCTGAGAGCGCACCGTCGGAGACATCGCGGAGACATTGGGGTGAATTTATAGCGGGACTTTTACGAGCGACCTATTTCAACCGCGCGCTGCAGACCCGTTCCGCCCGAATATGAAGCCAACGGACGGCCAACGTTGCGCTGCATTTTGTATATCGTGCGACTACATTGTGTCTCAGCCGTGTCTCTTTGCTATGCATCCTCAGCAGTGAGCCAGATCGTAAAATTTCGTATTAATACTTCGCCGCGTCGGGGCACGGATTACTCGCTCTAGCTGGGAATTAAACCTGCCAGTCAAGCCGGAGTCAATTTCTCCGAACGCACGGGGTGTAAAATTTGCAAACGAATTTTTTTTATCCTTCTTGGAGGCATCTTGCGACTAATCGTGAGTCTCTCTTCTGCGCAACAGAAGTATATAGCAGTCGACTTTTCTTCCAACTGTCTTCTGAGAACACGGTGCAAATGTTGCAACAATTCTGACGAGCATATAGGTTTTCATGTGATAGATTTGAATTTTTCCATCACACTATTTTTGTATTCTAAATTAGCATAGTATTACAGGAGGGTTAACTGTATTTAATTTTACAGGAAAAAAAAAGATAGGATATATAATATACAGTTTCATAATCCCAACAATCACCTCATTGTAAACCTGATCCGTGTCACGGTATTTACGAAATTACTCCAAAAGAAAAAAGAAAAAAAAATACTAATCAGTATACCAGCGCTGGACAGCGATCACTTAACGTCAAGAAACGTATTTCTGAAGGAAAGAGCAACTGTCTCCATCAGGACTTGTCCACGATCCCAGAATATTAAAATATTTGAAGGTCCACGATCCCAGGATATTAAAATATTTGAAGGTTCGACACGGTACAACAAAAGAGTGTTACAATACTGACTTTTCACAGCTCAACTGACTGTCTTTAAGCTGATTCCTAAGTTCTAATCTAATGGAAGTTTTCCCAGAAAAGGCAGATAATTTTGTTCGTGACATACGAGCGGGGTTTTCCCAATCGAAAAAATCCATCCGGTTAATTTCTCAACGCGATGGCACTGTTCGAGCAGGACACGATCGAGCGTTCTTCCGTGCGAACGCGTGCGTTTCCTGCGTAGGAAGTGCGGACGTAAACGTATCAGAAGCGTCTGTAAATCGTTGCGGAGATCCGGGGGCAGGAGCGTGTCGGCGCCGATATCGTGGCATTAGAATAATTCGAAGGCACGGGAGCGGGAGCACGCGCGACGAGGAGCCGCCGGCACCTCGGTAGCCTCCATTAATACCGTTCCATTGAGGGCCACGGGAAAATAATTGGCCACGGTGGACGGTGCCGGGGCCCAGCTGGAAATCGGACTGTTGTTTGGCCGTGTAAAGGCGCAACGGTGCCCTGTAACCACCGATAAGATCTGTAATCCGCGCTACCAAATGGGCCCCACCTTCCTCTTTAACTTTCGACGCTCCCTTCAGACCGAGATCTCGGTCGCCCCGTATACTGAACGTCCATACTCTACGGCCAATCGATTAACCAGATACCAACCTATATATGTTAAAAAAAATTTATATATATATATATAGGGTGGCCACTGAAAGACTAAATGATATTAAACAAAAATAACTTTTACAAGCACATGTTTCTTTTGACTTTTTAATATTTTATTTGGAATTTTATTATTTTATAATTAATGGATTTTATAGTTTCATAATTTTATAACCTACAAAAGAAGAAGATTGATTGACGAACAAATTATCAAACCCTTCAGTTTTTCAGTGGGCTATAAAATAATAAAAAAGAACTATGTATATACATATTATGTTCAGTTTATGTTATATATACATATATATATATATATATAAAGTAATAAAATGAACTAAATATTTGATTCATTTTATTGCTTCGTATATTAATTGTTTTCATATTGCACATTAATATTTATTTTATATATTAAATTCATTTTTCTGCTTTCGTATAAAACACGACGACTGGTGATCCTTTCAGTTCTAATGAGAGGTATGCTTACGTCCCCGAGAGAGGAAGTGAATGTTAAATTCTATTCAGTCTGGTCCGATAGTATAGCAACCGTAACGTGAATCGTAACTTTTAATGTGATATACAGTTTCTAATGAAACCGACAAGTTTGTACATCCTCGTGTAGCGACACGCATTCTATTTATAAACTTCACCAGCCGACGAATATTACCATCTCGGCTGCGAGTGAAAAAACTCAGAAACAGCAATTTCGCGGTACGACGTCGAACTAACGTTACCAAAAAGCAAAAGATCTTCTTGCATACGTAATGTGTGCCTGGTGGGTACCTGAGATACCGGAAATACCGGAAATAGCTGTCGAGGGGTTAATCGCTCCCGTCCTCCATCTAGATCGCAATCATCGACGGAAGAAGCTCTCATCATTTATCATAATTTCTGTAGAACGTCGCTGATTCTGCTCAACGCAATGGGATCGCGAGCGTCGCTCTTAATTAACTTCTTATATTCTAAAGCCACGGACCGGGCTCAATCACAAACGCGGGCAAAGTGGATTGCCAAGCGAATTCCAGTTAATCGAAGGCATTGATAATCCTTGGCGAAGATTACACGGCAACCTGATCAGAAATCAAAGGAAATCTTTCTCTTCTCCTTGAGAAGTCGCGTGCAACGAATAATCGAAACGTCGGTGATATTCGGTCCAGCCAACGACGCGTGGAATTTCGAAGGGGGGGCTAGGAAAGCTTCGTTAGGCACGAAACAGCTCGGTGAAAAATAAGAGGAAGACGGAGGAGATGAGCATCGACGAAAACACCGAGGCCAGGATCTCCCGTGAGTGGAGATGAATGCGCCGATTATCACGGCCGGTAATGTTCTCGGAAGCATGAAGCGGCGATGCTTCTGGGCCCGTTCAGCGTCTTCGCCTTAGGCGCATCTCACAACAGGCCTAATCGTTCGTTACGTTAATTCGGTGACACATCGTCGCCAACGTCCACCGCTTGGTTTATCGATTAATCACACGTTTGTACAGATCATCAGATCAATCAAGGGACAGAGAAAAGACACTTTTACGCGTTGAACGTAACGTGGTACGTGGACGATTGAAACTGGCCAGTGGGATCGTTATCTTTTCGGAGAAACTGTCGCAGAGAAAATTGATTAGAAAATCAATGTGCAAGAAATGGCAATTCGTTGGCTGAAAAGTTCACAAAGTTCTTCCTCGTAAATTTCCATCAAGGAAAGCCGAATCCACGTCCGTCGAATAAATATATATTTAAAATAAATTATATTCAAATACGACATAAATAAATTATATTTAAACTTAACACGATATGTAAATATTCCTATATATGTATGCAGATTTTATTCCTGTTTAACGAAAATAAAAAGGACCATAAAAATCGGAATTTCTCCTTCTTACTCGTCAAATCTTCCGTATTTGAATACACGTCGTACGTTTGTTATTGGGGAGCAATTCGAAGGAAGATCGTCTCGCGGTCAAGAGCCAGTTAAGCTGACCACGGTACGAAGCACCGAGGAAACGATCGAGCCAATTATTCGAACGATCGTCGGGGACGGTTTTCGGTGTGAAGCCGGGTTAACGGTGCTCAGCATTCGCCGAGTCGGGTTAAGTCCGGTCCAGGTGCCGCCTGCTATGCCAGCCGGTGAGATGTTGCTCCTGGTGTGGACCTGATCGAGCTCGCTCGTGCCATTGACCGCCATTGACTCCCCCACGTACGACACATTGCTCGACGTGTCCGCCATGCCGGCCTGTTCCTCGAGTCACCTTTACCCGTCTGGTGTGGATTCGACGCGGAAAGTGAGCATTTTCGAAAGGTCCAGTTCGATTCATCGATCGATTCAGCCCTGCTTGACAAGGGTCAGCCGTGTTCGGTTCGAATTTATTCGATCGCGTCCGATTCAAAGATTGGTAATCGACGATCGCGATTTATTCGCGCAGAAAATTCTTCAGACTCTTTACTTTGGTGCGAAATTTTCACTAGAGCGGAAGATCTAGAAATCATCGATTGGTACGTGGATTTTGAAAATAATGTCTCGTAGATGACAAGACACTGAAGACTCGATCGATTTTCTTTTCCTTGTGATTTTGGAAAATATCGTGACGCGGAACAACGGAGACGAAATTGATGAGGCGCACGCGGATGGATCTCTGGACTCTTAATAACTCCCGGGAGACCCCCATTACCGATACCTCGACGGGTCATTCGTCATTGCTCGATCGATCCAATTACGGTCTGTGTAGCGCCCGATGATCCCGTCGATTCGATCCGTTGATCTATGGCGATCGTATATTGTAACCGACTAATCGAGAGACGCGCACGATGACGAGAGAGAGAGAGAGACAAGAAGAGGCACTTTTCTTCACGAACGTTCGCGCACAATGCTCGATTGAGATTAAACGATTACGTGGATACTCCGCGCGTGTCATTTTGAAAAAAAGAAAACGACGAGTTGAGTCGTCGTGTTACGTAGTTTGTCAGTGTGTTTTTATCGATTCCTCTTCTTCTTTTCCAACGTATACGTCCAACGAAACGACGTAGAAACTCGCCCGTAAAATTTTCAAATTTCCAATTTTTGTCCTGAAATCTTCAACTGAGCTTCTCTCGAGTATTCATCGTGTACTGAGAATTTTCGATTTCCATGTTTACCAGATATTCGGAAGACCGGAACGAGGACGGAGTCGTTTCCAGCAGAGTTTCGGGGATTCCGCTAGGAAACACGACACTTCCGGAAACCGAGACGGCCGACGACGTCGTCTTTCACGGCGCGTTGGCTCGTCGCGTGGGCGTACCGAAAGTTCAGTACGGCCATATCGCAAGGGACGCTTTAAATATATGTTGCCGCATAAACCGTAAACCTGCTCGGCCGTGCGCCACGGTAAGCCGAATCCACCAAAACAAAACAGAACCTGCTCTTTCTTCGACGCTCTCCCGGAAACTCGCTTCGGCTGGCGCGAACTCAGCTCGCAGAGTCGGTCGCGATCGGTGGGCGTCGAAAGTGAAACGCGTACCCGATTCCTCCGCGAATCCTCGCCGCTACGATTGTTCCCCTGATAGATTGTTATTGAACAACCATTCGCGGGAATTCTCACCGAGTGTTGTCTCTCTTTCTTTTTGTTTTGAGCACTCTTAACCAGAAATTAAAAAAAGATCGGAATAATCCCCCCTCCCCCGATTGCTGCACAATTCACGCTACCGTGAAAGCGATAACTCAAAGAGTTCGCCGAATGACGGAAGACGATTTTATTTGAAACGCATCGATACAACTTTATGAAAGGAAAGCAGCTGAAAGGTTGCCCGCGCACGATCGGCCAAGCTTCGCCGTCGTCCAAATTTGGAGGATTTCTATCGGCTGAAACGAGGCTGAACGCGCCGCTGATTTATCGGTAATTTACCCGGGGCTGCACGAAGGAAACATAAATCCTGTATCGCGGCGGTTTACGTCGGTCGGCGCGCGACGCGTGTCGCAACACAGAGCGTTCTCTTCGGTGGCGTTGGATATGGAGCAGGTTCTAGGTTGCCGATGTCTCGAACACCACGCGAGATCTCCTCCTCCAATAACCGATCGCGGCGTTTACGACGCTCGACGCGGCTAAATTGATTTTAAGTTCCGGCGGCAACAACGGAAAGCCATCGTAGCTAATTGGCGGGATGCAGGAGGAAAGAAAAAAAAGAAAAGAAAGAGAGAGAGAGAGAGTGAGGAAAAAATCGGATATGATCTCACGACCTGAACCGATCGAACGCCCTGGTGAAAAGGTGGAGCGAAAAGGTGGCTGGTAATGAGATTTTCTAACCGTGGAAACCGTACAGTAACGACGAGGACGAAGAAGAGGGCGTGTGCACGAGCGGTTTTATTAAGGTCCCCGTGGTCACGAGGCGACCGATTCCCTTCTCGCTTGCTACCGGTAGATCGGATCGGCGACTTTCGGGCCCCGATGGCTCGCCTACCGCACCACCGCGCCGTGCTGAGCTCATTAATTCAAATAAATCGCTTTATGCATCGCCGCGATCTCGCAAGAGAGACCCCGAGGGAGAAAAGAAAGCAACAGTTTCTCGACGCTTAGCCTGACCAAGACGAATGGAATAGCTCCCGCGTGGTTCCTCTCCTTATCTCCGATGCATTCCTCTCGAACCTTGCCCTCGCGGTTACCGCCTTCCGCGGCCGAGCTACCCACCTTCGAGACACTTATTCTTTCCGTTGACGATCGTTTGAGCCGAGTGGTTTGCTTCGTCGCCCCCCGTCGCCCGAATTCGCTCGTTCGCCTTACCGATCGAATGTCGATCGACTCTTGATTTGACAATTTTCCAAGAGCAAAATTAACATTCTCGTTTTTTTTCTTTTTCTTTTTCAAGTGTTGTTTCGAACACTTTGAAACGCGAATCGAACAGTTAATCGTTGACTTCAGTTTCCAGTATTTCAGGATTCACTCGCAAGGATTCACTTTCTGCAACGCAGGCCTGGCGATAGTTGGTTTCGCGCGTATCCGAACGACAGATCGGGCGGCACATAAATTTTATTAACGACCGTTTCGCGGCTGCTTCTGCTAACTAACGAGCGTAATCGAGCCGGCGGACTCGGAGCTAGCCGCAATAAGACGAAATCTTTCGGTTGCACGGGCGCGAAAGTCAGCCTGCAATCTGGCATCTCGAGCCTGCGGGGGCGTGCGCGCGACGCAACCGCGTGCGCGTGTACGCACGATACGCATCTTGTGCAGCGTTGCGAGACGCCAGCATCTCCTCCGTGACGCTTCGCTTTCGAACGAAAACGCCCCGACGAGAGGAGGAAATATCGTAGAAAATACCATTCGTTTTCTTTCGAAAATTAAATTCACGTCAAAGTCACGATGATAATAAATATTTATTTCACGAACGATGAAGTTTTCTTATACCTCGCTCTAAATTGTTTTCTTTATTCAAAATAACCTCAAACGAGCAATAAATACGCAATCTGAGAATTTTTCAATTTTCTTTTTTTTCTTTGAGAGTCTCGTATTTCAGAGAAGCACCGAACCTTGAAATTTCCTAAAGTTTGCGTTTATGTCTCTCTCGGAAGTATATCCGGACATTCTCGAGTCCAAACAATTAACAAAAATCTCTGTCTCTCTCTTTCCTCTCACGATCATTTTTTCCGAATTCAGGCAGCAAGAGCCTCATTAAAACCTGGCTGCCTACTCATCCCGATGCGAGATACACATAAATTCTCCTCTCTCTCTCTCTCTCTCTCTCTCTCGTTTTCGTTGCTCGTGAGGCCCGAGGGTCGTGGCGCAGCAGCAGCCGGCTGCAGTCGACTCTATTCCGCAAGGACATAAGGCTCGCGGGGTGGCTCGCGACTTATTTAAATAACATCTCCGTTATGGTAATGGAGCATGGTAATAATGGTAATAACCGAGTTGTAACAGCCACGAAAATGGGCCACTGCGGCTGTCTCGTCGTTCCACGAGACACGGTGTATCCTCTTTATCGT
The DNA here is from genome assembly GCA_032399595.1 of Tetragonula carbonaria. Lineage (NCBI taxonomy): Eukaryota > Metazoa > Arthropoda > Insecta > Hymenoptera > Apidae > Tetragonula > Tetragonula carbonaria. The sequence goes on from JAUCRC010000014.1 coordinate 9,637,686, forward strand.
GAGCCTCTGCCGCTCTCTGCCTCAGACCAGCCTCTCGGTAATACGTGCCTGGAACCGCTCGTGCGCGCTTACACGCCTCCTGCACCGACCCACTATTCATCGGCGTTGGACGCTGGCCAGCTTGTAAAGGCACTCGCGAGCGAGGCCTTGTCGCGAACGTTTGTCAGAGAGAAATCTCTCGGAGGGATCGTGCCTAATTGCTGGTACCTCTTTCTGCGTGTCTTCACGATTTCTTTGAAGATTTTTTTGGTCGCGAGAAATAATATGCAAAATTTCACGTGACAAGGATTTCTGGATTCTGTAGAAGATTTAAAGGTGCAGGAGAGGATTTTTACCGTACTCCGAGAAATCCGATCGTAGGGAAACGGGTTCGTTCCGAGTCGAGTCACAAAGAATTTAATGAATGAAAAGGCCTGTTCTCCGGATGACTAACGACCACGGGTATTCGATTACGAGGGATCCTGTGCTAGACACAGTCTAGTAGAAACTTGCGAAATGAACGTTGACACACGTTGGCTTCGTCTGCGACCTGCTCACGCCTATACACGCTCGCTCGTGCATAAACGCGACGCACGGCCAGCCAGCCAGCCAGCCAGCCAGCGCGCATTGTTGCCCACTTGCGAGCCGACGTGCGTTGCAATATCCTCGGCTCCAACAGTTGCTCCAACGTGCTCGAACATCCGGAATATTTAAAAATGCGAAACTTTCTGAAACGCCGAGGTCTGCTTTCTCCAATCGCGTGTAACGATCTCGCCGTATCGAAACGCGCGACCGATACGAATTCACTCGCGTGATCATACGACAGACTTCTCTTCCTTCCTTTCTTTTTTTTTTTTTTTTTTTTTTTATTTATTAGCCTCAGGCCTGTGTGCTATATAGTTTCACACGCTGTAAGCTGTAAAACTATATGCGAGATACAAGGACGACGTACATAAGAAAAGTGAATAGATATAAAACTGAAATAAATAAAGGAAAAAGATGAAGAAGAAAATAATAAAAATAATAATGAAATCAGTGCGTTGAGCTTGTTGGCTTGTTCTCGGATTTTACTCTCTCTCCCAGTGTTTATATTTTTATGTTGCTGGCTTTTATACAGCTGTCTGTGATTTTCAGCGATTTGATTATGTTTGATTATGGTCGATTAATTTTTCTGTTTTTTAGAGTAGGACAGAATCGTCAAATTATGTCTTTTGTCCCGAAATAACCCGGGGCTATCTCTTGCACAGTTAGAAACAACAAACATCGGTGCACGAATCACATGCACCTATTCATGCACTGAAACAACGTGATAGCGGTAACGCTGTCAGCAGCATCGGGATCGTTCGGTGGACACAGGAAACAAAGTGGGCGCATCTTAATGGATTACACTTGTAGGCATCGCCTACTGCGTGTCCGCGGGCCCCTTATATCGCCAATTATAGTGTACGTTCGACGTATAAACACGGTATTTTATTAGCTGGGCCAACGAGACTCGACGCGTGCACACGCTCGATGCTCGTGTTATATGCGTGCGAGGATCCTTTAAGTTCCCGTGCAGGGAACCAGGAGGGAGAAGGAAATTCCCGGCTCGAGTTCGAGATCGATAAAAATTCGCCTTTACGAAAAATCGCATTTACATCGATCGACACGGACCTGTTTAACCCATTAGCGTGCGCGATCGTCCGCTGGAGAATCTCGTGGTTCTCTCTTCTTGATTCTGCTCGATTCGTAGCAGTTCAGAAACTTGATTTTTCCATCGATTGTTTATTCGTAACAAATACGGAAAAAATAGCTTTTCATCGCCATTCGAGAGCGACGATTCTTATGTATTTTAATTTATAACAGCACTTTAGAAAAATCGTTGTAACTGAGAAAGTATTCGTACGAGTCAGTTTGAAATTTTGGCAACATTAATTATTAATTTTTTTTTTTACTAATATTCATTGCAATTTAGCGTCGCAAACAAATGTGTATCAAAAGACTGCGAAAATTAAAGACCATTCAGACTAAAGAACTATAACAGACATGTATTATATTATATTATATTATATTTAGCAATTAACCAAACTTTAGTAATCACTCTTACGAAAAGCAGCTTGACAAAAGAATTTACAAATAAATGATGTCTCGCTAACATTGTTCATGGAAACAACGTGCAAAATGTGTTGATACCAAACTAAAGAATTGTAGATAGATACACATGTACACGCATCATATTCTGTTGTATTTAGTATTTAACCAAAGTGAGGTAAACGATGAAAGCAATCTCATTTTCACGAAGAGAAACAAACAACAGAGAGATTCAAGAAATAGCTTGTGTCTCGCTTGGTTTTTCGTTCTCGTCGTACGTACATATTCTAAGCAACAATGGCGGAAAAGACGTTGGTTTTTTACATACACGACCAGCGCAAAATGTGCTGATACCGTGGTAACTTTAGCAGCCAGAGTTGCTGTCCATGTACGTGCACGTCCGGTGGATTAACGTTCCGTTTATTGATGGGAACAGCGCAAAGTAAATTGAAGACGGCTAGATTAGCCCAAGGCGATCCGGTTAATACGTTACCGCGTGTTTTACGCGTCCGAATGGTGGCGTATCGATGGAAAAAGGAAGAAAAGAAGAAAGAAAAAAAGTGCGGCGAGAGCGGCCGGGAGCGGTTTCCAGGCGACTTGAACGCCTGCACAAGCGCTATCGGCGCCCGACGACGACGACGACGACGACGCGCGGCTCGTTCTCAATGGCCCATTGTGTCGTCCGATCGGCGCGAATTTTTCACCGATCCCCGTGGCGGACTCGCGTGGCCGCCCTCGATAGGCAGCTACGGGAATAAATTAACGTGGCAGTTAAACGTATCCGCGCGACGGCCGCGTGTATAATCGCGCGCGTGTCGTAACGCGTCCATTGTGCGCGAGAACCGGCTTCGCGGCGCGTCCCGCCACCGGCCAATCGAGTACCGCCTCGTATTTTTCGACCGGTCGCTATCGATGTTCTGTCCTCTTCCCTTCCTTATTCCTCCCTTTCTCTCTCTCTCTCTTTCTCTTTTTTGAACCTTGGAGAAGCATACTGTCAAGCGATTACAGTGCAGGTTTTCCACGTCGCTGCGTATTCCTCCGGGCCAGAATCCAATAGACCCAAGAAAGACGGAGAGATACCGCGTTGATCGGAAGACAAAAGCCATTTGCAATAAAACGTACGATTTCCTTAAAATCACACCAACCGCGATTTCCATGTCCATCCGGGAACTGAATCAATTAACAAATTCAACGATACCGCGGAACCAGCTCTCTCGAAACTGGCGGAGCTCTCCCGAGCGGAGGGACACGCCTTGCACTATCTCGAGGATATGCCTCGTATCGCAAATCTGCCCGGCCGAAGAAGCAGGCGGCCGGCAGTCGCGCAGCGTTGAACCGAAGGGGGATGGACTCCCCTGACTCCCACCGTCGTTCGCCAAACCTCGTGATCGTTTCGAATCTCGAATCTCGATTGTACGCCGCGGTTTCGCGCCCGATAAGTTATTCGCCACGGTTTGCTGCTGATCGGTCGGTCGGTCGGTTGGTGATAGGCGGGCGCCAAGACCACCGACCGTCTGGGAATGTGTGTCCCCCATGAAATCGGAGCCCCCGCGCCGCGCGATTTAAGCGCTGCTGCATTATCGAACAATGCGTTCGAGACGGGCTGCTGGCCGCGCGATAGACCGCGAACTCGGTCCCCCGGATCCGAACTCTCTCTCTCTCTCTCTTTCTCTCTTTCTGTTCGCCTCTCTTTCGTCCGCCGAAAGAAAAACTTTATCGGTTGCTGCCGACAATCCGATCGCCATTCTCGAGGCTGCCTCTATTTATGGATCACGCGTCTTCGATTTTCGCCTGTCGGACTCCGGCGAAAATCGAGACGGTTCGTTTTTAACCCGGTCAGGGCTTCGGCGCCGCTTTTAAAAAGTGTGTGTCTACGTTTGTGTAAGCTAAAACACCACGATGACGATTATATTCGTCAAATTATAGCAGAGTATGTGCAGTGGTGAAATTGAATTAATCTCTAAATAGCATGTTTTTTTTCTTTCTTTCTTCAATCAATGATTTTGTTGATTAACTTCATTGATTAATGATAATTAATATCATCGAGAGTAAGGAAATGACGTTCAGAAAAGAACTGATCGAGTTTAGTTCTCAAAATGTGTAAAATTTACAAATATGTGTTATTTTCCATGAAAAGTTTGATTCGAGTGATCCAAATTGTTATCGCTTTTCTCGCACGACGAGTACACTCGTCTTTGCGCAGAAAATTTCCATTCTTTCACGACGATTATACTCGTCAAACGGACAGAATATGTGCAGCTGCTGCAAAATTGAATTAAATTTTTTTATTCAAAGGAATAACATTGGTTTTTTTATTATTTGGAAAAATCAATTTAATCGCTTAACTTGGTTAATTAATATCAATTAAGAAAATATTTGGAAATGTTATAAAAAGAACTAGTGAAAATCTAAAAATATTCTAAAACGTCTAAAATTCACAATTGTTTTCTTCAAAAAAAAAAAAAAAAAAAAAAAAAATTAAGTTTAATGAAAAATGCCATTTCTTCGCGTCGTTCACAGATTAAGATATATCACGAATCAGCGAAATAATTTATTTGCGTATTCCGCGGAAGTGAGAAACAAAAGTGCCTCTCTCTCTCTCTCGTGCATTATACACGTTCCAACCGCATGGAAATCGAAACGAACGTAATTGCATGCAAATCAAACTCGTCGTTCGTCCGCTGTGCCGCGCTAATCCTAATTTACTAACGAACTACCACCAATGGCAATAACTTCGTCTTTATGGAATACAAATCTCCCGGTCTAACCGATCTTAATCTCCCGGAATCGGCGATGCGCGCGTCTTCCACGTGTCTTCCGATTCTGTAATCGGTCGTTTTCGAAACAACAATTTCTGACAACATTTCTCTCAGCTTCTCGAGGTGGCGAGTCGAGATTTTTAATTACGCGACGAAGCGGAGCGAAAACGGAACGGGACGATAACACGGTTGGCAAAGGGCCACGATGCTCGCATTTTTCAACGTTGGCTTACACGCCGGGCCGGAGCAGAAGAAGAAGAAGAAGAAAAAGAAAAAGAAGAAGAAGAAGAAGTGGCTTTTTAAGGAGCGTTTTATTTTCGTAACTGGACGCGACCACCGTTAATCCCGACCTTCTTGCTACGCCGTGATGATCCGTCCGATAAATTCCGCGGAGTCTCGCGCCGAAACGACGGCCGTGGTGTCGGGGTTCCCCCCCTCCCCCCGATTCTGGTCATTACGCCGACCTGTCGGGCATTTATTATCGTCCGATAACAACAATGTAACAACAGAACGTTCTCCGGCGAGCCAAGGAGAACGCGGAGCCAATCGAAAGTCGCCACGGACGTTTCCAACCTCGGATCGAGAGCTGAAAGCTCGTGATCCGAGACGAAATCGTACGCACGTGTTGCCACCACTTTGGAGCTTGGATATCGGAAAGAAAGAAAAAAAAAAAAAAAACTATCGGAAAGATGTGAAACGAAGGCTTCTCTAGGCTAGTGGTAGTAGGAAAGTGCGCCAACGTACGCATGTCGAAACGCACGTGTAATGAGTTTTACATGGTTATATAGTTACATGCCTGATCGACGGTGGGAAAGAGTGTGATTGCAGAGAGCGTGAAACTCGCCGGAGAGAGCACTCGGGCAATCGCGTTGGCCAGGGTTAAACATAATTGCCACGGATTTTTATATCGATCCACCGTTTTGCCACGGTGTTCGCGCCGAGATTGAGCGCTCGTGTGATTGAAAGCCCCGGAGAGATAAATGGAGGCAGAAATTAGATAGCCGTTGCCTGCGTGAGCCACAGCTAATTGAAGGATTCTGTTTCTCTTTTTTTTTCTTTTTCTTTTTCTTTTTCTTTTTCTTTTTCTTTTTTCGCCCCGTCGTTTGCATGAGAAACGCGTACGGACTTTTAGATCTTTAGATCATTAACAGCCGGATGAAAAATAATGCGCGATATTACTTCCGCGCAGATTGAATCGTCGGCTGAACGATGAAATTCGAAATCGAAAAATTATATCGCATATTTTTTTTCTTCGCTCGTTGGTACCCCCGCTCGCGCTCGTTACGATCGAAAGAAGCACGAAAGTGGCCCTGTGGATGGAAAATATTGGCCGTAGACGAATTAGAAAGTTGTATTTAAATGATTTTCAAGGCTCCAGCGACACCGCGCTAGAGAGAGAGAGAGAGAGAGAGAGAGAGAGATAAAAAGGATCAGGATAATCGACACGGTTCGACCGGCCGGTTCGGGTTCGTAATCGGCAAGCGGTTTCGTTAAACGGTGCGCGACGTGCATGGTAATTAAGCAGCGTGGCGTAATCCGCTATAAAATCACAGATAAATCCAGCCTCCCCCCCTCCTCTCTGGTTGGTGTCAACGCGGCTTAAGAAACCGTGCAATCGCCCGCAACAATTATTTCGTGTCGCTCGAAATTAACGGCGACTCGCCGTGTGTATGTTTGTGTGTGTGTGTGTGTCGCTAAACGTTCAGCCAGTTGTAAAATATTTCCACCGAGATCAACTATTCCAAATCGAATCGCATCGAAATGCGTGGAAATGGCGAACCAGTCGCGGCGAAGCGAATTCAATCGAAATACGGCCGCCGTTTCAAACACGTTGAGAATTCCTCAATGACTCTCGCGCGGTGGAAATTCGAAATTTTCGTTCAGTTCGTGAAAATACCTCGCCGCAACGACCGCAATCGAAGGCAATCGCCTTCAAGCTCTTTTTTTTCTTTTTTTCTTTTTTTCTTTTTTTTTGATCGAAAGCAAAAATTTCTCCGGTGTTCTGGTGTTCAATCCTTTCGTTAATTACGCAAGCGTGTAGGAACACGACAGAAGCCAGGATATTTGCACCAGAAGCGATCGCCAGGGTTCAGGGACAATAGCCTGCGAGCGTTTATCGAGCCGATGCATCCCGATTTCCTAGTTCGGTCTAGAATCACACCGTGTAACGGTTCCTATCGCCGGCAGATTCTATTTCATCGGCGTGTATCGCTCCTGGACGATCGGTCGCCTCCGGTGCTTCGACAGCGGAGCGTTAAAGATCGACGAGCGCGATACCTTCCGTACAAGGAGCTCATAATCCGGCTAACCAAAGCCAGGGACGGTGGGACCGCGTCACACTTCGTCGTATCTCCGCGTGTCTCACCGCTCGATTTCCGCAATTTATCAATTACTCAATTTTTTCCAATGATTAATCGGCTGGCTCGGTGATCTACGCCGGTGGACGTCGAAGGAAGGAATTTAAATCGAGGATCTCGACTCGCGGGCGAACGACGGATAGAAAGACGTCGAGAGACGCGGCCTGACGGCGAACATTCGTCCACCGGTCGATCGTGCGCGTTGGATGGTGAGCGACGAGCGGATATCGACGATCGGACGCTAGTGTGCGCGATACGTGCCCGTGCCTCGACGATCCAGGCCACGATCCACGATGGCTCCGCCACGGAAACGAATAACGCACCGCGATTCGATCTATGGCCCTGTCCGTCCACGACTTCCTCTCGATAATCTTCAGACCGAGTGCGAGTCCTTCCGCAACATCGGATTTCAACGCTAGAAATATACACAATGCAATCGTCCAAAATCGACCGATTTTTTTTCGTACGATTTTGTAGACGTGAAACGATGTATTTTTCAGAGGTTTTCGACCGACTTTTTCGTCAAAGTGAATCGAAACTTTTGTACTCTATTTTGTTATCAAGTTTTTCTATTTTTTCTTTCTTTTCATGCTTGTTAGGAAAATTACGGAATGGAAAAGTAGACCCAGTGACAAACTATCGAAGTGTCAGTCAGATTTTTAATGAAATCTGGCTTAAATTTGAAATTAAGATTTGTATTTTGTTTTAGCAATCGTCGATAGGGTAAAAAAACTACGCTCAAAATTGAGGATATCTCGTCGAATATCTTGGGAATTACTGAAGATATACAGTTTTTCTGTGAATTGATGAAATTAATGTCTTTTAACGGCGAATTTAACGGTGTATATCATTTTGCGAAAAAAATCAATTGTTTAAACAACATTTTTCACGATTCTTTGATGGTTCTTCTTCAAGTAAATGTTAATACATTTTCTCGAATATTTATTTATGAAAAACGTACATTCGAACATAAATTACGGAACAAATTGGAATCTTGATTGCCAATCGTTGATTGAAATCCTTCTACCACGGACAATCGCGAGAACTGATTTTACAATCGACAGCAGCGTGTCAGAGTTTAATCTCATCTACCGGGTGCTACGAAACTTCTTACGAATCCAAAGATAATAAAAACACGAACCTAGGCATAACGGATCGGCAGATAAAATTGCTATTAGAAAAGAGAAAGCGATTTAAAAGGAATGTTCGGTGTCCCGAATATGCGGCGCGCATACACACTCGTCGAAATCACGTTTTCGCAATAAACTATCCCACAATAACCTAAACCAATCCGCGCTGGGGTGATAATAACAGGCTGTCGGGTAAGTTTGTGCGAAAGATGATGGACAGAGGATGGAGATTTGCCAGTTCCTCCAGATTTCTGCAACGCAACAGTTCTCCAGCTAGAAAATATCAGTCTGTGGTCTCTTTAGCTCGAACGATGTTGAACGTTCGAACCCGCGACTTTCTCTCTCGCGGGTTCTAATGAGAGCCATGTGACGAGTTCATTTCGAATTGCATGTTCGTTCTCATGCGAGAAGTCGAGATCTTACGAACCCAAGCAAAGAAAGAGAGAGAGAGAGAGAGAGAGAGAGAGAAATTGAGGAACGGAGGAATGATCAATTTCAAGGACTAGCGAAAACGAATAATGTATCGGTCGTTTAACACAAGATCTGATAGGAGCCGTGTTCGAAGGTGGTATATGAACCTGCCACGCTCTCCTGATATCGAGACATTCGGATTATGTAAATTAGTTCACACCGTTCCGGCCCCTCGTTTTCGCTTGAAAACGAAACCTTAAAAACTCGGGGGGAACTTGCTATCGTTCGGGTTTCGCGTTTGACAAATTTCAATACGTTGTTAACCAGAAGTTAACCACGTTAACTTGGATTGATTTCGCGATACGCAGCGTGACGTTTTCAACGGGCCATTTGGAACGATCTCGAGAGTTTACGAATTTATATTTTCAACAAGTTTTTGATTTCACGCAATTACTTGATAAAGAGACACGCTCGAGATTAGCACTTGGAGACTTATCCGATCGAAGTATCGAAAAATCACGATACCAATTCGTTTGCAACAAATTTCTATTTCGTCTATCGAGTCTTTTATCAGCGAAAAGTACCTGGACTTAATTACAAAAAGAAGGAAAAAAAGCAATCGATATTAATCATATGGAACTAAATTAGTGAGCCTAGTTGTACAATTATTAGAATATCGTGCGACTTATCCGATTCAATCATCAAGGGATCAATCAAGCTGCCGATTCGTTTCCAACAAACTTTCAAATCTGTTTCGCCGAATAAAAAATAACGATTTTCAGGGCGTGATCGATTAAACGGCGGTGATTAAATCGCGGCCCGATGTAACGTTATACGCGTATACGCACGCGGAAACAAGGAATACGCAGCGCCGGAGCATTGGGGCAGGGAGCGTGCGAGGCTGAAATTATTATAGCACTGCGGGCACGGTATCTCGACGTGGACGATACATACTTACGTGGCAATACGCCACACGATTCCTCGGTGTTGCGTGTGGGTGACCGGAGCGGGCACGAGCGAGCCACGTACACGTACACGCGCGAGCGTTAACGCGCCGAGAGGGCACACCCGCGCCCGAGGCACGCGCGCTCTCTGGCACACGCAATCTACGCTGCACGACTGCCAATCGTATTGGCGAGTCTTGGCCTCCACCGGATCAAGATCAAGAAAAAGCCGAGAGAAACACACATTTCTTTGTGAAATTTCCAGTGAAATTTCATTTCTTCCGACGAAGAAGGTTAAGCAAAATTACATTATTTTCACAGTAGATCGTTTGGAAAAATCTCAAGATTTCATTAATTGAGTAATCACTCGATAATGAAACACGTTCGAGACTTATTCGATTCAAATATCAAAAAAAAAATTCATTTGTAACAAATTTCTGTTCCGGTTACAATTACAGCGCGTTTATGGTCTTTGTGAAATTCAGATTCTAACGAAGGTTAAGCGAAATGACATTTTCATAGGAGATCGTTTGGAAAAATCTCAAGATTTCATTAATTGAGTAATCACTCGATAATGAAACACGTTCGAGACTTATTCGATTCAAATATCAAAAAAAAAATTCATTTGTAACAAATTTCTGTTCCGGTTACAATTACAGCGCGTTTATGGTCTTTGTGAAATTCAGATTCTAACGAAGGTTAAGCGAAATGACATTTTCATAGGAGATCGTTTGGAAAAATCTCGAAATTCCACGAATTTATAGTCGAGCACTTACTCGATGGAAAAACACGTTTGAGATTTTTTCGACTGAAATATCAAAAAAAAAAAAAAAAAAAAAATTCACTTGCAACAAAATTCTATTTCAACGAACAAAGGGGTTGAGAAACTTTCATTCAACACACGCACGATTAAAGATCTAATTAGACGAAAGAATTTTCGTGAAATTTTCGAATCGGTGACGATGTTTGCAACACATTGTACGACGGAGCCGAAAATATAAAGCAGCCGGCGGTCACGAATTATCGGAGCGCGAAGCCTTTCCGGAGCCACTTGCCCGTACGAGGTCGCAATATACGCGCGCGCGTAATTTATACCGTACGATTTCTATGATTTAGTGCGGCAGCTCGGGCCTTTCTTAAGTACCTTGTGCCCTGACGTGTAACCATTTGTTACGTTTCTAAAAGTGCCTGTGGAGCGTTGCGCCGCGTCGTTGCGCGTATTTATTAAAATAGCAGGTAGACGCAGGTAGACCTGCGTCGAACGACGAAGAAGTTCTTCAGCAAACTGGACAGAAGCGGGAGCAAGATGGAAATCGAAAGAAAGAAAAAAAAAAAGAAGAGAAAGACCTGGATAGACCAGAGTGGAAAAAGAACAGGAATAAATAAATATATATATATATATAGAGAGAGAGAGAGAGAGAGAGGGAGAGAGAGAGAGAGAGAAAGGGGGGAAATACGGCGTGGAGTGAGTTTCTTCTGTCTCTGACTCGGTGGTGGTGAGTTTATACTGGTAGTACTAGTCCCATTAGTAGTCGGCCCAGGGATCCGCTCGCGCTCATAAGTTAGCAACGAGGCTGCCGCTGTTGACTTGCTCTTTGAGTAAGTACTGCTCGGCTACTCCCCCGCGAGATAGCGAGGGCCTCGTGTTCGTCCAGCCTGTCGTTCCCTCTTCGCCCCGCGATCGTTCCGTCTCCCTTTCACTGGCCGCTCGATATCCAGATTTGCATCTCGTTTTCAGGCGTGTGCACCGGTGGCTGCAGTATGTCCTTCGCGTCTCGTCGCGAGGATATCTCTCTCCTTGCAACAGGAGAATAGGTGGCTTCTCTCTTTTCTTTCTTCCTCCCTCCTCTCCACTGCCCCTTTTTCATCTCCTTCGTTTCACCTCTTCCGTTCGGTATTTCATTTCTCGGCAATTTCAACGCAGAATATGTAGGATAGAATTTATTCGATACCTCGGATATTTCGGTACCGTGGTTATTCTAAATGTAAGCGGCGCTCCTGATCGGCCGAGGTCACGCCGACGATAACGAGGACGATCGGCTAGTTTGTTGCCACTCGTTTCCTCGTTACGATCGGCCAGATTGCCGGCGAATCGACCTTAAGTGGATTAGATCGCCTTTCTGACGCGATCGATTAAAGCTGACGCCAGGTCTGATCAACGTATGTGCAGGTGTGTTCGATCCATGGAAGTGACATTTTGAACAGAGACTTTAGGGGAGTTTATTTTAAACGTTGCCCTCCTGTGGCAAACCTCGGCAGGTTAAACTGTACAATTTTAATCCGAGGTGTTCAAATTTTTGGCAATCCCATCGCCAGATTTTTTTTTAGAAATTTCGGAATTTTCATTTTGCAAAAAAAAAAAAAGAAAAAGAAATCGCGATCACAGGTCCAACTGCACACACGTTGAAGCGTGAAAACGCATCCTTCCCTGGCGCCGGTTATCGGTCGATCGATAAATCATCTGAGGCAGCAGGCCACTTGACACGCGGTTTCTCCGGCCCCTTCGCTCGGCATCGGTGCCGATCGATCGCTCGCGTTCGGTAATTACATCGATTACATTCCAATTACGTGGCTGGTCTCGGGCGCCACCGATCGGGCGCGAGAGAGAAAAAAGAAAAGAAAATGTCCGCCAATGGACATGTTAATCGCCGAAGCTCCCACGTGTTCGTTCGTCGTACGAGATTGTTATTTCATCGACGAAGGGGAAAAAGAAAATTGACGTCTTGTTCAGAGTGTGGCGAGCGCCGGAGAATACTTGAATGTCTCTAATTGAATGTCGAGTGGTTACGCATCGGGTACAATGAGGCTTTCTAAACCGCGTGCGGTATTGCGAAACTTACCGATCTGCGTGACGTGTGAGTCGCACGTTGAACGATTTACGAGACACCGGGGCAACGAATATCGCGTTTTCCATGCTTATTCGTGAGATATTCGCGCCTCGCTACGCAAACGTATTAACACGTCGTAAAATGTTCATAAACTCGCTCTCACTCACTCTCTCTCTCTCTCTTCCTTTTGCTGTTTCGATCTTATTAAAATACATTTCTTTCATTTCTTTCATTTTCTCTTTTTCTCAATCTTCTCATTTTTCTCCCTTAATCTGGTAATCAATCACGATTGGAAAATATCTTTGTATTATAATTATAATAATCAGCGAGTTCGTATGTATCACTTCCTCCTTCCAAGCAGCTGTTCGTCTCGCCTCGTCTGATTTCCGATTTACATTCAATCAACTTATTTGAAAACGACCATTTCTCCCATTTAGTCTCGCCTCGGCCACGAACGATTATCTCGGGGCCACGCCTGTTAATAATCATCTCTCTTAAACGCTACTTAACGTATCAACAACGCCATTACTCGTGCACGACGTGTTACGCAAAATCGATATATTATTTTTCCCTGTTGTTGACCGGTTGTTAAATCGAAGGTGTCGCGACAACAGGCGGCGCTGAGTCCATTCCGAACCCGCCGCGGCTTCAACTTCCCTCTCGAAGAATTCCATTGACACCTGCAATTATCGCGCGAGTTTAATTACTCTGTTACGATGCAGGCGTTTCGCTCGAGATCGGAGGGAGAGGGGAACGAGTCCGTGGCCGATCATTCTTATCGATGATCATCGTACGTTACCGGTCAGCTCTCATTTTCTCGGATACGCCAACGCGCCAGGCGTTGTATTTAATTGCCGACCAATAAGTCGGATGCTTATTACCCCCGCTGCACTGGCGTTAAAATTGAAATCAATCTCGCTCGCGAGATCGATCGGACACGATCGCTGATTGGTCACGGGCGTCCGGCTAAATCGATTTGGTTTTTCGATTTCCGCGCGGGGCGGGGAAACTGGCTGGCTGCGCCGTGCGATTATTAGTCTCCGCGGTGAAAATAAAAAAAAAAAAAAAAAAAGAAGAAATCTTAGGCGGGAAATTATCGACTGTATAAAACGGCCGGCGATTAAAACGCGGTTGCTGCGAATGGATGGAATGAAATTCAGATCGTATCGAGCCATCGATTATTAAGTCGCTGATTTACATACACGCATTTACCTTCGCAGTGGACGTCGTCTGAAGCCCGAATGAACTCGGATCTCCCCCCCCCCACAAGCAGAGAGTTGATATACTCTTTTACAATTCGAAAGAATCCGTAAAATGTCTGTGGTAAAATAGTTGGTGAGATCTTCCCCCACAAGTGGAAAAATTCAGATATTCGTTTATCAATTGGAATTCAGGAAAGAATCCGCAAAACATCTCTAGTAAAATAGTTGCTGTCTGAAAGAAATGAGATCTTCCCCCACAACTGGAAAATACAGATATTTCTTTGCCAATTGGAATTCAGGAAAGAGTTCGTAAAATGTACCTAGTAAAAATTATTCTAGATAAATTATTCCGATCAATCATTTCAGTATAAATTTCCTCGGCCAGCTTAAGAACGACAGTATTATATATTTGAACGAGTTTGCTAGTACAATGTATTTGCTCGATCTTGCCTTCGGAGCCATGCTTTGCCCGACCGCTTTACGATTTATGATTTATGACATATTTATAGCCTTTTATTGAGTTTTTACAGACAACGAGTGTAATTACATCTCGCTGGATTTTTCTCCACTGTTACGAATCGAAGGCCCGTCGTCAAGAATCGTTCCGCGTATGAGTTTCTGGAAATACCTTCTGGAATAACGAACGATTGGTAAGCGAACAGTATCGATAAACCGGCGATCTTAATGTTCGATCGTTCAGCGAAACACTTAACGTCGCGGCGAACGGTTTAGAGCGGATAGAGCGGTTCAATTAATAGCGCGATAAATCCAGAGATCGACTGGTTTCGCGAACCGGAGGAGTCTCACAGTCGTACAGGTACCCATATTAAATACTCTGGCGCGTATAAATGTCGAACGGAGCACGGCGGAGAACGAACTTGAAGACACGAGAGTATCTGCACGCGCCACAATTCACGATGGAAAAACACGGTATCTCGAACCAGGCTGAATAGTGTGTTCGTGGCCTCGATATACCAAATAGATCGATGTGCGCGAAATATTAGAGCGGAGACGTTGTCAATTAATGATATCGTCGATTCAGGCCTCGATCGGTGAAATTCTTACACCTTTTTTCAATTGAAAATTCTCTGTTCGTATCGAGAATATTAAAATTTTACTTCGCTCTCGTTGAAAATTGAAACTCATTGAACGAACAAACATTAAAGTTAAAGCAACAGTCCTCTTGGGACTAAAACCGCCATTAAAATCGAACCGTCAATCTACAAGGTCTTATAAGTTATCGATCGAATCGTACGGTATTGTCAATTCAGATCGATGACATTCTTATTAAAAATTTTCTATTCCTGTAGAAATATTAAAACGAGAACTTTACTCTAATAAAAGTAACTCGTTGAATGAATAAAGGCTCGCAGCAACCCTTCTCGCAGTAACCAGCCATCATTAAAATCGAGAAGTCAAATTCCCTTGGAATATCGACAGAGTCGTATGATACCGTCAATTGAGATCTCGATCGATGATATTTTCATGTTGAACGATATATTTTCTTTCAACTCGTGCAACAACATTAAAACGGGATTTTACTCTAATAAAGGTAACTCGTTGAATGAATAGACGCTTGCAGCAACTTGTAACCCTTCTTGTAACCAGCCAGTATTAAAATCGGCGCGTCGATCAACAAGGTTCGTTAGAATATCGACGGAGTCGTATTGAGATACTTTTTTTCAATTAAAAATCGACTCTACTCTAAATTGACTAAAAGAAAAGAAAAAATATTAAAACGGGATTTTACTCTCGTTGGATCAACAAAGACCAAAGCTAAAGGCTGGCAAGCAGCCAGCATTGAAATCGTCGCGTCAATCTACAAGGTCCATTAGAATATCGACGGCATCGAATGTCGATCGAAGACGGAAATGTACGCGGTATCAGGGTACACACACGAGTACAAGAGTGCGTACATGGTGGCGCGGGAAGCGTAGAGCGTGGAGCGTGGAGCGTCATCGAACAGGCAGGCAAGCGAAGCAAGCTCAAAGAGGTTCGTGCTATCAATGAGAAGTGTTTTACAATGTAGAACCAGTAATGGCGCGTCGAGCAGGGCTCCGCACTGCGGGCGATACGCAACAAAACAATTACTAAATCCGCTTCGTTAGCCACCGGCGGGCTCTCCGGTTGCCAGCCGTTTCTCCGTTGCACGCCACCATAAGTTAAGCCGGCCGACTCTCGCGGCCGACTGTTCTCCGGCCGTGGAGAGCGTTCTCTCTGTTGCGTTGTTCACCGAGTGGTATCGAGTGAGCTGCCCCGGGGACTCGCGTAGCTAATAGGCTGCCTGTAATTTTAATTAGATCAACACCCGACACTGTATCCCCTTTCGAACCGTGTACCCGGACGATTTTTATCCGGCCGTCGACTTTTTACTCTTCCGGTTTCCAACGGGCGTACAACTCGCCGCCGTGGCTATGCTTCTATTTATACCGAAGCTGGATCGGCTAGAAATTAACGATGCGCTCGGCTATTGCCAGACGGGTGTTGCAGAAGATTGAAACATGCGAGGGTCGATCGGAGTGGTAAAAAGAGAGATGGTAGAGTCCAAAGAGACTTGAAAAAGTCTCGTTTAGGAAAACGTTTAGGGACGAGCTCGTTGATTTCAAACGTGTCGAGATACGCTCCAGATACCGATCCGTCGGAATCGTAATCACTGAAAGTCAATCGTCGCAGTCAGGCCGCTTGCAAGTTGCGCAATCGCGGAGTCTCGAAATTTCTAGAAAATTCTATACGCCATAATTGCCCAATTTCTAAGCGTCTGAACGTCTAGTCAAGACGTCGCCGATCCCATCGGACACGATCCCGGTTGTAAATCATTGCCCGTATTGTAATTCATCCGTTCGTTCAGAGGAACGTTTCATTTAGCGGGGAAACCGGCTACGTTTCCGCGTGCTTACGAGCAACGTATCGGTGGATTTATTTCGACAGAGCGGAGCGGCGGAGTGTTTGAGAGGCTGATTGGCGCGAAATCACGGCCAGGCAGAAAGAGCGCGCGGCGCACGGCACACGTGGACACGAAACGGGAAGAAAATCACGATGGCTGCGCGGGGAAACACACGGAGTGTTTCGGAGAGGAGAGAAAGAGAGAGAGAGAGAGAGAGAGAGAGAGAAACAGGCCGCGTATGGAGTTTTGTGCGGGCCGCCGATTACCGATACCGCGTAATTTATTGCTCCTTATTCGCGAAACGTGACGCCGGGCTCTCCGTCTCGTAAAGTGCTTCCAGTTCTGAGTCACGGGGCCCAGCAACCGGCGATTTTTGTCCAATCGGGAATGTCGATAGCTCTGTGGCGCGCGCTGCGGTGCCGCCGCGGCACCGTTCAACTCCAACGATCCGAGCCACGACCACGGTCTACCGCCGATCTGTTGGATACGCGTCCGTGCGGTCCAACACAGGCACGCGTGCCAGCTTAACACGGCCGATCGTCAGAGATAAAGATACAATAACTTTCTAATATTCGCCGAGGAATACGCTCCGATTCTACCGCGATCGCTGCCGATTTCATCTGTCGGTTCTGAGTGACGGTAATAATGGTTAAAAACTTGTCGAGCAAAGTACGAACCTTCTGAGGGGACATTGTACTTGAATCTATCTAACAGCTTGGGCTTCGTCTTTTTTATCACTTGCTGATATGTAATTATAACGTGTACATTTGGTGTTGCACGATCGCGATGTATAAATGGTATAGAACAGAGATGCCAAGAGGAATTCAGAAGAAGAAGTTTCTAAAGACAGTCCTAAATCAACTCGATAATTCGCACGAATTACTTAGTGCTTCTTACGAAAGTTTAAAATGGCGGAGGATATTATTTTCCCAATGATTGAAACTATTTAGGTATCATTAACTCTGTCCTAGCAAACTCGCAATGCACGTTGATGATTGGTCTAAATGAAATGATATCAGACACGTTCAAGAAAGATATGATCAACAAAATTTCGTGTTAAACGTTACCCATTTGAATGATTACTTCCAATGCTGTGCCATTTTATTTAAAGCGATGATCCTTCGTAAATAAATTAGATGGTATAAAGAAGAAAAAGTTTGTCGACGGCAAAAGGACATTTAATTTAATCAGGACATTTGCAAAATGGCACGTTTTATTGGACTTGAACTTGGCCATTGTCCGTGCATCGGAAATGTTTGCCCAAATTTTTCAAATTTCTTCTGTACGACGAATAGTTCACCGCCAATAAATTGCGTCTTTCTTGGCAAGAAAGAGCGAGTGTAATAAACCGATCGAACCGCGCGCAGGTTTCAACGGTTCAGCCGTGGATCGAGGAACATCGCGCGAGTATCGTTCACGAGACGTCGATGAAAGAGGAATAAGGCAGCAACACACGTGACTGGCAAGAAGCGAAATCTCCACCGAGTCCGAGATACGTAGGTACACATAGGTGTGCATACGTGAGAGGGACGATCGGTAGGCATCGCTATTTGTCGAGATAGGTATCTGGATGGCTATAGCGAGATATTAGAGTCAGAAGTGAGGAGTCTGGCGGTCGATGGAAGACCCTGAACCCTGTAAATCCTCCTCCTCTTCCTCCTCCTCCTCCTCCTCCTTCTTCTTCTTCTTCTTCTTCTTCTTCTTCTTCTTCTTCTTCTTCTTCTTCTTCTTCTTTCTCGTTCGCTTTCTCCTCGTCTTTCGCTCGCGAAGCGGGAAACCGGGAGTTGTCGATGGCGAAAGCTGCGAAAGACGAAAAGCCGTCGCGTGGCTATCGATTATCGATCCCAGCGGCACGCACGAGGTTACCCCACGCTATAAACTACAACTCCAACTCGTGCTAGTATGCATGGCTACGTTGTACGGTTTCTCCTTTCTTCTTTCTTCATTCGCGAGCTTCCTGTCCCGTGGCAGGTCGACCGTGATTCACTGACGTTAGACGAAACGATTTCTGCTCGAGCTATGACACGTGTCGTAAGTCTGCAGCCACCGTTCGATCTCGATTTACTATCGGCGGATCGATTTGCGGACCTTTTGTCAGCCAACGTTATAGACAATCTTTGATTTTGTTATCTGTTGCACAATATCTTTTACTAAAAAGTCAAGTTTTCTCTTTTTCTTTTCGTTTCTGATAAAATACTTTATTTCTGACTAAAAATACTTCGCCATTAATGGACGAAAAACTTCTTTCAGTTGTTAGACGCTAAATAACCAAAGTTATGCGAAGAATTCTCGATTTCACTTTCTACGCTCGGCCGCAATCTCGCTTGAAGCGGCATCGAGTGCTACATTGCATCGGGATAAAAGGCAATATTTTGCAAGTTATCGCATCGGCTGAAAAGAGAGACGAGGGCAGGGAAATGGCGCCTGTGCGTTTACGCAGCCGCGTGTGTACGCCTTTGTCGTTGGCGCCACGTTGACCATCGATCCACCGCGGAACCGATAATTTACTATTGCGCGCGAATAGCAATATAGACAATAATACCGGGCCGTGACGTTCGTATATACGTATGTATATATATATATATATATATATATATATATATATATATCGCGGTGAACCCATTGTGAGGGGCTGACAGCCTCTCGATCCGTGTCTGTTATCGATAAACGTCGCTCGAGCACGACGCTCGATGTCGAGGAACGCGTCGAGACGACGCTTGACACCGAGTGTGTGGAAAGTGAGTTTATGCTGATTTATCAGCTCGTACGCCGAGAGAGAGAAAGAGAGAAAGATTGAAAAGCTTCCGTCTGTTCGAGCTCTCGGGCTGCAACTGACGAAGGCGAAGTTGTTCTCCAATGGCCGATATTTGTCAGCGTTTGATTGCGGGGTTCGCTGGTAAATTTTACTTTACAGATCCTGCACGTGGGTTGATGCTTTACGGCGCGTTCTTGTTGATCTACTAAAAATCGATTTCTTTTCTCGACTCGGTGGAGTACGCGTTCTCGACGCCGTTTATCGTCGTTTGTCAATCGTCGTCTGTCGTTTGCCCACAGCTTCGTATTTTATCGACAGAAGCTTGAATTTGTTGTGTACAATTTTGTGGAAAAACAAAAAATGGGAAACTCAGGGACGAGGGGGGAGAGGAGGGAGGGGGGGGGTTCCACGCTTGTTTCTCGTAATTTCTACATCTCTTTAAAGAGAAGGCTGAGCGCACGAGCGAGGGAAGAAATACAAGGCAGCAGGCTTGATTTACGTGGCGTCGTCGAGTGACTCGTGTAACGAGGCACAGAAATGATTAATTCCGTGGTAATTACCGGTTAGTTGGTTAAAATTACTCGGCCGGCTCGGAAACCTTCCGCTCTCAACAGGGACCAGAGATTTGTGCGTCTGGACGATGCGACGTATAATTCAACGGTGCCGGAGTTGGATCCTTCCTAACGTCCACACAGACGACAACGACGAAAAAAGAAAAACAAAAAAAAAAAAAAAGAATAAAAGATCATTAATAATCCTGTTTTCAGTAAATTTCACCAACTAATCGGTGAAATATCAAAAATCATGTTTCTGTTGCCTCTCGAGAGTAGAGATTGAAACGGAATTACTCGCATCGAGACAAGATATTGCCGAGAATGAAATTTCGTGGTGGTCGTGTTCCAATTTGGCCTGCGATTTCGACGCGTGTCGATTTCGCGGCAAAAAACTGAAGAAGAAAACGATCAGGGGAAATCGTAAACTCGACCAAGTGGAGTTAGCTGTGTGCAAAGTTGTGGACAGAGGTGGGTAGCTCGAGTATCAGACGAGTGGGTGCAATTCATCACGAGGCTGCGAACACGTTATAAGTCTCTCATCGCAGTGACATCCATCACGAGGGAGCCACTCTGTCTCTCCTCGTTTTTCTTCCTTTCCCCTCTTTCTATCTCTTGTTTACGCAAACGCGAGCGTAGAAAACCGCGCGGAGTCGTTCCCGTTCGCGGAGAAATTTTTTTTTTTTTTTTTTCTTCACGCCCCGAGTTCGAATTCGAGGACTCTGAGACACGTAGCGAAGGCAGGTGTAGCCGAACGATCGTCGTGGGAGTCCCCGATCTTGGAAACGTTCACGATCTATCCAGCTTGGGGGATGTTCCAATGGTTCCGTGGTTTATTTATGTTCGATGGCGAGACATCGCGAAAATCAACGATGACCTTTCCCACAATGTACGTGCCGGGAATCTAAGCGAGAGTGTGTCTAGCGTGTGTTTCCCACAGGTGAGTCTTAGGCGAATCGTCCCCACGCTCGCTCCCCCATGGACCGACAGCATATGCTACCCTGCTTTCCCCTCCTTCGTCGATTTCGACTCTCTTTTGGCAAATGGGAGATCGAGTATCCTCCTCTCATTTTCATCAAGCGCTTTTTGACCGGAACTTAGAGCAACGCACGCCCATCGCTGGCTGCAATGGTTTTTCTCCGTGTAACGAATTCACGGTGTGAATTTCAGCCCTGCAAAGTCGCAATTTGCAAGCAGGTATTGTTGCGCGATACGAATCTTTCGCGCGGATACCGTGTCATTAGATTTTATTGCGACTTACGTGCTTCGTTGCAATGAATAACGCGCATTTTATTGAATTCAGAACAATATAATTACGCGGCTCGGTTACGAGCCTCACACGAGGCACGGCGACAGAACGTGTGTTTAGCGAGGTTTAACGTTAGTTTCGCAATCACCCGAGACGAACGCGAGAACGAACGCGAGGATATTGTCTTCGCGCGTTCGCTTGCCGAGGAGATAATTGAATATAGGTTAACGATCCTCGTAATATATTATTAAATAGCCTTCTCGCATTATCGCGGCTTTTCAACGTGTTGCACACGCGTGCCGTAAGTTTGCTTCACAAGGATTCGGTTAAGTTCAACCTATACACTTCCCATAAATATCCCATTATTACGTTGGATTACTTTACAAATCTTCGATGTCTCTGAAACGGAGACACGAGCAAATTTCTTTTTCTTTTCTTTTTTTCCTTTTTTTTTTATCATTGTTCATCTTGGTTTTTAGTTTGAATAGATCCCCACCATTAAAGTCTCTCTCTCTCTCTCTCTCTCTGCTCTTTTGAGGCAACACCTACAGTTGCACCGGCTAACAAGAATTCAGAGAAGCGGCCCGATGAGAGACAATCGAGACAGCCTCGTGACGACCAATCGGCGCTGATTTGCAGACAATAGTCGCGAAAAAGGGTATGGCCGGTATCGCGTGTGTCGCGACAATGGACACGTGGCCATCGCGTGCTGCGGATGACAGTTGACTCTGCGTCAGGACACGTGACAGGACAAACGAGGACCGAGCGGAACGCGCCGCGCTCTCCTGAACGCAAATTATCTGCGGAAAACGTCAGCAACAGCGACATTAGCGAGGATTCGTATCGCTTGCACGATCGTAGACCAGTGTCCAGCCTCCTCCTGTTCGAGCGATATTTGACGACGTTGCGAGATGATCTACTTCACGCGACTCTGAGCCAAATGATTCATAGTCACGTGATGGATCGTAAGTGGCGCGCAATCGTTCTCAAAACAGCTGACAGCTCGCAGAAAACCGTAGAAAACAATTTCAGATAATTCCATCCGGTGATAACGTCCTCGGCAATTACTCGAAAAAACGCTATAAACGCGTTTCTCTCGCGTCTTCGTCATCGATCGCGAATCTCATTTTTCCCACGTGCGCCGACTGCAGTGCGCAGATTGTATCTATCTCGCGCAACTAGCGTGACTCTCGAATTTTCTCGTAAACGGCCGTAATTTGATTTACGACATCGTAAAGAGTCCGCGGCGATCGTTACTATAAATTATATCGAGAAGCTTGAACGGCGGCGCCATAACGATCTCTCGCTTCCTACTTGAAAACGATCGATTGGCAACGATTGATCCTCCATGCGAAAAGAAGAAAGAGAAAAGAGAGAAAAAAAGGGAAACCAAAGGATCCGAATGAAGGTAAAATTATCGACGATTCCGATTGTCGAGTCAAAGGAAAACGTAAATAAAAGTATGATACGTTAAATCATCTTTTTTTTCCTCTCTCTCTCTCTCTCTCTCTCTTTTTCTCCCTTCTGGCAGGAATGTGTATGTTTCTTTGAATACGATTGGAGAGACATTGGGACTCGAGTGCACGTCGTATTTATTTCTACGCTTACTTAAGTTTTCGTAATTTATTATCCGTAGTTTCTTAGTTAGATATATATATATATATATATATATATATAGAGAGAGAGAGAGAGAGAGAGAGAGAGAGTACGTATTCTATTTTCCCGTTTGGCAGGAATCAAAAACATCGAACAAACACATACCATGTGTTTGTTTCTTTGATTGTTTCGACTTATAACCAAGGGAAAATATAATACGCCACTATACGTAACTAAGAAACTACGGATAATAAATTATAAAAACTTAAAGTAAGTGTATAAATACGTTCCCCGTTCGGCTATCTTATCGCGGGGAATCGTCGAACGAAGGAGGAACACCGGCCATTAAGACGTCGTTTAACAACGACGTCCCTCGAACCGTCCGACACGTACGTCGACTGGCGTTTTTTAATTAATACGGCTTCATTAGCGCCTGTACGATATAATATACCGGTGATCGGCTAGCGCCGCTTGGCTGTCTCACGACGCGTCGCGCCGGTTCAATGCTATCGCCGCGAGATTTCGCGATCGAGTATCGATATACCCCCCATTAGCCGGTCGTTATGAGATCGCTCGCGTAACCAGCTTTAATTAATCCCGAGATATGACCCAGTTCCTGTGGGCGTACAATCGAGCCGAACCGCTCGTCTACTGTTGCCCGACGACTGCTTCATTTAATTGAAAATAAACCACGGACATGGTAATTCGTGGAAATTTCGAGGAAAATTGGAGCGTCTGATTGGAACAAGCTTTGTGGACAGCGTAACGTACTTGATGGATAATCAGAAAGTGCTTGTCCACATGCGAGAGTACGCGTTGCAGTTTCTCTCTTATTTTTCGTTGTTTCATAAAATATTCGTACGTGGGTGGTACGCACTGGTTTTTACCAGAGTTCAATTCAGAAGAGAAACACACCAGAATGATCGAGAGCGGGGAAAAATGTCGGGAAATCTCGTTTCACCTATTACAGCAACAGTTGCCTGACATTTGGTGATCATTTTTGCGCGATCGCGGCCCGCTACGCAACAATGTACCAATTTTTCACGATTCAGGTTTTCTAATTAACCCGGCTTGATCGACACACAAGCACCACGGTCGCATTCTGTTGCTCTCTCCGATCGACGCTGTCTGCCGGCGTACTTGCCGATCGCGTATCCGATATATACGTGCTGCACGGCAATCGTTTCGAGATCGATCGTAACACACACACGTATGCACACGCACACACACACACACACACACGCGCACATACACACGAGCGCGCGCGTGATCCAGGCTAATTAACCCGATAATATGACCCAGTTTGTTGCCGGCCCTTTTCCAACGTGTCCTGCGGCGCCTCGGCCAACGCGTTCACTCTCTTGCATAAAACCTCGTCTACACCAACCAACTCGTGTTCGGATTTGCATACGATTGATAACCGAGTGTTCCCTCGAACGATCTCTTTTGCAATTAAATATTTTACGTTAGGAGCATAGGCGGTGTGTGTATATGTGTGTGTGTGTGTGTGTGTGTGTGTGTGTTTCGCGTGCATATGTTATTTCCCTGGCGTTTGATTAATTACGGGACCGGGAGGGTAAAAATGTAATTAATGGTCGATATTAGCAAGCGTATAATACAGGTAGGTATCTAATTTAAGAAGATAGTCCCCCTGGCGTCGTAAATCGTTTTATATTGTAGTATGTAAATCGGCGCCGGTGACGATAAAATCGAGATTAATTCGAGGGAAACTTTTCAAGGCGAGCGTGGACGTGGCTTTACCCCGTGGCATCGCAGGCACAGCCTGGTTCGTTTCGTTAGAGGTCGATCATCGACACAGTGGTAACACAGCGCACATAGAAACCGTCCGGCAGCATTGCCGGACAGCTGCTAACGAGCTGAATTAATTTATGTTCATTGAATTCTCTTCTGGCAGAACCGCTTTTCGAGAAGTCATAATAAGAGCACCGCGGGCCATTTCGATTATTTAGTGTCCGCCTCGTCTCTCTCTCTCTCTCTCTCTCTCATTCTCTCGTCTCTTCCCGTATCACGGATCGACGACAGGCGCACAGAGAAATGTTCCATCCGAAGAAGAACTTTATCAATTTGCTCACACCGAGATTTCTTTAACCAAATTGGTCAGAATGACCAATTTATAATTTTCGTTAGAATACTTTGTAGACGATTTTTTTTTTTTTTTTAGAACAACATATTTTTAGAAAATTTGTAAAATATACAAACGAAAACTTGTATTATAAAGTTTCTCTAATTCCTTTGACTTCAACGTCTCTCAAAGTTTCATGCTTCGATCATCGAAGTAGGTATTTCTAGCATTGAGGATCTTCGGTTGATCTATAAATTTCAGTCACTTTTTATCCATTTTCTTTCTCGTTCTCTTAATAATAATAAAAAAAAACACTTAATAAATAAAACACGTGTCAACTCGACGTGTATCAAGGATAGTAAGTATCGAGCCCATTGGGACACTTTAGTTCCCACAGGCCCAGGTTCGCATAAATCGCCAGTGTTCGTCGAACGCGTAGCATATTGCCGTTGTTGACAAAGGCGATGGGGGGTCCGGTGGGCCCGTATCATCCCCATGCTAAAGAGCAATCACCCACCGCCAGTCCACCTTCGCAGGCTGGGAAACCATGACCACCATCTCATTACCGGTTCCCATGGGTACGCGTGCATACGTGGGGCTGCGTGTGCCACAGGTCCTCGATGCTGCTGGGGTGCATCGAATTATGTAATTGCGACGCTGACTATCGTTGCTTGGTGACCATGCACAGAGCGCAGAGCTGCTCCTGATTCTTGCGTGTGAACGATTTTCGATGGTTTCTTGTTTCAGGGGCAAGGGGTCGAGTAATTAGGGTTCTAAAATAAAAAAAAAAAAAAAATGCGATAACGAAGAGTCGTCCTCTTCGAAAACGTAATTTCGGAGCATTGTTACACGGCACGTACAGTTAACGAGTTTAGTATAATTTAGTATAGCAGGGATAGCGGTAACATCTTCTCAAGTGAGCTTCGACGCGCCAGTAAATTATTTTAACAACACAAGAAACGTGTTTATAAATAGCGAACAATGCGCGAGGGATCGTGAAATATTGCACGAATATAGCGTGGTGCGAAGTTTGCCGATTTTTCCGGCAAGTTCTTGCACGAAAAAACTGACGAATAAATATCCCTTTCTCGGATCGAAACAAACAATCCACGCTGCACAAGCGTAGATAATGAAGAGCGTGCGCGTGCTTGCACGCTTCTCGTTTCATCGCCGGTTCACGGTTCCTTGATTCGGCTGGAACCGGTGGTTCCTTATCTTGGTCCTATTGTTTGCCGATAGGTTCAGCAGGGATCACGCGCATGTCGGCACGTGGCGAGAAGTGGCTGGATTCGCAGTAATTCAATTCCGACCGCGCGCATCGCCGGTGAACGAAGCTCGGAAAGAATCGCGGCAAATGAGAGCGAAGAAGTGGAAGAGATCCCTCTGCGAAAGATATTTCGTGGGTATTGTGTTTGCATTTATCGGGCCCGGAGAATCACGGAAACGTAACTGTACATCCGCTATCGAGAGACACGCGACCGCGCTGCACGTGCATCCGCGCGACGCATCCAGTCATTTTTTTGGATGCTGCAAGAGACTGCGAATATTGCCGACACATTGTAATCGTCTTCTACTTTAAAGTCTACCCTTTAACCTCTTGATCAGCGCCAATCCTTATACCCTAAATAAAAGCGAAATTAATTTCGATTTCTTAACAGTGACATGTAGAGACATTTTCTATCACTAAAAAAATCGAAAAAAAAAAATATATATATATATATTCCTTCTTGATTTTGGATTTATTCGAAAGAAAAGGCAAGAAACAAAATTCGCGCGCGAAAACTGTAAAATTCCACTCTGCCCAACTATTTACTTTCAAAGCATACCACACCATAAATAAATATCAGTTTCATCGTGTACAATATATATGTGTGTATTTTTTAGACTATAAATTTATAACACTCCAAATTTCACAAACATGCATATAACTTTTTTAATTTTTTTAATATTTAGTATTTGATCTATTGTGTGGCAACCCTAATGAAAATCAAGTGTTCTTTTTTTTGTGCAAATTATATCCTAATTGATTGTGGCTCACCAATTTACAAGTAAAAAATATTTAAATTATTTAGTTATTAGTAAAAGTACATTCTTCTTAAAATTGAAAATACGCGGCGATCAAGAGGTTGTTAACCCATTAGAGACGGATTACACACCATGTGCGCAATGCATTTCCAAAAAGACGAGTTTGTACCAATTTTGAACTTCAGTTGTCAGTTATTAACGAGGATAAGATCGTTTCGAGATGAAGTGAAGCTTAAAAGAAAGAGCGGCTTTAGCGCCCTTAAAGCCTGTCACATAGAGTATATCTGACTTCATTTCTGTAAGGAAATAAAACTTGACACCCTTTCATGTATGTTTGCTTTATTTTTATTCCTGTTAATTTTTTATGGACAGAATTGATTGGTGATAACTATAGTTTTATTAACTACTTTTATTTTCCTCACAATCCCGCTTGTCCATCATCTGTGTCTCAACAACCTTAACACCTCACTCATTTGGAGCTTCTACAACCGATGACACATTGCTCGTAAATTTATCTCTCTCCCTAATCACGTGACACCCCCCTCCAAGTTCCTGATCGAGAGCTTGACGCGTTTTCGTTGCACATTTCGTTATATTTTTTGCCCGAATATACCCCCGGTAAAACATATTCTATGTTAAAAGACGAGTTCGTACCGATCTTGAACTTAAGTTATCAGTCATTAGCGAGGACAAGATCGTTTCGAGATGAAGTGAAGCTTAAAAAAAAAAAAGAAAATCTTCCGCCCCCGGGGATCGTCCTTGAAATAATTCTTCGTCTCGAATTGGTTAAAGGGTCTGCGCCACTAATTTTCTCAGAAAGCCTCCCCTTCTTCGTTTGTCTACTATAACTGCATAAAGATTCTCTGCCCGATCAGCACCAGTGCAAAACTGTACGAATGCCTCTCGCTACCACGATCTGTCCTGTCGCGTTGCAACAATAAACAGAACTGCTTTCGGAACCAGTTCCCTTGACTTCTGTCGGCGCGTTCGCAGCAGAATTCGTATTATATGAATTATACCCTGGCTGCCGGTTCGTCGTGTACACAGAAGGACCGGCAGCCTCGCCATGAAATTTCGATTGACCGGCGCGAGGGGGATAGGGAACAGGTTCCCTCTGGCTCTGTACGAAAAACAGCGTGTCGAGATCCCTCGGATCGTCAGCCGTCAGCTATTTGAGGATGAGACGGAGATGACGTGCACGATGCGCCCGGGGATCTCCCCCGTAACACGAGCTATACCTCTCGCTAATAAAGTTTGACAGTCGGTCAAACCAACGCCCCACGGGAACACCGTGTATACCTTTCCCACACGCGACTCCGCACACGGGATTCCGAGTGCTCATTATTGCTTTTAAGGCGGGCGCACAATGAGCGCGCGGCGGGCCGCATATGCCGCGCGACACTCTCCTCTCTCTGCAAACTGCCCCTGAAATCGAATCCAAACCGGGCCCTTGGGGGACGTTCCTTTAATTTCGAACGCTGTTGGCCACGATAATGGCCAACGTTCGTGGTGAAAAAAGAGTGGTAAAAAAAAAAAGGAAGAAAGATGGCCTAATTGAACGTTCCTACGTCTCGTTCGAAGTAATTTGACACTTGATATCATCCGGTGTTCGGTGAACTTGTGAACAGTCGAATTCCCAATGGAACGAGATGTTTGGGATATTTATGCACGACGGATTGCTGAAGCTGGCCGAGACTTAAGAATGCATTTGAGAGACAATGTTCGAACAATAATTTCTTGATTTGGAAATGTCACGGTATTGCCAGCGGGTGTGGAAACCCTAACGTAGAGTAGTTTACGACCGATCACTAATTGTACTACGCATAACTGTACACTAATCTTCTTCTCATTGTTAATGATAGTTGTTCCTAAAGTTTATAAGTTCCTGTTCATAAAAGTATTATATAAAGTAAGTACGAACGAGAGAAATAAGGATTCGATGGTCGTGACAGAGCTCAATGTTGTTGCAATAAATCAACGTAGCTCGTAAATCATCCGATTAAAATACATCTTTGTTGTCGCGTTGGCAGTTGAAGATTTGCCAGAACCAATCCCATCAGTGTTCAGCGATGAAATAATCCCTGAACGACGATTATATAAGCTATTTTGATTTCTATTCCAAAAATCGAAATCCAAACCCTCTCTCTCTCTCTCTTTCAATTCGGAGCACCGCTCGCTTGCACCCTAATTGGAAGCCGAGCGCAGCGCGGCTGAAATCGCAATTCGCACGTCACGCCGAACGTTTCCCTGGCATAAAAATCGGTACGACGTCTGGCAAATGACGCGGGATAAATTCTCGTAGGAAAAGGGCGAGGCTGCGCGTCTCGTGGAACAGGCACTTAGTTCAATCGTCTAGAAATCCTCTATGACGCACATCCGCCGGTGAATCAGATGACGGCGTGCCTCTCGTACGAATCTACGCGAATCTTTCTCTCTGTTTCTCTTTGTGTGTGTGTGTGTGTATGAGAGAGAGAGAGAGAGAGAGAACCACTCGTACCAATCGGAAGCTGGTTGTTCTACGCCTCAGCCCCGGCTCTCCCTCGCAGTCTGGACTGCAGGGTGGCTGATAGATTAACTGCGATTCACTTTGCAGGCTTGCACGCACGCCTCGCGTACGGTTCGCGATCACACGCCGGAAGTCGATATTGGCGAGGTCGTTTCATTCAATTCCTTTTGATGCGACGGACCTTTCCCGGTAGCCACCCACTGGGCTGCTTAATAAACTAGTTTCGTTGCATACCTTTTTTGCACGTATACGCGGCGCGATACGAGTGGCACTCGCTCGCGGTTATAAATTATCGCGCGATTGCGTTACGTCGAACGGTTTTACCGCAGGAGAACTTTTTCTCCTGCTCGCGGGAGGACGCAGGCGGCTTCGAAGACGGTTTCAAAAGAACGCACGTTCCATCCAGTACGTTCTTAGCTCTCTATCTCACTGCGATCTAAAACAGTGAGCCGAGTCATAGAAAGGTGGATGGCTGTACGAAACGTCGATTGAAAAATCTCCACGAAGGTACTCGATTATTAATACAAAATCCTTTCGTCGTGGAAGTCGATCGAAATTCTTCGTACAAATATCAGATCAATCTCAACGAAGATTCCACCAAGGAAGAACCAAGAGGAGACAATTGAATGTACGTGCGAAACACTCTACTGCAAACGGTCAACGTTTCCCAACAGCCAAGGATGTCGAAAGTGTGTTTTCGTCAGTCAGTAGAAACAAACGGGTAGCACAATGGCTGACAACCGGGAGATCTAAACGGCAGTGTTCTATTATGTCATCAGTCGGACAAAGCGGTATTAGGACCGGTCGCAAATAGGGGTGCAATAAATCTCGCCCGAGCGAAGGGACGAGCGAACTGGTGGCGCGGGGAGAGGGATGCTCGGAGAGTCGGTGGAAACGGTTTTTCGTAAAATCACACGGGCTGGTGCACGATGCAGGTCTCTGAAAGTGGCACGTGACCTCACGAGCGTGGGACTGGTGCATCATCGTGCTCGATCGTTAAGGTTCACCGTGAGAGGGAGGCGGCCGATGATATTGGCACGAGGCATATTGAGCCAGGCATCTCCCCCTCACCCCACCTCCCCCCTCCCCGATTGATGTTTCCACCCTGATGGCGACGTGGGAAGGGTGGTAGGTTTTTACCAAAACCGGTCCACAAGCATTATCGAGTCTTTGCTCTCGCGTTTTGCGTCGGCACCGGCATGGGAAATATCGAGGAGGGTCAAACGCTCGTGAATATTATTCGAAAACACTCGTCCATCTTCGTGTGACACGGCTACTCGATTGTTTGGCGACACTGGTAAAACACGTCCACTTATTATTTTCTGTAGACTGACCTTCTATCGTGACAATTAGCTTTCCTAAGAAGGAGACTAAAGAATAATTTCTCTCAGCGATTTCACCCCATCGCTTCGTTTAAAGTGACGCGGCACGATCGAAACGAATCTTCGGAAATGACGGGGTGAGATTCGTCTTACGAGGGACTACCTGCATGTTTACCTGATGTTGGACGAGTTTAATCCGTTTTCGAGATCGTCCGAATGGAAACTGGGCCCGCATAGGCCCAGGTGTGGTCCACCACAAATGCGGTTCGACTGCGGACGACGGATTAGGAGATAACGATCGACCCGTATCGTCTGATTGGACGAAATTGAGCGAAACACGCTTCGCTAATAAAGGTGAATGAAACGAGCGCGCAATTATGTGGGAGATAAGGTAGCTTCCAGGAAACTTGCAGCAATTGATATTAATGGGCGATCGAGGAATTTCAAGTTCTTTTCCCCTGGCGGAGGGTAGACGTTTAGATTTCTTGGAACCCAACTATCTCGAAGATCTCGTCAAATCCAAAAACTTTATTCGACTTATTTTTCTACGAAATGCAGTCTAACAGATTCGAATGTACACCTGAATCTTTGTCGGAATTCAATACTTTTTCCAATAGGCATGATACAGTTGTTCGATCTCGTGAAATCGAACGATTTTATTCGACTTATTTTCCGATACTCTTTCCAATAGAGATAGAATACGACCCGAGGCTAGTCGAAACATGGCGATTCATGTAAGAATGAAAAGAGTTCTTTGTATAATGAACCTGGTTGACGGGAGTAAAAATGTGCACGATGCTATCTTGACGTACGACAATTAATTAGAAGGAACAGCCGCGGTGTACTAATGACGCGTGAATGATTCGGACCAATCAGTAGTTGAGAATCGCATCCGCGATGGCCGTTGATTGATAGTGCGCGATGCGGAAATCGTGGCTCGAGCAGTTTGCGAAAAAATCCCGTCTGTGTGCGAAACAGTGTACTTTATATCCTGGCGTTTCATCACTTCCTTCGCCAATTGGAGAGCCAAACGCCATCGTGACCGAGGTAATCGAGTGAATTATTTGATCAGAATTGTTCCGCGAATCACCTCATTTCGAGGCTGAACGCGAGACGAGGTCAAAGGATAGGGTAGATCACGAATACTTGTGCAAATTTACATTATATATATATGTGATCGAATCACACCGAGATACTAGACGAGTATGCGTGAGATTGCTCTAGAACAACGTTGGCAAATAGAACATGGTACGCAAGAGATTTTCTACGGCATCCAAAAAATCATATAAAAAAAATTATGTAATAAACTTTAACTTTATGTAACAAACTTTTTTTAAGCTTGTATTTTTTAAATTTCCAATAGCATATAATGACGTTTGGAAGACGTCATACGTTTCCTAAGGACTATAAATTATTAATTTGTTCTTTCATCATTTTTTTATTAATTTTCTTTACAAGCGTTGCGTTCATTTGACATTTCTCAGTACAAGTATAAGAGTATAAAAGTTGTCAAGTTTACACAAATGTTAAAAAATGAAAAATATATGTCATTTTTTGGTTATATCGAATTTTATTTAATTCGTACGTTAAGGGGTTAATGTAGCACTAAAACCCTTCACAGACTTTGCAACGATTTTATTTCAAAAATCTTTCAAAATTTTCCGCCAAGTTGGCCTTGCATTCATATTTTATATGCATGCATTAAAAATTTGGCTAAAAATTCAAATTTATTACAACATTAACTTTTATATTTTATATTTTGTACTGTTTCTTTATATTCAATAAATGTAATAATTACATGAATATTACGCAATATGTTTATTTATATATAATAAATATTAGATCACTGGCACGGGAAGAAAATTGAAATAAACTTCCATCTAAATTTGGCACAACGATCAAATCTTATTTGCCATCCCTGCTCTAGAAAGTGAATTTTCAGAAAAAAAAAGAAAAGAAAAATGAAATAAAGATTGATAGATCCTTTCCTCCGATCTTGCGTCAGCGTCGCTAATGCGAGCTAAGGCCCTTTTAAATTCGATTAAACAGTCGGCGCTGAAGACGTTAAAGAAACGATCGAAACGATCGGCCGAGGAAAAATCGCCGATAACGAGGGGCCATTTATCCCATTCACCACGACACCTTTTGACTTTCATTAAGCTCTGCCCCTTTAGAAAATAAACGCGCAATTGAACAAAAATTAACAGCAATTAATAGCGGCCGCGTTCAGCGCAGCTGTTTCCTTTGCCTAACGTTGTTGCCGACGTTATAATTTAGTGGTTCGTAACATTCCCGAGTAAATTCCCTCTACGGACTGGTATCTGTAATTTATTGCGGCTGTTACTCATTCCGTTTCAGAGAATTTAATTCGATAGACGAGCGCACTTCTGCACTCCTCGGATCAACGCTCCGCGTGTTGATCGGTGGAGCTTTTCCACCTGACGACGTTTGCTCCGATGACTTGTGTATCTTGCAATGACGCGAACAGAATGAGAGGAAGAAGAGAGAGAGAGAGAGAGAGAGAAAAATGAAAGATGAACCGTAACGCGGACAACCAGGTTGCACAGGCGGCATTTTCTACACTGTCGCAACCAACACTCCCACGCAAGAAGCGCGCGTGCATCTCGCGCGGGGTGTATTCGATTCATCATTGTCGATAGCAGGCGAGCGTTTCACATCGTTCCACCGCGCGCTGCAACAGCTCTTCCAAACGCGATGACGCCGCGACGAATTCGTTCGAAACGGTTCGTTCGAACATCACGTCGCGTCGTGCGCTTGCGCTCTCTGTTGCGCTCTCGATCGTCGCACCGGCAAAAAGCGTTCGTCGCGCGCAGGTACACGATCATGCGAGATACTTCGAGATGTTTGGAGATGTTTCACTTCGGTCGAATCGATGGAGACGAATTTTACTCGATGACGATGCTACCAAACGACTTCCATTCGCATTGCAGCAGCGTATTATTGTTATTATTCACTTAATCGGAGAGCAGCTCGCAATTTTTCCGTCGCAGGCGTTATTAACGCGTTGACCCGCATAACGAACCACGGTGAACGCGTGGCCATTGTATTATCGCGCGCACGTACGTTCGTTGCTCGTGCACGATGCACAATGGCAATGGGTTCGGAGCACCCTAATAAGTTGGCGGCGCAGAGAGCGCGCGACTGGCAGGCCACCATATTCGCGCGAGTTCTTAATTACGTGTTTCAACACCGGTCTATAAGCCTATAAGGCGCTTGATATACGATCGCCGCTCGGCATTGGGAGAAAAATATCGTTGGAAACGGCGGTAAAGCACGTACGTCCGCCGCTGGCTCACCTGAAATACTTAATTGCAACGATGATTATTATAGGAGCAAGCCAGCTTGTATCCATTAGGATCCGGGGCGAAGATTCGCCCGTGTGTAACCGTCAAGTCACATAATAATATATCGATATTAATTATATTTATTAGAATTGAACTTTTTCTCACAAGATGGGCGTATTCGTCAATGTTGTACAATGCGCACAAATTTACCTCAATTTTACGCGAGAACTACCTTTTTACACGCGGAATTGATTTACGCGGTCAGATATGTATATACATACATATTTTCCTATAAATTATTACTTTATCACAAGAGGTTGAAACAGGATGATTTGCCAATTTAAACGAGTGTGACATTAATGATTTACTAGCAGTTCGTGAATTAACCGATACTGAATTAATAAATATCATATGTGAAATCCAACGTGTAAACCATGACGTATGTAGCAGCGATCAACGAAGAAACAGATTCATTCACCGCGGCAAATCTTTGTGAAGCTTTCGAGTTAGCCAAAAAATTGGAATATGCCATTGTAGACATTGATCCAAACGTTCAACGAGTCTTAAAATTTCGTGAAAATTTCATGAAATGTTGCAGCGAATATCAACAAATTTATGAAAACTTAGTAACAGAAAGTATTGAGAAAAAATTTACATTCACAATGAAAATGAAGACGAACTTGCAAATATTTCAATCGATGAAGATGAGTTTATCCCAATTGAAAAGAAAAGGCTTATCGTTTTGAATTACAGTAGCGATAGTGACGTCGAGTGAAACTTACATACTTCTGTTTTCTGAAATGTCTTATTCACTTTTTTGTCAAGTTATGTGAAATAAATATGTGCACATGTATTTCTAAAACTTTTAGAAATAGCTTTTATTTTCCATATTTTTCCTTTTATTCGCGTAAATTGAGGGACGGGTGTATCTTATTAACAATATTCTTGACATCACCTTTATCCTGTCTATCAGTGTTAATATTCGTTGTAAATAAAATTTTTGAAACTGCTGAATTCATCGCCAATCCGTAGTTATAGGTGTATTGATATTTGTTGATCTTACGTTACATAAATTTCTTTATAGTCGTGAAAAATATTCGGCCTACTTTTTTAGTCATTAAAGGGTTAAGTCATTTTGTACGACTTGTAGCACTGGGTGTTCTGTTGTGAAAATCGTCGCAGTGGACTTGTTCCAACGTGGAATTCTTGATTTAAATATTTTCCTGATTCTGACAAGGTTGCTGATTCAGCTGAGAATTTCGCTGATCGTAGCCGCCCGCGAGCCTGTTTTTATTACAATGAATATTGAACACCTAGCCTAGTTTGATCGTTTTGTTGTAGGTGATCAAAGAGAGATAATAAACGATGGCATCGATGAAAAGATTGAAATTGGCCGTTTCGATTTGACAAACAGGCTCGAGGGTCGATGACCATCGCTTCTGATCGTAAACATTACGTAAAAACATGCAAAAACACATTCAACAAAGATATAATTAATGTAAACGGAACCAGGATCTTTAGTCGTAGGATGTCCTTAATTTCATATATATATATATATATATATATATATATATATATATATATATATATATTAGGAGAGACACACGTTATTAAAAGTGAAATTCTTTTGTCGTCGCAATTTGACGATTGTTCGGTGCGGCACCGTCGGCTAATAATAACGACGACATTGTCTTTATTATTGCTGGCGAGCGTATGAAAGAACAGCACGCAGGAATAAAATGGTATCTTGGTATCAATCAAAAACTTGTAATTATTTTTTTTAATGAAGAAAGCAGTATGCATGTGCAGAACTGGCACGTAACCATGTCTTCTTCTTCTTTTTTTTCTTCTTCTTACTTTCCTTTTGTCTTATTTGGCGATGATTGAGAGAAGAATAAGGGGTCGATTGTTCTCTGACCGAGTCGGAGTACACGTATGTACAGTAAAAAGAACGATTGTCCGAACTTGGTGCCTGTTTCAGGCTATTTACTTCTGTGTACCGATCGATAAAAGTGTACGCTTTGGAAATTGCAATCGAAACTGTTTGTTGGAAATATCTGTGGAAAGAAGAGAGAATGTCTGATCTATGTATCGTGGACAGCGAACACAGGTGAGAAGCAGGGAACACAACAGTGACCAAGTTTTCTCAGGACCAAGTGCGATTACCCGTCGATACGTGCGAGTATCGATTTCAGACGACTACCGAGCCAGTGTCCGAGCTAGTACTCCTTTAATAGGATTAACGATAACTTACGGTGTCACTTGTCGGCTCTCCATAAACGAGTCCGCCGTACGTTCCGAAGATATACGATGGCCATTCGTTACGAGGGGATTGAGCGTCGAAATTAACGATTCGAAAGGTCAAGCTTAGCGCCGCTTCTGTTCCGCGATTCAAAAACTCACGCGCGTCGAACAAAGCTCGCGGTCCTCCACGAATTAATGACAATGCCAGGATCGAATTGCCAGCAGTGGCAACGATGTGTTTGCGAAATTTTCACGAGAACTAAATGGCAAGACTCGCAATCGGTGGTCAGACACTCACGTGCACGGTTCTCCCGCAACTTGGAACGTATCGAGGAAGAATCATCCGAATTTTCTCTTCGCGTGAAGCAGATTCGTCGGCACGTTATCTCGGCTATAGACGAGCAACGATCTTTATTATCGGGCCTGTTCGAGAGGCTGGCACGAAATTAGAGGACAGTTCGACAGGCTTGCCGCTGGTACTTAATTAACGGCGTGGTAATCGACTTGCGCGGCTTAATTGATTTACAAACGTCGTAGTTGGCGCCATCACGATCTCGATCGCTCGACGGCCGACGAGATCGTGCGCCGACAATTTGTCTTGCTCCTCTCATGACCGGGCGATCCCTTAACGACGACGGACTCGCCTCGTATGCAGAGCCAACGTTCGCCGTAGGTTCACCAAACGAATCGAATCGAATCGAACTGGTTGTTGCTTCGCTTCAAACATTTGCAGTATATACATTTTCGACAGAAAGCATAAAGCATTTACATTCCTGTTTAAACTCATAAACGTTCGATTGTTCTTTCACACTCTGTCTTAATTCGCTTCGACAAGGCGTGATTCGAATTCCGCAGCCTCGGTGGAGTGATAAATACTACGGAGGATCGGCTAAGTGCCGATTTCTATCGACGTTCATTATTTTCCCAGACGAGTGTCAGATCGTTCAGGAGAGCTCGATATAAGCGAGCAACGCGTGTCTTATCCCTCAACGTTTCTCGCGTGGCCGCGGGATCGGCAATACCGATCTTGCCGACACACGCAGATCCTCGTCACTCTCGTTGCCCTCCGATCCGCGACTTATAAACGGCGCCACGGTTAAGGGTCGGTTACACAAGATGTACTAGAGTTACACTCGGAAATCGGGCGCCTAGAGTTTACCGGCACGGTCTGACCGGGCGCGCGTGGGCGTGGATCGCGCGATCTTTGCGCTAGAAAGTCGCAAATCTCTCTCTCTCTCTCTCTCTCTCTTGCGGAGTCTCCTCGCGTGCGGGGGTGTAGAGCGTCTGAATCAACGAGGAACGGTGTCTCTTAATAGGTAAACAAAAAATATCATTCTGGTTTAACGTGAGATGCATCTCTTGATATATGAGGGTTTTAAAAATTAATATAAGCTATATGAAAGTTAATACAAGTTAAAAAGGAGGTAATTAAATCTTTCATTGGAAAATATGGATGAAAAGTAATTTTGTGAATGTTGATTTTCGAACGAATTGGATTTGGTGGTAGAGAAATACGTAAAGTTGTCGAACGAATAAGTAAGTACTATTGTATAATGGTGGAGAAGGTTCGCGAAAGTGAGGTTATATCAATCGTTCCAAGTCGCGTAGAACTAAACTCGCTAAAGCTCGTCGATCCCAAAAAATACACGACTCAGAGACATTTTATAAATGTTAATTTTAGAATGAATTGGATCTGTTGACCCGGAAATACGTAAAATTCTTGAACGAATAAATATTGTATAATGGTGGAAGAGTCTCGCGAGTCAAGTGAAATTATGTCGGAATTTTTGGAGCAGTCGTTTCAAGTCACGTAGAACGGAGTCAAGATTCTTGGCAAATTTATATCTAAAGCTCGTCGACGCCAAAAAAAAAAAAAAAAAAGAAAAGAAAAGGAATTCCACGACTGGGAAACTTTCACAGGATCCGATGGAACCTCGTTATCCTCGAACACGTAGAATCGAAGCAATCGATTAACTTGCCACTCGTGAAAGCATCAACGTCGAAACGCTGCGCAGTGAATGGTCTCTCCTCTCTCTCTCTACCGGCAGAAAGAGAGTGAAACAGAGGAGGTAATAAGTTAATGGGCAACGTTTCACGGGGTGTATCGCGAGGTGAACGAGGAGGAAATTAGCGGTTCGCCTGGAAACGAGTCAAAATGACTTATAAGACGTTCGCGGAATAGACAACGCGCGCGTTCAATGCTCGCGCCGGGCCCCCATTTAGGTTGAAGGGGGACGGAAAGAAGCGGTGCCACGAGTGCATCGACGACACGTGGTGGGCGTCGAGAAGATTCAGTGCCGGACGAACGCGCCAAGCCCAAACGGCATTTCATTCGATTCCTACCGCCGCCGGCGGACGTTAAACTCAACCTGTTTCGGTGTTCGATCTCAGCGCCGAGTGTTACAACCGAGACACTTCCTCTCGTGTACACGCGTGCTTCGAACGCGAGGAAAAACATCGTCGATCGCTCAATTAGTTTCTTGTTCGAAGCACTGTTAAATGCCTCGATTCTAAAGGATCGCCCAACAATAAACTCCTTTCAAAAGATCGTAACGAACAAGATCGTCGAGATGATCTTTGGAATAAATTTGGAGAATATTAGGAAATGTTCGATCGTTCAAAGACTATCTTATTTCGAAGTGACACGATTCTGTCGAAATTTCGTCCATTCGAAGTTTCAATCGATTCAATCAGAGTCTAACATGGACTTATGACTTCGTTCGTTCAAGCTTCAAACCTAATCTTGCAAGACCGAAATTTACAGAAATGTAGATTTCCCAGGTATAAGGAGATCGACAATTGTGTTTGTTCCCTTCCCTCCCCCCTCTGCCGCAAGAATGCGATAAAAAGTTAGAAAATTTGCAGTTAAATGGAGGCAGAGCGTAAGGAAACGGTAAAATGTCACTGTGAGCGTGCGAAACGAGAGAACTTTGCAGTTTAACGTATACTACCGTACTAAATTCAGTTCGACCGTATCTCATCTCCGTATCTTTCAGCGAATTTACATCCCGATTGAAACCGCCGTTGTCTTCCTCCGATCGGATCGAATCGAATCGAACGCGCTGGTATTTAGTTAATTCCTCTTCGTAGCAATTGACGAGATTACGTCTGTAATCTAACTAGAGACAACCGTTTAATATTAATTTAATGTAACCGACTCACGGCTGACCAAAACTCTTTTCAACGAAATACAAAAATGTGTGGAAAAAAATCGTGCGATTTCAATGGCGTAACACAATGGGTTCCCCCTCCCCCCTCACCCCGTGTAAACAGAAAAGGTTTCCCCATAACGGTGGATATCATTAGCCAAGTATCCGCGAGCGCGGGCAATTTATTCGATAGCCGATCGACTTTTCAGATAGTCGATACCACCGAGCGAACGGTGATTTACACGTGATGGAAATAAGAGCGTTACCCCGGCGTACTCGCAGCCACCCACATATTCACACGCGTACAGTTACACTCGCGGATCAATTTGACACAATCTGTTAAGCCAATATACCAGAGCATTGTGATTTGCTGTTGGCCGTTGTTGTTCAACGGGTGCACGAGCAGTGAGTTAAATCCACCGAGGACTATTTCAAGAGTGCCTCTACCGCGTTCTTATCCGCGGAGGCTTATGAAAACGGTGGAGCCGACGATTTACGAAGCGAGAAAGCGCGATCGTGACAAAAATTATTACACGTCGAGGTAAGGGCACGGGTTGCACGCAGATATAGATTACTAACGTAATTCTCGAAGTTATTCCCTTCTGGTATCGATGCAACACACAAAACTCGCGTGTCCCCCCCCCCCCTATGATCCAAAGTATGCGCGAGTATTCGTTACAATTGCGAGCTTCACGCACCGCGCGGTGAATTATCCTGCGATCGTCATCCACGATCGAGACACGATCGAGGTACGCTTCTAACGTCTGAGTAGCAACAGTTGAAAAAGGAAGGAAAGAAAAGGGAAAGAACGATCGAACGAACGCCCCGTGGCGCGTGCATTGTACGTTGGCAGGCGATGGTTTTTTAATTCGAGCGATCAAGGCTCGGTTCCGCGAGGGGCCTCGATCATTTTTCGAATTCACTTACCGTGAAACACGGCATTAGTGTTCCGCTCACGGGCCTCGCTGCGCGCGGAACGTATTACCGGTGTTCTCCCCTGGCGAAGATAAATCAGTCGCAATTCCCTCCGTAACTATCGCGCCGCCGCGGCTTGATTGTTTCATAATATTTTTCACCGAGGACACGCGGCCCTCTCCGCGTGCGTCTACTCCAACGGGGATACGCAACACGTGTAGACGACGATCGGGAATAAAACGCTCTGTTCCGCGTTACCATTTTCCTCCCTGTTTCTCTCTCTCTCTCTCTCTCTCTCTCTCTCTCGGGTCGATCGAATTAATCCACTCGACTCGCGGCCACTCGCGTGTCCGTCCAAGCTTCGCCTTATATCGTATCGATCGATCGTCGATAAATCGTCGCCCGTTATCTCTGTTTGCGTCTGCTTTGCACGCGACTTTTGCGGAAGCTGACTGGATCGATCGACTCCCATTCAGAAACAATCGCTTCTATCGTTCCAGCGTTTTCTCTCTTTTTTTTTTCTTTTTTTTTTTTTTTTTTTAATCGAGAACATCCGCGAACATCCTGCGAACTGCCACGAGGCAATTCGTCATGCGCGAGTAGCCACGGGTTGGTCTTCCCCAACGTAGAATTTATCGTCACAAGAGGAAGAGAGTGGCAGTTTCCGTGATCGTTGGGAACGAAAAGTATCGAGAGAGGAATGTTGGAAGATCCATTTTACGTAAACTGACAATCATCTCGAAGGGAAATTCTTATTCTTTGGAGATTAACAGCGCTTCAAATTTAATTTAATGCAAATGTTTCTTTATTCCTTTTTTTTTTTAAATTAAGGACAGCGTCAACGTAAATGGTTTCTTATTTTTTTCAAAATTAATCAAGGGCTCTTCAAAATCGCACGATTCGTCAAAGGTAGCGCGTCGAGGAAACATCAGGAACGTAGGAAGCGAGCACGTGGTCGATTCGATACGCTCGCGCAGCCACACTTCGACGTTACGATACGATATAAATTTAATTACCGGACCCCGTTCATGCTCGACGGAGCAGACCCCGGTGGCCTGAGCCAAACAATCACTTTACGTGAAAGTATGAAAATAATTCCGAGGAAGCGGGCCGGTAGGCGGTATATCCCCGGCGTGTGTACACGTACGTTCTCTCTCTCTCTCTCTCTCTCTTTCACTCACCGTGTTTCACCGGCGGCGATCCAACGTGTGCACGCGTGCCTATTGCAAAGATCGTGGAACGATCCTCCTTCCCCCGTGGCTCAGGTGTCTCTTTCACCTGTTCCAAATTCCAGCAGTGCAATTTCACGGCAATCGTGCACGCCATTGTGCCGCTCGTGTCCGCCATTGGCCATTACGTGGTTACGTGTCGCGGCTATTTCTATTATTATATTAATTACACGAGCCGGCCGCGGAGTCAAGGATAACGTGGTTGCCCCGCGAACGTGTCTACATCTGGAGAAATCGTTTCAACGGCTGCACGCGCAACGAATTTTCGCAAACGTAAATCTCACGTCGCTTGATCATGGATATGTTCAAGGTATTTACAGAACCAACGTAAGACCGATCTTCGAATATTATCTCGCACGACAAAAGGCATAGTAAAACGGATTAACGAGTCGAACGGGCGAACCTGTTTGTAAAAATTTCAGAGAGAGAGAGAAAGAGAGACTGTTAATTGTCACGGGTTGCTCGAAAGGTTTAATGAAACTGTTATCCAATGGCTGTTAATGAAGCGCCGAG
Source organism: Tetragonula carbonaria (assembly GCA_032399595.1). Lineage (NCBI taxonomy): Eukaryota > Metazoa > Arthropoda > Insecta > Hymenoptera > Apidae > Tetragonula > Tetragonula carbonaria. Next base: position 9,679,692 of record JAUCRC010000014.1, read on the forward strand.
AGAAAAAAAAAAACAAAAAGAGTTCTTTCCAATTTCGTTCGGGAAATAATATCGAAACCGTACGCGCGAATATATCGCCAGCTCATTAAGGATCGTCCAGCCGATATCAAGCAAGCAATGATTTACCGGCCAACACACGCCGGTAGTATTTCACGCGTTAAATTGATAATCCTCGCGCGGGCCGAAGATTACCGGTATCCACCGGCATGCTAATTAATTGCGGCTCGATCATTATACCGGGCACTTAATTTTACGCGCGGCTCACTCGAATCGAACGCCCGCACCCGATAAACACACCCACGATCGTAAAGTACGAGAGGTTTCAAAACGAGAGAGAGAAAAAGAAAAAAAGAAAAAAGAGAGAGAGAGAGAGAGAGAGAGGAAAAACAACGGAGAACGAAATGAAAAAAGAAAATAAATGTAGTAGCATGGATGTAGATGGAGTTTTCTGGTTTTTCCCGCTTAAGATCGAAGCAGGTTCGTTTGGAAGCTGAATTTGAATTTACAGGCGAGATATACGCTTACGGCGAACTGCTCTTCCTGGATTTTCCTGGCGACGTTTAGGTTTATAGAGAGGATTCCTCGGCTTTGCGCTATCTCATTGGTTAATTGCGACTGTCAACCGGACTGCGTGATTTACGAGGCCGTGAGCAACGATATCGTTCCGTCCTTCTCCGACCACGGCCATCCTAGATTATCAATTCTTCTCGTAGAACCAGTTGGTAGTTCAGAACACAGCCGCGAACGCTGCGGCTGCGATCGCCGCGTTGGGGCCATTTCGCCAACGTACAGCAAACGTGTAATAATGATTCATATTCGTGGCTCTTGGAAGTCGTGTCGCATTACTTCTACTTACTATTATCCGTCGTGAATTCTTTTGCCACGCTGTGGACAACTGGACAGCTGGAGAACGCGTGAACGCGAGCGAAACGACAATCGCGAGTGAAAGAAGCAGCAATTGGAGAAATTACGGAAAAAATATATGTCTCGTTGAGAAAAAAAGGAAAATATACACCCATCCGATAAAATATACGAAACTAGTTAATGGTAAAATTAAAAATACGCAGGAATCATGCAAATGGAGGTAACATAATCGGGAATTACCCAGGCGGTCTAGGACGGGGCCAAACGAGACTCTCTCGTCTCGGCGTTTCGAGACACGAAATAACATAATGAACGTAATATCTCGCGGCGAGATGCGGCTCGTGCGTCCGTTAGGATGATCGCGTATTACCGGTGAACCCCCGTCGAGCGAAATGGGTCCATTGAAGGGGCATTCTCGACCAGCGAGACACTGGCCAAGGGACTCTTTCGGAGAGAGGACTATCAAAGAGCGCTGTGTTCATGCGTAGTATGTGTTCCCATCGGGGCGTAGAGCTCGTTCTCAATCAATCGAACGTCTTTCGGCCTTTCGGCGTGTCTTGCTCGACAACAAAATGTTCCACATGGTCCTAATAAAATCGTTTACGCGCCTGCTATTGATCTCGCGTTACGAATCGTGTTCAATTTTTGTAACGATATATCGCAACCGTCGGATATCGATGCCTTCGTTTTAACGGGGCTAACGAGAGATTGTAAACCGATCGAAGAGAGAACGATGAAAGCAAAGAATGACTGAAAGAAAGGAACTGATTGTGAGAGTTTTGGAACGCGTTCCAAGTTGAACGAGATAATTCGAGCATCCATCGCACGACTGTTAGGCGCGGTGAAAACGTAACGCAAGGGAATTCGCAGGTTTCGTTCGGAGGGGGACAGTTGAGCCGCGGGTGGGCCCGTGTTTCTCATTGTCCGCATGTCGTTCGTCAGAGGCAGAATAATGGGCGCTATCTGCAGCAGCGGTACACCGGCGTTGTAGCATAATAAAAAAAGATGTAAGGTCGCGGGCCAGATACCACACACTGAGCCGTGTCAGATTTTTCTTTTTCTTCCTCCCTCTCTCTCTCTCTCTCTCTCTCTCTTTCTCTCGCCGCCCTCTACTTTTACCCCTTTATCCCTTTATCGCTCCTCCTCCTTTACCCTGGTTTTTTGCCCTCGTCGTAGCGAAAGAAACGTATTACCGGATACCGATCGAAGTAAGATATTGCGGGACAATCGCGGATTGCTTCTTTCATTCGTTCACCCTCCGGCAATATTTCTCTCCGAAATGAAATTTAATAAAAGGCCAGATCTGGCCGGACGATCTGCTACGCGCGCACCAACCGACTCTTGCAGCTTCTCTTTCTTTCCCCCTCGTTTGTCTCTCTCTCTCTCTCTATTTGGCCAGTTATTCCTCCCCTTCGTCTGCCGGAATATGTTTCCACTCGTACGTTTGCAGTTCGCTGCAGGCGACAGCCGTTTGGAATGTTACACTTACGGGGATGGAATATCTTCTACAGGGATAGCTTCATCTTCTTACGAGAAATTCCGCGAAGAAACGGTCTCTCTGGCAGTTTGATGAATTTTTAATAATACATAACTGCGAAAGCGAATTTCCCTTTTACGACACGCACGAGTTGGGCCGATTCTACCCCCGAACCCACAGGGGGAAAACGAAGTGTCTAACATCGTTTTTGTCGTTTGTCGTCAATTTATCGCAAGATACGACCCTGACCAAGCACTCTCTACCCACTAGCCGCTCTAACGACACTCTAACGACGAATTCTCGTCTTCAATCTCTTTCGCAAAACACCAACTTCCTCCTTCCTCTCTGCGTGCTGCCTCTTTTCTTTCTTGCTCTTCTTAGCCGGCAAGAACGCAAGCGTATCAGAAGCAAGTCTTGCCACGTAATCCGCGTGTCGTGTCGTAACGGATAGAGAATAATGGTCGCTATCTGCCGGCAGCGAATGTACCTCAATATGACGAGAAAATATAAGGTTGCCGGTCTCGATATGATACCGCACGCTGAGTAAGACCGACGATTTTTTTTTCCCCCTTCCCTCGGGGTTCTGCCATTGCACACACCGTGCGCGCGCACGCACGCACGCACGCACGCACACACACACACACACACACACACACACACACACACACACACACACACACACACACACACACACACACACGTTCACCCGGTGCACACGTATCGCGACTCCCGACAAAAATCCCTGATTACCCTCTTTGTAGTCCTGGCGAAATTAACGGAGATAAGGCTCACCGGCTTTATTTATCGTTATTGTATCACTATTTTACTTTCACACTTCGAGCCACTAACGCCACAATCGTAGCCAGTGGAAACCGATTAACCCAGATACCCACATAAGAAAACGCTCCCCCTTCCTCCCCTCCCCCCCCATCCCCCGCCATCGAGAATGGTCCAAGTTTCTTTACAAACTATTATTCCTTCATTCGCGCTGCCCCAACTCTGTTATCGACTCTGTTCTCCGTTGTCCGACAGACAACTGTTGGATTATTGTCGCGATATCGCGGGGAACCATGTAAGAAAAGCTTTCAACTTCGTTTCAAGAACGTCAACTCTTTTCAGTTTTAACTTTTTCCGTGTGCGATTGAGAAAATGTCGGAAGGTAACATATGCGCACCGCGAAGGTTTTCCCGCCTGTGGCACGTGAAAACCGCTTTCTCGGCAGTTCCCTCTCTCTCTCTCTCTCTCTCTCCGCGGAGATCGAGCTTTCAACCTGGCATTTTTATCGACACCTGTTTAGCATATAAGTAGCATATTGGTGTCTATTATCATCGACCTGGCCAAGATTGGCATTTTGAAATTATATAACGCGCCTCCGCGGCGCGACGTCGAGCACTACCGATAGAGACATTAGGCGGATTATGATTAGGCGAACGCGAAAACCGTGGTCGACTTGCCCCTCCCCTGCCCCGTTATTTTTCTCGGGTTCGACGGTATCTTTCCAGCGAATATCCGGCACGCACAAAGTGTCGTGAAAGACGAATAATAAGAACTGTAACACGTAGAGCGGATCTTTGAATTTCGGTTGTGTTTCCAATATGCAAGGGGTACCCGTAAGTAATGTCGAGTACTGTGCAAAATTTCGTTTTCTTTAAGATTTCATACAGCTTCGATCTATAATACAATCTCCATCGTTATTGGCAATCTCTCGCCGACAAACTTTCCCTTTTTGTAAAATGAGGGTGATTTTGAAGCAAAGAGAATTTAAATTTAAGTTCAGATTTGAAAAATAAACCGACGTTTACTTATGGGTAAATAAATGGCCTGTCGTAAATTACTAGGATAATTCAGTGAATTATTGAGCAAATTATTAATTGGAAAAGATCTCTTGGTTTACAAGTGTAATTTTAATGGTCAGAGAATGTCAAATCCGCTTTATTGTTGCAGGTTAGTAGAAACAGAAAAACAGAGTGACGTTGTGATTCACAACTGCTATTCTCGACATTCATTCACAGTCTAGTACATTAAAAGAAATTTTTTAAATCTCCTATATAGATGCTTTTATGAAGTACCTGAAGGTACTAGAGTCTTCTGTGACACCTTAACACCTTATCTGCGAATGATGCCATTTGGCGTCAAATTGAATACTATTATCTGTTGAGTAGTAAGTTTGCTATTTTTGTAAAGTGCCACTATACATAGAAAATTGTGTCAAACGCGAATCATACTAAACGAAATTATTAATTTCTTAATATTATATTCGTAATTTTATACGGACTAAATTTTCATCTCTGCGATTATATGGACCGTATATTTGGAAATTGGTGCAAATCCATTTTTTGTTGTTTCGAGAAAATTAAAGGTTAGCATATTAGTCAACTCAAAAATATAAATTAATTACGTCAAGTCTGGCAGTGTTTCTACTAATTTATCAATATGTAACTTGATTATATAAATTTCTTTCAGGCGAATTTAACTAAAATAATATATATTTACGAGCTGTAAATGGACTTTCGCCATTTTCATGATCAATCGCTGCTCAACTTCTTTTATTAGCCAATTTTAAATTGAACAAAGCACTGGCACTTTTTATGATGTTGAATATTAACTAGTTATAAATAAAAAGTTTACACTAAATTAATAACAAATTATGTGATATCTCATTTTTCTTATCAAAATGAATTTACACCACTTTCAAAATGGTCCATGTTATGAAATATATGTGTGTGTGTGTGTTTATTAATTTATTGACGTTTTTTGTACAATTTCCAAGTGAAAAGTATTTATGTTTCTATCAAATAAAAGCATTTATAAAAAATGAACGTTTATGACTCCGTCGATAAAGTGTCAAAAGAGGGGAAACTTCACCAGTTCAACTACATAACCACTGTATTGTACTCGACTGTCTTGGTATCGACAATTTCGATATCGCATCTTCAAGTTTGGCCGATTTTCCCGCCAAATTTCCTTCGACTGGCTGGCATTTCAACCAGCTGGCATTTTTCCGTCTTTTCCACTCTGTGAAAAAGTCTCTCACGGCACGACCACGCGTTCGTCTCGTGATTCCTGGAATATCGGGCGTCGATTAGCCGGGCCGAGTATCGGTCGTGCCCCATAAATCGTCGAACGCGCGACGCAATGCGTTTACGCAAGAAAGAGCAACGCTCGCTCGCGCACGCGTCGGCGTTGCAACGCCGGCCATTGAAACAAGGCCCGCTCGACAAATCGGCCGATAATACGATTAGACGGATAATTAATCTGATCGTGATTTTCGATCGGTATCGAAAACCGCCCACGCTCGGCCTCCGGGGTTGTAGAATCGAGTCGCGTGACGAAACGCCGATGATTCGATAATCATTGTTATCCGCGCCGTCGTTATATCCTCGTCATCGGGAAATTATCGTCGAGCGCCGATATTCACTCACTGAAGCGATCTCGATTATTCCGTTATAACGTTGCTTGCACGAGAAGAGCATTTATCAATGATTTCATATGATTACGGACAATTTCCTGAGATCAGTTCTCGAATTTCGAATTTTTTCACGAGTCGTGGGGCTGGTTTTCGCTTTGCTTTCGCACGAACGTATCTCTCCGTCAGTGGAAATCCGTCTTCCTTGACGTGAAATGATACGTGGGAGACGTCATTGGACGTTTCCTAAGCTAAAGTCGACAAAACGTTCGCAGGTTAATACGTCGAGATTGTTGTCTGACATTTTACAGTATAAACTGTAAAAGTATAAGAATTAATATAAAACTAATCTGTCATTTCTAGATCGTATCGAATTTCACTCAATTCATGCGTCAAGGGATGAATTTAATTGCACGCGTCGAGCAAATTTTCCAACTTTCACATTTTAAATGTAAAAATAAATATTAAAAATATTAAAATGTAAAAATAAGATCATAATATTAAAAACAAATATCATCTTTTTGGTCATGTTGAATTTCATTTAATTCAATACGTTAAGTTAATTTCATCGCACGCGTCGAGTAAATTTTCCAATGGTTATTGTCATGATCATTAACCAATATAACGTTTCAGGTGTCTCCTGAAGACAGGTTTCCTCGCCAGAAATTCCACGCACGCGGAAATAGTGCAGCAACTCATTTCGACAATCCCGGTTGGAAGTGCAACGACAGCAAATGGACAAACGTAAAGCAGCAGCGACATTCGAACAACGACACGAGAGGCCGCATCGAGAGCTGGACATTCGACTTTCTATCTCCGGCAGCTCTGTTGTAATTGATTTGTCACGGAACCTTCGTCCATTGGTTAAAAGTTGATCGACGACGAAAAGTCGGCGCGCGTAAAACCTGCGTTTCGATTATTTTTCAGAACCTCGATATATATTATACATAGATGGAGAGAGCTATATGGCAACACGCAACGGGCATACAACAACGTACGAGAGTCCAATGCACGCAGTGGACGTTATTATTGCTCGTGTTTCGCAAAAGATCGATCTGCGTGCATGCGCGCTTGTGTGTGTGTGTGTGTGTGTGTGTGTGCGTGCGTGTGCGCGCGTGTGGGTTAATCTGAGGAACCCGTTTTGCCAGAAGGCGATATTTTCCGCCTCCGCGTGGCGCCTCTCTCTCTGTCTCTGTTGCTTTTCTGTCCGCGTGTACACACACACACACACACACACACACACACACACACACACACACACACAATATATGTACAATTCCTGCGGCCTGTCCCCGCGAAAAAGCAATCGCGGCGCGTAGTCACCACGATTTCAGAAAATTAATTAAATCCTGCTAATGGATAATCAACCGTTTCACCGTGCGCCGATAATCGATCGATATTCTGCAAATCCGTGGCTGCGCGTCGTGGAACACGTGTCGTGTCATTTCCATGGATCGCGAACGCTCGGTTTTTCGAAAAATTTTCGTACGAAAATTACAGAACGAAAAGACAGTTTGTTAAATGCGAGAAAGATGGTAATGATCACAGTGAATTGGCCCTTAATTGGTCCGACAACATCCCTCTGGATCACGTAGGCGAAATTTTTCGTTGCTATTCCCAAGAAAAATACACGTGTCACAGACGGGAATGTGGCACGTTATTTCGAAATCATTAAATGACCTCGTTAATTCGAATAATTTGCCGATTTTGTCCGAGGATTGAAAATTCCCGATGAGAGAAAGATTCAACATCCGTGAAATGTACTTAAAATTAAGGCCAGTTCTAGACTCAGAGACCTAATATATCACATACTCGCAGCGCAAACGATTGAAAAAAATAGAAAAAGCAGGGTTGCGCAACGTATCTCCGGTTGTATCTGTTTCCAATGCATAATAATCACTCGCGAGTTATTATTACACGAGGTGAAAATACCTCGGGCAAATTATCCGCGCGATAGCTATACCAACAAACGTGAACAATTCACCTGTCTCATTCGCCGAACGCGGCATTTCACTGATTATGCCGCCGAGACGCAATACGTGCCGGTATTCGATTTTTTAAGTTCCCATGATACCCTTCGATCAAAATCAACGCACGCCGATCGGAATCGCGAGCGTGTCTATTTCAGATTCCATCGTTTCGCTGGAACTATTATCATTGGATAGCGCAAATGGGTCAATTGGCTTGGAACCGACATTAGATCCACTTAGCAGCGGCGATCGTATCGGTCAAAGTAGGGTGGCGAAATTTCTTGGCCGCAGAATCAAACGAACGTCTGTGAACATTACGCATGAGAACATAGGATTTTTCTGCTCGTGAATCTCGTTTGTCGAAAGTCAATCAAAAAAAAAATTTTTTTTTTTCTAAGAAATTTGTTACTGCTGAAGCACTGTAAATTTCAATGTTAAATATTAAAATTAAAGCTACAAAGATATAGTGTTAAGATTAACACTAGACGTACCAAGCGGGGTCAAATGACCCCTTTACAAAAATTTACTTAAAAATCGTACATTCATTGTTATTTCTTTCGCTAAACTGACTTTCTGTAAATTCTTATATTATCTGATTATTCAATTTCTCGCTTTCTGTTTTTCTCTTAGCTTATTTTTTACCGAGAAAGATTCTTTGCATACCTTATGTACCGCGAGGGGCCATTTGACCCCTTACGAAATTTACGTATTTCTCTGACTGAATTTATAAATCAAAAACGGAAAAAAGTTACGATACGAAGTTCGAGACATAAATGCGTCAAAACCAATAAACAATGGAAAGCGAACACACGAAACAATTAGTTATTATAATAAGACTAAATTTGGCGTCGATGTGGTTGACGAAATGGCGCGAAAACACAGCGTCAAATCCAAATGCAATAGATGGCCTGTGCACGTATTCTTCAATATCCTGGATACTCTATCGGGAAACAACTGGAATAAAGCTATCAAGACAGCGTTTTCTGTTACAATTAGCAGATGAACTAGTCACAGAGTATCACGAATTTCTTGAACAAAGAAAGGAAAACCTACAACAAGAAACATCAAGCAGCGAAAGCAATATTTCGCAATCACGAAGAAAATGTCAAGTAAGATTGTGCACCGTTAATAAAACCACTCGAACTTGCATAATTTGCAAAAAAAATTTGTCTGCGGACAAATGTATGAAGGAGAAACTCCAGTTATATGTAAAAAGTGCAATTAATTGATTATTTTTTTTATTCAAATAAAAACATATGTTTGATTGTTTTATTAGACATCAGAAGTTATGTTACGAATTATTTCCTTTAATAAATTAAGAATTTCTTTCTAAAAATCGACGTTTGCTCATTAGGGGTCAAATGACCGTTTATGCTAAGATATAGGTATATGTAAAATGCCGGTACGTTTAGTGTTAAACGTGGATTGCAAATCGAACCAAAGTCTCGACACGTGCAGTATCTCTCGATCATCGACAGTTTGGCAGGCAATTAAAAAAAACAGAAGAGAAAAATGATGAAAACACGCTATCAGACGAGAAGAAAGAGGAGAAAAGGGAATTACTTTGGAAAACAATGGCGTAAAGGGTATGATTTACCAAAGAATTTCACCGCTATTAAACCCAATCCCCGTGGTCTTTATTATTATTGCGGAACGATCGCTGCACACACCGTTACGCGCTTTTCACGCCGCATGAAGGCAATCGTTGCACGCGCACCGCGTGCCTAACGAACGGGCCCGACTGGCTGCCAATGATAAAAGTAATCCTCCGATCTAGATTACCAGCACAATGGAGACCTCCGGGCGTCTTTCCACGCCGTACGCGTTCGAGCGCGGTGCGCGACCACCGCTTCGTATCGTAACCGCAGCGAGAAAACGCTCGACAGAGACGAACACGAGCAAACGAAACCGGCGCGAAAGAGTAGCCGAGGCGTTCCTAGAGAAGTACCGCAGCTTCTTGCACCGAGATCACTAGCGATTAAACGGGAAGAAGAGACTTGAATGGCCGATCTCAATGGAGACTTGAACGCCCGAGGAACTGCACAAGCGGTGCGCTTGTCGCGCGAGAAATTTCCACAGAACGCTTCTGCGATGGAAAGTTGGCGATAAACTGAGCAACATTGTCTTGCACTTGTAAAAAAATTGTACCTCGTGCGAGTGGAATATTAATCTTGCAAATATCAGACTGTTGCGATGAAATTGGAGAATTGACGTGGAATAGCAAACGTTCCTCGATTAACTTTCGAACCGGACGAATGTCGAGTCCATTTCGGCATCGAAATCATGCGAACGTTATTTTCACTTATCCCCATCTGTCTGCCGCGAAAAATTTGTACTTCGATGTGATTCGCGAATTTTTGTAATTCCGTGTAACTGTACATACGTGTATGTTTTAAACATACATTAGAAGGGAAGAACGTGAAATGTACACGATGTGTGAATAAATAATATTCCCTCATACGCGACGTTTTAACTCTTTTTATTCTCTATCATCCTTAATATTGATTATTAGTCTAATTAATTTGTAATAATAATTGGATAAACATAATTTTTAAAAAACATGTACATATATACACATATAATATAATATTCTATAGAAACATAATAACTTTTTAGATTCGAGTATTCCATGCTTGGAAAAATATTGAATGCAAAATTTCGCTAGCAGTCTGTGTGGATCGTATACCCCAACTTGCTCGTTGTTTCGAAGGCGAATGACCGACGACTAAAGCATTAATTTTCATCAGAGATATTAAAGCAAAAAAGAAAAAAGAAAAATTTCATATAATAGGTATAACAAAGTATACAAGCTTCTATTTATATATTTTACGCCCTAAAAATATATCGTTTCAATTCGCATCGATTTTCAACAAAAAATTGCAAATTGGTCATTCTGACTACGTTCTTAGGCAGTTCTTAGTGTCAAGAGACCTGTCTTCACTTTCAAACAAGGTAACGAGATTCCAAACGTTCGTCAAGAAAACCGACGACGATCTTTCACAGTTCGGTTCCATCGGGGATCCATTGGGGATCGCTCCAAAATCAACAGAATTCTTCTCAACGCGGACGTATGTCCACGAGTCCGCGTTATCTGCGTTTGCACCGACTGGTTGTTGAATCTCTCATCGGTTATCGTCGCGGCGCATCTGGCTGGATCCGCTGGATCGTTAGTCGAGCTTTTTGCCACTCGAGTTCTCCTGCAGGACTGTCGCCGATTTCCGTGGCCTGGTTGAAGTGCAAGCGTGTTTACTTCCTACGTGCGCGCACCGGCCACCTTTTTCCAGGCCACGACACAGGATCGTGTACAGGTCGCTCGTGCGGAACGACGGTGAAACACCATCGGTGGAACACGGGGATTACGGAAGACGTAGGAGTTCCGAGCGACGCTCGATCCACGCTGCAGGCGAATTAGAAACTCCCGGGGGGGGGGGGGAGATCTGCTCACGGTGCTCACCGTGTTGAATCGATGATGTATTGATATCTCGTTACCCGTGCAGCGACGATTCCTCCGATTCGGTCGATCTCCTTTCTTCTTTCTCCTCCACGAACGAAGAAGCGCGCATCCCTTCAGGCTGGTTGCCTGGAAGCGATTCTCAAACGACTATCGAGCGAGCCTTTTCGCGATTTTTCACGCCGAGAAGTGTTCATTCGATCGTTTGGACTCTGTCTGATGTGGAGGATTATTGCACAGCATTCGAGAGTTCATCGTCGAAGATTGAGCATTGCAAATTGTGATTTCCAATTGTGCGAGACTTCACTGGTTCTATTCTCTATAAAATCTGAGGTCTCTTCGTGTTAGTTAGAGAACAATCTACATTTTTTTCTTTTTTTTTCTTTTTCATTGTCCAATGATCAGCTCTCGATCCTTTGATTATCACGTGGGAGGTTCGTTCGTTACGCTCAAGTGGAAATTGGTCGACGTTCCTTTCTTCGAGGTATTTTCTTCTCGTCTGTTCGAGAGCCTCGGAAGCGGGTTAAGCAAACGTCGCACGGAGTATTAATGGCGACCTAATGACTCGACGATGGCCACTTGAGCCTCGCGATCTCTTGAAAATACTCCCATATTCGAAACGGGCTATTTTTCTTAGAAATTAAATTCTAAACCCAAGTTCAGTTAACGATCGATTTCTACGAGAAGGAGATTTACTTTCAAATAGAAATGAAGAAAAGAAAGAAAAAAAGGAAAGAACTTTGACATATTTCGGAGTCGCCTATTCAAAACGGGATATTTTTCTTACTTAACTTAAATTAAATTCAGTCAGCGATCGATTTCTACGAGAAAGAGATCTACTTTCAAATAGAAATGAAAAAGAAAAAACAAAGAAAAAAAGGAAAGAACTTTGACATATTTCGGAGTCGCCTATTCAAAACGGGATATTTTTCTTACTTAAATGAAATTCAGTCAGCGATGGATTTCTACGAGAAAGAGATCTATATGAAGATTTTCATATGAAGAAAAGAGAGAACCGCGAGGCCATTAGAATGGAAACAGCTCGCAAATTGAGACGTAGCCAGGATTGCACAAGAAATGGAAAGGAACGAGTCGAATGTCAAAATATCGGCCACGAGCGAAACAACACTTGCTGAATCGTGGCCATTGCCTCCATGCGATTAACTAATTCAATAAACACCGTGACAGTGACAGCGGCGTATACGCAAAGCACGCAACCTGTCATTACACGGACGATTACGTCGTTGGAGTGCTTGGAGGATTTTAAGCGTGCAATTAGAGGAAATCACTTGGACAACAAGTACTTCAGAAAGACAGCAATGAAAGTGTCGCTCGAAGGGTTCGTAATCGTCGAGCGAGAGCATCTGGCTCGGGACATAAATCCTCTTCGCGATTAACTGCGCGCACGACGATTGAAATTATCGTCTCGTACCGACTTCTCTTCGACGGCGCTGCACTTTCAAAATTCTGTCGAAGATTTGATCGAATCGCTTCCTATAATCTCTTATCCCTCGCTATGATCCCACAAGGATCTCGATAATAACTGCGCCTTTTTCCTCGTGAAGTTCGATCTCATTAATTACAGGGCTGAACGAGAACAGCGCAGAATGAAGTCTTCTTGTTCGAAAATTTCCTCCTACTTGACAGCAGTTGATTGAGTTACATTGAAGCGAAATTACACGGTGCACGATCGGTTCGTGCGAACTCGTTCGATGCGCCAGATGGCAAAAATTCGCTGCACTTTGAGAGCCAATTAGGAAGCTACGTTTACGCTCGGGGTATCATCTTCGAGATTCTGTGGTTTTAGGCGGATAATTAACGCTAACTTGTTAACTCACGACACGCCGCCGTTTTCCTTTTTTTTTTTTTCTTTTCAGGAAGGAGTTCTTCCACGCTGTCCTTCACTTCGTCTCCTTATTCCTCTCCTTCTTTGTTCAAGTGTTTAAATCGAACTCGCGAACGCGCGCGGGCGTCCGTCAAAACGAGGCTTCATTAAATATAGGCTGAAAAATATAGGCCGTTGCGAAATTACAAAGGTGTTGCCGCGCACGTCGCTGCAGGCGTCGAGTGTTATTTCTAGGATAATACTCGCGTTCACGCTCCGCCACCTAGAGAAGTATCGATCGGTGAAAGAAAAAAATCTCCTGTCGACGAATGAAGTTCGAAAAGCGACCTTCCACACCGCAATTTTTGTAACGAGAGATCAGTTACAACATATTAGGGTGTTCCATAAGTTCCTTCCCTTTTTTTAATGTGAAATGAATAAACGATATTTCTTGTTTAAGGTTGATTTATTGTGTTACGAACCGTTCTGTTTTATTACCTTCTTCCATCTCTCAGGAAGCCTCATTATGCCCTCTTTCCAAAATTGTTGAGCAATTTACTTGCAAAATATTCATCGAGACACGTTTTTATTTCGCTTACGGATTTGAGACATATACAACGGAGAAAATTTTTTAACGAGAGAAACAAGTAATAATCGGATGGAGCAAGTTCTGGGGAGTACGGAGGATGACGTCCTAATGATACTGTAATAGATTTTGTCTTACGGCCAATGCAACATGCGTTTTCAGCCCGGTGGGTTCAACATTTCTCGCCGTTTTTCTGCTATGGCCGCTTTCAATTGGACGAATTGATTGCAGTATTTCTCAGAATTGATCGTTTCACATTGAGGAAGGAGCTCGTAGTACACTACACCTTTCCAGTGCTCCACCAAATGCACAAAATAACTTTCTTCGGATGAAGTCCAGGCTTTGCAACAATTGAAAGTCTATTCTCCTTCGACCAAGTGCGGTTTCGATGCACATTTTGACATGAAATCCATGTCTCGTCTCCAGTGACATGAAAGGATTTCTTTCATGTCGCTGAAGAAGCAAATCGCACGTAGAAACGCGATTCATAAGGCCGGTCTCCGTTAATAAGTGTGGAACCCAAACTTCATACAGATTCGCATATGTTGTCCTGAGAATGTTAGTGGCATCCACTATCCCGCGCACACTATATCGCGAGCAGTATACTCTTGATAAAATCCGTATCCGCCGTTGCTGGGCGGTCGTTGCGGTCTTCATTTTTCAAGTCAAAATTGCCAGCTCTAAATTCCTTAAACCAATTGAGGACGGTCCTAACAGCCGTAGCAAATGGTGCAAATCTCTTCTGCAGTGTCCTTAGCACAATTACCTTTTTTAAAGCAATAAAGATTAACATGCCGCAAATGCTTCTCCTGACTATCCACATTGAACAATGTAAAATAACAATTTTAAAAGAGACTTCGTGACCAACGAAACGTATTTTGAAAGAGCTGTGGGACGACTGAAACCGACGCCATAAACGGATAATTGATAAACCTGCTTGTATATATATATATAAAAATAGCCTGATAGATTCATTCATAGCGGAAGAAACTTATGGGACACCCTAGTACAAGAATCAGCGACGTTCAAAGACATATCTATACGATTGTTTGCTCTTTTATCAAAAGAATTGTCCTCTCGTCGGAAGGTTCCTTTCACTTTCGACATCGACAATGTGCGCCGGCCCATCGTCGGAAGGTGCGCGAGATCCGGCGCGGCAAAAGCGGAATCCCGAATGCGGAGTGATTTATCAGCGGCGGAGTGAAATCGCTGCGGCGCGCCGAGCGGTTTCGTCGCTTTCGCGGCGCGAAGTGAAACGAGCACCGACCGTTTTCATCCCGGGCGAAACAAATTGAAAGGCACGCAAGGCCGGCTAATAATAATTAATACTTTCGTCGTCGATGGTTATCAGACGAGTGCCAGCCGTTGATCGACAGTCCCCACCGCGGCACGAATCGTCCATAGATCCTCCACGCGTATGATTTATCGCGCCATCGCCCGTCATCTATCATGAGCGGGCTGATAGAGCGCCGATAACGGAGCTCTCTAGCTAGACCTTGTAAAGCCGCGATGTTTTCTCATGGGCGCCGAGTACTTTATTTTGTTGTTACTTGAACCCTCAACGAGATTCACAAGTATCTCGAGTTTATTCACCGAAATGAGAAATTATGATTTTTAACTTCTTGATGCTTGGTGCACCAATCCGGTGCACGCCAATCCTTATACTTTAAATAAAAGCGAAATTAATTTCGATTTCTTAAGATATTCATGACTAATATAGAATCATTTTCTATCACTAAAAGAAAAAAAAATCGAAAAATATATATATATATATTCTTCCTTGATTTTGGATTTATTCGAAATCTGTAAAATTCCACTCTGCCCAACTATTTACTTCAAAGCATACACCACACCATAAATAAATATTAATTTCATTGTGTATAATATGTGTGTATTTTTTAAACTGTAAATTTATAACACTTCAAATTTAACAAACATGTATATAACTTTTTTTAATATTTAGTACTTGATCTATTGGTGTAGCAACCCTAGTGAAAATCAAGTGTTTTCTGCAGACTGCGAAGTGTACAAAAAATGGGCAGAAAGAAACCTGACGTAACGCACGACGCGTCAATTGAAAATAAAATAATCGACGATGAAAAATAAAACGATTTCTGTCGCATTGACCTGATAAATAAATGTTCTATGCCAGTACTATAACAGAAAGCTGTTCTCGCTTGATCGCTCTGACAGGGAAATTTAGAAAATTCGCAAATTATAGAAGCTTAGAAAATTCGGAAATTGTCAAATTTCAGTTTGGCGCTCATTACCTCTAGCCCTGGCTGATAATAGCAAGCTTATAATCAACGCGGCGTTCTAGAGATACATGACTTACTCGCGATACGTAACTTACTATCTTTCATACGACGTGTCACCTTTCCAGTAAATAGGCCCAATTGTCGCGCTTTCTCCAAATTGTCGAATATTCAAAGTCGCAAAATCTGTCGAACGTTCGCGGGTAATAAGACTGTGCGGAGTAATCTCGTTGCGCAAAGCGTGGAAATGAAGTCGCCGTCAGCGGTAAACGACTGGGCAGAGCCAAGAATCGTCCCACGCGTTCTTCTTCGCTCGGAGAGAGACGATGGCCTACGACGCGAGCCAGCGAGGACGCAAAGCGAGCGAGACAGCGCCGTGTCTCTTGGTCATCGGTATTGTTTCAAAAGGCGTCTGCTGCCGTCTGGGCGGTCAACTTTTGCGTCGGTGTGTATATCATCGTTCGCGAGTTACCTTTCCAAAGCGCCACACGCTTCGTGACTCCAGGTGTCTCCCTCGTTGCTACGTCGCGCGTGCAACTACACGTGTGTTGTAGTTACTCGGCGTGTATATAGCCAGGAGGGATTCACCGTGCGTGAAACGTGCGTGTACATCCACTCGAAGCAACGATCTACGATCATCTCTGGCGGCGCCTAGATGCTGAACTTTTCCACGAGATGCTTATCGAACCGCGATCGACCACCTTCTCGATCACACATGCGCAAATAAATCTATGCAGATCTATCGCCAACTATCTCTGTTTTGACCTGTCAACTATCCCGATGACTGGATAACACGATTAATTAACAGGCCAGATTTACATGATAATCTTAACCCCAGTTTGAATCCCAAGCAGCGCGATCGCGCTCTTCAGATTTTTTGTCGAAAAATCGCAGTACATTTCCAGCGCTATGGACAACTGACGGTGCAGTTTACTTTATTGCAGTTAATTTTACTGACGCACGTACATAGCTCCTTTTCTTTTTCAATGTAAATAATACAATTAAACATTTTGTATTTCACTGTTCATCTTCTCAATAATTTTCATTGAACAAAACTTGAATTACTTATAAACCTACAGTACGCATATATAATAATATAGATGTATTTCATAAAGTAACGAATTACAAATTAAAAATATCACATGAATTTGTGATTACGCTCGTAGGTTTTCTTTTTCGATTCGTTGTACCTTTTTGGGGATACAGCAAATTAATCATAAAAGTTAACCAGTAAACCTAGATTAATTTTTTACTTACTTTTTGCGTTGCTTCGTCTGATCATTTTGAATCGCACAATTATTAGCAATGAAAAGCACTTATGGAATAATACGTTCGGTCACTTTGCCAACTGCAATAAATGTGACGGCGCGACGTGAAAAAAACAAACACAATCACATTGGGATTTATCGACATGAAATAAAACAAGCGCTATCGCGCTCTTCGGCGTTTTTCGACCATGTTTTTCCAATGATCCTTGGGACTCAAAAGGTTAAGGGCCTCGCAATCGATTCGCCGAGCTACATATATTGAAACATGCATCACGAAATTTAGAAATCGATGCATACTGGCCTTGAGATTTCTGCTCGAGATATTTTAATACAATACACTGTACTTAATTCTACAATATTATCATTTGTGCTTAAGATTTGTTTGTTTTAATTTTGTACACGATATATAATGTTCCAGTTTAAATCGTTGCTTGTTAAACAGTGCATTTTTCATTTCACGATACTGTCTAGTTAGCTATGACTTGTTTGAAATTTTTTTTGGTCAACGATAGTCATTTTATTTTACTTATTCGAAACGTTTGAAATACTCTGATGACCAATTATGGCTTCATCCGGAGGAAACGATTTCCGGCCACAGGCAATTAACGTGCTCGTAGGGAATTCTATACGCGTTATTTGTCGTTATTAACTATCACGTTCAAAGTTTCTGAACCAGTGTAAAGCTGTTGAAAGCCACGACTACTGAAAGTTCATCGGTTTGAACGTGTTATTATTGCTTTGCTCTCGTTTTCATTAACACGTACGGACACCGATGTTTCCAATTTTGAGCGTTCGTTCGCTCATACGTGCTTCAAGTTGTTGATCGTTGAAACAACGACGCAATTGGAGCGTCGACTTTGCCAATATTATTCGCTCATCGCTTGACCCGGTTTGCAAAGAATTTTGTTCTTGGGCTTTTTTGGAACTGCGCACTTAGTCCCTTATGTTGTCGACACGCATGGAACAATCCCGATCACGTACGAACACAATTTCACAGGCGAAATGAATAATTGACAGCAGCCGATCGACTTTCGTCGCAAACCTCATAAGGCAGAACGAGCCTGATAGCAGGCGTCACGCTTAAGCCGCGGCTAATCTGACGGTAATTTACTCGCCGGTGTAAAAGGTGAAGCTTTCAAAACGCGCAGCGGTGAACAAAGCGAAATATCAACGGTGTCCCAGGAATCTTCGTTTCGTTCGTCAACGGAACGAACCGGTCTTCGAATCGTGCGATTTTCCAAAGTTATTATAATTCAGTTTTTCCACTGTACAAATAGATCGAGCGAGAAAATATACTACGAGATCGCAGTGCCAAACCCAAGTTCACCTTCTCGGATCATCGAGAATCGAACGAACGAGATATCGCACATTCACACGGCACGGGTGGTTCATTCAGTGTAAATTTCTCGTTCCCTCATTGGCTTTGTCTGTCGCCGTTGTCGTTCTCAGAGAGAGGAAGCGAGAAAGGAAACGAACGATATCGCGAACGATCGCGAATCTACGAACATCCGAAGGTATCGCGACTGGCAACGCGGTGCAAAAGATCACCGGGTGTTGCACGCAGCAAGGTCCACCATAACTTAATCCACGCACGTAGGTCGCCTACACACGGCCGATGTTGCCGACCCGTGCGCGGATCGCGTATTTATCTCGCGTATCCGCGAGCACGACCGGTGGAGCGTGTGTATTACTGCAGGCTGTCTCGTTTATTCGGACTCGCTTTCTGCCTCGATTTATCGAACAACGGCAGCCCGACCCTGGAAACGGACGAAGAAAATCGGACGATGCGATTTACATACCTTGCATTCGCCGACGCGAACACCGCAGCGTCAAGTTTTTCGACGGATCTCGAAACAATGAGACCGCAGCCTTTTTCTATTGTCACGCATTGTGATTATCGCAGTTACACGAAATTGATAATGACACCGAAGGTAAAGGAGGAGATGCAAGTAGGAAGGGAAGGCGGTAGTTTCGAAAGGGATTCACGTGACAGAGGAAAGGCGTCACGTGACACAGGTAAAAGCAGCGACATCGCATCGCAGATACATAGTTGTAGCCCACGCGACGATCGCGCGACGTAGCCGGCGAGTGTGAGGTCTTTCTCTCGCCGGCGAGAGCATGGTAATGACGTGACATACACGCACGCGACAGCGAAGAGAACGCGTACGTATTAAACGCAGGCTGGCAAGCACACACGCCGCGAGGGCACCGCGATGTCACCTGTGTGCTGCGTTATGCAATGCCTATGGCTGACCCGATCAGCGGCCGGATTAAATGTCGCTCTGTTAAACGCATGCCGCGGATAACTGCACGTGGGACGTTCGTTTCGTAAGAGGAAATCACCCACATTCGTGATTCACCGTGTGTATCTACGATATCGGAATTTTTTTCATGGGATTCTCTGATTGGGTTTTCGGCGATGATTCGATACTCTGGATTGAAGCCACTGACTGAGAGATGAACAGCGTAGTTTGTCAAAGAAGAAACGAAGAGACAAGAGGAAAATCTGCGGAGGTTTACTCCTTTTAATTAACAATCACTCCGTTCCAAAATAAGTGTCCCATTTACGCATTATATTCGTTCCGAAATAAATGTCCAGAATGTAATTTGGTTTATTGTTGACGTTTTCTCGCGTAAGTCAGCCTTCAGCTGGATTAAGTTAGAGTCCAATCTTCTCGAAAGTCTCTGCATATTTGTACTCGCACAGCATTTAACAATTGACTTTTAATGACTTTTAACCTGAATATAATGACACTTATTCTGGAACGGAGGGAGTTCCTTACTTCAACGACCTTTCTCCTTCATTACTGAAACTCCAATATATATTTTATTTTCTTCCATCTTCTTTCGCTCATTTGAAAAGCGCGCCGCAGATCTATCGAATGACCATGCCCGAAACAAGAGCAAGAACCAACGAGGAATGGCAGAGAAGATCGAATCCGGCTTTAATTAACTGAATCCCGGCTGAAAAAAAAAGAAAAAAAAAACGACTGAAAAATGAGAGAGCCGTAAAAATGTTGTTGGCCTGCGCGGGAAACTCTTAAAACTCTTGGCCAGCTGCACGATCGCTTTTTCTCGCTTCTTCTGCGTGCGATGGGGGAACGAGATTTCGTTCGGCGGATCCCGTAATGCGGTAGCTGGATTCATGGCGCACCGTGCCGGTGTAATTGCGTGTTTGCCGAGAGGTGAGCGCGGCGTGGCCGGTGTTATTAGTTTCACCTTCGCGGCGCACGCAATCCTCCGAGGTTCTTTGCGAGGGCTCCCGGTGACCACGGCCGTGCCTTGCCAACATCCTCCCGCGAAGGAACAATAAGGAAACGAAGGGAAAGGTGGAGCTGACAGGGAGCCGAGATACCAATCCGCTTACCGGTAGGTAAGGTAACGGCTCTTCGACTTTTTATCGATTTTCGTACGGACCGAGCAAGACTCTCTCTCTCTTCCATCGTGAACCGTTCGAAACGTACCGTACCGTCCAATTGTCCAGGTTCACGGGTCGAATTACTCTTTTGCTTCTGTTGTTGTTTAACCCCTTCCCTTGCAACGTCGCTACGAAAGTTGCGTCAAGCTTCGATTTAACCTATTGCGCTGGAATGACGAGAATTCTTTGCCCCAAAATTGCAATATTTCCTCAGTTTTAAATATATTCAAATATAACCCAGGCAAAACAGACAATAAATTTATTACTTCTTAGTAGTTATTTCCATCCAGTGATGTTATATCGAAGAGTTCAAAAAGAAAGCTACGGATTATTGTATATACAGTTTGGTCACTCGTTATGGTCCGTGAACCAGTTGCCAGTGCAAGAGGTTAACTTCTTGCGCTGAAATGACGAGAATTCTTTGCCCGAAAATTGCAATATTTCCTCAGTTTTAAATATATTAAAATATAATCCAGACAAAACAGACAATAAATTTATTACTTTTTAATAGTAATTTCTATCCAGTGATGTTATATCGACGTGTTCAAAAAGAAAGTTACAAATTATTGTATATATGGTTTAGGTTAGGTTATGTACGGTTTGGTCACTCGTTATGGTCCGTGAACCCGTTGCCAGCGCAAGAGGTCAAAGGGGAAAGCAAAACTCTAAACTCTGCGAAATTTCAAACTTAATTTCTTCGAAACTGAACACTGGTAAATCTTTCGATACGTTGCATCTAACGTAACGTTGCATCGGCAAACCTGCGAAATTTTAACAGGAAATTTCTCAAATTTAATTTCCTTCAGCTTGATAAATTTTTCGATACCTTATATCTAACGGAACGTTACGTCTGCGAATCTGCGAAATTTCAACTCGAGTTTGAAATTTAATTCCTTCGAGCTGAACACTGACGAATGAGAATTATATTGCACAATGTTTCGATACTTCTATCTAAACCCGTGAAATTTCAACACGGGTTTGAAATTCAATTTCTCCGAACTGAACACTGACGGATGAAAATCATATACAACGTATATCAATGCTTTGCATCCAACATAACGTTGCAATAATTTCGTCTCAACAATTGAAAGGCAAAACACGCAAGAGTATCCTTCCAGTTTCAAAGAGAATCGAAACTCAAAGGTGGAGAAATAAATTGTCCGTCAATTTTCTGTACGTTCGTTCGAAAGAAACTTGGTTGGTATTCGACCGACGAGGACAGCCCTCTCGCGACGATATTAATCACGCGTCTAACGACCCGACGATGAACGGGTGAATTAACATGCAAATCACGGCGCGGTTACGACCGTGGAAGAAATCCTGGAACCGTCGATTTTCCCCGCGCTCGTCGCCGTCGATGATGGAAAAAGAAAAGAAAAGAAAAGGAAAAAAATCCAACAAAGAACGAGCCGATCGGAGATGCACCTGCGCGAGTCCCACGCAACATCGGCACACGGCGAGTCATCGCGGAAAAATCCGCCTTGCCGCTCGCGTGCACACGTGTGCGCGCCTCTGGTTATCCCGGAGAAAGGTAAAACGCAGGCGTGCAGATCCCACAGTTTTAATTACGCCGACGAACGCGCCCCTGCGCGTTGCTTCCATCGCCAAAGCATCCGACGAATATTTACCAATTATTCCCGCGGCTTAATTAAATATCATTCCTAATGACGTACGTACGTGTCGTACGGGGCGAAGAAAACTAATGAACCCCGGCTCGGCGAGCGGCTAATGAAGACGTGGGTCGAACAGACGAAGGTGTTGCGCTTATTAATGACGCCTGGCTGTCCTTCTTGCCCTGGCTCGACGATTTCGTCGTCGATTCGCCGGAGAAAGGTGAAAAAGGTAAGAAGAATAATAGACAACGGGCAAGTCGCGAAGCTGTTGCGCCGTTTGCGATTAAATATCAAAACGAGAAAGAAAGAGAGAGAGAGAGAGAGAGAGATTTCTACTTAAGGCGTGATTATTCTATTCAGTGCAATTAAGAGAAGATTGTATCGCGGGAAATGATTGATCACTGCTGCTGCGAATCGCTGGTCGAATCGTCTTTCGTGCTGAGAATGCTTACGAAATGTATTAATTTTCCGATTCATACCGTTTCAGATTCCCACACGTTACGCGCATCTCGAGATCTGCTCGGAATACTTCTTCTATCACTTCGTTGATAGTGTGTATAACATTTTGGCGGCAAGGAGAGGTTTGACAGAAAAAGAAAAGGAACGAGAGGCTGAGCCGCTGGATAATGAAAACGTTCGAACCTTCCTCGAAAGAAGAGTGATCGTGAACCACGAGGGCATTTCCTTCGACAGACGCGTCTTAACCACCGTTAATAATTATCGGTGTCGGCTGCAACGTGGATCCAAATTCTCGAGAAAGGGGTTGTGGCGGCGCGAAGCCGCGCTCGAGTTATCGGCGCATCTGTCCCGGTAAATGAGCCGAGAATTTATGGTTCGGGCCTACACGCGCCCGGAATCATTACCTCCACTCGGGGCCAGGATATTTATACGTACGACCTTGCCAGCTCTCCACACCCTGTTATTACCTACGCACGTTCAAAAGTTGCCGAGATGCGCGTATTATACGTTTTCGTGATTCCCTTTTGACTCTTACTCTCTCTCTCTCTCTCTCTCTCTCTCTCTCTCTCTCTCTCTTTCTCTCGTCTCTCTCGAAGAATTTTCGAGGGAAAATTTCTCCACGAACGAATACATACATATGTCGTCGTCACTTTCTTACACGCTGCAGGTTACGCGCATGTCATCGACACTGAACAAATGAATAAAGGAACGGAGATAATGCCTCGTCATATTCCACTGAAAGACGTAGCAGTCATTGTTCTCAGGTAACAATGAATATCAATCGCTCGCTTAGAACAGGAGGAAATTAATTCTGCGATAAATGGCCAATCGTGGCGCGTTTCACGATTTCTGGCGCGTAGAATAAGTTTTCACAATGAATAAAAGGAGTGATATAAATAAAATGTAAAAATATTGAAATTAACTCGACGATTTTCGGGAATTTAGTCAATTACATTGTCACAATCACAGTTTCTTAAAAGCAAAATTTAATACCTTTCCCCTTCTGTTCCAAGCGATTGATAAATTTTTCAAAGATCTTAGCCCCCTCAGAAAGTTTGCACAAAAATATACGTGCCTAGTTGGAAGTATAGATGCGAACAAGCTTTCCTCTCCATGATATTAATTAAGAACAAGCAGTTTAAAGAATTCGACAATTCTCGCTACAACAGTGCTACAACAATGCTCATAAATCCCAGTAAAAAGTAAGTTATTTTGCTTTTCTTCCAATGTCTTATACGTTTACTATTTATAAACACGTTTTTGTCGTTGAAACAGCTTATTGTTAGTGGCGCATCGAGGCTCACTTCGGAGGAAAAATTGGCACGTAAAGTTTGACCATCCTTGACCCACGATGTCTGTCCTGAATTATACGAGGTACTTTGAAACTAACCTCTCATAAAAAGGGTTTTTTGAAACCCTCCTCAGACATCATGTATACTCGCGTTTCTGCTCTTCTCCAACCAGAAACAGAGAAATGAGATCTAGGTAGACAACTGTCTGGGATGAATAACGAACGAATAACGTCGTAACGCGGCGCACGATTAAAAGTGTATGGCCAACAAGTGTAACGCGCCTTCTGTATACCCCACGAAGGTTCGTCGTGCTCGCTGTGGCGAGCTGCTATCAAAAAAAAAAAAAAAAAAAAAAAAGAAATGTAGTCGCTGCTCTCTGAACAGCGTATAATAGTCGGTTAATGATCACCGTTGAATACACACGCCATGAATCGCCGGTACGATCATCGTCTCTCGCGAGGAAGAAGAAAACTCCTTTTCTCTTCGTTACACTCCGACCTCTTTCTCTTCCCTTCTGTCTCTCTTTCTCTTCTGTGCGCTCGACGCAACGTGATGATCGTGTAGGCCTCCTACGGTTCTCCGCCTTTTTCTCTTCTCTCTCTTCTTTTTCTACCTGATGCTCGCCTTTAAAAACCGCGTGATTTATTATCGGGCGCCAGACAGGTGGACCGTTTCTATCCGGTCGCGCAAGCACGCGCATAATGGACACCTTCTCCGTGAAGAAGAGGATGAAACGCCGCGGAAGTCCACCAGACCGTGCGAATAATCGAGCGTAATCGACGCTCCTTCGACGTTGGATCGTCGCCTAATCGCCCGGACACAGAGAGCTGAGTCTGATAGATCCGAAGAGATTCAGATCTGTCCGGCACGGAGAGGCACGCATAGCTTGTTTCGTGAAATTAATAGCAGCTTACTCATTGGACAAATCACCCGGCGTGGCTGACGTCTTTGATCATTTGAAACTTTGAAACGCGCTCTCGCACGTCTTCGGATCATTTTTCAAGCTTCACGAACGATTAAACGTTCTTTCAGTCGTCTGCAACTTTGATCGTGTCAAGTTGTCGATCGTTGAGTTGTTTTCGATTTCCCAACGACAATTGGAATGCAAAATCTTCTTCCATTTCGTCTTAAGTATATCGGCCTGGATATCGATATCAACGATGGAACCGTCGTTTATTTTACGAGAGAAGAGATACCGAAATTGTTGAAAAAATCGGTCGACGGCAGACTGATGTCTCAATCGTTTCCCTCCTCTCTGGTCGATCCTCCGCGTTTTCTTCAACTTTGTAATAATTACAACCTGCGCCGGGCTCACGATGATGTCGTGAGCGGCACGAACAAAGAGCGGCCTCCTCGCGGCCGACACGTAAGAAATGCCTCTCATTACGGCGAACCACCGACCCAACGTCGTTCCATTAAACAGCACGCGTGCACGTGCTCGTAATTAACACGTTACATAGCGTCACGGAACTGCTAAACTCTCGAATTATCGTCGAATTAGCGTGGCTAAACGGCACGCAACGAGACGGACGATGGAATCGATGTCGAGGCAACGGGACAGCTTGTTAAATGTCATTTGCCTTTTCTCAACGATTCAAAATTTCGAATCTTCTCTAAATCCAAATGTCAATCACGAACTTTCAATCATATTTTCCCAACGACATTGACGATTCTTTCAGTCATCCTTGATCGTGTTTCAAGCTGTCGATCGCACGAATTTTCTTTCGCCGAATGATATGACTTGGAAACACGAAAGTTTAATCGCTTTTCATTTCAACGCGCTAGAACTACCAAATGAAACGTAAAATTTCCACCGAGGATATTGAAGAAAAAAATTATTTCATGAATCTCCAGAAATTCATATAAATCGTTTTACAAAAATTTTAACAAAAATCCTAAATTGCATACTCGCGTACACGATATATACAAGTGACTCGTTTCGGGGAAAACGACCGAAAATTAAAAATCGTCGAAATTAAATAAAATAGTTGAAATTTCGGCGAGTGCTAGTTCTCTCACTCGAGATCTCCCGAGCACGCTTCGGCAAAGAGAGAGGGAGAGAATTTTTGTTCTCGATCGAGGCGACCAGCCGATGGCGATTTCACCGTCGAGAATTAAAAAATTTTAACAAAAATTCTAAATTGCATACTCGCGTACACGATATATACAAGTGACTCGTTTCGGGGAAAACGACCGAAAATTAAAAATCGTCGAAATTAAATAAAATAGTTGAAATTTCGGCGAGTACTAGTTCTCTCACTCGAGATCTCCCGAGCACGCTTCGGCAAAGAGAGAGGGAGAGAATATTTGTTCTCGATCAGGGCGGCCAGCCGATGGCGATTTCACCGTCGGGAATCAATGGTAACCTCCCCTTATCCTCAGGGGTCATCGGTCGGCGCGAAACCCTCGCCAGTTAATTCACGATTTACGCAATCCGCTTTCGTAACGGTGCCCCGTACATCTGCCACCCACACGCCTTGGGACAGAAATTATCCTAATGACGGTCGAGGGCTGTTTATAACCGCGCAAATTGATTCCAGCGCCTTGTGGTTTCGGCCCCGCTTACACCTTCGAGCAGTCAATCACCGCGCCGAGACCTAACCCTTTGGAAATTCCACTTTCCAGTTACCGCGAAAACACCGGCCAGTATCGCAATTCTCTTCGGGGGTAAAACACCTCTAGTCGCGGCTACGAGGGGCAAACAAAACGAACTGCAAATCCTCATCGTTGGAATCAAACTGCCTCCAAGACGATTTATAGAAACGACTCGTTTTTCGTGTCTGCGTTCAAAGATTCACTTCGCGCTGACGCGTCGAAATGGGTTGATTACTGAGTAGTTTTTGTAGTTTTTGTAGCTGAAAATTAGATGGGATTTTCTACTAATTTACTACTAAATTACTTTGCACTCTGCACTTCTGCCTTTCCCGCTGACAGTGAGCCTGTCTTTGTACGCGTTGACCAGCGAATCACAGCCTCGCAGTTCGATTGCCCTGACCTAACCTAAACCTTGAGGTGATACCTAAACCAAGATACTGTTACCTATAGTCAAATATTCCAAATTTGGACAATAGATTTCGTCGTATTGGTAAGAATAAATATTTGTTTTTATTCTAGAAGATTTTACGCACATTAACACTACAACTACCAAAATGGTCAAAATGACCAATTGATGACCTTCGTTTAGATGTTCATCGATATAGAAATTGTTATATGTTTTACAGACATGAAACAGTGTATTTTCGCAGACTTAAACGATTCTTACTAAAACACATAAATAGAAGCTTGTGCATCTTATAGAATATTACAAAGTATTTCCTCTGTTTCTCTGACTTTAACTGTTTCTCTGATGGAAATTTTATGCTTTACTTTCGTCGAAATTATCGCAACTAATTTCGCGATGCGGAACGGAAAATGCCACGAAACACGATTCGTCGTTCACATTGGAGCCCGATGAAAATCCCGACAGCGAAGCGATCGGAATCGATACCGATGCCAGAGAATATGAAACGGTTCAATTGACAGAACAATAGGCTCGCGAACAACGAAACGGATCCGGCTTCTAAATCAGAAACAGCTTCCCCTTTCGCCGCGTCACGCGTTAACGTAACGTAACGCATTGTTTCATAATTAAGACGCCAAGTGTATCGGTATCTCCAAATCCCTCCGTGTAGCCCTCCCCCATCCGGCTAGCGGCACGCCGCCGGTTTTCTTGCGGTTGCGAAGTTTCGCAATCATGGCGGCGTGCTGCGCGAGGCGATCGACTTTCCATGAAACCGGCGGAGAAGAAAATCGACAGTGGAACAACGACGGTGACCTTTTTCGACGGTGGTTGCAGTCGAGTCGACAAGGCGAGTCTGGATAATTAAATCGCGTACACCAATGCGCGAGACGGTATCGGGCACCGGTATCTCCGATGCCAATACGCTCTCATACGGGTTAAGTGGACCGTTCGACGTGGCAACAATTGCCGCGAGACACGCGCCTTCCCATCGGCCTCGGTGCGTTTCAATCGTTGCTCTCGATCGTTCGGTAGATCCCCGTGGCTGGTCACGATCGATCAGCCTCACCTTCGATCACCTCGGTGGCGATTGAAAAATTTTCGATGTACAACGCGTACGTACAACTCTTGCAAGCAACAAATCATCGCAGATTTATCGCGGACCGCTCGACATCTCGTTTCTGTATCGTAGGAACACACGACCGCGCAGTTTACGAGTTTTGCACTCTCTTCGATTTTTAGAAAATTTCCAAGATTCTCTGCCGAGGTAAAAACGACGAGGAAAAATTGGCACGCATGCTCGCGTGCGATCCAATGGGGATCTAAATGGAGCGTTCAGAGAGACGGAGTGCTGCCTCTCTCGACTCTCGACCCGGTGGCCGAGAGAACTCGCTCGCGAGATGTTGAATGATCGATCAATTCTCTGGCGCCGTACCTGTTTCTCGCGCGCAAAGAGAAGAAGAGGCTTATCGCCATGGCAGCGCGCAATGACACCTTTTTTTTCTTTCCCATCGGTCCTCGGTTAAATTTCTAAATTTCTTTGGAAAATTTCACGTTGAAAGAACGTGAAAAGACGCTGGTCGTATATTTGTCCTTCTTCCCTGTGACTTGATCGTAACGATCGATTCCCCATACTAGTTCATTTCTCATCGTATCGCTTGCGAGAACATCGTGAATAACGCAACGTGATAGGAATACGGCGAGTCGCGTAAACGCGATTCCACATTGGACGGTTGAATCGATACGCGGGAGATATATCGAAAAAGATACTCGAATATACGCGTATGATATATTGGACGGTTGTCGCGGCTGTACACGGGCCTTGTGTTCTGATAAATAAGACACGTTTAACCGGCTGGCGAGACGAGTTGACTCGTGTTTCGCGCGTGTGATGTTTGTAGTTTGCGAACGCGAGCTGCTCGCTCGTATCAAGAGAGCCGTCGCTGATGGATTCATTTGCAATTCCCCCGACTTTTTCGACCCAGATCAGGGTGGTGCTTGTTGTCTCGGTCACCGCGGACACGGCTACGACTTGTGTACGACTTTACGAAGCATTTTACTTTTATGTTACAACGTTTCTTTCTCTGCGCCCCCGACTGGTTCGGGCGCCATAAGTCGCCGCTGAAAGTCGTATTACGACTGTTGTCGATTTAACCTGGCCCGCGTATGGTGTTACACGCAGCAGTAACAGATAATAAGGTTAAAGTAACTATTTTATAGTACTAGGTATACGGTATACATAGGCGCGTATGTAAGCACCCGGTCTGGTTCGAACGGCGTGTTGTGCAAGTGAGAAAGTCCCTAATTCGAGAGAACAGAGAGAAGCTGGAAGCTGAGATTTTCATTTCATTTTCACAATCTCGATGAAAATCTTCAATCTCGAGTCTTCCATCGCGTTACTCCGCTTGCTTAAAGAAATATCCTCTATAGAAAAAAACTTGTACACAGCGGGTCTGCAGCCCGACCTATTTTTTACCGTTTTTCTTTGAGACCGGAAGCTCGTCATCCCGCAAGGAGTACCGCTAAGGAGCGCATCCGGCGCAGCGCCGCGAAACTCGGTTCGAATTCGAGGTGGGGAAAATATTAATAAAGATTTGGGGGTGTGCGGCTCAACTTCCTGGGCGCTCGAATAGAAAAATATCGACAGTTATGGGAGGAGTGGACCGTTAACCATCGACATATATATATATATATATATATATATATATATATCGATAATCGACATCCAAGATTCACTCAATCGTCCTTTGTGGCATTATACGCTTTCACAAAAGGGTGACCTCGTTCGTCTCGGGCGAGGCACGCTGGATCGCTCGTCTCATATCCGGTTTAATATTTACAAATCGTCGGGAATGAAACGTATTCCGTGTTCCATGAACTTATTACGGGAATTAACCCCTCTGACAGATAGCTCCTTCGAACTGCTCCGAACTGCCAATACCACCAATTTTCGTCGCGTAGCAAATTCCACCCACGAGCCGATCCATTCCGAGATTTCAATATCCGCGCAACCATAAATAGACCCAGACGTTTTCTATCCGTTATTCCGTTTCGTACTGCCGGCCATCAAGCGAAACGAAATTCCCGCGGCCGTTTCGACGCGTTTTAGTGCTCGGATATTGACACGTGCACGTTTGAATATTTATCACGTGGATATCGAACAGGGAAACAATTTGAATATACGATCCGCCGAATGTGCGGAACGACGCTGGAAGATTACGATTCCGTTGTTACTGCGCTGAAAACGTCGTTGAACGCGTCACGGATTATTGTATTGCACACGCGACGTTGTGTGCAACACTTCTGCAATGGCGCTCGACGATAACAGTTCCCGGCGATGTTCCTAAAATCGCCTCTTCGACGAAGACGAGTCTCACGTTCCTTGCGTGTCTCTTTGGATCTTTCCAATCCTCGTCGAAACGATCGAAAACATCATTCGAAAGTCATTCCGATTGCCAGAACGATGGTCAGCTCGTAAGTTGAAGTTAACCTCTCTGCGGGCATGTTTCAATTTTCGAGTCACATATACTAATATCGATATTTTATTTCAAGTGATTTAATCTTTCTCGTAAGTTGAAGTTAATCTCTCTGTGGGTGTTTCAACTTTCGAGTCACGTATACTAATGTATCGATATTTTATTTCAAGTAATTTAATCTTTCACATAAGTTGAAGTTAACCTCTCTGTGAGCGTGTTTCAACTTTCGAGTCACATATACTAGTATGTCGATATTTTATTTCAAGTAGTTTAATCTTTCTCATAAGTTGAAGTTAACCTCTCTGTGGGCACGTTTCAACTTTCGAGTCACGTATACTAATATATCGATATTTTATTTCAAGTGATTTAATCTTTCTCCACAATGATATACGTCTTGTAATTATATTGTGGCGGCGCGCGTATTTTTAAGAGACGAGCTTAACAATGCTGATGATTACGAATGAAGAAAGAAGGGAATAAAATAGCGGAGAATATATTATAATCTCAGTTTGATTGTTGTTAACAATCAAACAAAGCAAACGATCATAAAAATCTCTGTAGTACATAAATTAAAATAAATGAGTACAGTCGTAGCTTCTTGTTGCTTCTCGTAATATCTCTATTAATGGGGGAGGGGGGCAAACCTCCATAATGTAATGTCTGACAAAACAAAATCGTATGAAAATGAAAGAGCAATAAGAGTAGGCAATAGAGCATTAGTGGCAATAGAAGATTCTTTATTAGATTCTCACTTGAATGAAGATCGTCCGATAGTATTTACCCGACGACGCGTAATTATTATGAACATCGACGACGAATTTAGTGGTAAATCATCGTCAAATTAGGGTATCTTCGCCAAGCACATACTCGAACATTTTTACGTTATAAGCTGTTACGTTATTGTTTCAAAACTACACTCGTTACGATAAAATTTACTAAATTCATCGTTAACCTATTTATTTACAGGTTGACGTTTGTTGATTACTGACGTTGGATAAATCTTTTTTACAGTTGTGAAGGAAACTCGGCCCAGACAGAAGAGAGGGTTAACGAAGCGGCGGTGAAGCGAACCGATGCAGGCCAATTACTCCGAAACGAAAACTACTTGTCTCGGTGGTTTGCCCCGTGGCTGCGCCATTCTAACCAGGCAATGATCTATCGCGAGGTTCGGTTTCTCCCTTCGGTCGAGATTCCTCCGTGGTTTCTGCGCGCGCGGTCTCTCGGTCCTGGCGACGTTATAAATCGATAAAGTTCAGATCGGCGCGACGTATCTCGACCGGTTCGAGCCGTTCGAGCGCCTCGATTGGTCGGCGCGAAATCCCGCAGACCGGGCAGCCGTCCGGGGACAGGTTTCACGCGATGGGTGACACACCGGGTTAATTTATCGCACCTGGATAATTATCTCGCTGTCTACCGGCTCTGGTGCACTCTGGCCAGCCAATCAGCGACCGAGCCGACGTCGCTCGCTCCTCCCAGCTGTCGCGGGTCACCAGAGAGTTTCCGACCGGAATGCAAGAATGCGCGCCGGACGCAGAAAACTACCGCAATCTCGCCGATTGCGACACCTCGTCCAATTCCCCCGTAAATCGCGCTTCCCTCGCGATCCTGACGCGATTCGTGACGATTAATCGGCCGAGATCCTCGCGGATCTGTCGTCGCACGTGTCGCGATGATCTCGCAGTTTCGTGAATCGAAACAGCTGAAATCCTCGAGTATCCGACGAATATTCGAGAAAGTTCAGAGTATCCGGCTAGTCTAATTTAGATAAGCCGGATAATTTGAGCAAATTACGAATCGATTCTTCTCCGTCGATGGTTTAATGTCACAATAGGAATTTCGACTCACCGAAAGGCTTGTTCGCGCTATGACATAACCAGTACTTTTCCATTAGCTCGTCTAAACGAGATATTCACGCTGCGAGCGAACTGTGAATCGGTTTCACCTCGTCTCGCGACTACGAGATTACGAGGGAGAATTCACGCTGCTCACGGCCGGCTTCGTCCTCTTCCTTCCGTATCTTATCAGTAATAGTTTGCAGACCGCCGCAAACGGAAAGAAAGACAGAGAGATTTAGAGTTTGACTCCGTTGTCTCCGACGAAATTAACAGTGCGAAATGGAAATGTTCTTCACCTCCCTGAGATAGCAGGGAATCTCAAGAGCAGACAATTCTTCGAAAATTTATCGATCTTACAGATTGCGCAAACAGACCGAGAAAAACCATCGGCAAATTTCTTCTTATCGTTCTTATCGGCCTGCAGGCCTAAACCAAGCAACTTAGCAAAACACATCCCAAGTATCGGACATTACAGCGTTACATTTACCCCTCGAACAAAACCAAACACACTCGTCCGAAAAGCCACAAGCACTGACAACAAAGAAAGCAGCTTTGGAAATTTACTCCAGGAGGAGATAGATACCTTCGAGCAGAGAATTCCTGGACTCGTAGCCGCTCGTAGCCGTTGTTCTCGATAGCGAATCTGCTATGTAAATATCCGCGAGGCTCGGCTTTTCGCCCGCTCGTGTCGTCCGATCGACCGGCCGAATGGTAAATGTTAGGCTTGCGCATAAACTCGCGGTTCGCGCTCGCAGAGAGCGTTCGTACGGCGCGGATCTATGCAAATAACGACACGTGGGCGGCTTGGGCTTGAATGAACCGTTGTGCCACGCGGAGTGAATGGATTTGCTTGGCGTTTAACGACCGCGACGACGAGAGTTTCGCCTGGTATCGTTGCCTGCCGCCACTACCGGAAGTCTTCCGTCTCTCGGAATCGCGTGTACAGGTGTGGCTGTCGGTCGTTAAGCGGCGAACGTCTGTGTCGCCTTTGATGAAAACGACAGCGAATCCGGTAGACAGAGGCTGACCCCTGACCCCGCGTGTGTCTCGGACGAGCCGTATTCCGCGAAATTCAATCGATTAATCGGGCGAAGGAACACGAAAGATCGGCTAGAGAAATTTCAAACTGCTTTCGGCGTAACAGGGTGTCACAGGGGTGGAAAAGGACAGCGTCGGCCGAGGTTGGTTCATTCCCGTTTGACCGTAGCGAATAATCCTGAACGAGTTTTCAAAGTCTCTCTCTCTCTCTCTCTCTCTCTCTGTCGTGCGGATGGATTACGCTCGCCACGGTGAATTAATCCGACGTTAGGGAGACGAGCAGCGGTCAAAATAAGCGCCTCGGGGGAAACAGGTAGCCTCCCTCGGGAGGCAAGGCTTTCACGCGTCGCGACTTCATTCTCCGGCGCGATAACGGGGCTAAGGATCGAAGAAAGGCAAAAGAGAGCCGGGTTCACTCGGTTCTCGGTTCACGGAGAGCTAATCAGCCAAGTCCCTTGGCCGGGCTGATGGCTATTCACCGATCGTGACTCTAGAGTTTCTATTTTTCACCTATGCGCTGGCACCTGTCACGACCTCGACTCGAGGATGATCGTCCGGTTGCACGCGATCGCGATTGGAAAGAGATATTGGATAGATCTCTCGAGCCGAGTACAATGGCGGGTACAATATCGTGGCCGCTGAATCGATCCAACCGATCGATCCTCGATCGTATGGTGGCCTGCATGGAGGATGCGAACGAACGAGAACGAGAAGACAGAGACGCGTGGGCGAGAGACGATTTTGTAACGGTGAATTACCCGACGCGAGAAGCTGGTAAAAAAGAGGACGTGTGTGTAGTGGCGGGCAGAGAGAAAGAGAGAGAGAAAGAGAGAAGGACAAGGGTGGAGGAGGGCGCTGATTTGAATATCGACGTTGAAGAACAGTGAAGGATCACGAGGCGTGGGCCTCGGCACGCTGCGCGCCGTATGGCTGCACCTTACCATCTGCACTCCTCTTCCTTCTTCTACCCTCCGTCTCGGTTGCCGATCCAACCGCGATCGCGAGATTTAATGCAGTCACACGTGCTTTCGTAACGGTAAATCCCAACGCCGCGGCTGGAAAACGATACCGGACCCCGGAGAACGTTCGTTCGCGCTGTCGGCACGACAAGAAAAAGCCGGATAATACGGGAGGTAATTTGCAACGGCGGAACAGCGGTGGACAATATTGAAACCGGACTTTCTACGGGGCTGTAAAATCTGTACACACACACACACACACACACACACACACACAACTGCTTCTGTTGCTTCTTCTTCTCCCTCGCTCTACGCGCCACGGTTTAATTAATTGATCAATAATTTCGTTATTTATCGACGAGACTCCGAGCTTCCGCCGTTCGAGGAAATTGCTTCATTCACCGGCTGCCAACAGCTCGATGGTTACTCGCTGTTTTGCAAAAACTAACGAAGAACTAATTCACGTTCAACGCGGGATGCAATTTGTTCTTTTACTACCGCGGGAAAATAATTTCTAATCGTCGTCTGTCTATGCACTGTGCCTTCCTTCTTCGACGATAACGCTTTTGACGAGGATATTGTAGCACTGTGATCATGTTTGAGTCACACGTTTTTTATAATTTAGTTTAATTATACCAGACGATCTGCAGTGTTTTTGCCGAGTGAAGGAGTAAAAAGAGGGAAAGTGGAGGAATGTAAATGGAAGAAACGCGACGTTGGCGTTTTCCTTTTTTGAGAAGAAAAAGAAGCAGAGTCGAACCGAGTGGTGAAAGAGAGTTGACTAATTGTAAGTCGCGGATAGACTTGATTGGATTGTGAAAAAGAGCCTTTTTTTGAGCGGTGACCTGATTTCTTAGTTATTAATTTGTATTCGTTACCTTGTCCTTTATCTTATACTTAATCCCTTCAATATTAACACTAGAATTACCGACGACCAAAGTGTGACATTTGTAGCAATGAAATTAATACGCAAGTTAACAATACAACGTTGAACACAAACCTCTACTAATATATATCGTTAAAATATCGTTAAAACATCCAGAAATACACTGTTACAAATATAGAAAATTTCCATAGAAAATTATTTGACCATTTTGATGATTCCAGTGTCAATACCAGTTGTTCTAAGCTTCGATTGCTCGTTGCGACGACCTTCGAAACGCCAGCGGAAAATTTCGTCGACTGTAACCAAAAGTTTCATCTCGACTCATTGATAACGTTTCAGAGGTAATCGACGAATGGGACACGCGCGTAAATTCGATGCAGCCAGCTGACTGTCGTACGGTCAGGTGTTAACAGCCGTTAGTTATGACTGTCGGATCGACGATATCCGGCGTTTACATACCGGAGAGTGTAGGATTCGCCAGCGACGAGAGACTTGCCACGCGAGATATTGCGCACGCACTGCGTGCTCGCGTCTGAATGCAGGTAACCGACAAGCGCGCATACATTAGAAGGCGCATACATTCGTAGGCTGAGAGAGACAGACTAACGAGCAGTGACTAACAACGAAACCAGCCGCGAAATCGCTGCATTCAAAGTGTCTGAACTGAAACAGAACCAACCTTCGTATGACGAAGAATAGTAGCTGAAGAAGACCTGAAGTCGTCGAGAAATCGAAGGAACTCGATCCATGAAGATCATTCAAATTTCGCGCGACGCGTACTACGAAAGAGAGAGAGAGAGAGAGAGAGAGAGAGAGAGAGAGAGATGATCGACGCATAGATCAGCATATAAATTCGAATGATAATGCACGCTTCCCCACCGATGCGCAGAGCAGATAAGCTCAGTGGTGTGCATACGTGTTAAATGCGCGACGCGGCCGCGAGTCCAGGTGTCATTCGAGCCGGTATTCGTCGGTGTCCACATGGTAACAATATCCTCTCCCTCTCTCCCTCGCTTTCCTTTCTCCGCCATTTAGCTTTTCCCTCTTTCGCCGTGCGCGCTGTGTTTACAACGGCGACGACACCTCTGGTTCGCGCGCCTTGGTGCATCGTCTCGGGTTACGCTCGCGCGTGCTCCGACCCGCGAAATATTCGCGACACGTGCAGATTATCGCCACCTTCCTGGCACCGTTTTTCCCTCGCCGGGCGGGGAGGGAATGTATCCGACACATCAGGCATTGAAGATTGGATCGAATGTCCTCGACGAAGCATTCTCGGTACGCGCGATTCCTCCGCTCCTCTTATCTGGAGCTGCTGCTGCTCTCTCTCTGTCTCTCTCTCTCTCTCTCTCTCTGTCTCTTTCTCTGTCTCTCTGTGGACCTGCAGTCCAGGGCTGGACCGCTGCATTTCAGATGCATTTATGCGAGCATGCACCGCTGCGTCCACGCTGACAGGCCTGGATCGTTATATCGGATCAATTACAATGTACACCGTTCGAGAACACGCATCGCGATTCGTTCGATGCGTGTACACCAGCCTGTAGCCTCAATTATCTCCAGGAAGGTAAACGATAATGGACCTGGGAAACACGACGAAGAGCCACGGCTGTTCAAACAAACGTTCGCGTGTCGGTGTCGCGCGGCGCGAAGATTTCGAAACTGGATCGCGTTAGATGCGCGACATTCGAGATAAAGTTCGTGCTGCGCGCGCGCGCGCGCGGTTGCGTGCTCCGCGAGAGATGGCGAGAGATCCCGACCGGGAGAGAAACGGGATTTAAACGAAAAAGGTTTTGTAGGAAGTTTCGGTTCGAATGTCGTTCACGATGTGAGTAACGATGAGATTCCATCCGAAACCAATTTCAAGTCGAACGCGAGGCAAAGCGAAGCGAAGCGAAGCGAAGCGAAGCGGAGAGAAGTTTGGATCTGGAGAACGGTGTTTGACAAATCCTGAACACCACGGTTAATGCCTCGCGATTAATCTTTCGCGCTTGACGTTAACGAGGAGGCGAGAGGAGCAGCGCGATGCGCGCGACCAGCCCTGTGTGCGCAACTCTGCAACGTCTGCATATCGTCGAGACGTGGCGACGATGACGTCGAGGACACCGTGAAATCGAGAAGGGATCGCCGGAGCACGTACGCATATCAGCAGATTAAATTCCTCGGGGATCTTCAACGTCGGACGCTGGACATCAGTTTCAGGGGGCCGTTTTTTCGAACTCGACGTTCTTCGCCTCTGACTAATACCTGACGATAAACCGTTTGCTTGCGAGCGTGGCTCGTCGTTCACCTGCGTCTAATCATCGAACGTCGTTAGTCAATCTCAAATCCTCGACGTACGAATTTCTTCTGCACTTTCATTCAGACGAAAATTTAGCAATGATCGCTTGGTCGAAACAGGTAACTCGGAATATAGCATACGAGCCATGTAGAAAAATATTTTCTTTTTATATTCTTGCATACGTATTAACCGGAGAACGTCATTGTATGTCAAGAGGTTAACGCGAGTTAATCGATCGTCATCGCGGAAAATGCAAATTTTACGAGAGAATCGATTCTTGTTGGAAAAGAAATTCGTCGTTACAACAACGGAACTGGATCTAGATATTACTGTGAACGTGTCTTGTCCAACTGAAATTTTTGATTAAATGCGAAATATCTTGGGGAATCAAATTGATTGACAATTATATCGGCTTTCTATACGCGTTGAAAATTAAACTGTTTCCAATGTGTTGAGATTTAGACTCTTGTTTGAACGTGACTCGCCCAAAACGCAACAACAGGAATCTGTCATTATGCGATTATTTTGAAATATTATCTGCCAACTGTCTGATAAGTTGAAGTATATAACCATGTTTAATGGATTTATCTTATCGGTGGTCCGACGGCGCTAAAACGCGTTTCTTCGATTTTCACATAATTCTTACGAATCTGAGGGTTGCGTTTCTTCACGTATGCGCCTACGAAGAAAGCCACAAAATGAAAAAAAAAAAAGACAAGAAAAGCCAGAATTCGAGCGACGATTTTCTAGAAGATGTCGAGAAAAAGAGAAATTCGAAAGAGCAACAAATTGTACCAAAAAAGTCGTCACATATTTGCGAAAACTGTATACTGATTCACCTTTTCTTTGTTTGCTTCAATAACGATATATACACGCTCGAATAATATTTATGCATGTATAAATAAAATTATTTTTATATGCTTTACACTGCATTAATTTCTTCGCACCAAACCTAATTGTAGCAACGAAGCTGTTATTGAGAAATTTAGAAGCACAAACAATCGATCGAATCATTTCTACTGAACGCGATAAAGAAAAATCAAACTACAAATCCAAACTTCACAAATATTTCAAATATTATTACGCCGATATGAAGTTGGTACACCGACTGAAGATGCTCCCTCGATGCTCCTAATATCGATATATTGATCGACCGATCGTTTCGTTAGCGACCGGCAATATTTAGAGAGAGAATTTAAACAGAGACTCGCTATCCGACCACCGAACTGTATGGACGTTCAGACAGTATATTTCAGATATAATAAATTTTATCTATACAATAGAAATTGCATCGATTCTCGAGCGATGTCGAAACGATCGTCTACAAGGCGCAACAATATCATGTATCATATTCACTGTATATTTGAAATTTCGTCTCGGGGAAAACAGAACGAACGTTTGAACGTTTCTCAACTGTACTTGGTTGTGTTTCAAACTTACGAGGGCAAGGAAATCTCGTCAGTGGACGTGACAGTGGCTTGCGAAATCACCACCACCACGAGCGATAACGATCCTACGCAACGAATTACGCGCGATAATGTCATAATAGAAAACGATATCGGTAACGGCGGCGATCGCTATTCGTTACTCGTTACTCGTTTTTACGAACGAATTTACGACACCGGCGGAAAGTACAGTACTTTCGAAAGTTTCGCGCGAATGTACGCGAGGGATAATACCGGGGCGCGAAAGCATAAATCGCACTCTTCATTGCGCACAGTTTATTAGAAATTCAATTCCATCGGGGCTGAATTGGCCGATCGTGTAAAACGATCGGTCGACAGGCGGCCGCGCGTATCAGCCGCGTTTTATATAGCTTCTGGACGACTGATTTCTATGCAACGATCGATAGATAACAAAACGATGTAATAACAGCCATATTGTCGGGACCGTTCGACCGTATCCTTCGCATTCTTTTCACCGCGGTCGCATGCGTAACACCGCGTGACACGCGCAAAATTCGTGATCGATTTCTTCGGAGTTGTTCATCGACTCGGAAACGATGGCAACAAAGTTTCGAACGATCGCGATTTCGAAAACGCGTTTGAAACGAAAGCGCGTCGCCTCCCTTTAAAGAACCACGCGCGGTGGAATCGAGTCTGGGTCAACGGTGCTTCGATCCCTTCCTGTTTTCGTGCCTTATCGGACTGGATTCAAGGCTGACACGCTACCCGGAAACCCGAACCCGAACCCGAACCCGAACCGCGCACGATCGGCAAGATATCGCGGTTGTCGTATCATTCGGGAGCCTGCGGGACAAGACCCTTCGCTCCAAAAATAGCATAGTTTGCATTGGCTCCGAAAAATTTTCAACCGGAATAAGATCGATCAACCTCGCGTTGGTTTTACACGAATCATCGAGATTTTCCATCGCGAATCTGGAGATTTACGCAAGGAAAGAAATAGGAGTCTGCAAGTATCTGCACTTGGAAGCCTTGAACAGTGCAACCCTAGCTCGAGTGCAACTCTGTTGTTACTTGCGTATCACGCAATTGTTGCGTCTAAACGAAACCGCGAACGATAGTGGAAACAAGTTTCCAAGCCGAGAACGAGGAACTCGAATTTCACGTAAAAACGAACCTTGAAATCGGTTATGCTTTGCAACAGGATGAGAGGATCGATCCCTGACAGAAGGATTTCACGGACGTCTCGCCGACGTCGCTGTCTGAACGATCCTTCAGAATCACCTACCGCATCTTCCAGGTCCCGCGACAGGAAGGAAATGAGCGTGCAAGTTTCCACGGCTCGTCGGAATCATCGATTTCCAGCTCCTAGACATTATCGCGTAAAAAATTATTCGAGGCAACGAGCAAGAACAACCAACCAAGATGAACCAACGAGGTTGAAAAAAAAAGTTCTTTTTCCTTCGTGGGAAGAATTATTTCCAACGGAGATCCTATTTCGAACGTTCGATAACATAGTCGTCGTTATCATCGTGGAACACGGCCCTTTCCGGTAGCCAGAGCGCAGCTAGACAGCCGCTGGTCTCCTTGTACGTAAAATCAGTGTTGCATTTAACGTATGAATGCATCATGGCGAATAATGGGCGAGGCTCGCGCGCTATTGCCATAAACCATGATCGTCCTACACGTCCCCACCTGTCGAGGAGACCCAGTGCCGAGGGCGATCGAGGATCAGTTGCAAAATAGCCGGCCCTGAAGCTCGACAAAAATTGAAAACGAAAGGCGAAACGAGACGCGAGGCTTTCTTCGGCGAACGTCACGAGCTCCACGAGTTCTAAGGTTTTCTTCGTTACATTCCTTTAATCGTTTTTCCATCGTTCCTGCATTCCAGCGTAGCGAACGCGAGTAACGAGTTGAGAGCGAGAGTCAATAAGAGAGTCGTTAATTAATTTAACACTGGGACAACTTGAAGCACAGAATTTCCATCAGAGATCAAAGTTCAAAAAAATAGAGAAACTTTACAAGACAATGGAGAGTGTGCAGGCTTTTATTTATATATTGTGCGAAAAATTATTTGAATCTTGTGAAAAGCACACTTGCTTTTACGGACCTGTCAAATGTCTAACAGAAATTATATATTGGCCATTTTGATCACTCTGGTAGTTCGTAGTGTTAATTTGTTTCAACGTAACTCTGTCGCCGTTCTAAATTGCGAAAATTTGAATACTTTGCGACAGTTTTTCTTTTCTTTTTCTTCGGCGAGGAATTAAGAGGAATCAGATTTCGTACGTGAGACGGAAGAATGTTTAAACATAATCGAAACGTAGCTGCTAAAGCGCAGAACGCTGAAAACTCTGAAACCAGGCCCGGTCCTGCCACGATGACGAATTCGAAAACCCACGGTCAATCAATCCCGACCTCATAAAGCTCCACACATCCGCCGCATATTTTCCACCGCGCTTGACTATAAATCTACGGTCCAGGTTCTTGAAATTCTAATGGGCCGGTGAATTTTTTGCCGCTCGCTGCGCGACTCCGAGTCCATTAGCCTTTCAATTATTTTGCCCACCTCCACCGCGCGCCGAGGGCAACCTGGGTTTTGCAATTTAATTCGAATTCTCTCGCCCTCTCTCGCTGTTCGCGCACATGCGCTGCGCCACGGACGACTATCGATGAGCGCACACGTTCCATCAACATATTCAACGGTCTATTAAGCGCGTACGAGAGACCAGTACGAGAGACGGACCGAGGTCATGGTTCGAGCGTGGAGGTCGAAGAAGACGGGGCACCCAGCACGCTCCATTACCGACAGTGTCGATAAGCACGTAACCTGCAGAGACGACGGGGCGCCGGAGCCAGCTCGCAAAAACAATAGCTCTGGAAACCCCGGCCGCAAAGTCATCTTCCGAAATTGGCAGGTGCCTCCTCTCGAGCACCTCTCGAGCACCTCCGACCGTCTTTTCTCTCCGAGAGGAATCCCCCGCTGTTTCCCCCTCCCCCCTTCCTCCTCCTCCTTTGGATTCCGCTGCCCTAGCTAAAATCAATATTTAATCGGGCTTCCAGCCAGCTCGTACCTGTCAGCCAGGTGCGAAAACCAGCGAGCATTGTTTTAACCGATACGATGGACATAATGATCCACCGCCACGGGGAATCTCGCCTTCTTTTTCTGCCTTCTCTCTCTCTCTCTCTCTTTCTCTCTCTCGTCTTGAGGATGCTCTTAGGATCGAGTTAGATACCGATCACCCCGATATAACACGGTAATTGGCAGTGTATCTTCCGAAGATCTGGGACGCGTGGATTCTTTGAAATTTGGCGCCTCCCTTTTTTCGCGCCCTTCAATAGTTAGATATACTCCGCCGTGTTTGAGGAGTCTCTCTTGTTAAGAGTTAATGGAATTTCGTAGTGCGAGAAGTTTCGAAAGATTTCAGGACAACGAATCGTCAGTACGAAGAGAGATAAATTTTCTCCTGTCGGTCGTCATCTTCTCGAAGGAAACGGCGCGACAAAGGTACCTTCGTACCGCTAGCCGCGTCTCGCAGAACGTAATTAAAAGCCGCGTCTCGCGTCTACGTGTCCCATAAATATGTTAATCGTTCGTTAAACAAAGTTCATGAATTCTTGCGTCGGTCGGCGATCGTGCAATTTCGTTCGGCTCGATATTGTATCCGCCGAAAGGGCGGCCTCGGCTTTAATTGGTCAACCAAGAGACCGTCGCTGTTAAGCAGAAACCGTGTTGGCGAAAAAGAAAACGAAAGGAAAAGAAGGGAAGAAAGAAACGAAGGGTGCTACCGTGGTGCCAAGCACAGTACCGGCGGCGGCGTACTGACTTTACCGCGCATTAGTCAAACAATTAAGAGTTTATAATGGGCACGTCACATAAATAACGCGGTTCAACGGAGCCACGGAGTCGAGAGATGCGTTCCGTATCCTTCCACGTGACGCAACGGATCGCGTTAATGGAATACACGCGTACTCCCTGCCCATACATATATGTATGTACACGAATTCGCAATGTAGCACGCGTTCGCGAGGTTTAATTCACAGGGGCGACCGTAAATCTAACTAATATCACGTGGGCGTTCTCATTTCCTTCCACCAGGCCGCTTTCCAATCGTACGGACAGTAATCGTCTCGTCCCTTCTTCCAGCTTGAGAATCTAACGCGAAGATTAGAGCGAAACTGGCTGCAGATAATTTTCCCAAATTTAATTATTCGAACAATTCGAAGACAGATGAGTTAAATCGACGCTGGAAGATCTCGCGTCAAATCTGGAAGAAGACCGACGATTCGTCTTTGAATCGCGTACCAAGAACAATTCATTCGTTATCGAAACAATTTATCACACCGACCGTGAATCGTAGTCTCGTTCCTTCTTCCAACTCAAGAATCTAATACGAAGTTAAAAGCGAAACTGGCTGCAGATAATTTTGCCAAATTTAATTATTCGAACAATTCGAAGACAGATGAGTTAAATCGACGCTGGAAGATTTCGCGTCAAATCTGAAAGAAGACCGACGATTCGTCTTTGAATCGCGTACCAAGAACAATTTATTCGTTGTCGAAACAATTTATCACACCGACTGTGGCTCATAGTAATCGTCTCGGTCCTTCTTCCAGCTCGAGAATCTAACGCGAAGTTAATAGCGAAACTGGCTGCAGATAATTTTGCCAAATTTAATTATTCGAACAATTCGAAGATAGATGAGTTAAATCGACGCTCAAAGATTTCAGGTCAAATCTGTAAGAAGACACAGCGTCTCGTCTTTGAATCAGTCGCGTACCAAGAACAATTTATTCGTTGTTGAAATAATTTATCACACCGACTGTGGCTCATAGTAATCGTCTCGGTCCTTCTTCCAGCTCGAGAATCTAACGCGAAGTTAATAGCGAAACTGGCTGTAGATAATTTTGCCAAATTACGAACAATTCGGAGACGGATGAATAATCGATAACTCGAAGGTTTCGCGTCAAGTCGAGAAGCAGCGTCGCGTCTTTGAATCAGTCGTATCGCGTATCGAGAACGTCGAGCAGTCGAAACGATTTCGAGACGAAACGGTGTCCGAGAGGATCAGGAAGTGTTCGTTGGCTGGATTCCATCGATCGCGCGTTGGCTCGCGGAGTTCGTTGACCTCCGGGTGCGCGCTTGCCTTCCAAAAAACCGGCAATCACCGGAGATTATAGGGGCCCTCGTTTCATCCCGCGATCGTGATCGATGAATTACGATTTTCGATGATTCCCGGTAATCCGTGCAGCACCGTTCCGCCAGCCATCGCCAGCCGGTATATGCTTTCGGTATTTTAACCCGAGAATTCTCTCGCAGACGAGCGGCACACGAGGTGGAAACCTCCTCTCGTATATCGATATAATCGCACGCGGGCGTGCGTGTCGGCTGGTGTACGCGACAGTGACGATTATCGCGCGCGCGTTCCAAGCGTGTGCCCGCGATATATATATGTATTGTCAGCGGGGGTAATTAACGTCCCGGTCTGTTGCACCCTTGAGTAATTAGCAATTAAGCGGCGAGTTAATTGCCTAATTCTTGCCCGTCATCCGGGCCGACTACGGGCCCGTCGTCGATAAGATCGTCGTCCAGTCTCCTTCGGGCAATCGTTAAATGTACATATGTATATGTATATATCTGGCTGGTCGATGGGCGAGACCCCTTCGTCGGGTCTCGTCCTTTCAGCAGGTAGCAGAGTTTTATTTTTCGAAGCATCATCGATGGGGACCGATGATGCCTGGTCGATACGCGTTGTTTATCGATATCTCTGAAAAAACTATCAATT
This sequence comes from Tetragonula carbonaria, assembly GCA_032399595.1. Taxonomy (NCBI): domain Eukaryota; kingdom Metazoa; phylum Arthropoda; class Insecta; order Hymenoptera; family Apidae; genus Tetragonula; species Tetragonula carbonaria. The sequence continues at coordinate 9,724,232 of JAUCRC010000014.1, forward strand.
CGAAAGGAGAAATATTCAGAAATATTCTGTCGTTTAATATACTCGTTTAAGAGACTCAAGCGTGTGCCTCCCAACAGCACAAACTTGTTCCTCGTACGAAAGAGAGGAAAAGTAGCATTCGATCAGATAAGTCTTGCCTCCTCTTGATAACTTTATATGGCTCATTTATCCACAGCAACGTTCATTAGCGGAAAAGATAGGTCGTTATTCGTACCACCACGTTTCTCGCGTAACGACCGGCACAGGTTATTTATCGAATTATGTACATAGAGATCGAGGTTGTTTCGCGATACAGAATCACGGAGAGTTTATGATCGAGAACAGTAACAGAATGTTCGTTCCATCCGTATGCGATTGGACCGATTCCACCAACGGTCCCGAACATTTCTTTCCAGTAGTCGTTTCTTTTCGTCTTGGAATCGACTATCAACTGGCACCTAATCAGTCAGCAAATGTACCTGATAATCCTTTTTACTACTGTCATTAGTATTCCCGCTAATAACGCCTAACGCTGCCATTACTATTGGCACTAATATACAGTACACTGAATGAAGCTCTAATCGTGACGATTTACACTGTCGAACCAAAGATAACACGCTAGTAATATCACCGAATTTTGAATGATACGATTCGTTGTTTTCCAGCGAGAAAAGATTTAATTTGGATGATATTTTTAATCGTTGTTTCCACGACATTAGAAGAGAACAGTTGTACAGTTCGTTGGTCATCGGATGAACGCTATGATGCTGAAAAATTTAATTGAAGTCTAAATTAGAGATAACTATGTAACTCGTTGGATTTGGAAGTCAAAGTTTCGTATTTCAACGGGACAGTGCGTAATAAAGCAGCAAATCTGTGAGAGATTTCTTCTGCATCTCAAAGCATCTACCTGTTCTCACTTGGCGTGCAAGGTCTCCCTAAAATTCCTAGGGAGAAATGTTGCGAACTGACCACGCTCGACAATCTCGACACGATTCAGGAGTTGAAGGAATTATTTAAGAATGACAAGAACTTTCGCAAATAAAGACAGAAAAGAAGTTGTATAAATCGTTACCGAAAAACGAAGGTTCAACTCGTTATTAAATGTACAAATTGTATCAATTTGTTTCATTTCTTTTTAAATGTGTCGTACTTTGGCGATTGTCGTAAAAAAATACGAATGACATTAATTAATTGCACGTTTGATTGTTCACTGCGTCACTTGAGGCAAACGCGTGTTTATTTTATATTACCGTTAAACGTTTCGCGAAACATATAAAATTTCTGAAAAATCACCAGTTGTTGTTCGACAATAAACGTACAAGAAGCAGCCTTGGTTGTCGCTCGTAAGAACAGCTCGAGAGATCAGGTAAATCAGAGAATCGCGAATCCCGCAATTGCAACGATGTATCGACAGATCCAGGGTCCTGGAACACCGGCGCGGATAATTAGCTCGCGATCGTTCGCGCGAATCGTGCGTGACAATGAGCCATGAATCAATTCGGCCACGTCACATCAAAGTTGCTCGACCGCTTTGGGCCGTGGATATCGACCGGTTGGCATTTCGCATACCACGGCACCGCGGTTGTCGCTTGCAGCGATCGACTATCGGCGATTAACGAGTCGTCGTGAACGCATTCGCCGGGGGAATCGAGCGGATTTGACAACCGATAATCGCAAGTCGTTGGGCCCAAACGAATAATGGCCAACATCGAATTCGTGCTTAACCTCTTAGCGCACCAATTGAAAAGCTGGAATTCACCGGTGGAATTCACCAACTATTTTCGGGTTGAGAGGAAACAACACTGTCCAACGAGTATGTTCGGTTGTATTTATATAGAAAGCCAAAGCTGCAAATCTCACGAGTTAACTCGGGCGCGTGGAAAAACATCGTTTTCACACGAGATTAATCGGAAAAGTCAACCGGTGGAATTTTGCACGCCAGACTAGAGCAAAAGGAACGACTACTTCCTGTCGGGGAAGATGTTTGAAACTTATTGGAAGAATTATCGACGAGCTTAGGCTTTCATCGGGATGGAAGCCTACACGAGCGTACGAACGGGTTAAAACGCGTGCGAATTAACACTAGAACTACCACATCAGTCAAAATGACTGGTTTAACAATTTTATTTTAAAATTTCCATTTCACGTTACATTTTTTTTCCTCGAAATGATGTAACGACTTTTGCAGTGATAACTAAAGGTATAATATGATGAATTTTATTTTATTTCTATTTATTAGAAATCAAAGTAATTTTGCATCATGGCCACTTATACCAATACCAATAGTCAAAATGACTGGTTTAACAATTTTATTTTAAAATTTCTATTTCACATTACGTTTTTTTCCCCCGCAATGATGCAACGACTTTTGCAGTGATAACTAAAGGTATAATATGATGAATTTTATTTTATTTCTATTTATTAAAAATCAAAGTAATTTTGCATCATGGCCATTTATACCAATACCAATAGTCAAAACGACTGGTACTTGTCAAAGTGTAAAAGAGTCCTACAATCTGTTCACCGAACCCGAGTTGATCAGTTTCGTACAACTTGTCACACGTTTTTAGAATTTATACTGCTATCGTTTGATACAATGGTGATAATTATCAGGAAAATTGCATATTTTCTTTACTAATTGACGATCATATGCTATAATATCTTGCACGGAATTAGAAGCTTCTCGAGTTTTGAGTAAATTTGGAACTTTCATATTTATAACAGAAAATGGGGACCAAATTTCTTTTCCAACACCGTGAAATGATTTCACCGAAATATTGAGTATTTATTCGCTTTAATAAAAAAAAAAACGTGACGAAGTCAACGTTTACAAAGTGATAAATTTGCTTCGATACCAGCTGTATGGGATAAGTTTATTCGAAATAGTCAGAGTTGCTACAAACTAGGTGCAAATATTACAATTGACAAACAACTCTTTCCATCTAAAGCCAGATGCAGATTTATTCGATATTTGCCGACAAATTTGGTATTCACTGCACTATGTGACATGGGATTTCTTTTGTAAGAGAATAATAAATCAATAGATATGAAAATATTCTATTATCACGTATTTTTAAAGACCAGCCATTTTGACTGATTTTGATAGAAATAGCTTCGTCTTAATCCTCCAACCGCGGGCTCATAGCACATCTCATTTAATCCATACAATTCGCGGGATACGCTATTATCGCGTTGCTTATAATTTTTAGGATATTTAAGCATCGGTAGGCGCTATTTCTACGTTGAATCTATTTTATTTTATTTCGAAACATTGAAAGTATTTCATATACATATACCATTTAAAATCAAGAATATTATATTACATTATATTACTGTTATCTTTGTAATATATCATTTATATTCAGTTGAATAACAGCAATTGACTCGCTTAGATTACCCTTGACCATTTGCTGATATATCGAAACGTGCATTATCTTCTGGAAATCAGACTGACGATGAACCTTCATTGCAAACTCCCGATAGTGATTACAGTGATTGTGAAAAAAAAAAACCGGTAATAGCATAGTTCCCGCATGAAATTTCATGTTTGCAGTTTGAATTTCAAGTTTTCTTTTTACACGCCATTAATACGATCCTTGTAACTATAAAATATATTAGAAATAACGAAATAAAAATCGCCCGCGGCTGGAGGATGAACTGTGTCGATAGTTCTAGCGTCTAATCGACGATCCTCGAGCCAGGATCGCTCGGTCACACGTAGGCACGCGTGCACGCGACTAGTCAGAGTACTCGTAGGGACCTAGTTGCGCTGCACGCGGTGCGTAGGCACGCTGAAACAGACGCACTCCATTCACTTGGCGCCACATTCATTCATGTGCTGGAGCGCAACCGCGGATATCGTTGGACGAACTGGCCGCGACACTACGTCGTCGACGTAATGATCGTCGATTGACAATGCGTGTGTGTGTGTGTGTGTGTGTGTGTGTGTATTGCATATGTTGCACGATCGCTACCGGAATTGCCGGCTTTATTCTCGTCGCCGAGAGATACGCCCTATACGGCTAATGCAACGTGCTCTCGCGCTTATCGTCGGAAACAGAGACACTCGATCACACAGTGACCCTCCGCGCGGTTATTTAATTATCTAACGTCGCATCTCTGTAGAAATTTCAACGAGGCGTCGAGTGAAAGGTGAGAAAAGATAGATCAGAGGCGCGAGATGTTTCAAAATGTCAATACCGCGATGCGAATTTGGTCATTTTTTTACTAGTTACTAGTCATTGTAATGTTGTACTCCCTTTTTCTAATGGATGGACATATGCGTATATATCTTAATATGTAACGAACTCCGTTTTAAATCGCAAATTCATTGTTCGAGCTTGTTTTACCAAAAAAAAAAAAAAAAAAAGGAAATGCACCATCTCGTTAACAATTGTTCGTTCGGCGTCGATTTCAAAATGGAACGTTCCCGGCGTATTTTGCTGCGCTACCCCCGAAAAAAAAGGGAAAAAACAAGATGCAAAAAAATTAGAAGCCTTCAAAATTACGGCAGTGTCTATTGGCCTGCTAAATTTTGACCACTGATCGGAACTTTTTCTTCGTCGGAAAAGATAGTACTTTTTTAAGGCACGAAGTTGCCTGACAAAACGCTATATCAATATACCAACAAAGTTCTTGTTTCACGCGAGGAATTCGTTTTTCATCTGTAATGGGAACATAATATATCATAATTTTCGAGTCGCTCAACTCCTTAGGAAAGGAAAAAAAAGAAAAAGAAAAAGAAAAAAAGAAAGAAACGAAAGAAAAACGAAATCCGTAACGTCGAGAGAAAAAGATCAGGGTGAGTCACTTCGTCCTACAATCCGCGCTTGATATCGTCCCGTATAATTCCATTAAACTCCTCCGTCTCGCGTAACTCGTACATCAAGCTTAGAGGTCTATTTCAATAGCCTGATCCGGCTGGCATTATCAATTAACCGAGTCCGGTAGCCCGCCCGTATGTATAATGCTCGAAACGCCTCGAAGGTACGACCAGTTTAATTCCTTATCACAGCGAACGTGGCTTGACGCCTGCGAAACGCGTTACCCACCGTCGTTTCCCTTTCTCTCGCCGGGCGAATTAAGCAAATTATGTCACCTCGATTTATATGCATCCTCGCGCCCCGGCGACGATCCGGTTGCCGGTTTATTGCAACGTTCACCCGGGCCACGGTCGCGCGAAACGCAAGTGGGTGTCGATCGTCTCTCTCTCTCTTTCTCTCTCGAGGTGACATGTTCACTCCCCTCGTACGTTTTGTCCTCTTTCCCCGCCGCATGCGAGATCAGCGCTCGCGAGAGAATTCAGAACGGGCGAATGCGCCCGATCCGTGGCATTCGATAACCTCGCGCAACCCGGACACTAACCGCTATCGGCGACCTTTCCTTTCGAGATCCTTATTATTTGAACGCAGGTGCTTTGTTCGCCGGATGGTACCGCGGTGATAGGAATATCCCGCGGCACAATGAGCGAGCTTGAGGGCCAGCAGAGGCGCTCCCTCTAACGAATCGGGACCCGGAGGAGCGAGATTCCGTCCGATTAGCCCCCGGAATCCCCGGCTTCTTCAGCAAATTGGTCCTATTGGCGAGTCTTATTAGCCGAGATTCGAGAATGCTGATCGGAGAGAAGTTTCGGTAATTGATCTTCGGTACTTGAATGCCCCGAACGGGGTTTCGTGCCCCGAACCGACGTTCCTAAGCGACGTGCACTTATTGTTTTCGTAACGACGACTGAGAAACCTTCTTCGTATATCTCTTTAGCTTCGTCCAAGAAATTAATTCCAATCAAAATTTTCTAAATTTCTTCTGAGCAAACGAAGGAAACGAAAGTCGACGAAGAACGGAACGATCGATCGATCGGTCGTCCACGATGCTTATTGAACGGAATACTCTTCGAAAGAGGTTTGCGTTAGGTTCAACGCATATCCGTCCGGCATTATTTTTTCACACTATTTGTAGAAACGATATCCTCTATATAAAAACAACCTAACTTTTAAAAAGTCATGTATTTTTTAGTGAAATTTTGGGAAATGAAATAAAATGAATTTGTATTTATATACACACCTTTATTTTTGATTTTTTTCTTTCCGAAGTTAAATAAAAATTAAATCCACAAAAAAGTTGAAATTGAATTACTGAAAACATACCCGTTATTTATTTTATTAGACAAAGTAAATTATTTTCGAAACCTTAATTTTATCAATAATTAATAGTAATCAACAACCAAGTGCTTAAACTTTGAATTAACTTCTTCCATACGCAGTACCGACTAATACATTTTTAAATTAATTTTTTTTTGCGTTTGCACCCTTATACGACGCAAATGAAGCTGCACATCAGTTTTTTCGTAGAATTATCTCTGTTTGGTAAAAATTACGTTTTAATTTATTCGTATTTAATACAACGACAATCGATTATTTACTGCAATATACAAATGACGAATTTTTGTCATTTGGCTGCTGGTGATTGTCTGCGAAATGACGAATTTTCGTCATGCATACGGATATGTGTTAAGTTAGGTTTAGGTTAGGTTTCAGCCTCTTGGCAATTTAACTTGGGAATTCAATTGAAATTGAAATGTGATAAATGGAAAATGATATTTATCCTTCGTTTTAATACTTAAATTTAACGACAGAAACAAAATTAATAAAAAAATGATGAAAGTTAATAATTCAACTTTACGTGTCCTGTAAAGTATGATACTTTTCGAAACATTCTGACAAATGTAGAGACAATAGACGTTTTTTCATACTGCCAATTACGTTTCACTTTTTACATTGTGTCTTGAGCACACCTGGCATCTCTTTTTGATGGACGTTTTTTTTTTACTATTGGAAGATATGCGTTTAGGGAAACGTCCCCAATGTTTGACCCGTGACCGAGTTGGTCACTGTGCGTGTGGCATAGTCACGTAGAGACAAATGAGAGATAGCGTTTCTTCTGCAATATTCGAATTTGGAAATTTACCAGTGATTGCTTTGTTGAAATAGGTAGCGGAAAATATAGGACATAAGTGCTTGTTGAAAAGCGCCATATCAAGCACGTAGAAAAATATTGTTTTCTATCCTCATATATCGGGTTGAGTCGTAAATCATATCCGTTTCAGTGAATTAACAACTTCATCAATAAAACAAGCAACGATTATATCCCAATCTATGATGTATTCGCCGCTATTTGCAATTGTTGCCATTCGTTGATGCCTTTGGCGTGTAAAATTCAGCTGATTTTCGTGTAAAAAGTTAGACTTTCTCTCGAACTTGTCATTAGACAATTTCTCTACAAATCAAAGTATTTCTATACAGGTGAATCGAAAAAGTTAACAATAGGCAAGGATAGAACAGACCATCCGAGCTTTAAAATTTTCTCCTACGTTACTCTCGCTGTACGCGGTCTGCATTGTTCTTTTCGCTAAACAGAAACTGCTGACTTTTCCTATCTTTTCTAAATGCTTCGCCGTGACGTGTTCAACTTGTTTGATCATTCTCGAGTAGTTTGCCGTGGATTCCATTCCGCCAATGTCAAATTTAAAGCGTCGCCGTGCGCTCTGGCCTGAATGAATTTCGGCAAACCAATTACGCGCTTGCCGATCGCTTATGATGCTCCTTTGCGACGAGACGGAGAAAGAAGAGAGGAAGAAGAGAGTAGGAGAAAGGCAAGATTCTCCCTAGACTTTCTCGATTTGCATTCTGCATTCAGCGTTCAGGCCGAGAGAGGTGGCACGTGGGCCTCGCGGTGCCTCGTGAAGCGGCAATAATGAGTCGCTCTTATGCATACGAGCAGTGACACCTTCTTCGAGTAGAGAAGCGTGAATCATCGCCGGAGGAGAGTTTCTCTCCTCTGTGTTCTCCCTCTCGTCTTTCTCCGCGGCTCACCTACCCGGCCGCTTTGCCCTCGCCTCTCTGTCGCGGCGCACAATGCACGCGAGTCGCGCGCGGCGCCCCGCCAACCAGTTATTATAACGTTAAATTATAGGTATATCCACGCATAGGTGACACGCAACAGGCATCGGTGCGTGCGTCGAGCTCCAGCTTTTTATCGCGATTTGTCTCTCGGCGCCGAACGCAACAAGCGGGCCGACCCGGTCGATCGATTCGCGCGCTTCACTCGTTCACGTCATGCACGTTTCCTAAGCTAAAGTCGACAATCGCTCGTTCGCGGGTTAACACCTCAACGCTTTGATCATCTATCGCCAAGACGAGAAGAAAATATACGTGTTATAAATTTTTTATAAATTGCTTGAAACTAAAACGAGAAACTTTGTCATTCAGACAGATTGCCCTTCTCCACTTTTTGCCCTCTCTGCGTTTGGAAAATTCGAAGAATCTGAATTTGGAAATAAATTCGTAAACCGAGACTACTTACGAAATAAACGGAAGAAGATTCTGTCCAACAAAGTAAATTTCGTGCATCGTGGTGTTGGCAATGGCGTGCAAGTCGATCGACGAACAACGGCATAGAGATCCACGGCACTCGCGACCGGCTTCGAGATTTGCGAAGGTGGCCAGAGTCGCACCGCAAACCGTACACCGGTAAACTACCCATCACAGTTACACCCGTGTAGGCTGTCGGGCCATTGTCATTATGAAAATGACAGCGTGGTCCCGAGTCAAAGAGTGGTAGTCCCTCGCGAACACCTTGCATACTACGCCGTGTCCAGCACAGCCATAGAATCAACGTGCCAGCGGGGAAATCGGGAAACGTCGATTACAAACAAGAACGTGCAAAACAGAAAATTCTGCCTACGCGAATTTTTTTCACTCGAGTTCACTTTTACTCTCAAGTAAAAATACTCGATTCGACTCACGAGCTAGCGAAGTTTTGGACAACAAACAGGAGAGAAAATGATACGGTGGATTTAACTTTTCATTTACATTGAACGACGCGATGCCTTGTACTCGTGTGCGGTAAAATTTCTGTGAAATTGAAGGTAATCGAATTATAAGGACTACAACACTATTTTTTTTCTTTTCTTTTTGTAAAAAGAACTCAAAAGTCTCGAAATATTTTAGAAATTTTATCTTCCACGAAAAATTCAACTTCAGTAACAGATTGTAATTTAACTTTTCTCGCCTGACGAGTACACTCGTCATTCACAGCTAAGAGGTTAACGAGAGTAACATTTCTGGATTTATCGTCGTAGAGATCGTCGAAATTATTATTAAGAGTTCGAGCGAAGCACACACGCTGGGAAAATGTCAGACGTCAATGTTGGCTCGTCAACATTGGCTCTCCGCGCCGGATTCGTATATATATTAACAGGGAGTTTATGGCCAGACGGTGAAGCCACAATTGCGGATCGTGATTCGATACTAGACATATACTTATCACTATTGTTATCCCCCACGAAGGATGTCGTCGGGCCTCTATCTGCGGTATCACGATCGGTAGCCGTACCGTGTATCGCGAATAGACGATTACGATAACTCGACGTCGATAACGATCTCGTTTATGAGCGACTCCCGGGACAGGATCGGCTTAGGCGATCCCCGATCGAGGCTTATACGATCGGAGGCAAAAGTCGTGGATCCCCGTGGAAATAAAGGTATTTCACGATCGTGAACCGACTGTGAGCCTCCGGGCAATCTAATCTCTTCCGAGCGAACAGCGGGGACAATCGTTTCGTGTTCTCGAATCGTTCTCGCCGGACACTTGTCGCGATCGATGCTCATGAAGATCGGTAATCTCGATGGGAACACCCACGTGTGCGTACGTATACAGGATACGTAGTCTTCGCGATGAAATTCAACGATGCGATCCGATATACCGATCGGGACGATCGGACTCGCTAATTGCAGATTTATGACCGATCTCCGGCAAATCCAACATCGTAAAAGATAAGCTGTGCTTTGCTCTTCTTCGATGAATTTTTTTTTTTTCATCTGCTTTGACTCTCTTTATTGAAATATATATTGCAGTTCACGAAGAAGTAGAAATTCTCACGCGGATTTTTGATCATCGGTGTTTTTGAAAAAAAGAAAAAAAAATGGGCAGGAAAACGTGGATGCGTTAGGCATTTAACCTCTTCTGATCGCCGTGCGCGCCAATTAATTTCGATTTCTTAACAGTGACATATAAAATCATTTTCTGTCACTAAAAAAATCGAGAAATATATATATATTCTTTCTTGATTTTAGATTTATTTGAAGAAAAGGCAAGAAACAAAATTCGCGTGCGAAAACTGTAAAATTTCACTCTGCCCATCTATTTAATTCAAAGCATACCACAAATAAATAAATATTAGTTTCATTGTGTACAATATATGTGTATTTTTTAGACTGTAAATTTATAACATTTCAAATTTAACAAACATGCATATAACACTTTTAATTTTTTTAAATATTTAGTATTCGATCTATTGTATGGCAACCCTAGTGAAAATCGAGTGTTATCTTTTATGATGTTATCAATTATGCAAGTAAAAAATATTTAAATTATTTATTTATCAATAAAAGTACATTTTTCTTAAAATTGAAAAATACGCGGCAAGCTGATGCGCGCTGCTCAAGAAAAATGCGGCGATCAAGAGAGTCAAATTAATTTTCGAAGCAAAGCCAATGAATTGACTTTTGCAGTCATCTATCGATTCGATAGCGACACTACGTGTGTGAGTATTGTATAGTTAGAAATGTCGTCGGTGGAGAAGGAGAGGTGGCAGTGTCGACAGTGTGGCGTATGCCTACCACCGCGGAGGTGGTTTCAAACGTGAAATAATCACGCGTGGTCGAGCAAGACAGTGAGTCACGCCTTGCAATATTGTAAGCGTGTCGCGCGAACGTACGCGCGCGCGTATTTTGTCATCATCGCGAGGACTGTTTTAACTGCAGAAAAGAATCCGGCCGATCGCCGAGAGGGAAGGCAGGATTAATCGATCAAACGGGAACTACGACAATGCCGTGAATTTTGCGGCGAGCCGTTTACACCGACGTTTCTATCGTTGATTAACATTCACGGTATCACGACCCTGCATGCATAATCTAACGCGAAAAAAAATGATCGCCTCCAATGGCGACGTGCCATTTTCCACGACGTTAATCGCCGGTTACGGTTCTTTTTTTTTAATCTTTCGACTGTGAACGACTAGAGAGTGTGTACTCGTCACGCGGAGAAAAGTAACTGCGCGACTTCTTACTCGAATCAAATTTCAAAATCGTGAATGATGAAACGTGTTTGTAAGATTTGGACGTTACAGAATATCTTTGAGACTCGACTAGTTCTTTTTTACATCTATTAAATATCTTCTTGCTATTAATGTTAATTAAATCGAAAGATAAAATTATTGATTTTCCAATAGAAAAAAAAAACTAGTGTTATTTCGTTACAGTTTGATTCAATATTGTACAACAGCAATTGCACGTACTCTATGCTTAACGAGTATAATCGAGACAATGTAGATACACATATTTTTAAAAATAGCTAAGAAGCTCCGTGGAAATATCTATTCGTTAGACGAAGACATTGATATTCCACTTGAAAAATAACAAAATCGAATCTTTCGTAAAATTCGTGAATCGAGAAGCGAAACATAGTGGAGTCCGACTAAACAACTTCCTGGCTTCTCGGTTCGCCCAGACAATTGCAACTGCTGAACAAACTGTTGAACAGAATGCTTCGAGCGTTAAGACAATGCGTCGTTAATGCTTCCACACTGTCCTCGTGACGAGATTTTTCGCTGATGTATCTGCCTGACGAAACGAAGAAAATGGCGAAACTCGTCTGAGTTTCTACATCGGTTTCTACACGGCGGTTTTGATCTTCTCCGGATAGGAAAAGAGATCTCTAGGGATTCTACGCGCAGGAGGAACACTTCCGTAATTGTGTCGTATAATTAAGAAAGCTTAATGAGCTTCTCGCCTCTTCGTGAACTTGCCTTCGGGAAGCTGATGCACATTTTTTCACGCGGTGAAACGAAGCGACTCGGTGGACTTTGCCAGCGGTGGAGAATCCACCAGGAGACAAAGATGCAAAATCTTCACACACACACACACACACACACACACACACACACACACACCTCTTACGGTCTGAAATCGCGCGAAATATCCGATCAAAGTTCTCTGAATCTGCAAATCTCGATCTCAGGTTTCGCGTCACTTCTAAGCGTCGAAATTTTCGCTCGATTTGTCCAACGTCAGCGGAATCTGAGAAATCTGAGAAATCTCTACAAATAACTGCGTGTTTTCCCGCCAACGATGAAAAAAAAGAAAAACCTCTACCGACCGCTTTGTTCAACGCCTTACAGTGCGAAAGAGAAGAAACCGAGAAAACAAAATTCCGCGAGGTAACAGAATCGTGTAAAAATCCGCGCGTACGTACGCTTCTGTCGATCGATTCCGGCGATGGAACACCGGATGGGTTCCAGAAGAAGAGAGAGAGAGAATTATTCGACGTTCCTGGATACGAGATTTCTCGATATCCCGAAGAAGCACGGAGTTCGATCTTGCCTCCGCGATTTCACCTCTCCCCCTTTTCCTTTCGGCCGTTTCTCCCCCTAGTTGGCTGCTTCTTGCGGCGTACCACAATGCACACACGAGGGTAACCACGAGGACGGCCATAAAACAAGCGATAGAGAGACAATATTCTCTCCCTGTGCAAACAATGGCTAACTTACGATGATCGTAAACAATTCCCTTATCCGCAGGTCGTTAACGCTGCATAATAATTTCCACCAACTTTCACCGGGTGTCACGGGACTCTTGTTCCCCGGGAAGATCGACCCGGCAGCCGGAATATCGATCGGTATACCCGAAGTTCGTGGAAGTTCGTCTGAGAGGCTTGAACATTTGAAAATATCCCGAAGAAGTGGCAAATTTACGACAGAAAATCCTCTCTCTCTCGTCACAGTTTGAAAATTCGGAAAGTAGACGTAGCTTGAAAATTTGAAAATATTCCAAAGAAGAGACAAATTTTCGATAGAAATTCCTCTCTCTCTCTCTCTCGTTACAGTTTGAAAATTCGGAAAGTAGACGTAGCTTGAAAATGTGAAAACATTCCGAAGAAGAGACAAATTTTCGACAGAAATTCCTCTCTCTCGTCACAGTTTGAAAATTCGGAAAGTAGACGTAGCTTGAAAATGTGAAAACATTCCGAAGAAGAGACAAATTTTCGACAGAAATTCCTCTCTCTCGTCACAGTTTGAAAATTCGGAAAGTAGACGTAGCTTGAAAATTTGAAAATATTCCAAAGAAGAGACAAATTTTCGACAGAAATTCCTCTCTCTCGTCACAGTTTGAAAATTCAGAAACTAGACGTAGCTTGAAAATTTGAAAATATTCCAAAGAAGAGACAAATTTTCGATAGAAATTCCTCTCTCTCTCTCGTCACAGTTTGAAAATTCGGAAAGTAGACGTAGCTTGAAAATGTGAAAACATTCCGAAGAAGAGACAAATTTTCGACAGAAATTCCTCTCTCTCGTCACAGTTTGAAAATTCGGAAAGTAGACGTAGCTTGAAAATGTGAAAACATTCCGAAGAAGAGACAAATTTTCGACAGAAATTCCTCTCTCTCGTCACAGTTTGAAAATTCGGAAAGTAGACGTAGCTTGAAAATGTGAAAACATTCCGAAGAAGAGACAAATTTTCGACAGAAATTCCTCTCTCTCGTTCACAGTTTGAAAATTCGGAAAGTAGACGTAGACGTAATTCACCAATTGCAATTGGATGAATATTGCAACGACGTTATCGACGAGATCGTCCGTCCCGAATAATATCAACAGCCGGTAATCGAAAATCTAATAACCGGCAGCAGGCGTTTCATTCCGCGCGATCACGGAACAATTCCATCGATCGAATCGTATCAATGCCCGCGATTTAATTGGAGCAGCTGGCTCGGCTGCCGATACGTCAAGGATAACGTCACGATCTCAGATCTCGCAGCCATTGAAATTCATCGGTCGGACCAAAGACGAATAAGTTAATTAGCCGGTTTTATTATTGGCAAATAATACTCCTCGGCACGAAGGAGTTAAAATAACTCGCCGACGCGTGTCCGTCGAACGACTGTTCGTGGATCGAGAAAGAGAAACGAGGAAAACGACGACGACGACGAGACACGCAGAACCTCGGTTTTCCACGAGGGCCACGTATCTATAATGAGATCGTTGGCATTGATTCGGAGGCAAAGTTGAAAATCACTTTGCGAGCGTGCGAGCGAGCAAGCGTTCGGAAGGTACGCCCACAAGCACATCGAGTGATCTATTTACGATCAGGTGTGATCTATCGGCGATCGACGACCGTGGGTGGCGGACATTCGATCCACGGATACTCGGATCTCGACGTCGGTCATTGTGACTCATTTGAGCCTCGGCGGAGGTGACGTGCTGCAACAATGTTAACGTTGCACCGCATTGGCATTATGTAAGCGCGCATCGAAACGATTATGAACGTAGGAAAAGCAACTGACTTTGTCCATCCAATTCCAAGTCGGCCCTGTGACTCAACGAAAATTATCGCTTCGCTACGGGTACACGAGATAAATAATTATCATTTGTTGTCAATACTCATTACGCGTTTTACGATATTTCACGTTCACTCCACGGCCACTGACTAACAAAATAAATAAACGTCGCAACGGCTGATTTACGAGCGAATACCTAGTGAAACGAGAAGGTCCGCGCCTAGTCGAACGCAAAGCGAAACTCGTTGCTTGCTCATTGTTTAATGAATCATTTAGCAACGTTTCATCGAGCGTGTTGTTTCACCTACGTGAAACCACCTTTCCTTCGTTGTTTTAATATATAATAAGCCTCGCGCGCGTGTAACGTTTCGTTTGTCCACGTGATTCGTACGAGAAGGAAAAGAAGAATGATGAAAAAGAAAAAAATTTGCACAAGTGTATATACACGCGCACGTATGTGTGCAAGCCTCTGTGTGTGCGTGTGTATGTGTATATATATATATATGTATATGTATATATACCTACACTGTGGCACAAAAGGAGCCCGCAGCGATACACGGCCCGACGTGAGGCAATATATATCGATCGGGAAGCCGATTGCGTAATTGCAATTAAAGCGATCTTGTAATCGTAAGCCGGGGTATAATTAATGAACTGAATCGTGCTGACGCTCCGAGTGTTGTCTATCGCGGCGCACGATCGTGCCACGGGGCCGTGAGTAAGCGCAATTTGCCATATTGTCTCTAATAATCCTGGCTAATTAGTTTTGTCTCCCGGTTTATATCGGTCGCACCCGCCGAGAGCATCAGCCCCCTCTCATCGCGACCTCTTCTTCTGCCGTTTGTTGCTTCTACGTTCTACAAACGGGAAGAGAAAGCATCGACGCCCACGCGCCGGCGCTGGAAAAATTTCGGAAAAGAATCCGCCGGCATGAAAGCGGACGTCGCGGCGATGGGAGAACGTGCTCCACGACACGTGCGTGTTCCTCTTCCTTTCGATCTAGCGAATGGCTGATCAAGCTTGTCAGCTGAACACTTGACTACTGCTCGAGAGAGAGATAAAGAGAGACTAAACAACAACGCGAAAAGCGTTGGGAAAAATATCCGGTTGACGTCGCAGAGTTTCAATTCGCAGCGAAACGACAGTTACCTCGTTGTGAAACAGAGCGAAGATGAACGATCTCGCGGCAGCGAAATTGAAACGTAAAAGCCACCTAGGAAATAATCAAGAGGGATCTTCCGTATCCCTCGACTTCTTCTACAAACAGGGCATAAAACCCGCCGGCCGGTCATAAATCCGCGTACCTCCGGTCCCTCGTTTTATTCGCCGTTACTTCGCCTCGCCTCGTCTCGTCTCGTCTCGTCTCGTCTCGTCTCGTTCGCCTCACGTGCAGAACTAATTTCATCTTCTGATGCACCGTTCCCTCCGTTTTCTCTCTGCAATCTCTCTCTTTTTCTCTATACGGAAACATCGGCCAGGAAGATGAGGACGAAAGATCGAAGAAATCACGACAGGAGAATTTTGAGAAACGTTTTATTTCTCGTCGGCTTTGATTAAATGCAAAACGAAATACAATATGGTGTCGAAGACAATCGAGAGAATATCGCAGAGAAAAACACCCGCGATTCGATGACTTGAGAAATCATGGGGTAACAAGTTCGTTCGTTCGATTGCAACGCGCCTAATGCCGGTATTGCAATCGTAATTCCTTTGAAATTGTGAGCGCAAATCAAGTAGGTTTTTCTACAGTGCCACGAATCCTTAGACATCTTGGCTTTTTCTTTATGTTTATTGTTTTTCATTCTTTTATCAAGTTAAGCCTGTGACATGTACTATGTGCTTCGGTATTATCTTGTCAAGTTAGAAGTCTTTACACATTTTTTTTCCATCCTTCAAATGTAGACGAGAAATTTAGAGACATTTGCAACGAGGCTCAATGATCTGTTTCCCAATATATCACAAATAACTATTACAGTAATATGTACTTTCAAATGTAAGATAATGTAATTTATTACCTCGAAATAATTCAAAAATTGACTATATCATTATCATGTCGTTATTTAATATTGAGTTTAATTTGTTAATTGAAAAATGATTTCACTGTTAAAAACTCGTTTTCTCACTAAATATTTTTCTTCTATTATCTGCTAAATAAACATTTCTTGCCTTAAGATTTAAAAATAAGATCGTCATCCAATGGTGAAACTCGACTGTCACCCAGATATGTGCTTCGCTATTATCTTGTCAAGTTGAAAGAGTTCTTTACACATTTTTTCCATCCTTCAAATGTTGACGAGAAATTTAGAGACATTTGCAACGAGGCTCAATGATCTGTTTCCCAATATATCACAAATAACTATTACAGTAATATGTACTTTCAAATGTAAGATAATGTAATTTACTACCTCGAAATAATTCAAAAATTGACTATATCATTATCATGTCGTTATTTAATATCGAGTTTAATTTGTTAATTGAAAAATGATTTCACTGTTAAAAACTCGTTTTCTCACTAAATATTTTCCTTCTATTATCTGCTAAATAAACATTTCTTGCCTTAAGATTTAAAAATAAGATCGCCATCCAATGGTGAAACTCGACTATCACCCAGATATGTGCTTCGCTATTATCTTGTCAAGTTGAAAGAGTTCTTTACACATTTTTTCCATCCTTCAAATGTTGACGAGAAATTTAGAGACTTTGCAACGAGGCTCAATGATCTGTTTCCCAATATATCACAAATAACTATTACAGTAATATGTACTTTCAAATGTAAGATAATATAATTTAATGTAATTTACTCGAAATAATTCAAAAATTGACTATATTATTATTATGTCGTTATCTGATATCGAGTTTAATTTGTTAATTGAAAAATGATTTCACTATTAAAAACTCGTTTTCTCACTAAATATTTTTCTTCTATTATCTGCTAAATAAACATTTCTTGCCTTAAGATTTAAAAATAAGATCGCCATCCAATGGTGAAACTCGACTGTCACCCAAATATCTGTTAACAAAGGATATGCACGAAAAATCAACAATTCTAGCTCTACGCGAAATTACGTGCACCGCGGTGGTCGCGTAAGTCAAGCTCAATAAAACTCGGGGGGGAAATCTTTGTCAAGGGATTGCCGCGAGCCAAATAAATCCCAATACAGAGTCAATTATAGTTGGCAGTTATGGTGGCGAATGTGGGCGTGAATAGGTCACACAGGCGCATTTGCACCGGCAAACTCCACTTTGATTTACAAATTCCAGAGAAACGAAAGTTGGAAAATCACGCGAAACTATCCATCGAAAGAGACACAATCGCGTCGTTTCCCCCCCCCGCCCCCCTCTCTCTTTTTCTCTCTTTCTCTCTCGATTGCGACATAAACGCGAAATTTATTCGGCTTGAACAGCTGAAATTACGAGCGATGGTCGTGGAGATTCGCGAAACGGGAAACAGACAGCTGCATTTTAGTTTGTAGCGAGATGCATTTTCGGCTAATAGATAATAATAGCCTGATTAATTCAAGAATATTTGTTGCTCATGGAGTTAACGGATCTACGAGCGCGTTTCTTGTTCCCTTGCAGCCGGGTTTGATTAACACTGAGCCTACCAAGCGGTGTCGAACGACCCTTTTTTTAAAAATTTCGTTTATAATTACGATGTCCTGCATACGATGTTATTGCATCGCCATTTAACTTCACGACTTTTCTTATATCACACGTATGAATGCATTTTTGAATATTCGCTTTTTTCCTTATGTTTTGAAAGAAAATTTGTGGTGTGTCTATGCCTATCGCGAGGGATCATTTGACCCTATTTATATTCTTTGCATAAATCGGTCTTTGTCTTCTATCATCTTACTTGCTGTCTAAAAAGAATTGTTTATTCGAGAGTATGTCTCGCAATTTTCTCGCTAAAACGAATGAAGTCCAATATTTTTTTCCAGTACTATAAGCAGAGATGACTACAGGAGTTATAAGGTTCGATTTGATAACAGAAATCGACACAGCTCGACATTAGATAAACCGATAAATTCGTCCTTGATTTCCGAACGAATTTGGCGCAAATTCATTGAGAACAAGTCAAGCTGTTATAAACCAAGGTTTTATATTTATTTCAATTGAGAGATGAGCTTGCCATCGAATATCAAGAACAGCAACAGAAGGACCAGTAAAAAACAATCGCAGATATAACTACAGATTCATTTGACCGGAAAAAATGCCAGATAAGATTTTTCAAAGGCAATAAGACGAACAAAATCTAAATGTAAAATGTGAAAAATACGTATGCGATAAATCAAGAATCCTATAATTTATAAACAATGTGGTGCGAAACTGAATAAAATAAACATTACTTATTTTTAAATATGGAAAAATATTTTGTTCACCATCTAATTGTTTGTAATCTTCATTCTGTATTAAGAAATATGTTTCTTTTTCAAAGTGGACATATGAGACCTGACAGTAGGAATAGGTATACATGAAGGCTCGGTAGGTTCAGTGTTAACACTAGAACTACCACACCAGACAAAATGACTGGTTTTTACAATTTTATTTTGAAATTTCTACTTCACGTTACAATTTCTTTCCCCGCAATGATGCAATGACTTTTACAGTGATAACTAAAGAAATAATACAATGAATTTTATTTTATTTTTATTTATTAAAATAATCAAAATAATTTTGGTAGAAATAACTTCGTCTTAACTGTCGGTAGTTCTAGTGTTAAAGCTAGACGTGATGCATGACGGGAAGGCAATTCTCCTCTTGAGATCAATACGTCGTGCAAATGAAATTCGTTACGCGAGTTTGAATTATTACGAGTGACGATGTACGAGGAACTGGACTCTTTTCGTCGGAAATTCGTGGTGAAACGCAGGCAAATCGCAACTCGCCCAAAAAAATGGCGCACGCGAGAGGATTTATACGCGTGGCGTATCAGCGCATGAACTTGATAACTTTCTGCTATTAATTTTACATCCACGTTGTTGCGCAACGCAGAGGTTCGACTACGTTCGCGTAGCAACACGACGATATTAAACATGACTATTCAACCGAGATAAACAATTAAACACGCGGAACGTGGAAGTCTCTGGTCTTCGTTTTCACGAGAAGAGAAAATTGAAAAAAAAGAAGAAGAGAGTTTCATGGCGTTCGTTTTCTTTTTCTTTTCTTTTTTTTTTGCGCAACGCAGAGGTTCGACTACGTTCGCGTAGCAACACGATGATATTAAACATGACTTTTCAACCGAGATAAACAATTAAACACGCGGAACGTGGAAGTTTCTGGTCTTCGTTTTCACGAGAAGAGAAAATTGAAAAAAAAGAAGAGGAGAGTTTCGTGGCGCTCGTTTTCTTTTTCTTTTTATTTTTTTTGCGCAACGCAGAAGTTCGACTACGTTCGCGTAGCAACACGACGATATTAAACATGACTTTTCAACCGAGATAAACAATTAACCCCGCGTAACGTGGAAGGTTCTGTCTTTGTTTCACGAGAAGAGAAAATTGAAAAAAAAGAAGAGGAGAGTTTCGTGGCGCTCGTTTTCTTTTTCTTTTTTTTTTTTTTTTTTTTTGCGCAATTACATTCGCGACTCTTTCTCGTTTCCTCTTCTTTTTCTTTCGCTCCTTTCCGCGCCGCGTCGTAATGACGGCCGCATAACTCTGGCGAAACGACTTCTGGGGGCCCAGGCCCACGGAGACAATCAGATAACGCCGGACACCCGCGCGACCTTATGTAACACGCGTTACAGAGCGTGCGTGCGTGCGACTCGCCACGAATTGCGATCGTGGTGGGTATTATACTTTGATTCCGCTGTCGAGGCTTTTGGTTTTGAGTTTCTCTTTGGCAGCGTCTGAGGATCTCGCGTGTAGATATCTCGCATGAATACAGAAAATGCAAAAGATCTGCACGAGTTAACGTAGCTAACGTACGTATGGAATTCCTCGTATCTTACGCATCCTAAAATTTAGTACATTTTATTTTCTTTCTTTTTTTCTTTTTTTTTTTTTTTTTTGCAACACCGTCGACCTCGAGTTTCGAACGAAATATTCGTATAAACTGTTGCCAACCGTTGTGGGAAATCTATCGAGCCTCGCGGTGACGAAAATGTCATCGGATTAAGAGATTATCACGTCGTGTGACAATAGGGAACGCGGGGGTAATTGCCGCTTGCTCGTGACACAATGATCATGCGCGATAATGGCATGCTAAGGCTTGCTAGACACTGGACGACAACGTTTATGTGTGTGTCGCGATCGACTTGCGTCACGCACGCACGCACGCACGCTGAATAATTAACGATAATTCCACCGTGTTGAAAGAAATGAATGCCGGACCTCGCCGAATCGGGTAAACACGCACAGCGCGTGAAATGAATTTCGGCGTTTCGCGGGCAACCTGCTTCATCGATCGTGATACGTCACGCCCCTTGAAATGTGTAATTATTCGAGCAATGTAATACCTTCAGCGATGGGAAAAGTGCAACTGCTCGCACACAGAGCGAGCGATAGTATCACGTTGAATAACCAGCGCTTAGAAGATAATTCAACGCAGTGGATGAATCGCTGTTACTTCGACTGATAGCTTCCTTTCAGTGCTTGATTATCAAACTGCTATGCTATGTTCCTTGAGTTTGGCTTAATTATCTGATATCAGTGAACGGTATTTCAACGGTGTACGGAGGAAGGAGAATGTTCAGATCGGACGTGGCACGAGAAGATTAATTAAAAGCAGCTATATCTTTCAGTTGTATCGGTGTGAATGCCAATGTAAACCTGGTTAAGAAATAATTACTTCCAGTCGCTTTGCTGTTACGCGGACTAAGCCAGAGAAACTCGAACCAGCCAGAAATTCGTCAGTGTGCTTGTGCGCGTTTATGACCGAAAATTACGGCCATTGTGGAGCCAGCGAACTTCGTCCAACTGAATTGAAAGAGCAGAGCATATTTATAAACTGAAAGCAACCAATTGTTCACCAACACGTCGGGAATCTTACGAAACGAATAATCGATGATCGAACGATGATCATTGCGCAAGAAACATTGCGCGCGTAGAGAAGTGTCCACGCTGGACAACTGGGGCCTTGAATTCGAACAACACTCCGGACTGGAGACCAGAGAGCAAGAGCAAAGAGAAAAAGAAAGAAAGAAAAAAGAAGAAATTTCTGCTCCATTTGCAGATAGGACTGTAGTAATATCTATGCAAGCATCGATCTCTCGATTCTCGCCCGAATCGTTTAACATTGTGTATAATGACGAGGCCTCCGAGAAACTACACTCGTAACAGGTAGGAACATACCACGAGACCTGTTGCGAGAGAACGGACCCCCCGCAGCCTGCGTTCACCGACGTCAGATGTTATCTTCATCTATCCGGGATCTAGAGGAGCGAGCTGCTAGATCGACTTTTCATCTACTCCTTGTCCGTGTACTGCTACGCGAAAAATATCGCGAGCCGGCTCCGTCGCCATTATCGCGACGATCTCGTGGAAGCGTCGTAGCGCAAAAGGGGAACCCGCATGTGCGTTGTGTCCAGCGTTTTTTGGAGGAATTAATGGCCCCGCTGCTAGTCGTGGACATTTTGTTCTTTGCCTCTCTTGCACGGACACTCTGGAATTCTCGTACCCCCCCCCCTCTCCCTCTCCCTCCCCCGTCGCAATTTACGGTACCTTTAAGACACTTTTTCCCGCTCTTTCCCTCTGTTTCGATTTACTTGCACGACTCCTCGGATAGAGGAGAAAGTATTCGAGGGCCATAAGATGACGATTTTGAAGATGGGTTCGTTGCTCTTTCTTTTCGATCGAACCACCAATAGCGTGGAGAACGTTTTAGATCTAATTGTGTCAGTTAACTTTAATGACCCTATTGTAGGATTTCGATGGGAATTTTATGCGACGAAATCTCAGTAGCGATTCTCACTTAATAAGATGAGAGATTCTAATTGTAACTGTAAAAGAGATTTTAGACTTCGATAAAATTTCGTTTGATGTAAGAAAATAAAAAGATCCGATGATCTTTTCCAACTATATTTCCAATTATATTTGTGATAAATTAAATTAAAAAAGAGAATCCTTTGAAACATCTCTTTCTCCCTCAAAAATTTCCCAAGCACGAATTTTCCAAGTAGGAAAAATATTTTTTCTTTTAATTTCAAAAAATTGTTATTTTCAATTGAAAGATATATCCTTTCTCATGATTATAAATATTAAATAGCCAGTTGCTTGCTTACTAATGCTTTAAATAATGATAGTAAAATAACAGTGCAGTGGCGCGAACTGCTGACAATCGTATAAACTAATACGACGAATTCTTCTGAATTAAAATAGCGATTGTGATTAACTGAACTATCTTTGAATTATATCGCAAACGAGATACGAATATTGACTAATAAAGATAAAATTAATCCGATGTACGATCATTGATTAAAGAATGAATTTGATGTTAAATAGGACTTTGTATCTCGCGCTCTGAAATACCGACCTCGAAAAAGTCAGATTACTCTAAATATCATTTACCCGCCGCGATTTTTATTATCGCATCCGACATTACCGATATTACCAGTATGGCAGCGGCAGTGGTTTCAATTGAAACTAAATTTTTCTATAAAATTACAAATAAAATATAATAATAGAATAAAATGCATACAACTCACCATTGGATGTGAAGAACGTATTCAGGAAAAGTCGTCGTTCATCATCAAGTAGAAATCGTAGAATTCCATGAAAGAAGTAAAAGTTGCACAAGCCTGTAACAGAGTATAAAGTATAATTTGTTTCTATTGTTATTATTTGGAATGTTTGAGACAATGAAATGAAAGAGTGAGATTTGAAATAATGAATTTGCGTTCTGCAAAGTGAAATTTCTATTTCTATTTATTAAAATAAGTTTTAACTCTATCATAGAATTGATTTATAGTTGATTATCATGGCGTCTTTTCGAACAGAGGGCTCTCGTGTAGTTTCTAAACATTTCAAAGTTTCCCTCGCAATGGAGTCACAATTTGCACGAGAGAAAATCAAAATATAACAATCAGAATCGAAATGTTTTCAGAATAAACTCAACAGAAGGAACAAACTGTATAAAATTTGAACAGTCTAATGAACGTCTAATGCCGTTTGGAAAGTTCACGATGCAAGCTATCAGTAAACGTAACGATCAAAATGACAATCAAATAATTTCGACAGATTCGATAGGTAATTGATTGAACACATACGTACGTTCATTAAACGAGATTTCCTAACGAAGTTACGCAGTTAAGAGACGATGAAAGACCAACGATAACACGGTTCAACACAATTAATATCGGTCACGCAAAGGTGAAACATCCTCGCGTCACGATTTTCGAAAACAGACTACCCCTCGCGCAGCACATTACGACACAAATTGAGCAAGGTGCGTGGGGGGGGGGGGGGTAATCGACGAATAGGATTTGACTTTATATTTATGGAAAGCCAATAAGAATATTTCAAATGTTCAAATGAACAATTAATTTATTTTAATTATATACTACACCACAGATATGTTTTACAAGTTTATTTTATTATTAATACACGATGTTTATTTTAATTATATATGACTTTATTATAAATTTTTTTCACGTCACATGTTATATCAAGAGTTTTTATACGTGTTTATGTCAGTACATATATACGTACATATGTACGTGTTACAGGACAGATGTTTTCTCACAAAGGTAGATTTCAATTACTTGCAAAGACTTTTCTTCTTGAATCTGGAAATTCTAATGCGAAATTACTTCCGAATGTAAGTATCATATAATACATTTGATACTTATTAGTGATTTAGTGGTTAAGTAATAATTTCGTTCCGTAATAGAATTGTTTATTTTCCAAATGGAAACAATCGTATATTTTTAACAACTAGCATGTTCGTGTGTGTAAACAAAATCCTATGAGGCATATATATGTTTGTTGAAACCTTTCAATCAGTTGAAATCGTGCTTCATACAGAGTTTATACAATTAGTTTAAGCTTTGACGTGATTTCTATCTCCAAGCAAACTAGGGTTCTGCTTTTTCAAATTACTGATCGTTCTGCAAGTGCAGAGTAGGAGTATTTGTTCATAAATTCATGTTTTAAATTCATAAACTTTTGAATTTTTTCAAAATGAACTTTTGAAATTTTTCGAAATTCATAGAAAGATAAATGAACTGAGGTTAGGGTGGCTCTCCAAACACATTGATGTACATTGATGTACAATTACTACACTTTTGCATAATCGAGAAATTTCCTATCAAACATTATTTACTATATAAAAGTAGAAGAAGAGCTTTCTACAATTACGTTCATGCGTTGTGAAGATTTCTGAAAATATTAGCTGGATTCTCATTTTCAAAATACCGAAATCTAAGGAAAAGGATTAGAGCCGAAAATATGGAAAACAGCTGAAACAATGAATAATTTAACACATTCGGGGATTAGGTTAGGTTAGGTACGATTACTATATACGGATTAAAAAAGTACAAATTATAAAATCGATTTCCGTGCAATTTAATTCGAGAATGGATAATAAACATTTTTTTTTTTTTTTTTTCTTCAAGGAATAACAGTACAGAAAAGTACGCATCAATATCATCAATTTCTCTCGCAACGAATATAAAATTACAATTGTACAATTCGAGAATAAATAACATCACATGATGGTTTCATTGTAATAAACGGTTTCTCTCGTATAAAGCTATTTAGGAAGGATTTTACTGTCGAAACCCGATGCACTTGCATCGCGCGTGTACAGATGAAAAAAAGTTTGCACTTTCCTATTTTATACTTTACATACGACATAGAACAAAAGCCCCGCAACGTTCTCGGAAACGAACGATCGATTACAATATGTATATATCTAATCTATAACCCGGTATAAAAAAGGAGAAAAAAAATAGAGAAGGAATTTATTACCACTATAAGTACTAAAATAAGCGTGTTCGACGTGATGCAACATGCAATATAGTTGATTCTTTTTTTCTTTTTTTTCTTTCTTTTTTTTTTTTTTTACAATTTTCCTCGCATTTCTCTTTCCCTTTTATCCGACATTTTCATAATATGGACAAAAAGTTGAATGTACGAACGAATAATCAAAAATTTCGCGCGTGATACGGAATAATCGTATGACTCGATCGAATGGACGAATACGAAGCAGCTAAGAATTGGAATTAGAATGGAAAGAAAATTAGAAATACCTTTGCGTGTACGTTTTCTTCAGTCATCTCGCGTAATAGAGATCAACTTGGTAACGATGATGATTTTTCATATTTACGCACGTATCGCAGGATGTCTGGATTTCAATCGATTAATACGTTAGGAACATATTCTTTGGATAAGTTCTCGTTTCTCGAGAACGAAGAAAATGCCTCGTCAAAAAAAAAAAAAAAAAAAAAATTGTAACGTCTAATACGACCCTTAGAATCGGAGAATGAGCAATACAACGACAGCATATAAATTTATAATAAATACGAAAGTAAATATGACATTTCATTTCGAACGAAAAAAATAATATCATTTTTGGTCGCGTTTATCAAAATTCAGGCAACCCGTATACGTTTGTATATGTTAGGATGACCGATGAGTCTTCAAGACTTCAAGTCTTTTATCTTTCATTTCATATCAACTATACAATCGATACGTCTCAATATATATATATATGTGTATATCATTACATATTTCTAACAGTTTGTACAAGATACAAAATTTTTATTGCACCTAAGTAACAGGAAATTTCTGCCGGCTCGAGCTACGTTTCTATCTTATAAATAAAATAAAAAAAAAAAAAAAAGAAAAGAACGAATTGCTCCAACAAGATGAAGCACGCGATCAGAGGAATTTATAATATTAAATATATTTTACAAAAAAAAAAAATGAAGTCTCAATCGAAGTTTAAATCAAATAAATAGTCTCACTATAGATATAATAATAGTAACTATTCGTAGTTTGCTTCCATTATAGTCCTAGCGAGGATCGAGTGTTATTCGACAGTATAACGAATAACTAGACTCCAGTCACTTTTTTCTCCTCAAGTCGATAAATGTGTTACATGCATAGAAAAGACGGGTCGAAAAATATATATATATATATACTTGGAAATGGCAGGGATGTATCGAACCCCCTTTCCTTATTCTCTTTCTTTCAATTTCGTGTTCATTCATTTCGAGAGCTTGTCTCCTCACGAAAAACGTACGTTTCCCTTTTATCATAAATGTCATGGTTACACACGTGAACGTTGACGTTTCCTCGTGTATATAATATTGCTCTGTTTCTGTTTGGTTTTTATCGTTAAGAAAAACTGCGGCAACCTCCTCGCAAAATATCGAATAACGATCGCCTGGAAAAATAGTCTGTCTCGAGTAAAAATCTTACCAAGTCTTATCCACATCTCGTATGCTTTCGACAGAAAAATGCTGCTTACGAAACATTTCACGCAAAAGCGATACCATATCTATCTGTCGATCATTCTTCTTTCGATCGTCGTTAAATACAGCGTATCTAACAGAAGCAGCCTCTTCTCTTCCTACTTCTTATTTCTTTCTCGACGCGACAACAATGGGAATTTCTGCTTTCGACAATCAAACAATTACACGTTCGGTGAAGCTTCAAAGAAATCCCCAGCACTGTCGCGTCGATTACTTCGTCGTAACTTGATTTTTCTACATATATATATATATATATATATATATATATATATATATATATATATATATGTATATATATATATACATATATCAGTCTCAAAAATGGATTGAGCCAGTTGTGTGCATTCGGTGTTTTCGCTTGTTGCAATTATTATTGTTTTCCGTTTTTCCGTGGCTGGCACCAATGATAGACTTCTTACGTCACATAACAAAATCGGCAGGATTTTAATCTTCAGTGAATCATCGAATCACCCGTCGTCTATAGTCGCGCCAAATTCCTCCGACTCGGAAATTAAGAATCCATTCTTTCACTATCGCGCAATCGTATCTGTGAGTGTGTACAGTCGGCAGCAAACGTCTGTCTTGACGATCAAAAAAATTCATCAAGTTACAAGCTTCTCTGCTCGTTCTCTGTCATTTGTCGGCGACCGAATGAAATTGGTCGTTGGCCAATTTTAAACGCTCGTCTTTCTATACGACCTGTTCGCATATTTTCCAAATATGCCCTCGGCACGTCTGTAGAAATGCACCATTGACTTCTGCCGCGTGATCGCGTGCTTCCTCGGATGTCAAAGAATCGACACGTCCTCCGATTTCCCATTCTGTGGCAGCAGCATCGCTCTCCTCTCTTCCATTTGAATGTTACCACCGCCGTTCCGGCTGTTGCAATAATCGAAGCCGTTCGACATTCCTGGCTGAATGTTGACGTATCTGTGCGGCAGTTCGTCTTTTCGCTTGAAATTTTGCAAGAACATCGCCGGACCCGACGACGACTCGTCGGCGGCATTCATCAACAGAGGCCTGGAACTGTCCACGTCGGGGATTCCATTGCCTAACAACGAGTCCTGGTTCGGTTTGTTGTCGTGGCCATTAATGTCTAACAAAGGAGGACTTGGCACACCGCCAGGACTTGACGTTGACGTGGACGATTGAGTCGTGGGGTTTTGAGGTGGCCAAGAGAACGAGAACTTCCTCAGGTTCCCATTCAACTGCATCTCTAGTTGGCCAGTGTGCTCGATTTGAACGCTGGCCAAAGGAACGTCTAAACACGGCGCTACAATTCGTGGATTCGTTGCTAGGAAATCGACGATCTCCGGAGCTGTTGGCCTCTTCGTGTGGTCGGTTCTCCAGCAAGAGTACATTAAATTCTCTCTGCGAAACAGAGAGACAGAGAGAGAGAGAGACGATAATTTGGATGTTTGTCTGATTAAAATTCGAAAGACAACGAACGACGCGCGTCGCAGCAAAAATAAATAATGAATGCACGAGTTGGTCTTACAGTTGCAGTTTCACTCCTTTGGGAACTTTCAGCGAGTTTCCATTCTTCACGTGTCCGAGTACCTCGTTGTTGCTCATCCCCTGAAATGGGAAGCTACCGAACGTGATGATCTCGTAAAGGAGAACTCCGTAGGACCAAACGTCCGAGGCTGGAGTGAAGATTCCAAGACTCAGTGACTCTGGCGCCATCCATCTTACCGGCAACATGCCTGCGAAAAACGAGAAAAACAACATTCGTGACTAATGGAATTTCTTTTCGGACGAAAGTGTAACAGAGATCATACCTCTACGATTAAATTTGTAATAGTCGTTCTCATACATGGGCCTGGTCATGCCGAAATCGCCAAGTTTCACCACACGTTGAGCATTTACCAGGCAATTGCGAGAGGCAATGTCTCTGAAAAAGATGAAAATCGATCTGTGACATGAAGGCACGGCTTCTCTTTACCGTCGAATTTATATATATATATATATTGTATATAAATCACCGTACTACAAATAACTATATATATATACTTTATTATTAATATTTTTTAATAACTATTAATCAACACTATTTAAATGAACAATAAAATTATAATTTAATTATTTATACACTTTTAATTACTTATTTAATAATAACTATAGATTGTGAACTGATTTAGATTTTTGACTGTAGACTTTAGAATGTATATTAATTTTTTTTCAACTGCTATTTATATATTCGCCAATTTGTTCTGATCCTTGATCCTTGACAATTATTTACAGACATCTCCTCAGTAATTTTGTTAAAATATTGATTTCTTACATGATTTCTTATTTACGAGTTTTACAATGTTGGTTTTACAAAGGTATATATATACCTGTGGACATATTTCAACTGAGCCAGATAACTGAGCGCCCTGGCAACATCCAGTGCCATCGCAGTTAGCTTTTTATTGGAGATCTCGTCGGAATCTTCGTAGCTATGGTCGTTGACGAGATGCCTTCTAGCGAGAAGATACGTCTTCAGGTCACCGTAAAGCATAAACTCCATGACCGTTAACACCGGTTCACCCTTAATACACACGCCCAACAGTTTGATTATGTTCTTGTGGTCGAATCTCTTCATTACTTCCACCTCGCTGAGAAAGTCCAACTTCTCGTTGGTGCTGCTGCCAATTTTCAGAGTTTTCACGGCCACTGCTAACCAGCCCTCACCCGGGAACAACGCTTCGCCACCGTAAACCATCCCGAACGCGCCCTCGCCCAATTTTCGATTGATAACCACCCTGTCTCGTGGTATCTCCCACTTATCCAAGTCGGACGTGTCCATGTGAGTGAAGTCTAAACCCAGAGACTGGATGTATTTCTCGTGAAGGCGTACTTTCCTTTCGTATCTGTCGAGAACAGATTCAACAAATTGAGATTTCTTCCTTTTTTTTCTCTTTTTCACGATCGCGATGCACGTTTACGCCGAATACTCACTTTCTCTTGATGACGATGAAACCGATGATCACCACTATACCCAAGAAGCCAAATCCAAGGAAATTGACAATGACGAACGCGACTTCGCACGACACGTTCACGAAATCGGCGAAACCGGCGATAACACATCGCTGAGGTGTTTCAGAGCCATCGTCCGGCATAGTGTGCGACAACCAGACCAAAGCTGAGACGTTCAACTCCAATTCACCACCGACGACTTCGTGTTTCACCTCGGACACGTTAGGGTAGAAGTTGCCGACCAAGTGCGTTTCATTATTGACGAACTGGACGATATTAATGACAGAGTACCTCGAAGGCCCGCCAAAGAACTTGATCCTTCCAGATACCTAAATGAGATATATCAATCTTTTAGTGTACAATGTATAATGAAAAATTAATAGGAGAGATACAGCGTATTTTTAATGATTGCAATTGTTTCTTGCTCTATAGAACATAAAAACTTGACAGTAAAACAAAGTGGCTTATTTTATGATAACCGCGATATCATCTGGAAGCCAAATTGATCCATTTTCTACAAGTTTTTTTTAATTTCGAGTATCAAATAGAATTCTTTTATGCGTACCGTGTAATGTTTAATTTTACAGAAATCAGATCGAATGAAGTTGATCGATTGGGCTTTCGTGTGGCTGAATTATAAGGCAGTAATGTGCTATTGTACGAGGCGATATTTTAGATATACATGATCAATTATTCAAGTTTCTCATCATTCGAGAAGTATTTAACGCTTAACAATGACCAGTCTAAAATAGTTTATTAGTTATTCGACGAACTATATATTACTAAATATAAATTCCCCGACCATAGGCGAATAAAAATTCCTTGTAATTCCAACTCCGACGCTCTTATGCTTAGAAATCACAAAGATTTACATTTCGCAATATAATTATCAAAAATACGTGACTGTTCTCCTTTATCAACGCTGTACAGTGTTTTCATAACGCGGTCTCCTTATAACGCGTTTTTCGTGCAAGAACATTCCAACAACTCGATATAAAATAAAACTACATTTGAAAACCAAGAAGAAAAAATTTGCAAAGAGAAGAGGATTTTCGGCCAATTAGAAAGAAAAGTGTTAAACTGAAAATATTTGACAGTGATGATGAATAGTACAATCTAATATGTATCGAATCAAGTTTTCTTGTTGGAAACGATTTTTTTAGTTTATAAATTTTATCATATGAACTATGTTTATATTATATTCAATAAACGTAAATTCAAATATGTAAAAATCTACATGTTCATTGCCATTTCTATCGTAAAATCTTTATTTATCAACCGTATCAATCACAACTCTGAGAATGCAGTTTTCATACAGGTCTGATTTATATACGAATTCATTCGATTTGTATTAATTCTAAGTTTTTCATAACGCGGTTTCCATAGAACGCATTTCCTGATATCAATTAATTCAATGATTTTCTTACAACACGGTTTCGAATTAATCGACAACGAATTAATCGCGTTATAGGAGACTTGACTGTACTGTGCTAAATGCCATTTAATGAAAATTTCATCTATTATCGTCGATTCAATTATATTACACACATGCGAGTATAGTGAATTCAACATTCACTATATGAATGCTTTGCATTCAGCATCGTCTTTTCGCGTTTCCATTATCTTCTTTTTTTCGTACTCTTTTTAAATGAGCATAGATTAATTAACCTCTTGATCGCCGTGCGCCAATCACTATACCCTAAATAAAAGCGAAATTAATTTCGATTTCTTAACAGTGACATATAGAATCATTTTCTATCACTAAAAAAAGTCGAAAAATATATATATATATATATATATATATATATATATATATATATATATGTATATTCTTTCTTGACTTTGGATTTATTCGGAGAAAAAAGGCAAGAAACAAAATTCGCCCGCGAAAACTGTAAAATTCCACTCTGCCCAACTATTTACTTCGAAGCATACCACACCATAAATAAATATTAGTTTCATTGTGTATAGTATATATATGTGTGTATTTTTTAGACTATAAATTTATATCATTTCAAATTTAACAAACATGCATGTAACATTTTTAATTTTTTTAACACTTTACCAACCGGCCTATTAATCGGCTAACATATTTTAACACTTTACCGACAAGTAGCCTATTAATCAGCTAACATATTTTAACACTTTACCGACCGGTAACCTATTAATCGGCTAACTATTCACCGCTAACTATTCACACGGTCGGTAAAGTGTTAATATTTAGTACTTGATCTATTGTGTGGCAACCCTAGTGAAAATCAAGTGTTCTTTTTTGTCTTAATTGATATATCCTAATTGATCGCGTGGCTCGCCAATTATGTAAGTAAAAAAATATTTAAATTATTTACTCATTAGTGAAAGTAGTCATTTTCCTTAAAATTGAAAATACGCGGCCGATCGCTGAGCGCTCGGTGCTTAAAAAAAATGCGGCGATCAAGAGGTTAGAGAAGATGTTACATTCTACGTACCCCATTGAAATCCGTTTGACCGATGATATCCGTCATCTGATTGACAGTTTGCTCGCTATGAAGATCGTAGATGTAACTTTGATTTTCGCGAAGAAGCCGATCCATCGCGTACGCGTACGTCCACATAGCATCGTAAGCGAAACCAGCGTAATTAGACGGTGGTTCGTTCTTGTTGTGGCAATCTTTCTCGTAACGATCGCGCCACTGACGCACCGTTATACCTTCCTGCATGATTTCATTGTCAGGAGCGAAATACGCATGAGAGAGGCCAAGGTGGCCGTTTATCGCTCTGCTCATTTCCATCGTTGTACAAGGCACTTGCTCGCCGTCCTCTCCGTTGAATCGATCGGTATCGTACCATTCTGGTCGGAGCCAAAGAGGTAGAAACCACACGTAACCCTTTAATTAAGTTCAACGTTTAAGTCGTTTCATCGTGATTCAATTAATCTATTTCGAAGAACGAAGAAATGAGTCTCGAAATGATGAATCACAGCTTGCAATAATTCAGCAACAATTTCGAGAAGTTCTCCATCAGACATACATATATATATATCGATATATATATATATATATATATATATATATATATATATATATTCGATTTCGTTAGAAAAAAAAAAAGAAGAAAAAATCACCTGAACCGCTGTCATTTCTAATTTGTACGCTTCGCACATCACTTGCCTGGCCACTTGATCATAAACATCGGCGATGATTATCTTTGCTTTCTTTTGCTTCAGATCTTGCAAATACTGCAAAACAACAAGACATTTAATAACATTTGTTCGAACGTGATCTGATCCAATGATTGATTACTTCCAGAGCAATTAAAATTATTATTCCCAGATTTATCTATAGCTTCCGCGATTCTCCGCGTCATTGCCATTATTGGTGCTTATTAAAATCCACTTCTCGCGAATAGATCGACGAAGAAAAGAAAAAAAATTATCGCCACAATAAATTCACTAGCGTCGCGGCAACGTTCTTCATCGTAAAAGCAGATAATATCGTCACAACGTAAATAAATGCATGCGGTAATTTTCCACTCGTCTCAATATATTCATGACGTATTCGTAGAAATAAACGCATGGTCGTCGGCTCGATCAATCGACGATCGATCCCTTCGTATTCGACAATTTTCATTCGGGGCAGGCGAGCTGAAAAGCTGAAAGAAAATTCTTAGAGAAGTCAGTCAGTCCATACCTTGGTCATCACAGTCGGCTCCCGTTCCCGTGGAAACTTCGCGTTCGCCACGAATGCAATCCCATTGTCTCTAAGTATGTCCTGCATGTACGATATGTATTCCGTGTACTTCTGTCCGTCCTCCGTTAACGATGCCACCCTCTTCCAACCTAGTCTCTGCAGTAGTTGCAAATAAACGTGCTTGTACTGCTTGTTCTCGCCGATGGTACGGAAGAAGTAAGGATATTTCGTGCGATCGTTGAAGCTCGACCCTTCGGCGCTGTAACTGATGATCACCGTCTTGTAATGCTTCGAAACACCGACCAGTGGTTCCACGGTTTCCGAGCAAGCCGGCCCCAAAACGCCGATCAGCTTGTCGTACTGATTGTGCACTATGTAGTCGATGAACGATCTCATCACCATGTCCGACTTACACTGGCCGTCGCTGGCCAACATTTTCAAATTGAAGTTCTTCAGAACGGTGTCGTTCCTGTTGATCGCCTCTTTCGCCATTTTCGCTGCCACTAATATCGATTTGCCCGAATAGAACGTCTCGCTCATCGGGAATATGCCGCCAACGTATAGAATATTCTTGTCGGCGTTGCTCGGCATCCACACGTCCAGGGTGTACTTCAGATTGTCCTTCAGCCAGCTGCACGCGACTTCCTCCTCGTCGACGTTCGCCGATTGCCGACTGTTGTACCGGTTCATCAGATCCTCGTACATAACACGCGTGAATCTCGCGTGAACGATCGCCTCGTAAGCGAGTTTCGCAACGTACTCGAATCTGCCCCAAACTAGCTTGACCAACCTGTTGGATTCGTATTTGCATCCGATTTCTAAATTCTGCATGCCGCAGCGAGGGAACTCGATGGTGACGAAATCCCTCTCGTTCGGCACCACGCTGCTCGGCGTCCAATGTAAAAAGACCAGGGACCTGAAGATCGAGAAACGCACCTTCTGTAGGCGATAACATTCACCGGGTGAATATTCGCGCGGAGCCGCGTGTTTTTGACGAGACAAGGTCGGAGGAATACGTCGGGACGACGATACGATATAATAAAAGAAACGATCCGGTGAAATGTTTACGCGTGCAGAGTGTTCTCTCTCGGTGTTTGGCTCTATTTTAAGGAGATCGTTTTTGCTCCGCGAAACGATCGTCGAGTAAACAATACAGAGCCCCGGGGTAATGCCTAACTTTCGACGAGCCGAGTGTCTATCTCGTCGCGTCTGTGCGTTAACGAAACCGAATTCCGTGTAATTTTCTCGTCTTGGCGCGAAACGTTAAAAAATCGTCGCGCTGGAATTATGCAAATCGAACGTGTCCCGAACGAACGTTTTTTTCCGCAACGTCGTCGTATCGGCATGAATAAAAATGAAAAAGGAAGAATGAAAATTCATAAGCGGTTGAAATAAAAAGAGAGAGAAAAAAGCAACGACGGAAACGCGAAGAATCGTTAATATTTCGTCCGACGAAAACGTACAAAGCACATTGGCAATATTCATGGTTTCGCTTGAAAGTATCACGCGTTTTTACAATGCACGTTAACATTTCTTTCAATGATAAATATATTATAATATTTTACGCGTTAATAATTCCTCATAGATGAACTTTAAAACTGAATGTAAAAATAGCTTGACGCTCTGATGGTTCTTGAGACGAAAAAAAATTTATTATCCTCTTCTGTTAATATATTCGTTATATCCATTATATCGGACGAAAGGCATAAACTCGTCGTTATTTCGTCATTTCAATTAGAGTTATTTCTCTAAGATGAAAACTCGCGTTTCGTACGCGTCGCCGTGCAAGCCTTACACCACGTTCACGTGTTATAATAGAAAACTAAATAAAAATGTTTCCACGCGCGATGTTTAAATATTGCTATGTTAAAAATTGCTCCCATGGTCGAATTATTTGTCGAATTATTTCGCTCTCGAAACGTTACGAGAAATAGATCACACACTGACTCAGACGCGATAAAACACGCGTTTCTATTTAAACAGGCTAAGACTCGTGGCGGCGCGTACTCGTGGCCGCGTAAAAATAAAAATACCAACTAAAACCAGTGCATGCACGAAGAAATGTGCCAAATACCTATTACCGGCTGGCGCCGTCGAATTTAACAAAGTTAAATTCTCGGTCAAAGTTTCGGTCACGTGTTTCAATTCCGGGCCGACCCAGATCACTTTGACGTACAGCTTCATCCGGTCGATGTGATCCCTGACGAAATCGGTTACGTTGCCGTAACCGGCGAACAACAGAGCGCACGGCCTGCCTCGGCACCGATCCGGAATGTACATCCCGTCCTGGCAGAACGACTCCTGGCAGTAGTAGGCCTTCGTGGCCGGATCCATGGTGAATTTTCGAACGTTGTCCAACGTCAGCTCGTCCACGTCGAAACGCGCCGCGGTTTCACTATTGGCGAAGGTCATCCAATTGTCGCCGAGCCTCGACAGCGAAACAGGAACGAACCAACCGAAATGACCCGGCGGGGCGATCGATCCGCATTCCTTTACGTCGTGCGAGTTCAACAGCGGCATCGTGTCCAGCTGCGCCGGGATCCACGTCTCCATGTTCACCATTGGATATCTGTAACGATATCAGCGATCGACGGAATCGACAGAAATCGAATTGAATTTCTTAGTTTCTCCGCTCGAAACTAATTTCCGCTTTTTTTCTTTTTGAGCTCCGAACTAATAATTTTCAACTGTTATTTTCTTTCTCTCTTCGGCAATTTAAAAATAGCGTGTTATCGAGCGCGACATAAACAGATAAGAGTTTCGGAACAGAGGGAATGGCTTGGAATTCTAAAAAAAAAAAAAAAACAACACTAGGTCCGTCCTTACTTCTCGTCGTAGCCGAACGTGTACTCGGACAGCCTGGCGAAAGTTTCGTTCACGCCGAACGTGTCCTCCACCTCGAAGATGTAAACGCCCGAATAGCCGAGCACCTCGGTCAGGAAGATCTTCATAATCATGGTGGCCAGCCTCTGGGTGACCCTCTGAGACATTTCGAAATTGATGTTCAACGATCGCCCGTCCACGTTGGCCAGCCTCTTTGGATACACCTCTGTCGAAAACAAGCGTCGGATGTCTTTGAATTAACTCCACGACTTACGAGATCACACAGAGAAACACGTTATTCCCGAACGAGGGAATACAACGTTTCTCGTAGATGGTCAGGCCAAAAAAATGATTTACCTTCGCGCATCGTCAGACAGCGATTCGAGACGACGATCTTTGCGATGGTCAGGATGACCAGCATACTCGGTATAGATCCAAGCCTCAACATCGTGATTTTCTTCTCCTGCAACAAACGAACGTTCCGTTATGACAACGTACTTGCGTATTGACATTCGTAAAAAATTCTTTTTCGAAGTACACCCCAATGTAGGAATATATTCAATGGCAAATAATGATCGAATCATGGCTAGCGCATCGTCTCCGAAATTAATTACAGACGCGAAAAAGCGACGTAAATACGTTAACGCTATTCCTACCGCTTCCGGTCAAATGACCGATCTTTAGCACAACTTATATTTTTTCACATAGAATGAAGATAAAAGCCATATTTGACAGTATAAAAATATAGTTTCTTTTACTCGGAAATATACAATGTACATTTTATTCGTTTTCACCGCATTTTTTATTTATTTTACAGTCATAGTAGATAAGACGGTGTAAGAAAACCCGAGGTCCTGGACCGCTTCGGATACCAATCAGGCAAATAAGCATCGCGAGGCCGATAGACGAGCGAGAACTGTAAACACTTGGAAGTGCCGTAAATCAGTCCCTTAATAGTATTCTCTCAAGGACTCAATTCCAAAACTGTAACGTCGTTACCAAACGAAAAGGACACTATAGACGTTGAAACAGCTACGATGCATCACCGATACAAGCACCACTGAGAAGCAAGGAATCATTGATGTAGGAATAGACTTCTAGCATTCGTTGGACAAAGAAAGTCCGTGATGATAAACCTAACATTACTATCACTAATATTGGAGCTGGAAGACGATCCGACATTTTAAAACACTTGTTTCAACTTTGGCGTCACACGAAGAACTGAAGAATCGGTAGAGTGGAGGCAAAAAAAGCTGATTCTGAAACATCGTCTGATGTTTCATGAAATCTAGGAGTTGATGCATGCGTCGCAGCATGTTTCAACGTCTACGGGGGCCTTTATAGAAGAATAGACTTCTAGCATTAGTTGGACAAAGAAAGTCCGTTTCGGATTTCGCTATCCTCGTCTGTCTGTTTATTTCCTGGTTAAATTTCACTGGGGATCTTGCTCGCCAACTGAACCGTGACTCTGATCCTTGCATCAAGACCACTTGAGAACGAGAGGGTGACAGTCGTATCGACGAGGATCTATTCCTCCATAAGGCCCCCGTAGACGTTGAAACATGCTGCGACGCATGCATCAACTCCTAGGTTTCATGAAACATCACAGACGATGTTTCAGAATCAGCTTTTGCCTCCACTCTACCGATTCTTCAGTTCTTCGTGTGACGCCAAAGTTGAAACAAGTGTTTTAAAATGTCGGATCGTCGGATCAGCTCCAATATTAGTGATAGTAATGTTAGGTTTATCATCACGGACTTTCTTTGTCCAACGAATGCTAGAAGTCTATTCCTACATCAATGATTCCTTGCTTCTCAGTGGTGCTTGCATCAGTGATGCATGCATCGCAGCATGTTTCAACGTCTATGGGGGCCTTAATATTGGAGCTGGAAGACGATCCGCCATTTTAACACTAGAACTACTACACCAGTCAAAATGACTGGTTTTACAATTTTATTTTAAAATTTCTATTTCATGTTACAATTTTTTTCCCCACAATGATGCAATGACTTTTACAGTGATAACTAAAGAAATAATAAATAAAAAATAATTTTGGTAATAAAGAAAAAATAATTTTGGTAGAAATAACTTCGTCTTAACTGTCGGTAGTTCTAGTGTTAAAACACTTGTTTCAACTTTGGCGTCACACGAAGAACTGAAGAGAATCGGTAGAGTGGAGGCAAGCTGATTCTGAAACATCATCTGTGATGTTTCACGAAACCTAGGAGTTGATGCATGCATCGCAGCATGTTTCAACATCTATGGGGACCTTTAGTGATAGTAATGTTAGGTTTATTGTCACAGATTTTCTTTGTCCAACTAATGCTAGAAGTCTATTCATGCATCAGTGATTCCTTGCTTCTCAGTGATACTTGCATCAGTGCAGCATGTTTCAACGTCTATGGGGGCCTTTTCGTTTGGTAACGACTTTATAGTTTCGGAATTGCGTCCTTGAGAGAATACTATTACGAAAAAGATATAAATCGTTTTACCGGTCAAATGACCGGTCGTGGTAGGTAAGACAGACTGCAAATTTTTCTCAACAGATAAGAAAAGGAAGTGAATATTGGAAAATGTATTATACGTATATTTGAGGAAAAATCGTGAAGTTTAAAGCCGATTTAATTACGTTGTACATAGGAAATTCTAATCGAAATTTTAAAAACGGTCATTTCACCGGTCGTGGTAGGAATAGTGTTAATAACGAATAACACGATCTGTTGCAGATCGATCGAAGTGGCACGATCGGCATTGAAAAAAAAAAGAAAAAAAAAAAGAAAGAGAGAAAAATGCAGTTGACATCGAAACTCCAAAATAACGAGATCATCGCGATTGAATCGCGTCAGATCCAGAAGGGCGAGAAACACGAGAGAGAGAGAGAGAGAGAGAGATGTACCTGCTACCGAAATAGACGAGAAATTTGGCGAAGAATAGCGCGCATTCTGCGATTCAATGGACGTTTCTCAAATAGGATATAATAAGATTCACGAGGCTGTGCGTCTCGCAGGTTACAGTTCAGCTAACAATGCTGCGGCCCGTGTATAAATAGCGACCGGCACACACAGTGGCAGTGATCCTATCCGTTGAACAAGAACGAAAAACGGTAAATTTCAACGCAACTTACTCGGACACCTGCTGAATTCGTGGTGAAAACGACGAGCCGAAGCGTCGAGCCGATTCGTCGATTAATTAACAGACTGTCGGAGATGAAAACTTTTTTCGTTCGTGCGCGAACGAAGGGAGAGAAAAAGTGATCGAACGGGAAAAAAGATCGAACGCGAACAGCACCTTTGTTACCAAAATTAATTTACCGCAAACCCGAGATCTCTCTTCCCGCGCCGAATTTAGTCGACGGAAAGTTGC
Source organism: Tetragonula carbonaria (assembly GCA_032399595.1). Lineage (NCBI taxonomy): Eukaryota > Metazoa > Arthropoda > Insecta > Hymenoptera > Apidae > Tetragonula > Tetragonula carbonaria. Next base: position 9,763,829 of record JAUCRC010000014.1, read on the forward strand.
ATTAGATCTACTTGATCTATCATCCGAGCGCATTTGCGTTCTCAAATCAGTCAGTCTTCTGGCAATCGAGATTCTCTCTTGTATCTATCTCTGGTCTCTTTGTTGTGCGTCGCCGTTTGTTTACTACGATGAGCTTAGCAGAAACGTATGTCGCGATTACGTGGACCGAAGGTGACAAGAAGCAATGATCGCCACGTTCTATTCTTAGCCACAGGTAGAGCGCGCGGCATCGCACGGGCGCTTTGACTTTTCAACTCGTGGGCGAATGAACTGCGCCGTTTCTTCTTCACTTTTCCTTTTCCTTCTTCTTCTTTTCTCTCTCTCTCTCTCTCTGATCACCTACCTCCTAATTTGCCCCCGTCACTTTTATTTATTCGTCGAATCGAAGCAACCGGCACCGAGCGAGCGAGCAGGCGCGGATCAGGTGGATCACCGCTCAATAGTAGGTTCAAAGAATGCGCGCGTCTCGTCGAAACGTGACTGTGTTCTCCCGGTGGTAATGTACGTGTCGATTCGCCGATTCGTTTGGCTATTGTTCGCGTTGACGAGCGTCTTCGCGGGCTCGAGTATTCGTTTTCAACTGAAGCGAAAAGAGGGGAGAGACGAGCGAGGTTTTCAAATGACGCGAAAGAAGAGCGTACAGGTTGACGTTAGTCTGTTAGAATGGATATTAGAGAGAAAAAAAAAAAAGAAAAAGAGAAGAAGAGGAATAGTTAAATATTCAACGTGAATGACATAGCGCGCTCGATTCAAGAAAGCAAAGACGACGACGATTCCTCCAGTTCGTGCGTCATTCGACCACCGTATCGTTCGGAATGGACGTGTTGAATAATTAGGTATCGCGATATCGTCATAAACGTCGAAATAAGCGTAGAGTAGTTCTCTTAGGGTTAAGAAAGGGTAACGCGTCTTTCTTTTCGAAAATCGCTCGATCACTCGCCACGAGTGAGAACATGTTCGATCAATGTAGAAGTAGGTACACGAAGACCGCGTTTCTTGGGAAATATTCTTTCAATTAGTGAACAATCAGTAATAATTAACGGCTCGTTCGTATAATCTGCATAAATAATTCGTGCAAATCACGTTCAATGGAATTCTTCCTAATGGCCGCCTTCGTTCGTTGCAACTCGCATTTTTTTTCTTTTTTTTTTCGAAGCAACTTCGAAGCATCTGTAATTACGACAGGCAAACGACAACACATCGTGTCGTGAACGTCGATTATTTCCAGCTTGTTTCAGTATTTAACTGCGTGCGTTTATTGATTTTCGGTTTATTATTAGTGAACGAGTCCCTGAATCGCGCGCGACGTGAAACAATTTCACCTTGTTCGAGCCCATAGCGGCGTGAGCATTGCCATTAATTGGCGAAAGACAATCGGAAATGAAATAAAAACTTCAGGGACAAAACGAGCGCGTATTTATCGGGCGTATCCGTATCTCCATCTACGATTTTAGCCATTCGTTGCAACTCCTGTCCTTTGTAATCTGTCGAACGACGACCACCGCGTCGTTCGAATCGAATTCCCTCGAATTTGCTCCGGAATGTAATATAAAATAAAACGTGCTGTTGTCTCTCGTGTTCGAAATCTGGAACAAATCTGGTGACACGAAGAAGCGATCCAGAGCGATTTATTTTTAGGTGGCACGGTCGTTCGCATTTCCATTCCAGTGATTTGCATTCGAAACGAAAATAGTATCGTCTCTCTCGCCCAACGATCCCGAAAAACGAGCCGCTGCTGTGTATTCCAGTGGATATCGAGTATCATATTCGTCGTTCACGCGATTTCTCGTCTCCCACGTGTCGTCGTCACACGGAATATACACCTCGATACACCCTCGATACAGCCCAGACAAAACCACGTGTACACTTGACAGCGATACCCACAATTTATCGGAATTGGCGCAGATATTTTCATCGTCGCGTTGCGTCAGAGCCAGCGCGAGTAGCTCTCTCGTTCGTCTCTCTGTCACGAAGGAACGAACGAGGAAAATTACATGCCAGTGTATCGGAATACTCAGCATTTCGAGGTGGGCGACAAATGGCGCAGGAAAAAAGAAGAGCGTTACTCGCACGTGCGGGGCGAACCTTGCCAGCAATTTACCGTCTTTGAAGGAATTAAATCAGGCCCGACCTTCGACCCGTTTGCATCGCCAATGAATAAAACATTATCGGTGGAATCGGTGGAAATAATTCGATTGACCTTTCTATCGTCGAATACGATCTCAGGGACCTAACTTCTTTATTTTTTTCTTCTCTCTCTCTCTCTCTTCTTTCTTTTTTTTTTCTTTTTAATTATCATTCTTACATCTGTTTGACTCGTTAAGCGTCGAGTACGCCGCTCGACCGGTGAATGCAAAGTATCGATTGCTCCAGATTTCCACTTGAAAAAACGAGCAAGTAGAGCGCAAACGGCTCCGATTGATCGCGGGATTTAATATACTCGAGCGAGGCCTCGAGAAGAATTGACAACGAATTAAAAAGGGAGAGATCGGCTCGGACTCACTCGGATCTTCGTTCGCCTTTCGCTCTACGATTCAGTTTCGTATATACGAGAAATTTGGCAAACTGTGTGGCAGAACGAGCGCTGACAGAAAGTGAAAGGGGAAAGTAAAAAGAAGAAAGAGAGAAAACGATGTGTAACAATTCGGAATGCTGGATTCATTTCAGATTGCGATTCATTTATTCGGCACGTACAGCAAGAAACTCGATCTCGAATGAAAAGAGAAAAACACTTGACGCGTGAATAATACACACGTACGTACATACGTACGTACGTATGTACGTACGTAAACGAATAGATAAACGCGTTCATTAAGATTAGTACGCAACTGCGCGATACGCCGGAATTAATTGAACAGGCAACGAAGAAGAGAGGAGAGGCTGAAAGGAAGGGAAAGGATAGATACACACTCTTTCGTTTCTCCACGTGCTTCGCTCTACACACGTCGACGTGCATGAGAGATAAACGTCGAACGAAAATAGAAAAAAATATTAAAAGGAACGATTTTCCACGACCGTGGACTTGTCAAGTTCGACAAACAACTCACGACAAATAGCTCCACGTTCCGATAAAACGTTTCGTTTCAAGCGTGTTCTCGGAAAACGCCTGAAATCGTCAATGTTGCACTTTGGTAATATCATTGTCACCGAAAAAACTTCACGCCGTGCTAAGAAAAAAAAAAAAAAAAAAAAAAAAGAAAGAAAGAAAGAAAAAACGCGGTAAATCATTGCCGAGTATGTTTATCCGTCGCGGAGGAGAGGAATTTCACAGAATGCCTCGAAAATCGTACGAGCACTTTGAATCGTTGAATCGGCCACCTGCTTTCCGATACACCGTCAATAATCGGCTAGAGCATTCGTTTCGACCTTGCCACCGCTGCGCTGATAATGTGGAAAAACAGCAGCGCATACGGCCGACACACATACGGCGTGCGCTGGATTACGTTGGATCACAACGCTGAATAGCATTGTTTGGCAAATTTTCGATTCGACGGGGGCGAGGTGAAATGAAAACGATGACGGTCTGGTAACAATCTCGATCTCCTGGCTCTTCTTCACGTTTCTCTTGGAAATTTTCCTAACAGATGCAAACAAACTCGTTCGTGCGATTTTCGGGATCCATGATTTGAATTGAAAATTCAAGCGCCTCGAGTGACACGTGATTGACACGTTGTTATTCATATTATTAATATTTACTTCTTTCTACATACATAGTCAATTTAATTCGATTTCGTCGGGAACTGTGAATTTTCAACGTCTACGATTCTGTTCGTAAATGAGGAAAAATCGTTCGCATTTCGACGCGAGATACATATTTATTTAGGAGAACCGTACGAGACATGCTTTCTTAAATGAAATCGGGCTAACTCTGTGCGCTGTCCATACGTCTAAAATTAAGAAAAAAAAGAAAAAGAAGCAGAAAACGAAAAGTGAAATTACTCCGAATCGGGGTATTTAATTTGAGCCAAAAGTTCACGTTTACACTGACCATGAGACGAAACAATCATCCGCTCTTCCGCCTACTTTGACCTACTCTAGGCTACCAATTGCACCGTGCACGTACGCACACAGCCAAAAAAAAAAAAGAAAAAAAAAGAGAAGAAAAGAGCAGAAGTTTCGAAAGCTAAACGAGAGAAAGCAGCAACTAATCGGCACGACGACGTCATTCCTCAAATACATATTGCGTGAAATCGGTGGAACGATCAAATAGAGAGTGGCGAGAAGCGAGACGACGGGGAAGAGGAAAGTTGAAACAAAACAACCTTCTTATCAATTGTTTTTCCTAGCGGAAATGCAACGCCTTGCTCGTTGCACCTTGTTACAATTGATAAACAAGGCGATAAAACCAACGACAACGAACCGCACGAAACGGTGACGAAATTATTCTCGTATACTCGGCGTGGTGCACTCACGAACACGCGAACACTGACTCTGAGTGGTCGAGCGGGGCATTTTTATCGGGGGATGGCCAGCGTCAAAGAGAACCGCCCTCGTTTCTTCTGCTGTTGACGATCATTGATATCGACACACAACGATACGATAACGCCAATCTCTTCCATGGAAACGAGCGCGCTTCCACTCAATGGCTAATCCAATTACGAATCATCGAAGCGAGGTAGCGCTTGCGTCACGGATACGTCGTGGGTGCACCGTTAAACCGCCGTCCGATAAACGATTACCGATTACAAAGTGGCGCTTGCCAGATAGATCCAACGACACCGAGACTACAATCACTTCTGCGTGAAAGTGTCTTCGCGCGACGATGAACTACGCTCGATCGATCGAAGCAATTTTAACCCTTTGCACTCGAGAGGTGACTCTCGCTCACCACTTAAGGCCCCCATAGACGTTGAAGCATGCTGCGATGCATGCATCAACTTCTAGGTTTCATGAAACATCAGATGATGAGGTTTCAGAATCAGCTTTTGCCTCCACTCTACCGATTCTTCAGTTCTTCGTGTGACGCCAAAGTTGAAACGAGTGTTTTAAAATGTCGCATCGTCTTTCAGCTCCAACATTAGTGATAGCAAGGCCCCCATGCATCACCGATACAAGCACCACTGAGAAGCAAGGAATCATTGATGTAGGAATAGACTTCTAGCATTCGTTGGACAAAGAAAGTCCGTGATGATAAACCTAACATTACTATCACTAATATTGGAGCTGATCCGACGATCCGACATTTTAAAACACTTGTTTCAACTTTGGCGTCACACGAAGAACTGAAGAATCGGTAGAGTGGAGGCAAAAGCTGATTCTGAAACATCATCTGTGATGTTTCATGAAATCTAGGAGTTGATGCATGCGTCGCAGCATGTTTCAACGTCTACGGGGGCCTTATGGAGGAATAGATCCTCGTCGATACGACTGTCACCCTCTCGTTCTCAAGTGGTCTTGATGCAAGGATCAGAGTCACGGTTCAGTTGGCGAGCAAGATCCCCAGTGAAATTTAACCAGGAAATAAACAGACAGACGAGGATAGCGAAATCCGAAACGGACTTTCTTTGTCCAACTAATGCTAGAAGTCTATTCCTCCATAAAGGCCCCCGTAGACGTTGAAACATGCTGCGATGCATGTATCAACTCCTAGGTTTCATGAAACATCAGACGATGTTTCAGAATTAGCTTGCCTCCACTCTACCGATTCTTCAGTTCTTCGTGTGACGCCAAAGTTGAAACAAGTGTTTTAAAATGTCGGATCGTCGGATCAGCTCCAATATTAGTGATAGTAATGTTAGGTTTATCATCACGGACTTTCTTTGTCCAACGAATGCTAGAAGTCTATTCCTACATCAATGATTCATTGCTTCTCAGTGGTGCTTGCATCAGTGATGCATGCATCGCAGCATGTTTCAACGTCTATGGGGGCCTTAATATTGGAGCTGGAAGACGATCCGCCATTTTAACACTAGAACTACTACACCAGTCAAAATGACTGGTTTTACAATTTTATTTTAAAATTTCTATTTCATGTTACAATTTTTTTCCCCACAATGATGCAATGACTTTTACAGTGATAACTAAAGAAATAATATAATGAATTTTATTTTATTTCTATTTATTAGAAATCAAAATAATTTTGGTAGAAATAACTTCGTCTTAACTGTCGATAGTTCTAGTGTTAAAACACTTGTTTCAACTTTGGCGTCACACGAAGAACTGAAGAATCGGTAGAGTGGAGGCAAAAAAAGCTGATTCTGAAACATCGTCTGATGCATGCATCGCAGCATGTTTCAACGTCTATGGGGGCCTTTAGTTTGATGCGGAATCTCGATGCGCGGCAATGAAACTATTTATGTTTAGTTTCTTTGAAGTGGGTTCCTAAGCTCTTTATGTATAATGAAGTGCAGAATGACAATGTAGATACCTTCAAATGTAGATAAGATTTTCTTATCTGAAATTAGTCCGCAATTACGAACCGGACTGCATTTTTGGCATTAGTTCGAAACAACTTGACAGTCGTGGCAAAACATGACTATTACAGTTAAAGTTTTCGATCCCTGTAAGCATGAAACGTAATAATGAAATAAGTGCAGATGAGTTTGATACGTTGCTTAACGAAGAAATTATCCGAATTATTGAATTAATTATTAATCTATACGCAGAGAGCTTGACGACACAGAGAAAAAGAGCAGCGATGATGATAGAGTAGTGACAAACCGGGCATGCATCTTGGCAATTGTTACATAAAATGTCATACAAAGCAAAATTACAAAGATTAACGTTTAAGAAATTATCTTCGTAAAGGTGTAAACATACACATTAATTTGTATGTGTAATCATTTTAAGTTAGAGGTAAGAAATTCACCAAAAATGCTGCGAAACGTCTCGAGTTGCTGGTTCGTTCGCGCGAAAAACGCCTCGAGTGCAAAGGGTTAAATGTTTCAACAAACGCGTGATAGATACTAGTCGGCTAGTCGAATACATTGGAATGAGCAGAAATTTCCTGTACGATATTTCCCTAACGGTATGATCAATCAACAATGATTCAGTAATACGGAAGCCAATTTTTTTTTCTGTCAAGTGGACTTTCTTCTCGCAACATTTCGGGAAACATCGTCGAATGATCGATAGGTTCGAGCGTTCTCTATCTGCTTCGCGATCAATGGACAGAGGAGGGGGGGAGGGGAGGGGGAAGTCAACGAACCGGATGCACAGTTCGATTCACGATCGAGCAACAATGCCTCGCGACTAGATAACAGCAGACTCGCGTATTAAACTCACGTTACGTTGTAATTACTCCGAAATGTATAATATTCACGTGTTACACACACACACACACACACACAAACACACACACACATATGTACAGATACTTCTTTGTAATAGATAAAAGTTTCGATCGTGTCGATAAATATACGCACGGGACAGTCACTCGCTCTTGTCACTTGCCGCTGATTGACGTCACGATGACGATTGTTTGCTCGAACACCGTGTGCACCGTTGCATGTGTGTGTGTGTGTGTGTGTGTGTGTGTGTGTGTGTGTGTGTTGTGTGTGTGCGCGAATCAACAACGACAAATAGCGGTGCGAACGATTCGAAAATAGCTTCGACGATTTTTCACTGGCGAGGGAAAAGGCCACGGGCACGCATTCGATCGGTGATCGATCACACGCGAGTGTGTAATACGCTGAATCACTAGATAAATCAGTAATAACACGCGTTTCTTTAACACGCATGGGAATTGAATCACTCTGTTATTCCAAGAATCAAATACGTACAAATACGCACGATTCTTGGAAGGAGCATGCTTTAATCGTAACCTACCCTGATGATAGAAGAGCCAATTTGACAAAGTAACATAATTTTATTCAATGAAAGTGATCCGTCGTGATACGGAGGAAATAGACGACAATCTCTTCTCGACATCTCTCATTTATTTATTGGAAAACGAACAATCTGCTGCTACCGAGATATACACCGAGAATATACATCATCCTACGATTATAATTTCACAAAGTTGTCAATCGCACAGTTCACTCCGCGTGCTAAGATAAGCGCAGCAAGCAACGTTCAGCACTTTTTTTTTTTTTTTTTTTTTTTTTTAAAATATTATTTAAGTTCGAGGAATTTTTCCAACGACAAGGTCCGTCTCACTCTTCTAAGATTAGCCCACTTACATAAATACCCGAGGCGTATTCCCTTGCGCATCTATCGCTAAACTTGCGCTCTGTCAATTACATCTGACCCGATTTGCGTCAATCGATTCGACCCAGAGAGAACTCGACGCCGATCTCCGGCGGAGATCAGGCCACAGACGCAAGCGCAAACTTGCTCGGCCAGTTTTCGACCAGGCGGAAGAAGGGGCTGCACGTCCATAATCCGTCAATAATCCACTGACGATTTTTTTTTTTTTCTCTCACGATCGCGCGACTGCACCGAATCCGCGAATACGCGACGATTAATTGCAAGACCGATCAGTTGATTTTATGATCGAATGTGGTCTGCTGCTAAAAACCGTTTGCTCGGCGAAAAAAGAAGGGCAAAATGGAGTTTTCGACGGGAAAAATTAATTAACCTCTTGATCGCCGCAGTCTTTTTAAAGACCGCACGTTAGGTCGCCGCGTATATATTCAATTTTAAGAAGAATGTACCTCTAATAAATAAATAATTTAAATATTTTTTACTTACATAATTGGTGCGCCACGATCAATTAGGATATAATTTGCACAAAAAAAAAAGAACACAGTTGATTTTCACTAGGGTTGCCACACACAATAGATCAGATACTAAATATCAAAAAGATTAAAAAAGTTATGTGCACGTTTGTTAAATTTGAAATGTCATAATATTATAGTCTAAAAGATACAAATATATACACGATAGAACTAATATTGAAATGTTATAATATTATAGTCTAAAAGATACAAATATATACACGATAGAACTAATATTGAAATGTTATAATATTATAGTCTAAAAGATACAAATATATACACGATAGAACTAATATTTATCTTGGGTGTGGAATGCTTTGAAGCAAGCAGTCGGGCAGAGTGGAATTTTACAGTTTTCGCGCGCGAATTTTTTGTTTCTTGCGCTTTCTTTTCGAAGCAGCTTTCGAATATATCGAAAATCAAGGAGGAATATATATATTTCTCGATTTTTTCGTTAGAAAATGATTCTAGATGCCACTGTTAAGAAATCGAAATTAATTTTCGCTTTTATTTACAGGGTACAGGGACTGGCGCGCACGGCGATCAAGTTCTCGATTTCCATCCGATCAGATTTGAAAGATCTCGGAGATTCCTAGAGATTTCAAAAGATTTGCTCGCGAGAGAGCTCACTGACCGGGTAACCTTGTTCGCTTCCGCGGATCGCGCGAAAAACGAGGTCGCGCGAAAATCTTGGCCGATGATCGTGAAAATCTAGCGTGGAGACAGGCCTGTCTGTCTTTCTCGTCTGACAATCTGCAACTTTGCTCCGCTCTAAAGACGTAATCTCTGAACTGCTTTTCTTTTCTCTCTCTCTCTCTCTCTCTCTCTCTCTCTGTCACAAAGCGATGCAGATAAGCAAGTGTTTGCCTCTCTGGCAAATCGAAATCGAACATTCGATACATTCGAACGCGAGACAAACGCCTATTCAACGTCGATCACCGGTGCGTTTCATCAGCCACGAGAGTGTCCTTCGTTGACGAAACTCGATACACTTTTCAAATATTTGAATATACGTATCGCAGACCTCCCACACGCTCGAAATAATACGAAGAGCAGAAATGAAACCGAATTCTGACGTTTTACACACGATCGTCGCTGGCTTTTATTTAGTCTCAACTCTCTTTCCCCTCTGACGCGTCAACAACGAGTTGTGCTGCTCATCGTGCCGAACGCGATGTCGCAGTGCAAAATGTTCGACATTTCGAAATGTTGCGGCCATTTATGCAAATTCAGAGTTTCCCGAGGAAATGGAACGCGCAAGCATATGGAATGTCATAATACTGCGTCTCCATGTATCTGTCGAGAAACGAGTTCAAAAAAATTGAATCGAAGTAGATTGTAGAATGCACTCGAGGAAGACACTTGATTCTGGTCAATAGAATCTAGCGACACAGCGAAACTCTTCAGCAACGAGTGTGTGTGTGTGTGTGTGTGTGTGTGTGTGTGTGTGTGTGTGTGCTCGACACGAAAATGCAAGCGCAAGAATTCGAAGACGATTCTTTGACGATCAATTACAGTCGCGTTCGAAAGCTTCGACGCTAACGAAAAGCGTGGTAAGAATTGCTTTATTCAATTAAGAGAAACTTCAGTCAAATATACCTCCACAAATTCCGCAGCCGCAGTTACGAATCTGTTCAACGATACTACAGAGCAAAGTTCGAACCTCGAGCTCGCGGATCGCCAGTTAAAAAACTTCCTGACGGAGAGAAACGTCGAATATTGGGAACTCGGATTCCAATTGGATAAACATATTTCGAAGAACGAAAAAATGAATGATTCAACAGCAGACGGAATAAATGAATCGTGTAACATGTGGAGAAAAAGGAAAAAAAAAACAGGAAGAAAAAAGCAATTACCTAAACCACGATGCTACAACGCTAAAGAGGAAATTACCAAGAAAAGTATATTACCAAATCAATCAGTTTTCGCGTTTTCGTGCGTGTTAATTTTTCTCGAAAAAACGCGGGGGGGAAGGGGGGGAGGGGAAGAAAAAACTCTTCTGCTTCCTCGAACTTGACCGAGCGGTCAGAATTGCGCGCGAGAAGACGAACTTGGAACCAGACAGCTCCAAGTCGTTAATTAATCCCTCGAGCAAAGAGTACGCGCGCTAGGTGCGCGTGCACGGCAATAAAATCAAGGCTCTCTGAAATAACTGCAACTTATTCGCACGGAATTGCAGCAGCAGCAGCAGCAGCGAGTATCTCAGTCCTGTAAACAAGTTTTCGTATTCATACACAGGCGTCACGTGGTCCCGTCCGCGTGCCGACTATATCTACATACGCGTGTACGTCGTTTAATTTCCTACACGATTGCCAGGAAATGCGACGAACACGATTGCGACGCGTTTTTCACTCGTAGCGGTAAAAAGATCGAGGATCGCAGATCGACGGAACGAAAAACGCTCGATTCGCGAGACAGCCGAACAAAGATTCAATTCGATCGATTGCTCGATCTTTCGACCGGTGATGATCGAATCTTTCGTTCGATTGCAAATTTATTGGGAAGCGAATTTTCCCAAGGAAGCATGCGGCGTCACTGTTTTACATTCTACGCGATACGCGCACAGAGAGAAAGAGAGAGAGAGAGAGAGAGAGAGAGAGATATGCGTAGTAGAGGTATTTCCGATCGTTTACGAGAAGTATCCTTGAATACGGCCAACTCACCGGAGTCGCTAATTTTAAACTTCTAATTTTAATAATTAGAAACACCGCCGACGAACAGTCACACCTCGCATCCAATCTCGGAAGACTCGGTCTGCTCTTTCCTTTCTGTCGAATAGTATATGAGCACAGTATCACGGCATAGCGGAGAAATTAAATCGTTAAAGCACTCGTGAGATTTCGAGAACGTGATTAGTTATCAAACTAGTAGCAGTTTTGGGAGAAAATTTTGAAAAACAAAAAGAAGGTTCCGCGAAGGTTCACCGACTCTCCGAAAACAAAGCTTCCGTTCGCCATTTCTTCTTCTTCTTCTTCTTCTTCTTTTTTTTTTTTTTTCTTCGAAGCAAGAAAAGAACCCCTTGGATTGAAGAAAAAAACGCACGCTCAGCTAAGTATAGGTACCCATGCGCGTACCCGTGCCAGACGGCTGACCGATGGTCGCGAGGTGTCAAGGCCAAGCACGGACAAGTACAGTTCTCGCCGATGGACGGAAGTCATCGACCTGGTTCGCGATGGCGTACGTCCGGCGTGCTCGGAGTTTCGCGCGGCGCGAGGGAAAACGCTGGGCCAGGAGGCGCGTTTCTGATCGGTGTGTGCCGACGATACCGGCGAGGTAAACGTCCGTTGCGAGACGCTAACCTAACGTTCTCGATTATGGGCCTGTGCACTCGCGAAACCGCGTGCGTGCGTGACGCAACAACCCGAGAGAGAGAAATATTTGGCACGCGACACGGAAACCTCGGCGCGTGGCACAGACACGGAGGGATAAATAGCTGAATAAGATACGTAGAACGACGACGACGACGACGATACCCCTCCTGCTATGGCAGTGCACGAGCAGGCGTGCATTATTTTCGTCGGTACGCCGCGCGAAGGACGCGGATCGTTCTTATTCGTTTGTTTCAGTCGAACAAAAAAATTTTTCGTAGCAATCGCTATCGAGTGTCGCGGTGATGCTTGATCGAACTCGGGCGAGCCTTCAATTCCATACGATATAAAACGATAGATGCCCGATAGATAACAGCGTTGAGAAATCAACATTTGCAAAGTTGTCGCATTTATTGAAACTTGCGCCGTATTATTATGAAAGGAGAGATGGCGTAACATCGAAACGCGAACCTCCAGAAGCTTCGATTTTTCGAGATTCGAATGTGTCGAGATTTTTTTTTTTTTTTTAGATCGCGCTATCCTACCGAACATCTGCAAACTTGCACGATTTTATAAACGTGACGATAGAAATTTGACTAGGTAAATCGGGTAGTAAATCAAGTTAGATATTCGTAGAGCACTAGTGCTCTTGTGTCGATCGGCACTTCAGCCAAGAAAAATAAAAATCAATCTCGTAGAATATACTTCGTACGAACGTGGAAAGAAGTATTATTAGATATCAATCTCGTTGCAAGGTCTCTCGACCTTGCTCCCAGGAAAATTCCAACATCTCTACTTTAGTCTGAAAAAAACAAATCGCGAGATTTGCTATCTTGTCCATTCATGTTTATAAATGTTAAGGCGAAGATCTCGACATCTCGCTTCTCGAAGTAAGTAACAAGTTACTAGATTGAAACATTATTTGTGCAAAATAAAATATATATATATATATATATATATATATATATATATATATATATATATATATACATTTAAGCATGGAAGCGACGCAGTTAAGTTTCACAACACACCATGCACGATTACTACCGAAGGAAAAAAAAACAACTACGGTTGTGAATAACTCATTCTACGGAAAAGAACGAGAAATTGCACAACTTCCCCTATTACTTCTTATTCTCGGCGGAGAATTTCAATTCACGACAGATTCCGAGACTTCAAGAGCTTGTTTGTCTATACTGCTGAATTTAAACTACATTCGTCACGATTTACGTACGTCATTCATTCTCGTTCGGAGCAAAGGATCATTCCGCGAAGCGATCAACCGCGCAAAACCGCGGCGTTAAATGAGAGATAGACGATAATTGCGATAGCGGATACGCAATTTAATAACGATCATCGTTTCGCGTCCACGTTAATGAACAACTCGAACCAACCAACTGCCGCCGCCAACTATCATGCTAGCAACACGACACACTCTGGCTATAAAAAGTACATGCGCTTCTTCGGCGTCGTAATCAGCCAAAGGAAACGTGCGCGCCGTCCCTGACACGCGAGTCTCTCTCTCCCGAAGCGAGTGTTTCAGGCCGCTTTTTCGTTTTATTACCAACGTGCATCGCACACGCGCGGCCAAAATGTATCCGTGTATTCACGTGTGCGTGTATATATAGAAATCGGATCTATGACCTGTAACGCGGACAGTTGCACCATCGAGGCGCAGCTTGCGCTCTCGTCGTCGACGAAACGACGTGAACAGCAGCTGATCTCCGTCGCGACGTCATCGCGACGCGATGCTCTTTCCCAAGTTTCTGAAGAAATCTTTCCTCGCCGACGCCACTCTTTTTTTTTTCACACGACGCAAACTTTTCACGTGTCCACCGTGAGGTCTTCGCGAGATTCGCCGCTTCTAGCTCGTTTCGCGATTTCTTGCAATTCAATCGCAGAGACGATTGTTTCGATAGTCCGCGCTCGGACAACGTAAAACGTTGTAAAATGTGGTCGTTTTCAAAGTCTAGAAAAAGTGTATTTTTCACGATTGTACTTCGGTTTCTTTCTTATTATTGTTACATTATTGCTGTATCGGGAGCGAACGCTTTTATTTATTTTTCTTTTTTTCTTCCAGAAAGGTGAACACGTACTTTCTTACACGATACGAAATGCAAAAGCTATGCGTATATCGAAGAATGATCGCAAGGCTGTCACGTGTTGATTTCTTTCTCAGAAATGCATTCTCTTTCTCGAAGTATGCATCGATCGTATGCATCGAATCACACAGGGTCATTGGTTCTTTAGTTGGAAAAGGCTCATATACGCTGCTTGTTTCTACTTCAACCTAATTTTGAATCCGTTACTAACAACTACGTCGCTCGGCAATGATCCATGATTCAGAATGCAAAATTGCAAATTGACATTGAAGTATCCAATGGAAATATTTTGGTCGCTTCTTGGACGAGTCTTTTGCTCTCTGTTAACCGACAGCTAAAACGAAGTTATTTCAACCGAAATTATTTTGATTTCTAATAAATAAAAATAAAATAAAATTCATTATATTACTACATCTTTAGCTATCACTGTAGAAGTCATTGCATCATTGCAATGGGGGAAAAATTGTAACGTGAAATAGAAATTTTAAAAAATAAAATTGTAAAACCAGTCATTTCGACTGGTGTGGTAGCTCTAGTGTTAAATTTTAAACTTTAATTTCCTCGCCGAGAAGTGATATGAAAATCAAAAAAAAAAAAAGAAAAGAAAAAAGAAACGAGCCTGTCGAATTTTTTCGATATTTTCAATTTCGAACTGACTCGTTGACGCCTGATCTGACGGAGGAAGAGATAGTATTCGTTCATCTACATAAACGGTAAAGAACTGTGTCTGACCATGGCGTGCACGTTGCTACTAGTTTCATCATCCATCGTGATTCACATTTCTGTCAAGAGCAATCCGCTCGTGTCACAATTCTCTATTTCTCCATGGACTCTTTTATCGCTGCTGTCACATTGTTTACGCGTGTAAACGAGACTTTTAACTTTGATATTTCGATACATCGCAGAGAGACTGCCACCACGGAAATTATTCAGGAAATATGTGACTTGCATTTTCTTGTCACTCTGTTTGCCAATCCAGATAAATGCCAGCGCGCGCTAACGATATTCTATTTATCTATAGTGCACGCGAATTAACATAATAACCATAATAACACCACTTCGTAAATTTTCTCCGACTACCACGTTGCTCAACGTGCAATCATTCGCAGCTCGAATATTCGCAACTTGAGCTTGAAAATATTTTCGGACTTTCGGCGAAAGCGTGCAATAAATTCATGCGTTTTGCGCAAACGTCCTCTATATTCTTTTCTACGACTTTTCGCGAAATCTCTTTCTCTCTCTCTCTCTCTCTCTCTCTCTCTCTCTCTCTGTCTCTTCCTCTTCATTTTATCGCCAGCGACGCAATCTTTCTGACGCACAAAGAAACATTTCTCTTTCTAATCGCTAATCGTCGTTTACGTATGATTCTGTGATTTTCAACGGAAAATTGTTCGTTCGGGATTTTATCATTAAGAACGTGGATCGCCTCGGCGCTTCCAAGAAATCACGGTCAGAGCAGGCTTGAATCACGCATTTCCTGCCGCGAAATTCTGCCTTCCTTTTGCTTTGTGTCGCTCTTCCTGGCGAGAGGTGAGGGATCGACGTGGAAAAAATAGCATCGTCATAGCCTGGCGTCGTCGACCACTGTGAGTCACTGAACGCCACTCTGAAAGTAACTCATTCGAGAAAGTCGTCATCTATGGTCGCAAGAATAGCAACGAACCTGCTCCGCGCACACACCGAGCGAAAAACGAGAAACTGAACGTCGTTCTGTATCGATAACGTGGAAAACTGGATGCAGAGGGGAGAGATAGATCGCGTTATTCGTCGAATCGAACGCGTTGTCGCGAACGAAACAACTGGCGACAAAGTTCGAGGAATCCGTGCAAGCGTGTGAAGCGTAAACGAGAGAAGCTGAAGAAGTTGGAAAACCCAATTATGACGTAACGGTGGAATTCCATTCTGATGGTACGACGACGATAAATAAAAATCGGCCAGATTTTTCGTTTCTCCGAACCAGCGAAATTTTCGGTAGCCAAATTTCGCGGAGAATTTTGCGCAGAAGAACACTCCTCCGTTTTGGTTTTTACGACGCAAGTTTTCCGTTTTTTCATCTTTGCGACGCAACGATGCCACGAAGACTGTGACCTCTTGCACTTGAAGAGCCTGTGCATGTGCATGTGCGGAGAGCTGTTCAAAGATTCAACAGCCAAGCCTCGTGTTCCAATTAATTCTTTGCATTACGGTGTATTACGCACCTAATACTTATTCGATATGTTCTTTCTCTCTCTCTCTCTCTCTCTCTCTCTCTCTCTCTCTCTCTCTTTCTAAACGCAAAGCGACACCGAAGGCCAACACGATATATAGATGATCCAATTGCTTGTTTGTTATTCAAGTACATTGTTATCGAACATTTTAAATATCGCTGCGTAGCTCCTCCAAAGTCGCTAATTCGTGCGAGATTGGCCACCGTTCGAACGAGTTTCGAGAGGGAGCAAAAAAAAAAAAAAAAAAAGAAAGAAAGAAAGAAAAAAAGAAAGGAAAGGGGAAGAAAGTGGGAATTTTTCCTTTCCTCGATCTGATCACGAAACGGGAAACGAGCTGGAAATGCAGGGATATTTATGACTTTCATGGTCGGGATGTCGATATTAGCGGTACTACACCTTTGAAAAATGAGTCATCCTCGTGAGAGATCCAAGAATATCAGTGATATCGTAATCAGTAAAAGTCTCCTCTGTGTCGCAACAACTCTCGATGACTTGAAAACACATTGGCATTACGCTTACGCGAGGCCAGTTGAGCGAGAGCGTGTTGGGATTATATTCACAACGCGCGATATACAGATTGAAGACGATCCCATGAGAAGGATTGCCCCCCGCTGAAGATTCAAAAGATTCCTTTCCCCATCCTTCGACTTTCCTTCGTTACGTAACAATCGATCGTCGATAAAAAGAACAATCAATCGGGAAATAGTAATAAAAAAAGCAACGGGCAGTGCGACGCACGCTTGCGATACGACTCTCATGATCGCAAGCTGTTTGTAAATATTACGGGGACTCATTGCATAACCATCGAGTTAAATATCGAGTTAGAACAAAGCTTACCTAACCAGCCTCTGCGAAATTGGGTTAACTGGTCGATCAAACGAGCGTGCCCTCCCTCCAATAGCTCGCGCTGCCTGAAGAATGGACGAAATCAGTTTCTACGAAAACGAATTTTTTCACGAGTTTGCGGCTTGTTGTTAGTAGTAGTGTTGTTAAAATGATCGAACCGAGAAATGAAAATCTTCGTTCGTGTTCCGGAAATAGAAATCTGGATTAGTCTCTCTCTCTCTCTCTCTCTCTTTCTCTCTCTCTCTCTTTTCCCGTAAATACGACAAGCATTGAAACGAACGCAACTTTTAGCTCCGGTTTTGCAAGAAATCCTCGAATGGAAGTCGAGGCGAGGCTAGCCTGCTACTACGTGCAAACAAGTTTTTTTGCAAATCATTCGCTCTGCTATTGCAAAAGTTTACTCGTATCTGTCGCGGAGCACCGTGACAATGACTATCGTTAAGCAAGGTCGGCCGATTCTAGCCGGAAAGACTAGCCAAGAAACGTACGCGAAAGAGAGGGGACGCAAGTTGTGGGCAAGGTCGTGCAATTGATAGAGAGAAGTCGAGAGAGAAAAAAGTCTCACCGATTCTCGGGACAAGCGGAGTAGTATCGAATTTTATTCACCGACGCGGCGAGCCCGCACATTATGATTCCCTGCGTAGAGGGGAAATCATACGGAATCAAGTCGGCACGAGTCCGGCCATTTTTATTTTAGTTAGGTTTAGCCAGCGAACGCCTTGTGAAAGTGTAACTGTGAAACAATCGTCCAAAGTGAGTAGTCTTCTCTCTCTCTCTCTCTCTCTCTCTGTCTGGTTAATAGTTACTTAGCATGTAGTTCCAAAGTTCTCACGTTCTTCTTCCTCTTCGTTCTTTTTTTCCACGCCTCGTGGGAAACGGAAACTTCATTGTGCTTTTCACAAATAAACAAGAATTTAAATCAGAATCAAAGCGTTCGAGAGCCTCGTTTTCCATCGGTCAACGTGTTCGGCGTATATTCCAATTTCAGGTTCAAACTGATTTTAAAAACGAATATTTCGAGATATTGTTCGTTGGTTGATACTCGTTGGTTTCAATGAAACTGTCCGAGGTCGAGCGATGACTCGTGTACTCGCGAAGAGGAAACCATCGAAAGGATTTACAGCGGCGGAGAAGCTTTAAATTTATTGGAATCTAGGCAACGTTAACCAAATCTAAACAGAGAATTACGTTTGGAGTTACAGTGGTCTACAGATGAGGGACGAACGAAGAAAATTTAAAAAAAAAAAAAGAAGAAGAAGAAGAAAGGAAAGACTGTAAACTGCGATGGTTTTCTGTGAATGCGACCTACGTCACGGCTATCGGACGAAAATATTTGCTTTCCAGATATGGACGACGCACAGGCTAACTTGCGAAACTTGTCTCTTTGTCTGAGACTCGTGAAACAAATAAACGCGTTGTTGGCGCGAAATCTTATCGATCATTTGCAAAAACCATCAGCCTCGAAAATTCACGCCTCGATAACGCATTGTTTTGAAAAGAGAGAATCGTCGTGTTCGATGACTAAATAAACCGTCTGTTCAACAGACTAATCTTTCCGGGCCATAAATTACTACTCGAGTTCAACTGCTTCGAGGTCTAGAACGTCAAGTCGTTCTACAACCATAGAAATCGTTCTTTTTAATTCGGGATCTAAGTCTGACCTAGTCTACTCGGTGTCGCTTGTTCCGTGTGTGTCGATACGGTGTGTGATTCGATTCTCTCTCGGAGTTGCGAGCGGCGAACGAAACACGAACGTCGTTTGCACGTTGAGCGAATCAAATGATAACGTGTGCGGTACTTACTTCATCACGTAGGAACGAAGCTCGAACAATTCTCCTGGCTCGTCCTCGCTTATTCTCGCTCGAGGAAACCCATCAAACAGTTAAGAAGACACATGGTACATCGCATAAACGCGCGCGCGAAAATAGTATATATATATATATATATATATATATATATATATTTATATTTATATATATGTAAATATGTAGTCGTGTGTACGCTTATGGCTTTATCCGTGGCATGCAAACGGGGAACAGTATAACCGTCACAATGCCGAAGTTTGCACGTACAACGTATCAATGAAACGTTACATTTCCCCACTATCGATATCCCGACAGAATTCCGACAACCGTGTTTCCAACTCTTTCTGCGTACGTTTTATCTAATCGCTGCGGCACTTCGTGCCGGTCACTACTTTTTCTAGGTCAACACTTATTACATAAAACTTTCCTCGCTCGGTGCCGTCGTCGACCGAACGTCGTCTTCTCACAGCTCTTCCGCCTCGGTCGGTGGGGAAAAAATTGCAACCGCGTTTCGGAGGGCGAAACTGATCGATCGAGAAACGACCCCTAAAACTCGCGCGGTCTCGTCTCATCGTTCGATACGATGGTTCGTCGTCGACGGCGACAATCTTGGCCAAACGAAATTGCCGATCCCATCGCTTCCGTCCCGTTGATTAACAAATGAAACGAAATGAAAAGACAGAGATATACGGTAGCGCGACAATTGGCGCGTCTAAAGGGACGCAACAACACCCCACGAGCAAACTCACGGCGCGGCTGTTGGCGCAACACTGCCGACAACTGCGTATCGGTCATAATTAACGGCGCCTCGAAGAGCGCGATGACTCGCGCAGTCGCGTGATCGCCTACACGACAAATCGGCCGCCTGTTTACCGCCAGAATTAGACAAAAGAAGACCGGAGCTTCGGTCGTTTAAAAGGCCGATTGGCCTTAACAGGGCTTCAATTCCATAACCCTTGCCCGATATCTCCCCATTTTCGTGACCTCGACCACGTGACTCTCTCGATGGTGTCTCACGCGTGGCCTGTCCGTAGCTAGCTGACTGTCGTTCGTTTTTTCAATTCTCCAAGTCGTCGCCTGTATCTCGAAGAAACGCGAGATTTCTTCGAATCTCTCGCCCCGCAGCCTGTAATCGCATCGAATGCATTTACATGGTGACGAGAGACTTTCACCAGATTGTTAATGCGCGACTAGATGCCGAGATAGATAGAAAATTAGGACAACCTGCGTCCCCGTGTCAGCAACATGGTTGAGAAAATTGAGACAAATAAAATACACCTCAAGCGTTCGTAGCGAAGCATCAGAAAATTTCATTGAACGGAAACTAGAAAAGCTAAAAAGTCAAGACACTGTAAGTGTAGCGTGGAACTAACGAAGTGTCAAACTTCCACGGAACCCGGACTTGTGACATCGCGATGCAATATGCAGGCACAATGTCCAAAAAGATATTTAATTCATCTCGCTATAAGTGACTTATCTCGAAAGCGAAACAATTCAATTCTATGTACGTAGACTGAGAGGCACAGCTCGGTTACAAAACGGATATGCTTTTACTCATACATTGTTGTAAAGAGAATTAAATTGAACGAATAGAAATATATTTGTGAAAACATTGTACAAACATACGTATGTATGTGTGTGTGTGTGTGTGTGTGTGTGTGTATTATAACATAAAATATATGGGGAGATTTCATTGGCAAACGCCAGTTTGGACAGTTATCGATGGGTGAAAGTGTTCTCTTTGCAACGTGTGTCCTGATCGAAAACAGTGGATGACGAATAACAAGAGTCTCTTTGCAACGCGTAGAAAGGAATGGCAAATTTGGAGAATACGCGGCGGATTGTTTGCGCAGCTTATGTTGTTCAATTTGAGTGAGAGACGGAGATAATGTTGCCTCGATTGAAAATACGTTGAACGAATTTGTTTCTTGCAGACCCCGTTCCTTTACTAGAAATCCTGTGCATCTCGTAATATAAAATATATATATATATATATATATACACACACATACATATATTGAAAAACTTCAATTATCAATAGATTCAATTCAAATACAGCGAAACATGTACGCTTAACAACATATTTGTAAATCCTAGCTTGGGATAACAAATCGTCAAATGTCAAACTTTCATAACAAATCGTTCGAACGTTTCACGATATTAATGTCACCGATACGTGATAGCATTTAACTGAAAGTATCTCCTACCACCTCCGCGTATTATCTCTGGTCGCGACATTAACCTTGAGGAGAATAGATTGACTCGACTCCACCCCGTAATGTGTCGAATGAAACTGACATTTCTCCTTCTTCGTCGGCACGTGCGCGTTTGTTCTTCGAGCAAACGATTAAAATTGAAATCGTTGGTTCATTTCCATGAATCTCGGCCACGAAAACAAGATATTTCATCACGTATGTACGTATGCAGAACAGAAAAACAACCAGACGAGCCTATATAGGCCTATTACGCGTAATTCAACTCAGCTCGATACGACCAGCGTAGAGAAAAGGAAAGAAGGAACGACGGATCGCAATTACCATGGATCGCGTGATCCTTTATCGTAAATCTGTTGCAATTGTTAATCCTGTCGCTGCATACGGAACGATAACACAGACGAGTTTTAGAGTTGAAAAAAAAAAATTACGTTCGTAACGAAGGACGAACGAGATCTACTATTTGAGATCACGTTTGTTCAGAATACAGACTACAACATCGCCGTTAGATCCATCAGGTTCGTTATCAGGGGCGTGTCGTCGAAGGTCGAATTCAAATCGAGAGCGTATATTATCGTTCAGTTGCTCTAACGTTGCCCGATACGCTGCGTCGTGCGTCGTCGTGTTCGCCGCATTTCCATTCTCCAGGCTCGCAGTCGAGATCGAATGTCTGAAACGAAAGCACAAAGCTTCTGTCACGGTTGCCCGAAATCCATCCATTAAAGACAAAACTATCTTTTTACCTCTTAAATCGCTGGGCATCGAGATTTCGATGCGACGAAGGAAACTGGCAACAAGCAAGTGCCTGGTTTAGAAGCAAAATACTCCATTATCGTGAATCAAAAGAAAGTTTGCACAATTACTCTGTGCACAATGTTCCGTTACGATTACCAGTTTCGTTTAAATTTTTTTGTCGTTTATTGATCACACTTGTACACACGCATTATCATTTATAAATAACTTAAGTGCATGCAGAACTGTTACAGGTGTCCTGCGCATAGAAACAGCGTGTTGCCACTCAGAAGACTGCCAAATAATCGATAGAGAACACATGCGCCCCACAGAATCTCGTCGCTCTTCGAAGATCTCGCATTCGTCGCGGTTAGAAAATGCTTACGTTAGAAACGTAATTTAAGAAAAATTGAAACAGAATGACGACGTACATCGTAACACCGCTGATCATCTGCAAGAACAGAATCAGTTTTAGAGTTGCGGTGAAATTTCTTTTCTCTGCACGGTTAACAAGCAGAACATTTCACGACGACTTATTGTCTCACCTGTGTGAAAAACGA
Source organism: Tetragonula carbonaria (assembly GCA_032399595.1). Lineage (NCBI taxonomy): Eukaryota > Metazoa > Arthropoda > Insecta > Hymenoptera > Apidae > Tetragonula > Tetragonula carbonaria. The sequence continues at coordinate 9,786,259 of JAUCRC010000014.1, forward strand.
TGCATTCATGTCGAATGTTCTTGCTTCAAATACGTTTGTCCTGTGCATCGTTTGCAGAGAAAAAAGCTCGACCTGCAATTTCATGATTAATAAATATAACAATTAGAAAAGATAGCCATTTCGTTCTGTATAATGACCTAGTCTATACTGCGATTCAGATTTTTCTACGTGTATATTTCAGTATTCCTACACCTTTCAGTTTTCGCAGTCTAATAATAATTGATCAACAATATTATTATCGTCCAAGTGTTACCTCGCGTTGCACCAATGGATCGCTCGTATTACTGAAAACATTACATAGAGTTGCCTTTATCTTCTTCGCTTGATTCGTCGTTGTCTCACATGCCCAAATCATCATCGCAAACTTGACAAAATAATAACCGACCGCCGAAAAGTACCCCATAATCCAGCTCTTGATATCTTCGGATGGACTCTGGTATATATAAATTATATAAAAATACAGATTGAAAGTGACCGAGATGAACGTGCTGATTGCCATGATTATAATATGTATCATGAACGTATTGTTCATTAATTCAATTATGTCGCTGATCTCCAAATGTTTCTTCTCGAAGGTCTTCAGTTTCGTTATCAACAAAGAATTTGGTGAAGATCCATGCTGGATACTGAACGTCTCCGTCCATACGTCATCGTTGACTGCAAGCTTTTTCATTCGTTGAATACATTCGTCGATTTTAGCCAGACAAACTTTCAAAACGCACACGCAGTTCATGTGTAGCATGTCTATCGAAAAGTTGGCCATCATTACGTAGACGCAGTAAAAATTTCGTAGTGTCTCGAAAATGTTCTGCGCGAAACAATTTGGTACATGACCGACGAAAAACAGAAAGCCTAAAATGTCCTTCGTGTGAATCACTCTAGCTAAATCCTTGAAATCTTTTGCAGATAACATCGAGCTGATCCTTGACAAGTTTTGGATCACCGACAATCGAGCAACGGTTAACGTGTACATCGCTAGAATCACTGTCCCATCCAAAAAATAAAACAAGTTCACGTAAATTATGTTTGGAATGCTGCTGTCCGACTGCTCCGACTGCTCCGACTGCCTGGTAACATTTATTTCGTACACCATGGCGAGCAACGAGAGCACGTAGATAAACATCATAGACGTGGAAAAAGCGAAACGACTTTTGCAAAGTGAGTATACCGGAGGTTCGTACTTGTAAGGGAAACTTCCAAATAGCCAGCAGACGAAGAAGCACGGATACATCAGTGAATTGAAGTCCGTTGCCTTTAGAAATATCCATGTTCTACGTTTCTTCAATTTCTCGACTTTCGCCGTATTTTTAAACATCGTAGAAATTCGGCGGAAATTTTCCTCGTCAAGCGACAGAACTTGTGAATGTTAGGTGACTACTACCTATTTTTTCATCGACGATTATTGCGTCTGAGACGAAAGCACTTTGGATAATCGCGTTCGATCGTCAAAGCGCAAAAAAAAAAAAAAAAAGAAAAAAAAAGGAAAAGGAAAAGAAGAAAATGCAATTCGATAATGAAACGCGAGTTTCAATAAATAATAAATGGCTATTTCGTCAGGCGATAAAGATGCTTTTAACACGATTAAATACGGTACGTTTATTACGAGGAAAAAAAAGAATGAATCAATTCTTTCGAGCCTGTGCAATTGTCTCTTAAATATATTTCATCCCTTAGCGCAGGAATCTCATTTAACTGAAGCTTTCTACTCGAACAAGGCTCGATGAATAAGAATTGTATCAATATTAACAGAAAAGTGGTAATGCCGCATGATATCTGTAAAAAAAGAAAAATACTTGTCGAAGATAGCTGATCTTTGATAATTGAATTACACGTTGATTTACCTTTGTTAAAAAGGTCGCGTCAATTACAAGTCCTTTCATCGCGAACGTGGCGCCTTTTTGCAATACTTGCAGTGAAAACAGCTCCAGCTAGAAAATCAAATACATTAATGCAAATTAAAATTCTCGCAACTTAACGTGCAACTTGCAATGTAACATGGCATAAATCATCATTCATCTTACCTCCGTTGTCACCTGTTCGTCGAAAGTATGTACAAGAACTTGATGAATGTTGGAGCCAATTTTCTTTATTTGACTCTTGGTAATTTCAATGATCGCAACTATGACGATTATGTGCGCGGTGTAAAAAATTGCGTAGCAAAGTACAGAAAGGAACGATTCTATTTTGAGCGTTCCAGAATACAACGCTACATACTTATAAATGTTGAATGTAACATCGACAAAGTACAACGATAGCACCAATTCGATTTGCGTGCTAAACGAGTGGTTTAGCAGCTGAACGGCTTCACTCGTTTCTAAATGTTGTTTCTTAAGGGTCCTGAGCTTCGTCAGCAACATAGGATTCTTCTGCATGTGATAGACTCTCCTAAGTAGATGAGGCTCGTCGTTGATCAAAACTTCTTTCACTTTCACCAGAGAATCATTTATATGCTTGAAACATGCATTTAGCACGTACACATTGTTCATGTACAAGATAATCAGCAGAATCGGACCGATGAAGGTATACCAGAACACGAAACGAAGAATATGACATTCTTCGAAAATTCGTGGCAAGAATATTAGCAATGGCGTGAAAAGCAATATATCTTTGACAAGAAAGATTTTAGCCATTTCGCGAAAATTTTCTGGAGACAATATGTAAGAAACGTTCGAAATACGATTGATCGCTTGGATCACTGATCGACATTTAACATAAGCCGAGATGAAAATCACGGGGCCAAAAAGTATTAAAAAATTAGAATGCAATGTATTTGATATATCCACCTTAGATTCGACGATAAAATTAATTATATACAGAGAATAAAGTGCGAAGACCAAATAAATGATTATGGAGATTGTGGAGAAAACGAAATATAATTTCGAATATACAAGTTTCGATGATTCAACTCTGAATGGTAAGAATCCCATCAAACGATTGAAGAAGACGCTGATACGTATTACCGATAAGTAACTTCTGAAGTATGACAGTGACAACCATAGTTTACGTTTTTCAGCTGACCCTTTCTCGAGTTTTTCGAGTTTCGACGATTGGTTAAACATTTCGAGAACTCGAAGCAGAGCGATGTAATTTCAATGTAGTTTCTCAACGTTGTTGTTCAAGTTCTTTACGAGAAAAAGTGAAACTTTATTCTCTGTACGAACGAAGTTTTGTCTTCGAGACCGTGTCTTACACTGTCCCGAATGAAAGATATTCTCCCACTATAACAAGTATAGAATATTATCGTTTGTCGAATAATAGCGGAATATAATCATTTCTACGCGAATCTAATTCGAGCATCTGAAACGAAAGTAAAGTGCAACGTATTAACGAAAGGAGTCGAAACGGTATTATCTTGATTAAAATTGATCGATGAAAGCAATTCATGGCGCGCTACTTTATATCGATTTTACTTCTTACTTCTTATTCCGACGTAAAACTGTTATTGATCGACGAAAACGTTGCCGATATTTTAAACTGTCACAACTTCGTGAATGTTAGAGTTACGCGATCAAAAATTCGAATATTAGAATTTATCTAAATTTCTGTCGTATCATTCAATCCTAACATTCAAAGTTCAATAAATTGGCGGGAAAAAAATTGTACAGCAAAATTTATGAGGTAATCTTGAGGGAGAAACTTTAATCTTCGAGATTCTAGTGCATTTAGTCGTTAACAAAATTTTTCAGTGTTTTTTTTACAAACATTTGAATTTTTACAATCTTTTGGACGAGAAGTACTCCGATTTCTCCACAATGTCAGAATAATGTCTTTGAAAATCGACTATCAATCGACTGTCTACAAAGTAAAGACTTTATGTTTTAAAACAAGCCCAAGTGGATTATCATATAATTCTTTTTTTTTTCCAAGTTATAGTAGCTTAAAATATCGACAATTTGAGTGTCTGAATACTTTTTTGCAGATCAGTGTTATGATTTTCATTTTCATTTCATATTCATTACACTTAAATTACGATAACGAGTGCTGACGATAAATTGAGATAATTTTAATAACATATTTATCATTTGTAAAGGAAACGACAGTAAGGAAATTCGTGCTGAAGCATTAAATACTAAAAACACGCTATCGTTGATTTATTAAGAACATATATTTTGACGTCATTTCTCTATGTGTCAGATATTTTATTTCTATAGAAACTTTTTCTATTCGAGAAAGAAACAGTCACGAGCAGAAAAGAGAAACAGCTCACATTATCATTTTGATTTTGCTATTTTCTATTATATGCAATATATTACTAATACACTTTATTATGCGCAATATTATTATAATTGCAAGTAATCTAATTGCTTATTTATTCGATACAAATTTTATTTTTTAACAAATTTGATTATAATTCTCAATTTTTAATTTCTGTAAACCTATATGAAAGTACTGATACATACAAATATTCATACATGGTAAAGAAAAAATTATATTAGTTTATTTTAACAAAACTATATATCTTTGTATAATTTACGTGAATTTATGTAATTTATATAAAGTATATGATGTATGTTTTTACATACATATACGTATTTCTACATAATTTATACAATGTTTACGATAATCAAGTATGTACTACGCGTAAAACTTGCAATTAAATGGCTACAAGTTGAATCTATCTATAAATACTATACGTACTCTTCGAAACCGATTGCATTTGTTTTGAATAGGTTAGGTTTACGTACCATCGAAGTCCTTGCAATCTAAAGTGCAAATAAATAATTAGTAAAATTCTATGATTTCATTGTGTTCAAATATAGTGATTGCTATGTTTTATGTAAGGATCGTTCTATAGTGATTAGTTAAATATTAATTTAAATGAATTGATTTCATTTATTTAAAAGAATTGTACATAAAACATCATGGATACTAACTATATTGATAAAGGAATAATCACTTACATTTATTTAGAAAATTTTGTGTAAGTATTGATTAATATCTTTTTTTTTTTTCATTCTTGTGAAAAAGATAATTGTGCAAGCATGTAAATGATTCTTATATTATTCAGAACTTATGATAAAGTTTGCGTGAAGCCTGGTAGGAATTTAAATGTTATTATTGGTCCTAATGGCACTGGTAAATCAACGATTGTTTGTGCAATTGTGCTTGGATTAGGAGGAAAACCTACTACCATTGGTCGAGCTACTCGTGTTGTAGATTATATAAAAATAGGAGAGGAAGAGGCAAAGATTGAAATTCACCTTCGAAATGAGAAAAAAAGTGATACTGTTATTCGAAGAGTATTTAACAGAAATGGAAAATCTTCATGGTTTCTCGATAACAGACAAACAGGTATTAAAGAAATACAAGAACTAACCGCAAGTATGAACATACAGGTATGTATATAGAAAAGCTACTAATTTAAATGAGAATTTCTTTTAATCGACTTGAAACTTCAGGTGGATAATCTTTGTCAATTTCTGCCACAAGATAAAGTACAAGATTTTTCAAAGATGAATGCGCAACAATTATTAGAAAATACGGAAAAGTCAGTTTGTGATCCTATCATATTAGAACATCACAAAAATTTGATACAATATAGAGAAAACTATGTAAATTTAGAGAAAGAAATTGAAAGCAAGAAAAAATTGCTAGAGTCCAAATCTCAGATATACAATGGTTTAAAGGAAAGTGTTAGTAGCATAAAGGAAAAGAAATTAATAAAGAAGAAAATTGTTTCCTTAAAACAAAAGAAAGCATGGTTACTATATGATCAAAGACGTAAAGAATTAGTTAAGGTAAAAATAAAAGATTGTAAAAGAGCATAATTGCATGTTTGTTAGATTATTATTTAAATGCATATTGTAATAATTAGATCATTACTTTATATATACACTCATTTTATAATTATCAAAATTTGTAGTTAAAAGAAAAAAAGGAAGCTGCGCAAGTTAAAGTAACATCTTTAGAAGCAGAAATAAAACCTATTAACGATGCAATAGAAAAAATGAAATCAGAAATTCAACTGCTTCAAAGTTCTGTTTCAGATAATGTAAGATTATATATTTAACAAAACAAAACAGTTATATATATTTTATGTTTTTCTCAATTTTAGAACAATAAAGTCAAAATCAAGACTATGAAACTTAAGAAAATGATAGATAATATTCTAGACTGTGACAGTAATGTTACAGATTGTGAAAATCAATGCAAGCAGAGAATTCAGATGGAAGAAGCTCGAGATCACGACATCGATGTTGCACAGCAACAAAAAAGCAAACTCGATACAGATTTGTTACTGATGTTAAAAGATATTGGATCTGGTTTGTTCTTTTTCGATTATGCTTATATTATTTTAGGACAATATTAAACTTTCAGAACGCGTTATATTTTATAGAGGAAATTTTAAAACAACAACGCCAAGAAATAATGTCCAATATAGAAAAGAAAAGGAACATTATTAATATGTTGACAAGTCAAGCTTCAGGATCAAAACAAGAAGAAGATCGATTAAATCTTCAAATTAAAGGTAAATTTCTTGCAGTACTTCTGCAAATTTTTTTTATTTCCATTACTATTAAATAAAATTTTTAAATTTTTAAAATTTTCAGCTCAAGAAACGGAGCTACAATTTCTTAATATTGAAACAAAACGATTACAATTGTTAAGAGAGAGAAGCATAGACACATATAAAGCAGTGCATTGGTTAAGAGAAAATCGTAACAGATTTTCTAATATAGTACACGAACCTATATTACTTAATATAAACGTAAAAAATGCTCCGTATGCGAAATATTTGGAAAATATCATTCCATTTCGGGATTTGATAGCATTCGTCTGTGAAGACAAACGAGATATGAATATGCTATTGCGCTACTTAAGGGATGAACAGAATTTACAAGTAAATGTTATACATTCCGATCCTACGAGACATGTTCCCATGGATCCAATTGTTCCGTTGCATCACATTAAACAATTTGGCTTTACTCATTATTTAGTATCGTTGATCGAAGCTCCGAGTACAATTATGAAATATTTAGTGTCTATGTATAATTTAAATAACATACCCATTGGAAAAAGCCAAGTTGATGATTTCATCGATCATATACCTAACAATATACGTTGTTATTTTAGTCGTAAGTAAATTGTATATTACTTTGGTAATGAATGAAATCGGCATTATTATTTCTTAATTTTATTTCTTAGAAAATAACGTATATATGGTAAATAAATCTAAGTACACGGGAGAAAAATGTATCGGAATGCAACCAGTATCGGGTACGGGAATGTTATCTATTGTATCAGACAGATCAAGGATGTTGAGCATCGAAGAAAAGTTTGTTAATACTTTTATTTGATAAAACTGAAATACATTGAATAAATTCTAATCAAAACATTCTTTTAGACTGAAAGCATTACAAGAAAGGAAAAATACGGTGATCAACAAAGTTAAACAACTTGATGAGCAAGCATATGAACAAAATAAGGAATTAGATGAAATCAGAGCTAGTAGAAACAAACATCAGCAAAATCTCCAACAAATAGAAGCCCTAAAATCTAGAATATCTATCGTGCAGAAAAAGATTTTAGATTTGCAAAATGAGCGAACCAGTGTTGAGAAAATAAAGGAATCTTCAACTAAGGAAATAAAGGTCTATTAATTATTATTTTTACTACTAAATAATTATTTTTTTATATTATAAAAAATACAGTATATGTATAAATTTTACAGATAATTGTGGAGAAACAACTGAAAATTTATAAAGAATACAATACTGAACTGGAAGAATCTTTCAAATACATTACAGCCAATGAAGAAGCCGAATTAGCATTAAAATTACATACTCGATCTTTGAGAGCGAAAGAATATGATTCTCAGGATTTGAGAGAAAAACTTAAGAATGCAGAAGACAAAGTGAAGCAACTTCACCAGAATTTAGTGCCCGTGAAGAACGAAGTACAAAAACTATTCAATCAAGCACTAGAATCTACAAATGGTATTAGTGCCAAAGACAGTGCGTTTGCACCTATAAATAAAATATTTAACAAGTTACCACTAACCATAGAAGAAATTAATAACGAATTGAACATTGCTCAAGCCAAAATATTTTGTATGGGAAATAACGTAGACGGTGAAAATGTGAGTTTTGAAAAACCACAGTCAAATATAAATTTACCAGATAAGAAATTAATCCATTATCAACATTAATTTCAGATATTACAAGAATATGAGCAAGTAGAACAGGATATGAATCATTTAAAAGATTTTATTCAACGGAAAACACAAAAATTACAAAGCATTATGCAAGATATAGAATCATTACGAGAAGAATGGTTAACACCTTTATTACAAACCATTGAAAAAATTAATTCCAATTTCAGTATGTATTTCTCGGCAATGGACTGTGCCGGTGAAGTTATATTGGCAAAACCGGAAAACCATGTAAGTTATTAAACTAGATATATTTAAGATATACTAAAAAGTTTAATGCTTATAGATGGAATTTCATCAATACGGCCTGAAAATTAGAGTGAAATTCCGGGATACCGACCAATTACAAGAGTTGACAAGATATCATCAGAGTGGTGGAGAAAGAGCTGTAACTACTGCTATTTATATGATTGCGCTTCAAGAATTATCGAGAGTACCTTTTCGCTGTGTAGATGAAATTAATCAGGTATTTTTATTAAATTTTATACAATGATCATTTGATCCTAACAGTTGAGTTTTATCACAGGGTATGGACGCTGTGAATGAAAGAAGAGTATTTAATTTGCTTGTAAAAATGACCGGAAGACCAAATAGTTCTCAGTATTTCTTACTCACGCCAAAGGTACACCATATTAACCATATTAACCAAGTTAAAGTATAAAATAACTGCTCAATTAATGATAATCAAATTTATTTTTATTTAGCTACTACCTAATTTACAATATTCAGATACAGTGACGGTCCATTGTGTGTTCAATGGACCATTTATGATTAATTGTATGGAATTTGATACAGAAGAATATTGTAAGTTTGTTGTTGAGAAACTCGAAAAGGAGTGTGAGAATGATGATTAGCTATTAAGATGTTCTATTGTATCTAAATGTTATACAATAGGATATATATATATATCCTATTAGATATCATATATAGATATATCCTATTATATATAGATATAATTACATAAAGTATTATGTTATTTATATATTTTTCCACAACATTTAAGATTTGAATAATTCTATGAAAATATATATATATTTTTGATTGATACCTTGTTGCAGAAATTTCATTGTTTTAAGTGATTATTATTCACTTTTTTCCCTTCTTCTTCTTTTTCTTCTTTTGAGCTCCAGGCCAGGGGAATCCTCTGCACTTCAATACATCCATGATGTTATGACAGGTATAATAAGCATTTTCCATGACCTCTTCATTGAAAATGTCCATAGTAAATTTTGCTCTTCCTCCGCTCTTTCTTGATCTCTTTGATCCTTTACTTTTACTACCATTATTCTTGCCATTTTTACCATTTTTACCATTTTTACTAGTTTTCTTCCCATTCTTGCCATTATTTTTGGCTATTTTCTTTTTACCTTTTCCCCGCATTGTATTCTTTAGTTAGGTAACACAAATACAAGTAGTTTCACAAGAAAACGATTCAGATTACAAAAACATAAAACATGCTAATGTTACTAATGACAAAAAAGACATCGTCAAGCTCTTATATCATCTTACGTGTAAATCGTTGCTAGGTGATTATTTCAATAAATTGGTTGCTACGATACGCACTTATGATTTTAATAGGACTCTTCTGCAACTACGAATGATTCTACATGCATATTTGTAGAATATCATTCGTTATTTATTTTATCAAAAACATTTCACATATATGCAAAAGATACTTATAAATAGTTAAACAAATTGCACCGACGAATTGTTCGCGTTTTTCCTCATTTTTAAACATGTTTTTGGACGTTTAAAGAACGAAACTGCCAAATCGACCACCGTGCGCGACGTGATTTTTAGAACTGTGTCAATAATCGCATTTTTGAATATCGACACAAATTTTCGACTAATCGTATATCGATTAGTCATCGAAGTATCGATCCAGCGTGTAGATCGAATGGCCTTGACCTTATCCGTAGTCCAAGTATGTATTTCCATAGAGTCCTCAAATAATACAACGGGTCAGTAACACGATATTTCGTAACTACTTTCGCGAATCGTTCGTAACCTCGAAATAGATTCGACCGTGCTCCGATTCGAGAATAGAGATATAATTGTTTCACCGTGGAAGAAGAATGTATGTTTATTCTTATCAAGATATATTCGTTTTCTGTTGTTCGTACCGTGTGAAAAGCATCGAAATTCAATCATCGTAATTCCGGCGACGTTTGCTATTTACTGAAATGTTTTGAAGTAGAAATATTACAGGACAGAATAAATAGCGACACGTGTAGAATATTCGATTTAAACACATACATATAGTTAGTAAAAATAAAACAAAACAAAATTGCTTTATTATTAGTCGGAAGGGAAAATTTTACTGTTACGTAAAAATTTTGTCGCGAATTGGCAGACTTAAGACAGACGAACAATTTCTATCTTTTAACCTTATATTTCTAGGAAATTAGAAAATTATTATGCTCGACCGACCATACCGTGCAACGGAGAAGAGAGAGAAAAAAGGAAAGTAGTGGGACATAACGATAGTGGAACTCCAAATAGTAACAAATACAAATACTAACTCCGCTGTGATTCACGATCACGGCATTCGAGATATCGGCTGCCTGACCGCTGGTATATATTCGACAGAGTCATTTGAAAATTCCATATGTTTCTGAGTTCGTACGCCTGGCTTTGACTTGGCTCGGCTTCCCTTAATCGAAATCGAAGTTTCCACCGACAGATGGAGGTTCCGCAAACTTAGGCTATAGGCACGCGCAAATCGACCGTCAAGAAGTGCCGGTAAAACAAACGCGAGATACAGTCGCATACGGTCCTCGCCGCGAAGTATATACGTATACCACGTTTTCGAGCATCGTCAACCAAGCGGGTGTAGGTTCATCGTAATTCTCTAGCATACATCGTTGGGTGCGGGAGTAACCAATCATCCTAAACGGTTCACCTTTCGTACCGCGATATCTGCCCGGTATTGGCCTGAATCGTAACGAAGAAAAATTGAATTTTTGTGACGTAGCAGAGCAAGAAGGAAACATGTCCACGGCGTTGTTAGCCGTGTTTGCCGTGATCCTGTGCATCCTGTTCAGGATATTAAACGTAAACAGTGCGCCGCAGAAGCCGTTGATCGTCTGTCAAGATCAGTCGTTCTTAACGACAATTCTTAAAATCGCGCCTGTCATCACAGAACCGTAAGTCGTTCAACGATATTTTGTCGTTTATCTCATCAATTATCTCACAGATTTTCCACGCGAGACTGCAAGTACTTTCTCGTAGTATCCTGTTCACGGGGGCGGGAGGGGGAGGGGCGCGGAGGAAGTGAGGTTAGGTTTGGCTCGGTACGCCGGATATTTTTCTTACGTGCACACCATAAGATACCTGGATATCTGACGTAACTACACGTGCATGTTTTTCAGAATGGTCCTATCGTGTCTTGATAAGAAAATTCTCGACAACGAGATACCGCGAGAAGGAATTCATCGATTAGAACAGAAGTTGGAACAGAAATTCCACAGAAAGCTATAAAATACGATCGATTTTATTTCGATCGTTCAGCATGGGTGTGTGATCTAGTTTTCACTAATAGACAATGACCCTCTCGATTTACCTAATTACGTCACCCAATACTCGTTATAGAAAATCTAATGATCACTCCGTTCTACTATCGGCCGTCACGCTCCTCCTCTCGAAAATTTGCACGATGCAATTTAAATCAGTAAATCAGTGCCTAGACGTTCCTCGTCTAATTAGCAAAAGTCATTTTATTTCGAATATTGGATATCTGCGAGAGATACTTACGCGAACAAACAATGTCACACTATTAAAATGCAACTCCTAACGCAAGATATATTCCTATTCGAATAAGATACGAAAGACCAAGTGTGGCGATTAACTTCAGACTACTTCTATTTCAAAACGATATGCATTTTGAAAATTCAAAACAATCTTTGAAATAAAGTACTCGATTAGTCATACGCTAATATTTACGATGCTAATAATCTGCAGTAGTTTCAAGATTACTCCCTGATATTCGCCTGACAAATTATTCTACCTTATCGACCATTTGTGAGTCATTTGACCTGTGAATAAATTTCGGGCGAATAATTTTCGGAACAGATAAAGTAGATAAAGTAAAATTAAAGTAATGTAGAATCAAGAAAAGACTGATAACACGATCATTAGCGATCGTTCTTCCATTTTTATTACATAATGTTTTCTGACTTTGGTCATAGCCTCGCTAAATAATGAGTTCAGGCCTGAATCATGTTTATTGGAAGATGATTATAATTAATATCACACGTGTTATCTTGGCTACGCTAAGAATTTGCTTTCTGTTGAAACAAGTCGAATCGCTCGTTTTGTTAATACAACTTATTGGAGTAATACAGATAAGAAAGAATGGAACGAATTAGCTACGCCTTTAGGAAAAATAAGTTTCGTTTCACGAAATACGATTCACATTGAAGTTCTCGAGGTACGTATAATCCCCTGTTATGGACTAACAACAATAAGCAACGAGGACAGATCAAACGACGTCATTTGCACGTCTGAGCATGAGTTCACTGGAAATATATATATATATATACATAAATATAAAACAGTTATTTCGTTCTTGAAAAAGGAATGATTCATCGAAGTGGATACAGAGCAAGTCGAACGTTCAATGAATTGTATAGGATTTACGAATCCGATTGCATCATTTCATTTTGCAAATTGATATTATAAAATGAATTCTTGAGAAATGTTTCGTCGAGAAACGCTCTTCTTAAACATAATCGTTACGAAGGAAGATTACGTGGCAACGAAGAGGGAGATAATTGAAACAGCCGAGTTCAAAGAGTAGTAATTCATCGTGTTCTCTTCTTGTTGTTAACAGAATCGTATTGTTGTGTACGCTGAAAGATTTATTTCTACGAATGAATTTGCCATCCACCACGAAATACGACGAAAACCGTACGTGTAACATGACTGATTATTCGCCGAAGGCTGTATTGATTTGTACACTTTTGTCAATGCAAATGCTGTTGCGATCAGAAAATCGATATTAACTAATAACCAGCTATTCCGACCGACACAATTCTACAGAAGTGACTTCCTGCACTGTCGTGTTTTCTAGAAATCTTGTTGCTTTCGCTTGTTACTTCCGTCGAACGAAATCCATTTTCGCGATGGTACACAGTTTATTATCACTTTTACCGACCGATAAGTGATAGACGATTAATAGGCTAGCGGTCGGTAAAGTGTTATTACGGTGTCATCTTCAATAGGAAACTTATTATTTCACGTGACAATCGAAAATCGTTCCAATGATCGAGCGAACGATACTTTCCAATAGACAGGAAGTTGACAATTACTTCGGCCCTTTCCTTTTCCTGCAAAGCCAAGTCGTATTGTACTGAATTTTCAACTATATAGTTGCACAATTTAAATAGTCGGATTTATATACACGTTGGAAATCGCTAGAGAGTAGAAAATTCCGCGAAAATCGCGATCTTCTCGATTCGAAGGTTCTGCAAAGATTCTCTTACCAGATTCCTCTTTTTTTTCTCTCTTTTCATCGTAACATTTTCCTAAATATTTGCCAGATATTTTCCATGTTCGTTAACCGAGGACTCGATTCGATCATAAACCAGGACTACTGTCTTCGAACACTCTCGAGAACGCCTAATTGTCGTTACGATTCAACAAAGAACCTTTTTTTTCGGCACAACACGCTCAAAAGTTACCTAAATATCTCGCGAATTAAAGAGAAACGATAACGTTCCGTTTACGTGACGTTTTTTTTTTTTTTTTTTTTTTTCTCCGAATACAATCGTCAATTTTTATCGTCTGATTTCGCTGCACGGAACCGTTATTGTAGCGCATGAAAAAGTGGGGAAAAAAAAGGAAAAACAAGCTTAAAGTCTGTCTTTGATCGATTATTCACTGGCCATGACTGCATGCAAGCAGTTGTAATTTATCGCGGTATAATATTTTCGTCCTACGTATGAGTAACAAATAGAGGAATAGTCGCGAGAAACAAGCGCAATTCGTTCCGATATCGATTGAACATTTAATTAGAAGCTTGAAAACATCTCTTACTAATTAAATTCACGTGAATCATTAAAATTCCCTCGTCACTGTAAACGACAATTTGTTGTATAAATAATGTTGTTGAATTGTAATAAATGTATAATTCTGCGCGTGTCATTGGAAACTTGAAGCATTTGACGAATGCATTATTGATCACCTGGAAAAGAATCACACCTTTTTTCAACACCTTTGGATCAATTTGTAACGCGATAAGAAATTTCATTTTATCGCGTGTTTCATTCTAAATTTCATTTATGCCTCGGCACGCAATAGAAAATCTCGATAGTTGAAATGAATAGAACAAGTTTTCCACCGTATATATGTATTTTTTCACAGTGATTATCTTATAAGCTACTTTCGAATATGTTTGCTACTTTGTTGTTGCTAATTGAACGATAGATAGATAGCATGATAGATAGATAGCTTACACGTCGAAAAAGATATCACAAATTAATACATTCAGCTTAGTCATTGCCTTGAATTTCAGCTTGGAAAAAATTATTTAACGAAACTGGCATGACGTCGCAGGCAATTCTTTTTAAGCGCGTATGTTACATTGCAATAAAAGAAAGAAAGAAAGAAAGAAAGGATCCTGAACATTTCTAGTAATATAATTTTAAAAGCTGTCGTACATCTCTCACGTTGGATCACGTAAACTTTAATGTTTAATTGATGATTATACAAATATGATATGACCCCACACGAGGAATACGAGTGCTTATGAATTGAAGAATGCTTAGCTCGTAGATTAATAAGGCGTAGTGTAATCAAATAGGACTCTCCAACTTGGTAAGTTCTTTTTGTACAATTAAACATCCAAAAAGAACGTGAAGATCTCTATTGGTAGAAATCGTAAGAAAATTTACATCCGATCCATCTTCAGTCCATAAATTCACAAATGTTTTTTGAAACAGTCACTCATCTCGACGTACAAAAAAGGACATTTTGGGCTAAGCTACGAAATGCCCCTAAAGAAACACTTCCACGAGAAAAAGCGATTTCTTTCGTCGTGCCATTAGCGGGGCAGATTATATTTTCTACGAGTACCGACTGTTTAATGCCAGTGATTTTTACGGCTTCGCATATGCTCCACTGATCCACTAGCGCGACTCTTTGCAAGTACGCGTTGCAACGAAAGAAGTTTAATGGTCCCTTGCCATTTCAGTGGTTCAACCTCGCACTTTTACTCGTAGCAAAAAATTACTCTCGCGTACAGTCGCGAGTAGAAAACGAGAGAAGAGGAGACACACTTTCACGGGGGAGTTGTACGATTGTTTTCTTGGACTGGTACGATGAATTAAAACACGAGCCTCTATCCATTGTGGAATTAGATCGACAAGAAAAGAAATTGAACTAACACGATGTTAGTAAGGAGCGGAACGTTTGTTGGAACGTGTGAAAGAAATTTTACGCTTGGTTGTTAGCGCGATATGCTTATTCTTCAAATATTTAAACGACTGCTTTCGAATTACCACCGTGACCTGTATCCCGTCTTTTTTTCTTCGCGATGACCAGCGATTACCCTGAGTTTGTCTTCTGTTTTAATTTTTCCATTTGTTTCGTCTACCAATGCATCACACCTCGTGTGCTCCTTCGTACATTCTATTCTTGTATCTCTAAATTTTCCATGAATGCACAAACATTTTCAATCTATTCACGATTCAGGCAGGAAATAGCAGGAAGTAGAAACTGATAAACAGAGTATCGAAGAATGTTATATAATGCAATGAGGAAAACCTCTCTATCTCTCTCTTTGTCCTTTCTAACTTCATCGAAAATATATGTGCACGTAGATATAAAATGTAAATCATGTGCCAACTCGTTGTTTGCGAACTTCTATTTTATCCCGAGTACCTCTTTGAGATGTAAATCGCAAAATTTCGTTCTCGCGAAAATTGAAAATGCATCTTGCATCGTAATTTCGCTTGCTTTCCAAACCAGAATACGCTTGAATGAGCTCAAACGCGACGTTATATGTGTTTCTCCTTTGTGTATTTCAGATACAAACCAACAAGATTATGGGGTTTCAGCGGCCACGTACAGACGATCCTTCACAGTATCATTGGGCGCGTCCGTTGTCCTTGGCCGATTGGAGAACGAGTGTACATTGCACTTCCCGATGAGACCACTCTCACCTACGATCTTTATCAACCGCTGACCAACGATTACGAAGGTCCGGCTCGTTTCATTGAACACGTCGAAATTCATTTTCCGAAGTTCTGTCGATTGTTCGAATGATTCCTGCACACCCTCTCCATTTATTTTCTTTCAAAATGAATTACGAATCTGTAGAGCAGAGCGGCAGTGTTTTTCGAGCAATGTTCGATTATTTTCTTTAAATGCTTAAGCCGCACTTTAATAGTAACGATTGGAAAATCGCCGCTATAACCAGCGTAACTTCGACTTCGGCTTCGGCTTGTTTGATAATTTAAGTCTCGCACATGCTGCTTATAAAATTCAATAAAGATTAAAGATTGAGCGTGCCACGTGTGGGACGAGTGATAGCCCGCAAATCGATACGATTTCGAGGAATGTAAATCATTCCCGTTCTACCGTGTGTTAATATTAATGAAACATCGAACCTTGAACCTTGTTGTATGCACTAGTTTGCCCATAAAATAGTTTCCACCATTTTGAAGAGTATTACAACTGATAAATTTGTAATGTAATTTCTTGATATCAAGATAAGAGAGATGATTAAGGCAAAACATTTGATAGGAACATTAGATACATACAATATATATGTATATATATATATATATATATATATATATATAATATTGTATGAATAATTTAAGTAATTTAGGATATATTATATTGAAATTCATGTACACGCGTACACACACGCACACATATTAGTATAATAGTATCGAAAGGTTAGCGATCTTTAAAATAGTTGAAAAATTTGCTTAGCTTGCATTGAAATGGAGGAAAATATTGATTTCAAACCGTGAGATACACAGATATGTATATTAACCGATATAATATTTTATATTTTACTTCGCTACAGATGATGTAACAATTGCCATCTGCCCTGGGATTTGTAATAGTTCTGAGAGTGTTTATATCAGAACTTTCGTACACTTTGCCCAATGCCATGGATACCGGTGTGCTGTACTTAATCACGTTGGAGTTCTTTCTAGCGTTAAGATTACTGCACCTCGGATTTTTACCTACGGTACGTGTGAGACTTGATGCTTGATCGATGAGTTCATCGATGAAAATATTGGAGCAGGAGAGACAATGATTTATATAATGTTACTGCAACATTGAAATTACGTTTACGTTCTTCGCTTTTAGCAAAATTTTGAATATATATATATATATTTTTTTTTTTTAATAAAAATTCCAAGGATCTCGTTTAATCGAGACGATGGTTAATTATTAATAATCGATTGATTGACATTTGGCTCGGTCTCGAACATTACAGGACATACCGACGATTATCACATGATGCTACAGAGTTTGATAGAAAAGCATCCGAATACAAAAATAATTTGCATTGGCTTCAGCTTGGGCGGCAATCTTGTGACTAAGTACTTGGGAGAACGAGGATCGAATAAATTATCCAGTATAATCGGTGGCATATCTATTTGCCAAGGGTACAACGCTATCGAGTGAGTATCTGTAATCTTTTCGCGAGTAAATTTTTTATATTAAAAAATAATGCCTGTAAAAGTGACTTTATCCGTGATGATTTGTCTCATTCCTGTTTTTGTTTTTTTTTTTTTTTTTTTACATATATTTAATTTGTATACAGAGGTACAAAGTTCCTACTTAACTGGCAAAATTTTCGACGTTTCTACTTGTACATAATGACAGAGTCGGTGAAGAATATTATAATTAAACATAAAAATATCTTGCTATCCGAGGAAGTCAAACAGAGGTGTAATTTAAACGAATTGGATATCATATCTGCTGCAACATTGCCGGAACTTGATGAAGCATACACTAGAAAGGTAAGATTGGAAAGCAATATGTGTTTCCCAACATGGTTATAAATTCTATTAAATTTGAACTTATACTCAAGTATATGAGTTATTATACAGGTGCACAACTTTAGATCCGTAAAGGAATTGTACAAATGGAGTAGCTCTCTCTTCTATTTAGATAATATCACGACACCTATGGTATTTATTAACGCGTTAGACGATCCTATTGTACCTGAGATGTTATTGGAACCCATCAAGGAACATGCCAGTATGTTTATGCTTGTATAAGTGTATATGCTACAACTATAACTATATTCTTATAAGCCATTAAAATTGAAATTTTATTTATAATTTGTTTCAGAAACTCATCCAAAGACTTTGTATGTAGAACTGGCTCACGGCGGGCATTTGGGATTTTACGAAGGTGGTCTTCTCTATCCGAACCCTATAACATGGCTAGATCGTACATTGGTCTCTCTCGTAGGATCTCTCACATTAGCACAATCATTGAAAACCTCTTAACGTAATTTAATTTCGCTGTCATCATTACTTCGTGAGTAATGCATTTTTAGCCGGTCAAGCGGCAACAACTCGTATTTACAAATCTTGTTTAGAGATTTTAAATTCGAATTTCATTCGAGTCTCTCAAGGCATTATAATGGCTATACGTTAAGCGCGATATCAAGTGCACACGATTTCAAGATTCTTGGGATCCTGTTCGCTACAACCGCCAATTCGATTAAGCGAATTGAGTTCAAACGGTTTATATTATATTTCTTATGTTTGTCTTAAAAAAATATTCGTAGTTTTGATTCAAAGTAATCGACAAAAAAAATTTCTAAAACAGTAGCACAATGTTTCGGTAATTTATATTTCTTCGATAGTCTGATTATTAACGCTTTATACTCAGGGATCTTTGATAAGCCGGTTTGATAAAAGAACGTCATTGAAGATGATTGACGTTAGAATCACGTTAGAAAGGTAAAAAAGAAAGTTGAATTAATTGAAAATAGGAATCCCTCGCTTATAGCTCGATTTAAATTTTTGAAAATTGTAAAAAAAAAATGGATGAAATAACTTGTCTGTAAATTTTGAAAAGCTGAAAAATTTTATCAAAGATACTGAGCACGTCATCATTCTTAAAATATGCATAATGAAGACAACTCTATCCTCTGAATAATGGAACCACTTAAATTAATAAACTACAGGGTGTTTCATATAATACACACATTTGAAATGTTTCTACTTCTATCAATGGTACAAAAAAAAAAAACATTTTGTTTTGAGAATTAAAGACATTCTTTTATGTCATTAATAGTAACAAAAATAATAAAAGATCAATTACTTAAATGGAATGTCAAAAGTATTAATTGTACGGAATAAGCTCAATAATTGAAATAACACATGAAAATAATAAAATGCGAGGGCTAGGGAATTGGTCTGAGTCAGAAAATTTCTGACTCAAACGAATTCCGTAGCCATTTTATTTTTTTTATATCTACGTCAAATTCGTTCATGTGTTTACATATCCTTTTTCAACAATGTGGAACAGATTATTAATTTATACGTAGCTCATTGCATAGACGGCATAGTAAATTTCATCAACACAAACACATACATTAAAGTACATATATTTATATATATAAATATTTATAATAATAAATATATGTACTTTAATGTATGTGTTTGTGTTGATGAAATTTACTATGCCGTCTATGCAATGCAAGAAAAATATATAAACATATATTTTTTCTAAAACTATATTACTTAAGAAAGTTATTTGGTTATAAGATTAGATTTTTTTTTTTTTTTTGGTAATAAAATTAACTAGACTATGAATTGCATTTAAATTCAAAAGGAAATTGTTTTACTGAATATGAATATTTTTCTGCCTTTTTAGCGAAATACATAGTAACAAATCGAATTATGTTACACTTATGTGTTCGATGACTAAACTAGTTTACGTAAAAATTTCAAATTTACGTTTGTAAAAAGGTACCAAAATATTGGTCCAATTGTGAGATTCTCCATAAACTTAAACGTTAATAATAACTAAGATAAACCATCGAAATATCGGTCTGAAACGATTTACTGTACTGTAATTTTCTACGAATATCATTTACGATCATCAATGAGCATTTTCATAAAAACAGTCCAAGACAATAATGTTTCTGATGCACATTCGTGCGACGAAGAACTTAGATATATAATTACTTAAATATTCTTGATTATATTATAGTTTTCGATTTTAAGTTATTTATTTCTAGCTAGAAGTTCAACATGGGTGCAATCAATAGTTGTTAGATTTCTAATAACGATCGTTTTGCTATTATCGATATATTTTGGATTACATAATAATATATTCAACATTGTATATATACTAGTACCAATAAAGCTACAAAGATTTATATGTGTATCGTAGTTTTACTGATATTTACAACAAACGAGGTTCAACGAGCCGATGAAATTAAAACAGATTGTTGCAGAATAGTCATAAAAGTGATTTGAACATGCGCGCAAATTGATTTCGTAATATTTACACAATTTTGTTTAATAAATGATACACTTATTAGCATACTATCAAACAGCAAACCAATTTAACAACGTTTTTATAATTAAAGGTTAGATCTAAAGTATTACGTACGTACATTTTAGAGCGTGAGCAATAGCTGATAATGATGTATTTATGTAAAGATAAGGTGCAGAGAGTGCCTTAAATTATTTTCATTATTGTCATAGGTTGCCAAAAATTCAAGATAATGAGTTTTTGTCTTCAGCCGCTATAGGTTACCAAAAATTCGAGATAATGAGCTTTTGTCAACCTATTTAGGTACCGACTGGTTCCAATAATTTTCAGTCTCAGTCCTTATGGGAAACTATTTATTGCTTATGTATATTGTAACTTAATTGTAAGTCATACGTAGCGAGATTAACGAGAGAAGAAATCTCAAGTGAGCGAAGTTAAATGATTTCACGAGCATTTTTTTTTGTATTTTCTGGGCTGGCGAGTGAGGCACTTCCAATTTATTCGATTGTAGTTTGTAACGAAAGAAGTTGTCTGCACAGCAAAATAAATCATTTCTTCAAGTAATTAATTTTGTATGTTGAAACCTTGTATCACCATTTTATGTGCAACTTCGAAACTGGAGTGGATCGTGAGAAAATTGAATTTGTGAACAATCTGACATCGAATGTAATAATATTTCACAGCAGATCTTTTCACGAAATATTTACAATGAGAGAAGAAACGGCAATCTATTTTGAATAATGATGTTGCCCTTGGTGATTTAGTGATCATTAAAGGAATAATAAGTACATTTTTTATTTTATCATTGCAGCGAAGCAAAATATATATATATATATACACACACACACACACACACACACAAAATATATATTGCCCCAGTCCCGTCCCGACTCCTCGTCTGATCACGAAATTGTAAAATCTATCTCGAGAAATATATTTAAGAAGAAAGAGGAGAAAATAAATGTCACGATTGTCCCGAGTCTTTGGATTATAATTGAAAAAAATTACAATTTATGCAGCAATTAATTTCAAGAGGAGAGAAAAAAAAGAAAGAGAAAGAGACGGGCAGAACGTTCGTTTCATATTCGGCAAGCCCGTTCAAGTCAAATCTAAAATAAAAGAAGAAAAGAACAAACGAAAAGCAGAGCGAGACAGTTTAATTGGAACGTTGATAACTGAACAAGCATCAGCCTTATGTATTCAACCCATCTGTTGGCAGCTATTATCGATGGTAAGAACCGTCTTGGTTGAAATGATTAGTTAGTAGAGTGCAAACAGTCGAGGTGATCGGATCGTCAAGTCTGGCCTTCACGTGGCAACATTGAACGTGTAGACAGCATTTGCCCGGATATAGATCACCGATCATGAAGGAATTCATTTTTTCATTCATGGTATTGCTCGCATGCGCGACCGTGAATATCGCATTTCCGCGTGCTAATTACACGATCCTTCGGAACGAGATATTGGAATACGAGCAACGACTGATGATAGGTGCCAATCTGACTCTGAACGACATTGAAAGGGCCGCCAACAAAATCTTAATGAAAGTAAAGAGAGAAGAATTGAACGCTGGTTTGTTTACTGTTTAAAACTCATAATTGCCTGGAAAAAAAAAACATTCGCACAGTCGATTGCTAGATCACGCGATGGAATATTAAAAAGCTCAGAAACCTGTTTAACAACTTGCTCTATTTATCTTTGCCTCTTTTGATTTACAAATGAGCAATATTGGAATCTTGTTATTCTGTTTGTCACATTCATCAGCCAATCGACAAGGAATTGTTCATATCACGAACAATGGAAATTTGTTCCTCGGTCCATTTTTCTTTTTATGAAGTAACACGGATTAGACAATATTGTCTCTTACTATTGCATTGCACTTTCGTTTATCTCGTTATAGCTTTTATTAAAGATTCCAACAAATGTTCTCAGGTTTCAAAAATCTTGGTCGATATGCCCCTGCACGAAACTTCCTCGTGGTGAAAGAGGATATCGAGAGATCGAAGGTCTTCCAGTTGCTCCGCCGTATGCCTAAAGGAGCGGTGCTTCACGTTCATGACACGGCTCTTGTTAGCGGCAATTACTTGTATCATAACATCACGTACCGTGACGATTTGTACGTCTGCATCGACAAAGGTGTGATCAATTTGCATTTTTTCCGAGTACCTGACAAATCGTGCAGCTGGCAGCTGCTGAAGAAGGTACGCGAGGATCCCGAACGAGCCGAGAAAGTGAATAAAATGATCAGGCAGAGGATGTCGATGGAGTGTGACGATCCAGCGTCTGCTTATGCGGACGTTAACAAAGCGTGGGACAAGTTCGTGGACATATTCTCATTCATTACCCCCTTACTCACGTACAAACCTATTTACGAGGATCATTTTCTCCGAGGTTTGGAAGAATTGTACGAAGATAATGTAATGTACCTGGAGCTTCGTTCCACCTTGCCAACTCTGTACGATTTCGATGATACCAAGTACAAGCCAGAAGATTTGGTCGGTATCTATCAAAGTCTTACTCAAAGGTAAGGTTCCTCTCGTTTGCTCTCTTTCTTTGAAGCTTCAATTCTTTTTTTTTTTTTTTTTTTTGAAAAATCTCCGCGCGTCACGCTTGTTCTTCAATTTTATTGTCGTAACAATACCATGATAAATCACTTTATTACTTGCAGATTCAAGGAAAAACATCCAGACTTCATAGGAGTCAGACTAATCTACGCTCCAACGCGAGCTGCCGGTCGCAAAGAAGCGGAATATTATATCAAAACCATGAAAAGATTGAAAACTTTGTATCCTAACTTTATGGCTGGCTTCGATCTGGTTGGACAAGAAGATTTGGGCCGCACGCTCGAGTATTTCGCGGATTTATTAAAGAACATTGGAGAACGCGATATTAATTTCTTCTTTCATGCAGGCGAGACGAATTGGTTGGGCAGTTCCACCGACGAGAATCTCGTCGATGCTATTTTGCTAAATACCAAGCGTATTGGTCACGGGTAAGAATAAATAATCAAAACTACCGAGTAACTGACAAAATAATTGGACGTTCTGATTTTTAAACGTAGATATTAATTACGATCCTTATACTCATACAGTAAATAGTTTCATATTGTTCTTCCGTAGAATATTTCTAAAAAATTGATCAGGCATTAATTAAATCGATAAGAAGTGTTCATCTTGAGATATAACTTAAAAGCCTATTAGAAATAAATGGAAATATCCCAATAGATAGATAAGCATCAGATTTCATCGCTTACTTATCTTATCACGTTATTCAGATCGTAGACCTGAACAAGAAAAAAGACAGCCACGAAGTATGAGAAAGTGGTGAAACTTTTTTCAACCATACGAATTTGTTGTCTAGATACGCGCTGCCGTCTCATCCCTTTCTTCTGGAACTCGCCAAAAAAATGGATATTGCTATCGAGGTAAATCCAATCTCCAATCAAGTTCTAAGACTCGTCGATGATCTCCGAAACCACGCTGTCAGGCCATTGTTCTCTGAAGGATATCCAGTGGTTGTATCCAACGACGACCCTGGATTATGGGGTGCGAGAGCGCTCAGCTATGATTTCTACGAAGCCTTTATGGCACTCATGTCGGTGCACGCTGATCTCAGAAGTCTGAAACAATTGGCTTGGAACTCACTTTCCTACAGCACTTTGAACGGCTCTGAGACACAGAAAGCGCTGGACATTTGGGAAAGAAAATGGCACACTTTTGCCAGGGACATAGTACACGACAGTTCACGAGCGAATAGACAAAGAACGATGACGACTACTTGATTGACTATTTTACGAACAATCAATTAAAAGACATCCCTTTTTTTTATATTACAAATAAAGCAGACCGTGACTGTATCTTTTAATAAAATTTGCAATGAAAACAACCGCTGCCTTTTATCGCGGGGTAATTTAACTCTTACAATTATCTCATTTGTCTTAACAGCTCTTTTTCTTTTTTATTTTTCGCTAGTCTGTAATATCGCGATAACCACTGTTAAATGTTGGTCGAACCAATTCCCAGCACGATTTGTTTTTATCCAATGTCGAAACAACGAGGTTTACACGACGCGGACGTTTCTATCGGATCCTTTGCTTGAATTCGCGATTTAATTTCATTTAAAATTCCCATTTCTTCTTCTTCTTCTTCTTCTTCTTCTTTTTCTTCGCTCGCGCGACCGTATAATTAAGCCGGCGCTTCGCATTACAGAATTGAAAGCCAAGCCTGTCGCGCTGTACTTTCTTTTCGTTGTTTTCCGGCAAAAAAAAATAATGAATAGGATTACGTTTAACGACGCGGCGTGAACGTGCGTGGAAATTACCGTAGCAATTAAAAAGACGCGCGAACATTGTTAACCGTAATGTTGAAAATAAAATCATTAAAGGTCGAATACGCTATGCTCGTACAACGAAATGGAATAATCGTTCTTTTTTGCACGGTCTTCGTCGAGATAGAGTCGCCAAGCATTTAAGAATTAACGAATCTGTTGGAATATATATATATATATATATATATATATATATGTCGGGATGCATTAATTAATTTCTAATTATAGCACGCGGAAAGTTTATACAGTACTAGAAAATAGTTATGCAACACGATCGAAAACGATGCAAAATCCTTTACTTTAACTTGTTTAATCAAGAAAATAGAATACAAAGAATACTTCTGCAACGAGAGATACTCGTTCATTAAATAAACAATAACAATGATTTAAATTTTTATCAGAACAGAAATTATACAAACGGCCCGAGTCGAACCTGCGAAAATTGAATTGACTTGTAAAAAGAAAAAATATCAGCAAGTAGTCGCGTGCTTTTTTCTTTACAGAAATTTTTTACGAAAGAAGCAGGCAAATTTTTTCACGCGTGAAAAAATTTATATACGTATATATATATATATATATATATAGCGTGCAATGAAAATATATCAGAGATACGATAATTCCGAAAGTAGAACTCGCAAATGCGTACGTAAATGCAACGGATTTCAAAATTCTCCGCCATCTTCGACGATAGTGCAGCAACGCCATCTAACGATCAAGCCGGCAAGTAAACGAAAGGGTGTAAAAATGAGTCGAGATTGTCTTTCTATCTTCGTTCGTTTCCAATCTTCGAGCGTACTGTCGAGTGACGAGCCGACCGCCGTGAGTGTGTGTAATGTCGACGAGAATGTTGACGTTTAATTCAGCACGTCGGAAGCAACGGATACGCGTCGCGCGAGCCTCGTGAATAACGTCAATGGATTCGTCGTAACTCGCTGCACGCAGTCGTGATAATGTTACGCACCGTGGAGTTCACGTAAATCTGTAGTCTTCATGAACGAACGATCGTCGTTCGCGCGAGGGCTTTGGCTCGAACTGTGACGCGCCATATTGGTTTTAAGAGAATTGTTAACATTAGTGGGTTTTAGGTGTGAATCAGTTTCGTTGCAAATGCACGTAGAGTAATTAAGCGACGACGATGGAAGAGACTAAGATCATATATCACATCGACGACGAGGAGACCCCTTACCTGGTGAAGCTCACCATCTCGCCGGAAAGGGTCACTCTGGCTGACTTCAAAAATGTCTTGAATCGGCCGAATTACAAGTATTTCTTCAAATCGATGGACGATGATTTTGGGTAAGTATCAGCGGCACGCATGTCCGTCGAATGTTACGCTTTAATTCATATCGTAGCACAAGATCGACGATTGTCACTGAGATTGGCGAGACATTACCTTTCATCTTCGACTCGAGTCAATGCCCTGTACGATTTAAACAGTATCCGCTTCGAAGATAGGGTTACACTTCGACAGCGTTAGTTTTGCTTTATATTTAACTTTGATAGCCGATTCGTACTCTTTCTTTTTCTTTCTTTTTTTTTCCTTTTTTTTTTTTTTAATTCTTTTTCTTTTTTTTTTCCAAATGAAAACTTGCGTGTTCCGACGATGCTCGATAAATAGGAAATCGAGGTACAACGGTTCTGAGTGTTGCGATTCATTTGTTAAGCTGTGCATTGTTGGAATCTATTTATTCAGTCGTACATCGTTAAGTTTTTGGTAATTTTGAGATACTTTTTGCGGTTAATTCGATTCTTGCCCTAACAATGAGACTTTTCTTCGTAGCTTGTACGCGCTATGTTGTCAATGCGTGACAAGGATAGTGTCTCGTACATTGCAGATGGATCGTTCTAGTTCATTTCAAAATAGTTCCGATTCTCAAATTGTTGCTTGGGTATCCAATTTATTGGAAAAAATAGAAAAGTGCAGATAGTATTGGCTGGATTACATATTTTTCCGGCCGTCGGAAGGCTGCAAATGTTAATTTTGCAAATTAATTCGTACTTTTGCAGATCACTTGTAAGACTGACAAAACGAAATTTGGCAAAGATTTATTTATTTACTTGTTTCTACAAATAATGAAATTTGTCTGATCATCAATCTTTGCTATCAAACTATAATAAACGTGTAATTTTTGAACCAAATTCCAACACCCAAAATCGTTTGTGTTTGTCAATTATTATTATGTAATAGATGTTGCGCAAAAGAAGCAGTGCCGCCGAAGTTTAATCGAAAATGTGTATACGACACGAATTGATATGTTATATTTTTATTTTAAATAACATGTATTAATCAACGCAAATAATTATGTATATATTTTTACATTGTTATTATGTTTTGCAATTTATCGTTTAGTATTTGTTACATTACTATTTTTATTTTATTTCATTCGTAATATTTATGATAGTTAGCTTTTTATAAATTTTTGTAATTGTTCATAATTCTATAGCTTTGTTCCTCTTGTAAAATAAATAATCGTCGCATTAAAATATCTTGTTTCCTCGATAGTGTGGTGAAAGAAGAAATTGTAGATGATGATGCCCACCTTCCCTGTTTTAATGGACGTGTTGTTTCATGGGTAAGATTATCATGTAAATTCTATAATTAGTAAAGTTTATACTTCAATTTTTCGAAGATTTGTAATGGACAAAGATCTATTGTTTTGAGCAAAAAATAATTCATCTTTATGATGTGTGTTGAAATACATACTTTAGCTGTAAATATTAATTTCTAGAATTATTAATAGTTAAAAGATCATCGACGTATGTCAATTTTGTGTAGTCATTTCTATATTCACGTATAGTATGAAAAAAATTTTATTCTGAAAGCATGTGTACTTTGATTCGATACACTGTAAAAGTAGAGAAATATTTATAGGATTGTAGTAAGAAGAAACTTTTCTACAGTATCTATCTATCTCAATGTTTAATGGAATATAAAGTTTTTAATGAGAAGATCAATTTATCGATAGCTGGTATCCGCCGAAGGCAGCAATGTGTCAGATGGTGCATCACAGTGCACAGATTCAGTAGCGCACAGTGAGGCAAAACATGATCGTGTTGATCACGTGACACCTGGTCACACAAATCGTGGCCCACCCCCATTGTCACATGATGACACTCTAACTGAAACTGAAAGTATTACAAGTAGTCGACAAGGGCATCATTTGCACAAAAGTTCGAGACATCATTCAGATAAATATGAGAAATACAATAAATACAATGGTAGGTTGTTAACTGAGAATGAGAATTTATCTCTAGTTTCTGACATTTTTCAGTAATGCCTTTGTAGAAACAGTAAAGACTCGTGTATTATCATTATTTGTTTCTCAATTCAGGACTTCGTATAAATGGTCATTCAAAACATAGATCAGGCCATGGTTATGAGACTGCTTCTATTTTAAGTTCAGATTTAGAAACAACAACATTTTTAGAGTCAGATGATGATGCTAGTAGTCGTATAACATCAACAACTGGCAGACATACCAATATGAGTAGCACAGTTGACAGAGCAACTTTAGGTAAATATTACTTTACCTTACAAGGAAGAAAATGAGCTAAATCTAAGATTTAGGCCAGATAGTAAATTTGATGTATTTGAATGTTAGAGCGGCGTAGACCACAGAGAAGAAGGCGTCACAGATTGCCACCTATGTCTAGAACATCATCCTTTAGCAGTATCACAGACAGTACAATGTCTTTGAACATCATAACAGTTTCGTTGAATATGGATACTGTCAATTTCCTTGGGATTAGTATTGTTGGTCAAAGTAACAAAGGTGGAGATGGTGGAATCTATGTTGGTTCAATAATGAAAGGGTACGTGTCCAATTTGAATGAATTTTGGATTATATAGCGCATATGTCTCTGTACAATGAATTGTTAGAACAGAGAATTGTTCAACAAAATAAAGTTAGTATATTTATAACAGTAGTTCTTTTCACTTAGTAGTCGCAATTTTAAATGTTAAACAGGGGAGCAGTTGCTTTGGATGGCCGAATAGAACCTGGTGACATGATCCTTCAAGTAAATGACATTAATTTTGAAAATATGTCTAACGATGAGGCAGTTAAGGTATTGCGTGAAGTAGTTCAAAAACCAGGGTATGTTTACAGTAGCAGTACGTTAAAATTTTAACAAACGAATTACAAATTTATAACGCGACTGTAAATGTAATTTTTAGACCAATCAAATTAGTTGTTGCAAAATGCTGGGATCCAAATCCAAAAGGTTATTTCACAATACCGCGTACAGAACCTGTACGGCCTATAGATCCCGGCGCTTGGGTAGCACATACAGCTGCTATAAGAGGTGAAGGTTTTCCTCCGCGCCCGCCAAGCGCCACAACATTAACTTCAACATCGAGCAGTCTTGCAAGCACATTGCCAGATACGGAACGTGAGTTTAAAAAAAGCGTTATGAATGAATTTTATATTTAGGTCGACTTGAAGAAGCAAATACTTCATTTAAAAGGATACATTTTGATTAGGACCATTGGAAGAACTTCATCTTACGGTGAATACCGATATGCCGACAGTAGTACGAGCAATGGCTCGGCCTGACTCAGGGTTGGAAATCCGTGATCGTATGTGGCTTAAAATAATAATACCAAGTGCATTTATTGGAGCAGATGTTGTGGATTGGCTTAATAATCACGTAGAGGGATTTATTGATCGACGCGATGCAAGAAAATACGCATCTCTTATGCTAAAGGCCGGCTTTATTAGGCATACGGTGAACAAGATAACATTTTCTGAACAATGTTATTATATATTTGGTGACTTGTGTTCAGCTATGAGTAGTATGAAACTAGATTGCGATACAGTCGGACCATTACCTCCGCCGAATGCCTGGGATATGCCTTATTCAGGAACATATGCACCTCATTCTGCAACTGGTTACAGCCCAATGCCATTTAATTTCACTAACGAACCAACTGTATATGGTTATCATCGAGAAGAAAGTGTTCATAGTGGTTCAGGTGAGGATCGTTATATCAGCGTAATATATGTATACACGTACACACGCACACACACACAGTATGTATTTCAAAGTAATATATTTTATCAGGCGGCAGTAGCGCAGGTAGTGAACACATTTGCAAAGAACCTATACATGATTTGAAGTCCTGTTCTTCAGCATCTGAATCTGAATTGCATATTCCATCAGTGCCAACTATGCCAAGTAAGAATTCTGGCAATGGGAATGGTTCAAATGGAAAGAGATCGAACGGTAGTCGCAGTCGTTCCAGTGGTTCTGAACAATCTGTGCAGACAGGAACTGGTTCAGGAAATCAACAGAATCAGCAAGACTTATCTGGTAGTAGACAGTCATTTCGCATTGCGATGGGAAATCCTTGTGAATTCTTTGTTGATGTTATGTAGATGCCGGTGTTGTAAATAGATGAGTTATAAATTTAGAGAAAAGAGCAATATATAATTGAATATTTTCGAATGAATACTTTGAAACATTTTATTCACCTCATTAAATAAATCTTGCAAATTCACCGGAATGTTGGATGCGTTTTCAAACATTTCTTTCAATAACATTAACAAAAATTACACATTCTAAGTAATTCGCGTGTGCTATCAATCTTATATTATATTTCAAAGTATTTATTCGCTGCCCTTTATTCAATTTATTTCCAGGTTTATATAATTCGTATTTGAAGTTTTAACAATTTGTTCGTATGTGTCTCAACTCAACTTTGCATTCCACTTCATATTATGTACTTGACAGTAATAATATTCCCGAAAGTTTATCTCTATTAAATGTACTTTATATTCGTTGAAATATTTGCATGTAACATGTAAATCTATACACTAATGTGCTTCAAAGAAGTTACATCAGAATGTAAGATTTAAATTCAACAAAGAGTAAAACAGATATTTTTCGTATCATAACAATAATACAATTTCTTCAATTTTGAATCATTTTTAGAATTTTTATTTTATTAGCTACGGTAGTCGTTGATTATAATTCATTTACTTTTTATTTTTATTATTGGATCAGTACGAATTAAAAGATTTACAATTACGTAATTATATTCGTAATGAAATCCCCGTCAGATATAACTTAATTTTTATATAAGACAAATTATATATACGAAAATAAAAATGAAATCGTATTATTAAGCTTTGCTAAGAGAGAGAGAGAGAGAGAGAGAGGAGAGAGAACACATTTCCAATTTTGTGCATGAGAATATGCAACTGCTGTGTTGAAATTTAGCATACATATAACTATAGCAATAACGAGACTAGTACAATTATTGTGTACGAGAAATTCAGTATTTAATATCGATAATTTCTTATTATTATTATACATACACTATACTGCACGCTTTACTATAAATATATTACGGTGTATTTGTTGATGTAAAGCACGATCGCACATGAAGTAGAGCACAAGCATGGTCATGTAAATAACACGGTTTATGTCGATGAATTTACGTAATGAACATTGCAATAATTCGCTGCGTAATGCATGTAAATTATACTTATTCTATTAAAAAAAAAAAAAAAAAAAATAAGAAAAGGTACGTATTTTTTTATTAATATTTTTCCATTGCTTGCGTTCTAGGATTGTCTACGACAATGGGGCAGCTATTTCTTTAAAATCGAGAGGATATTGTTTCGAAATGTTTAAAGGTTCACTAATTATTGCTTTGCAAACACATTCTTTATGACTAATCCGCTTAAAAAAGAAAAAAGAAAAAAAGAAAAAAAACTGAAAAAGAAAAAGGCATATGTATATGCATGTACAAAAGAAATATGCAGTACGATCGTTATTGTATATTTTGGCAATTATTGGTGAATCATTTAAATTAACATTGTCCATGCGTAAAGGACAAGTTTTCTTTTTTTTATTGTATTCTTATTAATTCGAGTTATCTGACGATGAACAAGAAAAATGAAAAAAAAATCGTTTAAAAAATTATGTTATGTGGTATTCAATCACAGGTTTTGACAATATGTAAATAGATCGAATTATGCTCATATTAAATGTGCCATCTTATCAATGTTAGCAAGTACTGAGAAAAAAACTGCGACATATAATTTATATGTACAAGCTTCCCAGATGTATGCATTTCTTTATGTTCATGTTTATGTTCATTGATGTCATCTTCTTATCTTACGAATTATTACGAATTATCTTTTGCATCTCGCGCGCACACACGCATACACACACACGCACATACGCGCGCGTAAACAAAACACACACACACACACACACACACACAAGCTTATTTAATTTCAACAAATGTTCGTTACATTTAATTGCGTCTTGCCGTTGCGTTATTATTATATAAATTTTTATTTAGCATATCACGTTGTATCTAAATAACGTTCTTTTTATAAAATGCCGCTAGAAAAATACTTGCATTCGATGTGCACATAAATGCATTCGGCGTCGTGACACTATGAGAGTGATTTCAAATATGGTGTAGTGTTTCTTCCTAACGAAGCATTTTATATCGAAACGAAGAAAGAAGCAATTCTTTTTTTTTTTTAATAATTTCCTTTCTATCGATTTTTACTACTTTTTTATATTTACACTGCCTTCCTTAATATTTAATGAAACATATATCGTAGAGGATATTATCGATATCTCTTTACATAACATGCAACCATGTTTGAAAACTTCATCGTCTAATCGTGCAATTTTCCAAAAGATAACGAATAAAAGTAAGTTTCTTTATTTACGCGCCTTTTCTTCGACATGCTATCAATTATCAGTAAATACTGGCACCTTTTATACTGTCTCTCGTAGAGAATAATAAATATAACGTATTATTACGTATTTGCAAGAAAGTTTTTACCGATTTGATAAACACACACACACATACACACACATATATATATATATGTGTGTGCAAAGATTTCATTGGAAAATTGCGCACTGGCATTTAATCATTAATTTCAACGAACGTTATCATTTTGCTGCAAATGATTATGTAATTCGATATTTAAGAAGGTAGTTTCACGCAAACTGGTTTATCAATATCATTATGATACCAATCATTATATATTATTCTGTAAAATATATACATATTTTATGTTGCAGACAGGTTGTACAGTATGTTTGAGAAGCGCAAAATTAGTATTTATATGGAGAAATCATCCATTACATTTCTGTATATTTAAGATCCGTAAGATGCAGGTGCGGGGAGAAAACCGTGTGAAAATACAAATTTTGCGACTCGCGGGCATACTTCAAACTTGGTTTCTTTTATTTTCTCATTATTGTGCCGCTCTGAAAGGACGTGCTGCTTTCTGTCTAACAAAACGACTCAATTCCCTTTTGCAACTTGTTACGTTGCGCGCATGTGGACTGACACCATGTCAAAGACGTAATCGAGTCATTTTTGTGCCTTGTGCTGCGCTGGCGATTGATGCAGAGCGGCGTATGCACGAGGAAACTCGTACACTGACTAGCGATTTGGACAACAATAGCAGAGACAATATCTGTGAGTGTGATTTTTATTTTGTCACTTCTTCGTTTGAACTTGACAAACTTTTTCCTCTTCCTCTTCCTCTTCCTCTTCCTCTTCCTCTTCCTCTTCTTTCTTCTTTTTTTTCTCTCCTTCTCGCTTCGTTTCATCTCGTTCGGCGAAATCTACGTTAAAGGAACTCTGCTCACTCTTCTACGTAATAATAAAATAATACAATGACCGTGCATCTTCGATCTCGTCTTGATGATTCTTGCACTCCAATGCTTGTTTCGAACATATATCTAGCATCGTACGAGTGTTTATAACGAAAATGCGTCTACCACCACTTATCTAGTAGTAGAACACTTGCCTCGTGTATATTGTCAGTAGTGTTGCAACAAATCTTGCTCTTGCATATATAAATTAATATACAAAGGGGGCAGGGCAGACATTGGTGGATCCTTTTGTATCTGTATATATCGTTTATACATTTCTCTTATTCTCTCGATCGTCCTTTCGTTAATAGATATATTCCCATTTCAAATATTCCCAGACACACCGACATAGCGTATGTGTCCCTTTTTAGCGCAGCTGAAACACCATTATCCTCGAAGCTTGTGACATAAGACGCACGTTTCTGTTTTGCAGATGAGGAAGACATTTTGGAGTACCAGTTTCTGCACAAGTGAAGATACTTGTTAATGCAATACGTATACGTAATGGTGGTAATAGGAGTCGGGAAAAAAGGAGATTAAGGTACATTTCCGCTTGACCTTGAATTAGGTGGACGGAAATAGCAAACTCGAGACATATATATATATTTATACATATATAATAGACGAATTTTGATAAAGCGTCATAGAAAATAAAGAATCTAAACTATCGTATATATATATATATATATATATAATTATATATATTATATATATTATATATATTATATAATTATATATAATTTTATATATATATATATATATGTATAAAATTTGTAATGGCTATACATAAAAAGAGAAAGATAGATTTAAGGCCATCGAATTTCCATGTGGTATTTAATATCACCCGAGAATGTGTATAACGCGATACTATATATATATATATAAATTTTCGAGAGAACAGAAAGAAACAAACGATGGCGAAAAAGCGTGCTTTTTTAACGCAGGGTGCATGTAGATTGAAGAAAAAAAGAAAAAATAATCCTCGTTAAATCTAGTGTATATATATATATATGTTTTATCGATAATATTTCTATGTTTTTCGTTTTTATCATTATTATTTTTTCCCTTTTACGTCGAAATGATCGTGGTGACGATTATTTTATTCTTGCGTGTATCTTTTCATCGTAAATTGTCAGTTTTAAAAGATCTCCTAGATTGGATTCGGTGAAACAAATTTTGAGTCTGAAAGTTTAAAAAGCAAAAGTTTTTATACTTTTTTTTTTTTTTCGAAACGGATCTGCGTTTTGCTTTTTCCTTTCCTCCAAATAATGATTATAACGTTACGATATGGCTGTATTTTTAATTATACGGGTACATGAGCGTCAAATTCACGAAACGCGAGAGAACGAAACGAAGATCTCGCGTGCTATCGATGAAGAAAAAGAAGAGAGGAATGAAAAAAAAAGGAGCAAAATGTGTCAGTAATACGAGATGATGTTCGCAATATTCCTGATTTATCAGTACAGCTTACGACTGCAACTACGTCTGTAATCAAGTGTTAATCCATGGCTATGAAAATTAATTAGTATGAAGCATATATGTTATACAGTTGTCGTAATTGCATCATCGTTTACACCCTTGAATTTTACGCTTAGACGAAAGAAGAAAAAGGGAAATTGTGAAAACTATAAATAACACACAGGTAAACGATCTTCGTACTCAAAAATATTCCATTCGAGTTTTCGTTGTTGATCGAATCAAACAGCAAGCAAGAGCATATTTAAAGAGCATAGGTGAACCGTAATTTCAGAATTATTCTTCTAATTCAAACGAATATACCATATACTTCGTTGAATTTGCTTTATACTAAATAATTGACAACTCGACTGTATGTACAATTTTATTTTTCCATGCCACTTCGACCGATTACTCGTTAAGCGAAGGCAATACGTAAATAAAAATTGTAAAGTTAGGATTGTATCATTGATGGAACATATTCTCCCCCCGGTTCTGTGTGCAAGTTTATACGAGTAAGTGTGACGACGATGATGATGATGATGATGATGATGATACTGCACTGTCGTGTGCTACTGAACGAATCTTCTCCCTCGCTGTAAGAATCACGAATGAAGATGAAAAGCAAGGGAGGGAAAGAAGTAAGCCTCGACCAGTCACAATAAGAATCGAATGAAAGTTTTACTTATTCAGACACAGTTCGAAACATGTTATTCCGATTCAGGTATTTTAATGTCATTTAGAGTACCATAGTACAAGGCAACAAGATAGTCAATCGATATTGCATTTACAAACAAATAGTTGATTCCTTGTATTTTTTATCCCTTTGCGAGACAAATATCTGCGGACTTTCTTATTAAGACTACGTGCGGCCCCGTGTGTCGTCGATACCCTATTTGCGATGTTCAACGATTTTTACACTATTTATTATATTGTGTGAGACTAAGAGATTTGTAAAAAAGAAAAAAAAGGGAGAGAGAGAGAGAGAGAGAGAGAGAGAGAAAGAATGAGGAGGAAGCAAGCGGCGCATTCGCTAGATCGACAAAATAATGATAAACGACCTCTTCGATGTGCGCGCTTCGTGGAAACATTGCGAGACGGTATGACAGACTATGAATGTTGAGAACGAGATCTACATTCCTGTTTTTCTCTCTTCTCGCGAAACTTGTTGCGAGAAGGAAAGAAAACAAAAAAAAAAAGAAAAAAAAGAATAAAAGATGTAACGCGAACGATTTTATATCCATAGTGTATGTATCGATCACGTGGATGTGACGAATGATTAACAGTGGCAGGCGGATTATTCCGCAAAGATCGGGCAAAGGATCGATCTGCAAGAAGCGTAATGCTAAAAATAGAACGACGAAAGAATTCAATACATGTAGTAGTGTGTGGATATACAGGGAAATAGATTGTAAAGATTTTTATGACTGTCTGAAATTATTATTGTCTTTGGTTTTTTGTCTTACAATTTCATTCTTAACGCGATCGAACAGCGCAGCTGTTTGTTTGAAAACATCTACATCTACGGATCTCTTCTCTTCTCTTCCGTGCGACACTTAGGCGATCGTACTGCGTCGCAGTATCAGTCGCAGAAACACTTTCTCTCATACATTGCTACGCAACATTATTTTTATTACACGTTAGTCGTACGCCTAATCGAGTGTACGTTGCATGCCCGCGAAACACGTAAATCGTTAAAACGACAACTTTACAATTACCCGAAACGACGATTGTTGTTTTTTCATCGCGATCGTTTCTTTCGTTTGCGAATCTCTGAAAGTAAATCTTACAGTCTACGGCGTGTATCAGCGTGTATCATCATGAAAGCATAGAACTATGGTTTCGTTTTCGACAATTATTCGTCGAAGTGCAATGATTAGTTTCAACGATTGCGTCTACACCTAACACTTGAAAGCGTTATCTGGTTGCTTCGCTCGATCGAGCGAACGTTTCGTTTTTTTCTCTCTCTCGGTGACGGTCGTTTCGATTAACGAGTTATGTGCTATCGACAGACGGCGCGACGATGAATTTGGCAGAAGGGAACAAGCACGCTATTCGATCACCAAACGGAGCATTTGTTAACTGGGTTCATTGGCGAGCCTAGCGGGCAACGAAATACATCGGCGAAGTCTTGCGAATTCGACAACGTGCCGATCACGCGAAACTTTCCAGGTGAATGAACGGCGGTTTTCAGCTTGTTCCTGGTTGCTTCCGGCCTCATCGAGCCGCACCACACCTGCGCGAAATTCAGAAAGAACAGTTGCTTCCCGCTGGCGTTCAAGCCCGGCAGAGTCTCGTCGGCGTCTCCGTTTGTTCGTAGCCATCTTTCGTAAGCCTGAAAGAAGAGGATCGAACAGAGCTTGCCAGACGTTCTTCGATATTATTATTTTCGATATTACTAATCGTTGGAAATCTTTCGATCGTCGAATGAAAGAATTAGGAAGCGGATTGTGTTTCGCCGTTAATCGTTAACACTTTACCGACCGGTAGCCTATTAATCGGCTACTATTTATCGCTATCGGTCGGTAAAGTATCGATATCGTGTAATAATATATTTATATATTTTAACACTTTACCGACCGGTAATATCGTATATTAATATGTACAAATATATTATTATACGATATTAACAGTTTATCGACCGGTAGCCTATCAATCGTCTATTACTTACCGCTACTATTTATCGCTATCGGTCGGTAAAGTATCGATATCGTATAATAATATATTTATATATTTTAACTTTACCGACCGGTAATATCGTATATTAATATGTACAAATATATTATTATACGATATTAACAGTTTACCGACCGGTAGCCTATCAATCGTCTATTACTTACCGCTACTATTTATCGCTATCGGTCGGTAAAGTATCGATATCGTGTAATAATATATTTATATATTTTAACTTTACCGACCGGTAATATCGTATATTAATATGTACAAATATATTATTATACGATATTAACAGTTTACCGACCGGTAGCCTATCAATCGTCTATTACTTACCGCTACTATTTATCGCTATCGGTCGGTAAAGTATCGATATCGTGTAATAATATATTTATATATTTTAACACTTTACCGACCGGTAATAATATCGTATATTAATATGTACAAATATATTATTATACGATATTAACACTTTACCGACCGGTAGCCTATCAATCGTCTATTACTTACCGCTACTATTTATCGCTGTCGGTCGGCAAAGTGTTAACGTTACCGTAATTTCCAGGTCAAACTGCTGAAACGCGTTAAACGTGCTTGCCGCGTTGTTGAAATAATGAGCGATTAGTGGAAAACAAACTGACGGAAATCGGAAATCAGAAATCCAATCGGGGAAGGACACACGTGTAAAGGAAAATTTATCAATTTGTGAAATTTGCTCACTCGGAATGCTTGTTTAATGCCGCCATTGTCCGCGATGTTCTCGCCCTGCGTGTTCATTCCATCGATCTGCATTCCAACCTCGCTCACGATATAACGACTGTACTGGTCTGAAACATTGGAACAGTTTTCGAGCGAAGTGAAGGAAAGTTGAAAGGCAGCCAATGTGCGTCTCGTCGATGATTACCGATAAGGCACTGAGCACGTTCGTGAAAGCCGTAAATAGCCTCGTCTTTCCACCATCTATGTAGATTGCCATCCTTATCGAACAATCGACCTTTATCATCGAAGCCGTGGGTGATCTCGTGGCCGATCACAACGCCGATCCCGCCGTAATTTAGACTCCGAGGAAAGTATCTGTGATAAAAGGGCGGCTGTAGTATTCCGGCTGGAAACACTGAGGATGGAAAGTAATTTAACGATCAGTCATCAATCTCATTTTCCTTATTCCGACGCGAGAAGAGAAGAGAAGAGAAGTTACAAAGTACAAAGTTTTTAGCGACATTTCTAGATGCTTTTCTCTCGCTTTTTCTTCTTTGTTTTTTTTTCTTTTTTTTTTTTTTTTTTTTTTTTAGTTTAGTTTAGTCCGATACGAAGGAAACGATACTGACTTATCCTATTCTTGCTGCGACTATAATAAGCATTGACCACTGCAGGCGCAGTGTTCCAAAGGGTCTTGTTAACAGGGCTGCCAAGACGATCCTGCTCTACTCTGGTCAAATGTTGCAGTATGTTCAACGTGTTCTCGAAGTACTTGTCCGGATGGATCACGACCTGCAAGCACACCAGAATTTAGGCACGTCGTTTCAGCCTCGAGAAGAAGAGGTAGCCGTGCGATGTATTCTCACATCCTTGTAACGTTCGTTCAGCAGTTCGGATCGTAGAATGAAATCGGGATAGCCGATCCTTAACAGCATCGCGTTCACTTTCTCCGTAGCCAGTTCTTTCGTTTCGTCGTCGATCCAAACTGTTTGATTCAATAGCTCCCTGAAGGATCGTTGTATCTCGCGGGTCATGGCCAATGTCTACGGATGCGGTACAGAAAACTAAATTTTGGAAACATCGTTTGCAACTCGCGTTCGTAAGTGACGAAAGGAAGAAAGAAAGAACGTTTACGTCGTTTTTGCTTTTCTCGTCGAAATACTTCTTCACGAACATGGAGCCGACAGCCATGCCCATGTTGGAGTTCACTTGCGCCACGCAATTCTTCCATCTGGATGGTGCTTGCTCTCTTCCGAACAGAATGTAATAAAACTTTTGCTTCGCTTCTTGAAACCGATCGTCCAGGTTGTTCACTCGGTGCCGGACGAATCGCCATAGAAGATAATTCGCGATAGTCCTACAAACAAGGACAAACGAGGTGGAGAAAAATCATTTGGTTGGATCAAGTTTGCGAAACAGCGCGTCCATTCTTTATTCGCGAGTTTAAGACAAAAAAAAAAAAAACTCTACCGTGGGCTAGTTTTCGACAGCAAGTTCACCAAATCTTGAATATACTGCAACGCGTAGACAACGACCGGCTCGGAGACGTTCGTCGGCCGTGCCAGAACGATCGTTAAATATCGGTGCCAATTGATCTGTGGCACCAGAGTCCTTAGCTCGCCGATACTCATCCTTTGATATAGTTCTGAAACGTTTCTTCTCTCGTCGGGCGACGACGTGATCTGCGGAACGCGAAATTCTGATCGTCGAGCAGCGGAGAGGATCGTTGAAATTAGAATTGGCACGTACCTTGGCGAGTTTCGTTTCGAATTCTATCAGTTCGTCAGCGTCTGTGGTGGCATTTTGCAGGGACGCGCCCAGCAGTGTGGAAATCTTTATCAAGTAATTCTTGTAAGCCTTTAGATAGATCGTGTTCGACGGCTGGAGAAAGTAGTCTCTCGTTGGTAGACCCAGCGATGTCTGATCGAACTGTGAATCGACATATCTCTTCTTAAATTTAACATTTTTTTATCCGTGTGCTTCTGTGCCAAAATTATCAAGAAACATCTGAGAAAACGAACGACACGCTCGTTGGAAAAATTCAAAATTCCCCAACCTGTATAACGTACTGATCGCTGTTCTTGATGTCCGGCGCCACCCACTCCGAGATAAGAATATCATTGTTATAAAGCCTCAGTTGCGCGACCAGAAGCAGCCAGTCAAACTTCTCTGGGTCCCAATCGGGTCTCAATGTAGGCCATCCACCGAGCTCGTCCAGAAGCTGTATCAGCGGTCGTTCCATGCGTTGCTCCAAGATCTCTAGCCACATGTATCGTGTTAAGAAATTCGACAAGCAACGACATTCACTCGGACGTGTCTCTGAACGATGGACAGGACCAAATTGACAAAAGAAAAAGAAAACAATTCACCGTAGTTCATGCAACTGCGAAACAGATGTTTGGCCTTGACTGTCGCGTCGTCCGCGTTCAGTTGCAACCGCTTCGGTATAGGATCTTCGAGAAGCTGTTTCAGCACAGAGTCCAACGATTCCCTGATCATTTCAAACGTGTCGTACGCAGCCTTGTCCTTGGGTATAGGGTTGTGCCTCGGCCAATTGCCACAAGCGAACTGATAGAAGTCCTCGCATGGATCAGCGCTCCTGTCCATGTACTTGAGCATGATTTTTGCTGCGGCGAATATCTGTTTCTTAAAGAGCGTATGAGCGGCAATTACGCAGAGGTAATTAAAGGGTGAACGTCGCAAAAGTGTACCTTGAGCCTCTCTGATGGCCCGCGCGTTCCCCTCGCCTTTCCAGAACGCGTGGAAATCGGTGCCAGCGTCGTCGTCGTCGTCGTCGTCGTCGTCGTCGTCGGCGGCGGCAATTGGCAAACTGCTGTCGTCGGTGTCGTCGATGGAGACCGAGTGTCTTCCACCTTGTTCACCCTCGTCCGATTCGTCCTGAGATCGTTCCTCGATGTTGTCGTACTTGGAGCGGAGTTCCTCGTTCTTCTTACGCGTGTCGCGTGTGTCCTCGCCGTATCTGAAGGAGAAAGGGGGAGGGGAGCATCGTCAAGTATCTTCAAGTTCTCGCCGTTTCCAAACCGACTGATTTGTTTTTTGTTTTTTTTTTTTTTTTTTTTTTTTTGTTTGGTTTTTTCTTTTTGAACAATTACTCTTGATAGTCGTTGCTTTGTATTATTTCAGAGTTCTCTTTCACCTCGTCAGCATCCACCTCGGTGTAGTAATCGTCCAAGTAGTTGTACAGGTCTTCGCCGGAGTTTTGATCGTCTACCTTTTCGACGTTATAGTCTATCCATTGATCCTGCATCGGACATTCATGCAAAAACGAAGGTTTTTTTTTTGTTTTTTTTTTTTTTTTAGAAAATAGAGTATCTTCCTAACGAGCTAAGAGGTTAATCAATATAATAATCCGTATATATATAACAGGTGTCGCGGCTTTTTTTTTGTTTTTCTTTTTCATTTCAGAGTTGTCTCGGCCACGAAGTAAAGACACGTCAAATTTAATTGACCTTGCACGGAACGAGATGATTGGCAGTGAGACGATCGATATTTCTACAGTACAATAGCAACGCTAATTTAATGTTGATTAACTCTAATTAACGTCGCTGCACACGACACTCGTTATCTGTGTGCGGCTCGTCCTCTTCTGGAACGTTTTTTGCTCAAGCTATCTTTCTGAATTGGTTAACAAGGCTCGCGAGAATTTCATAATTCAGTAGTACGTACAATCGTCTGACTACTAATTCTCATCGCAGTCCTTTTACAATGGAGCAACAACCCTTTTGCCAGTCTTTCTCCGCTTCACACATGTTTATTTTCTTTTTCCTTTTTTTTTTTTTCTATTGCAAATCCGAGCGGGCGAAAGGATACGAGAAAGAATCATCGTTACTTCTCAAAAAGATCTCGGATCTCGATATCAGCGTCAGATCTATGCAGATGATTTCCCAATCTGCTATCCTCGTATCGCGTCGATTCGAATATAAAGTGATCGTAGAGGACCACCTCTTCGGGGCTATTTTTCGCCAATTGTTTTCATCACGTTGCTCGTCCGAAGCGAACGATCGTAGATTCGAAAAGGCGGGCGGATCGATTTTTTTATCTTTTCACTTGTTTGCTGCGCGTGTGCGTGTGAGTTTTCAAAGACGGAGAAGAAGAAAAAAAAAAATAAAAAGGACAAGGAAGTGATAAGAAGCGGTGGAAGAAAGACGGCGTCGGTTAAAATCGCTTTGAAATTTGCTTGTTTTGAATAAAATACCCCGTCCAGGTCTCTCTTGCGTCGTTCGAGCTGTCGCGACGAGCGTAGATCATCCACCGGCACGTAGCTAGTTTTCATTCCAGGTACTAAGATCCTGTCTTCTTCCTCTTCTTCACCGGCCCGCTCTGTCTCGCTGCGACTGGTCGCTGCTAACAATTTCTACAAATAATACACTTCTCCTTTCTTTCGCTCCTTACCATTTATTCATATTCTCGAAATATAACTCTTGTAATATTTCTGAGTGAATCTTCCTTCTTTTCTCTCTCTCTCTCTCTCTCTCTCTCTCTCTCTGTTTATTAGAATAGGTAGAATAATCGCACAAGAGCCTGGTTACTTAATTTTGTTGTTGCAAAAGTCCTGATCGTCTGCCCTGTCTTCGTGACCTATATTCAACTAATCAGTCTATAGTCATCGTCTACCGCGACGAGAGTCCATTACCAATACACGTACGTCTGTGAAATCTTAGACGGAAAGATCTGTTCGCAACGGACAGGACAGGAAAACGATTAAATTGAAATATTCTTCCTGTTGGCGAGCAGCCTTGGGAACAAGTTACAGTAGCGACTCGAACGCAAGAAGTCTCGACTACACCGTTACGATCCTCGTCGATCGTACGACTCGTTCGAATTATTTTTCCCCCGAGGATAATCGATAAATCACGAAAGAGCCATGCACCTGGTACGTTACTCGGCTATTGAAATCTGTATGGTATATTACTCCGCGAACAGCCAACGAACCGGACGTCGTTAATGTCAAGTTCGTTTCGCGGGTGTGCCCGTACATTGTACATTGTGCGGCGATCGACTTACGCGGTAAAGCCTCCTCGGTTCTCTCGTCTTGCCTTCTCGTCTGGACCAAATACGTACGGTGATAAGGAGCCTTGCCGATCACCTGCGACCGGGACAGAGCGATGAAAATTATAGTGATCGGCAGCAACACGGCTGGGATCAAGAGCATCAGTTTCACACGGAAGCGCCAAGTATCGTTACCGCCCATGCACCACCTGCGGTTCCAAAACAGCAAACAGTTTTTTTTCCAATTCCCGATAGCTAACCGATCTCGATCGATGCTTTTCAGATGATTTTTCGTGTTCTAAAGCAAGTTAATTATCGACGTCTTACGAACTTGAGTCGACCGGTCTCCTTGTTAATGGCTAACCGACACGAAGGACAAGGGCCACCGCTGAAGAAGTCGTCGTCGTTGTACTGGTCCAAGCTACTTGCGCTCCTCATCTTGTCTGAAAGCAAGCCGACCCCTTCTTCTCAGTCCAGTCAGTCAGTTTCTACCTATTCTATTTCATCGTGACACACGTTGCGCAAAGTTCGCACAAATCGCACTCGCGTATCGCTCGCGTTTCGCAGGCAAGATTAAATCTACTTTGTCCTTGACTCACTGCCGGTAGCTGTGGCTCTCCTCGCTCCCTTGCTTCCCTTTACATTTCTTTTGCTTCGGATAGAGGTTTTCGGTTAATTTGTAGTTAATTTCTGCCGTCGAATGTGGACGCGAGCGACGCAAAGTCCGACGATCGAGTACAAAAAGCGGCTGACGAAAAATCGGGAAGCGCGCCGTTTTTCAACGACGGTTTTTTTGCACACCGTGCGCCCGCGAAGAAGAGGACCGACTGAAGCTATTGTGAAGCTACGATCTCTCCGCGCGAATGTTAATGTAATATCGCGCGTACGGTCAAATTAGTCGTAGCGACATTTGTGCTGGAGTAATTTTCATATGTAACGTCGGCGGTCAACGCCAATGGCGATGGGAACAACAATCGAGGCGGAGCTCTGTACGTGCACGCACACCGCCATAGGCA
Organism: Tetragonula carbonaria; assembly: GCA_032399595.1. Taxonomy (NCBI): domain Eukaryota; kingdom Metazoa; phylum Arthropoda; class Insecta; order Hymenoptera; family Apidae; genus Tetragonula; species Tetragonula carbonaria. Next base: position 9,830,716 of record JAUCRC010000014.1, read on the forward strand.
TTTTACGCGCTCCTTACGTCCAGTTACTCGCCAATCGACCCTAATAACTTGCAGTTATCGTTCAATAACGCGTCGCGCTGTTTTACATTCTACACGTGACCTGGCCACGTTATTAAGTCTTTTCTCATCGCCGACACTGATTGCCATTTTAAGATGAACGTAGGAACTTCAAAAGACGAGACAGAGAGCAACCGGTAGTACCGATTTTTTCCTTCGTTGGCCGCGCCGCGACCAATTGTCGTCGTTGCCGCCGTCAAATTCGCATTTTCCAAGTCCCCCCTTTGCGAAAATATACTGGGTGATATGATTTGTTCGCAAGAGAACGGTAGAGAACGTTGACGAGCTTCGTCTCGCTCTTCGTCCGATTAAAAGAGCGTTCCAAGCGTTGATGGAAATATTCAAAGTCAATCGTCAGTTGCGAAGCTGCTTTTTTTCTTAATTTAAAATTCAATTCCCAATGGATTTATGATGCAAGGGACATTCAACGTATAGCACTGATCGGATCAGTGTCGATTATTTTACAAAATTTACATTTACGGATTTACGATTTTTCTTGCTGTAAATATAATTTGCAAACGAACTCACTGTAAATTTGCGGCTTCCTTCTATTGATACAATCTTCGTGGTTTGACATAAAGTTCCAATATACTATGTTACAGCCATAAATTTCGTTTTCTTCGGCGGTCATCATCGCGTTTGCCCGCGGCCATTGACGAATGGTACAAAGCTTGAAAGAGAAGATACGATTGATAATATCTGCAATCGAATATCAATGGAATGATATTATCATTTCATTTTTCCGATAACGAGACAGATTAACCAAAGACTCCGAGTAAAAGTGGAGAAAAATTTTCTTTTACTTCTGATTTCAGATCGATCTTGCAGTTGATCTTTCTTTGTTCGATGATGATTGCACGGTGGATGATTTCGTTGTACTTATTTAACGATTAACATAAAATAAAAACAGGAGGAAACCTTAAAAGAAATTTGAAACGATGTTTGTTTCAATTCAGAGATATAGTATAAAAATAAAAGTATTCAATGAATAAAAACTATGTTAAAATATTCAAATATAATTTACTTTTTTCTATCAAGTTACACTATATATATCATATTATATACTCGCGACTTGTTTTCGTATCTCATCGTTTTGTTGATGATCCATTTTTACTTCTTGTTTTAGACTGTAGCACGATGGTCCACGAAATGAGATTATGGCGCTACCTAGACACTCTTCTCCATTATATAAGACGGCAAACTAAAATAAATACAATGAATGTTAAATACTATTGGATATTTTATATGACAACGTCCAAAAAAAGAAAAAAAAAAAACAAATAAGAAGCTTTACCTGTCCTTCTGTAAGTGCTCTTAATTGTCGACTAAGATGAATTATCAATCGATTCGTTAAATTTTTGTGAACTGTACAAGGCACCAAGGGATCTCTATGTTGAAAGCGAAAATTGCAATTTAACATTCTAGAGAAGCTGTTAAATTCTGGCTCCGATGATATCCAGTTTGGAGTTTTTGTTATTATAAAATCTGAATATAGCGCAGGATGATGTGTTCCTTCTACCTAATGACATGTAAACATTCAGTCACTAATACACATATAAACATTCAATTCAAATAAAAAAAAATAATTATAATTTTAATTAACATTTTTTCTACATACTACGACAATATTATTCGTGTCAACATCTTTCTTATACGCATAATATGGAGCTGGTAAACCTTCAACTCTTATGTTTTGTCCAACAGTCCAATGATGAAAGCCCCTATGTTTTCCCAATACTTGACCATCATCCAAGTTTACAAAGTCTCCAGGTTTGTCGGGTATGTACTACAATCATTATTTTTTAATCGTTAATAGAAAATTATTTAGCACGCGCTGAATTTATCACGCTGTACCTCAGATATAAAATTTTGAAAATTTCGTTTCCCCACAAAACATATTCCTGTGCTTTCCTTTTTTGAAACAACTTTATCTAATCCAGCTTCTTGAGCAATTCGTTTAACATCCTTTTTCAAATATCCTCCAAGAGGAAACATGGAATATCTTAATGCTCGTTGAGGTGCTTGACACAAGAAAAATGTTTGATCTTTATTTTTATCTACAGCTTGAAGTAGACTGACACCTAATAAAATGGTTAGAATAAAAGAATTTTAATACACTTAGAAGGGAAATTAATAAAAAGAAAATTGTATCGTATATTTACTCGTATCCGGCTTAAAATATTCCAGGTAAGGACCAAAGCTACTTCTCACATAGTGTCCAGTTGCAATAGCATCTGCCTGAAGGTTGGTACGAGCAAAGTTGAAAAAATAATCAAACTTGATGTACTTGTTACACATAATATCAGGATTTGGCGTATATCCATTCTCATATTGTTCCGTTAAATAGCTGTAAAAATTAGCGTAATAAGATATTTTAATTTTCAAGAAAAATATACAAACATTCGCATACATACCAAAAGATATTATGCCAATATTCTTTTACAAAGTTGACTTCGACCAGAGGAATTTCTAATTTCTCGCACACCCATCGTGCATCTTCGTAATCCTCCTCAATTTTACAAAACCCAGTCTCATCTTTAATGTCCCAATTTTTCATGAATACGCCAGTGACATTAAATCCTTCAACAACCCTTTAATTTCAATACTTTTGTGTTATTAAACCGGTGTATGATACTAAATACTGTATTCACTTGAATTACCTTTATTTTTTAGGAGTAATGCTGATACAGCACTATCGACTCCACCAGATATACCCACAATTACTTTCTTAAACATCGTTTAAATGTCTTCCACTTTGTTTTATATTTACGTATTAAACTCTTAATATCGTAAATGTTTTTTCCAGTTTCACATCATCTTCATCGATACATACGTACCATTAGGAGATGCATCAAGCCGATAGATAAAAACATTGCGTGGAAGATACTTTCGGAATAATTCTAAATATACACTGAAAACAAATTTGGCATATATTTCTAGCGTACGTTAAATTTAGCGTAGTATATGAAAAATATCTTTGGACCGACAATCATTCGAAACAGACTCTCTTAGATTTTTCGTAAATTTGCAAAAGGGAAAAGCTTGGAAACGAACAACCATGTTGAATCAACGTGCTAGACACGCTTCAGGATGACGATGATCGCAGATCAAAATTAACCGAATGTTCGAATTCATTCTAACCGGGATATTTATTTAATTTCAATCACGTACGTGTGTCGATCACCACGACCGTGCACAACCGCGTGATAACGCGCAATTTGTAGAATAAACTTTCGAAATTTACAAATAACAAAGGTTAAAGAGGCAGCGGATCAATCACGTGGTATATATACGTATATATACCGAATGGATTTCGATTACGTTTTACGTGCGCAACACAAGAACGAGCGGCCGGGCTCACCTTTCTGACGCGTTGGAAACAATATCGAACGATCCGAGAAAGAGATCATCGACGAGGCTGGATTTGTAACAAAAGGCAGGACGGTAGAACGTGATTTCTCCACGTATACACGGTGCATATCGAAGGAGTATCGTTAGCATGTTTCGAGGCTCGCGCGTAGGTCGATGCCCGAAAATCGTCGGCCAATCGACGCACGGCTCTCTCGTCGGGAACCAGTCAAGCACGTTGACAGATATGCAACGGCTGGTCGTGGGAGCTTGCATATTTCGAATGGCATATTATCGTGTGGATAACAACGTATCGCGTGTTCGTTCAGTCTATTGGATTAGACGAAATTCTCGAGACGATAGGCCGGTTTTCGAAGAAATGCGCGATTTCGGTGCAAGTGCAACCCATTTTGCGCAGTTTCCATGACCCAGATTACGATGGGGAGTTCGCTCGCCTTTCGGAACAGCTGTTGGCCGCGCGAAGATGTCGGCCGCGGGGAAACGCTTGGATATTTTGTGGACTGCGCGCGCCTCTTGGCGGCTTCGCCGCCACAATTTCCAGGGCCGTACCTACCCGTGACAGATTAGGCGTCTGGCGATTTTTCAATTTCCTCGGGACGCGATGCGATATTTTCCTCAATGAGCCTCGAATTTCGAAACGTTGCCGTGATTTATCGCGACAGGCGAGTACAGGCGTAACGAGAATATTTATCAACCGGAATGAAATTATCGCGAGCAACATCTTGTTAAAAAAAACATAACGCGTACGTGTTTTTATATATATATCGTCCTATCTGGTTGCTACGTATACGTGCATACATACATATATATATATATATACACGTGTGTGTGTGTGTGTGCGCGTGTGTGTGTGTGGTGTGCGTGCGTGTGTGCGTGTGTACGTGTATGTATTTTTTTTTCACGTACTTGTACTATTCGCATAAAATGCCCCATGCTGTTATTCTAATTTACAAGGAGTTACGCGTGTCCCGTCAGTTTTCTATCAAATCGCCGTCGTACGCACGGTACAATATAAAATCCCATACGCTTTAAGAAGCATCGGCAACAAATACTCGAGCGGAGGCAAGTTCGGAAGTGCAAAGTTTCATTGCTGTTGTTGGAAATATTTTGGTAATTACACGTAACGTGACTTATACGTACGAGAAGTTGAACACGATCGTGAAGTGCTCGAATGAAACTTTGGCGGTTCGAGAATATTCGTGTGCTCTTTCCTCCAATGTATTTATATCTGATAGATATTAGTTGCTTTGCAAGATGCACTTTACGCCTTTAAATATTAACTCGTTACGCGTTGTCCGCTCGTTACAAGAGCATTTCCGATACGAACACCGTCGATACAGTGTAAATCGACAGCGTAGAAGCACGAAGCAACGACAGAAATTGGAAATGTTTGAAATTGGAATATGAGACTGAAACTGTCAGCGTGCCCGCGACTAGAAAGTGCGGCCGAAACGACAAGTGCGTAGGGAAAAAACACGATTTCGTACGATCGGTAATTGACATTGTTAATCACGTTTCGACGAAAGACGATTATTTCGCAGCGATTACATTCCAATGTGATTTGACGCACAACGTTCGATGTAGTAGGATACGTCGTCGACGTGCGGCTGTTGAATTGATAGAGGTTCGTCGTGCAGAAGAAAGACAAGACGGAGAGGAAAAAGCAAAGCCGGAGAGCAAAGCCGGAGAATAATCAATCAATGCAGAATTAACGAAAGTTGGAGGAGAAGTCTCGTGAGGCCTGCGGCACACGTACGCTTTGCAGGAGGTACCCGAGTGGTTGGTAACAGAGACGCTTAGCGGATGAATACGGTCCTGCACGATCCCCTCCACCTTCCTCATCCCGCTATACGACCAGTCAGTTCCTTGTTTGCCATACAAAATCCAATAGTTTGCCTTGTACCTCGAGAGAGTGCGAGTATGTCTTTTGCATTTGGGTTTTTTTTTAAAAAGTGCGGTAATTCGTCGAAGTACTGGCAAAAATGTGCATTTTACTGAGTTTCTTCACACACACGACAAGATTTCGATGGTTTTGAAAGGCAGACCCGAGAAAGCGTAGTGAATTCCTGTCTGAGAGGCCAGACCGACCGGCCCGTTAAGGCTTCGTCGATTTTTTCGTCGTGAAAAAACAACGGAGCCGAGGCTTTTGTGCAGGAAATCAGTTCGGACGGCTTGACGGCGAACCGATATATCGACGGGGGAACCAAGTGTATCGAAAGTGCTTACTACCGAAACTCGAGGTGACTCCTTTGTAAAAGGAGCACCGCAGGACGAATATTTTTCACTGGAGCTCTCGGGGAAATGTGTTATGTATTTACGTGGAATATTGCGTAACGTCGAGGGCCGGGAAGTGTTTGGAAACGTGCAACACTGACAAACCTCGCTTCGACGACTTCGTTGCCGTACGGGCCTGTACGCGTCCGTGCAGCTGGCTTTACCGGCTCTATTTCGTCTCGTCTGTGTGCCAGCGAATATTCCCCGACCGAGGCTCGATACCGCGATCGAAATTTTCCTAACGAAGAAACTCCACCGACGCTCGTATCTCCTCGTGGAACGGCAGAAAACTTTCCTCTCGCAGGTCGCAAAACTCTGCCTCGAACCTCGACCACTTGCTTCACTGGACAACTTCTCTCGAAATTCTTTCTTTCTTTCTTTCTGGTGCAAGGACGTTCGACTTCTTTTCAAATGGAAATTGGTACGTATTATTTTTTGATACGCTTCGCCACGAGATTTTTACCATTATATTCCAAGTCACTGACATTTCTATATCCATGCAAGGTCATTATAAACTACTATGTGGACGTAGACCGTGTCCTATAGAAGCACTAGGTTATAATTATTTTTACAACGCACTTTTGTGTTTCAGTACAACTTTCTCGTCTGATCAGACAATTTACATCTCACATCTTACATCTTACATCTTACATCTTTGTAATCTAATATCAATAAGATTAGACCGACGTTAAGGCTTTACCAACAGAGATTTATATAGGAATAGGTACTGCGACGTGTTACACTGGCTATTGTGAATTAGAATTTTCTTCTTTCCTTGTTTTCTTGTTTTCTTGTTTATCGGTAAACGGCTGTTGCCTTTGCCTTTATTTCAGAGAGACAAAGAACAAGAAAAAGAACAAAAATGATTCAGATGCGTCGAATAAGGATGAAACGAACGAAAGAACGTAAAAGTAATTATGCTTTTCTAGAGTTTCAAAGTAAATGTACAAAAGTAAATGTATGGGAAACATTTATCCTATATTTGGTATGATGATAACTAAACTAATTGATATATTCACAGATTCGAATGATACAACGTGCCGAAACAGTTTTATGGAACTGTGAATAATCTTGCAGGAATATTTCTTTTAACCTTAAAATTATTTAAGGTTGAAACATTTTTAATTATTTGAGGATTTAAACATTCTGCTCGGACAGATTCGTAAAATACATTCTTAAAATGTTTAATTCTTTCTCATTATTTCCATTTTATTTGTTAAATTTCTACATTGATTGCAACCATAAGGTAGAAAAGACAGAGTGTACGTGACAGTATGGCAGATGAAAATACACAGCAGTAACAAGTAATTAACAATCGGTCTAACGAGTAAAAGAATATTTGCTTTTAACGATAAGCGTCAATTACAAAAGAACTATTGCAAAAAGAGAAATTTCTTTTATCCTGAAATTTTGAGCAAGTTTAATTCCACATGATTTATTGTACTTCTCTTGAGAGGTTATATCACCTAAACGTATCTTTCAGCAGATTTCATAGAGGTTATGCTGATATTTAACGTACAATTTCTTTCCTATCTTCTTGCCATCGGTAACGATATAATGAAAATGTAAACCACGTGTGTTTCAATTATTTGATATTATGCAATATATGTAACAGTAAATGTTGCACGCACGAGTGATTCAATTATTTTTAACTCGTAACCGAGGGGCGAGCGTGAAGTCACGATCACGATTTTGTATTATTCGAAAAATTGATGAACGAATCGAGTGATATATATTTTTCAACGAATCGTCGTCGCGTATTTATGCCTCCGTACAAAAATAATTTCGTATTCGCATCGAGATCGAATCGTTATCAGCGAGAAATCGTCGGCGATCGTTTCAAACGTTGTTGCTTTTTTCCTGCGAATTTCATCGTGCGTCGCACCGTTATTTTACGAGAAATAAAGAAACGTCTCGGAGCACTGTTCGTTTCGAAGTATACGGGGAAAGTGCTTGCGTTGTTTTAGATTCCGCGGAAGTTCTGTTCGCACGATGACCGATGCTTTGCGCGCGGTGCTTTCAAAATTCCGAATACCACCGTCGCGTAAATTGAAATCGATGGCCAAAGGAAAACGGCGGACTTATCCGATGCTTTTTCTTCGCGCGGCGGCACTACGTATTTACGTTCTACGTTCAGCGGCGAGCGGCAGTGCGGATGCATCGTCGATCGCGTCACTTTATAACCTTAAACGAAACAATACCACCAACCGAGCAACACTTTCCAACTCTGCTGTACACCTATTTTCCGTCTTCTGCTCGTGGCGCGCTAAACGTACGTGTATGCCCGCGAAAGAGTTTGCTGCGTCGTGCTTCATCGTCGAGCTTTCACGAGTGAATTGACGTTACTCCCTTAGCGTCGATCCGACGTTAAAAGCGAAATTTCGAAAACCCTCGAAATGAAAATTTCACTTGAACATCGTCGTCCTGTGAGAATATCGTCGCGTGTGTGACATAACGTTGTCCACAACCGCGGAAGGCGAAATAATTAATTTCTACCTTCTATCGAATCACGAATGAAATATTTACAACGCGATTGTCTTTTCGAGAGTAGCTTTTAAGGGTTGAGCAACGCGATGAATATAGCGAGATTCGAAAGATTCGTCCGTCGTGTTGAATAACATTTTTCTTGATCCGTAGCATTTCCAATGTGATCTGCGATGAAACGTGTTCGCGGGCTGGACGAGGTAGCATCATCACCAGCAGCAGCAACGTTAAAGCACTCGTCGGTGAGTGCAGGAAGTGGCGGAGGAGGTGGTTTGGAGTACCATTCAAGCAGTGGAATAGGCGTTGTTGTACCTGGCCAAGCAGTTCGATCAGTTGCTTCGAAAGAAATGCCGGGAAGCATACAATTTGGAACTGCCCAAGCTCAACAGCAATATACTGGAGCAATTGTAGTGCCGACCGCGGCTCCGTCCCCCATCAAGGTTCGTGTTGTCTACATTGTAATAACAACAGTAACGAGCAGCAAAAACAACCGTATCATTTTTCTATTCTTTCCATCTTTTTTTTTTTTTTTTTTTTTTTTTTACTATTTTTTAATCGTTTCTTCCTAATTTCATCCCCTTTGTCATTTTTCCTTTTTTTTTTCTTTTTTCCTTTTTTTTTTTTTTTTGTTGAAATGTAACTTTGTATTTTAATACAATTTCTTTCCTTGCGATGTTGTCATCCGTGATCGTTTTTCAGGTATCAGATATAACAGAATGATGCGGGAGCGAATGAAATTAATCCGCTTAAAAGCCGTCTATCGAATTAAGCGTTTTTAAATTATCGTTTTAATAAATTTGTAATACAACGCATACGATATTATGGAATACCTTTATTTATAAAATAAATATACAGCGTTGATCATTTGTGTGTGTGTGTGTTTGCGTTTGAAATCAACAATCGACAATCTTTGAAGTCTCACTTAATTTTTCCTGAATAAAATTTATGTAGATAATTGTTTCATTTTGTACGTGTCCCTATGTACACGTTTCATTTCAATTTTATTGCATTTTGAACTTGTACGTTTATAATTATGGAGTATAATCTACCTAGTTTTTTGGAGATTATAAGAAAGTGTTATTAATTGTATTTATAGGGAAGTGGATCTGCAGGACTTGCTTCTACGTGTAGCAGTAGCAGTGTAAATGCTGCTGGAGGTTTGCATGCTGGAATAGGTGGTGGTAGTAACCACAATATGGGTTCCCAACAGCCTACACCAGGAACACAAAGTCAGGTTCATAGCCAACAGCAGCCAACGATAAGGCACAAGGTTCATATCGTATAATGTATATTTGTAGTAGTTGTAACAATTTACGATACAGATATCAAGAAGATATTGAAGATATTGAAGATTGTGTATAATATCTTTATAACTCGTGTCATGTATTTTGGATAAAACACATTGAAAATAAGAATTCTTATTGAAGTATTGCGTTGTGTTTCTCACTAAAGATGTTATTGTATCTCTTGTAGGTTCATTCTAGCAATGTAACGCCGTTAGCTTCTACCCCGCCAGGTACGAGCCTAGGTGGTGGCAGTGGATCCCAACAATTTCAGAGATTAAAGGTCGAAGATGCATTATCTTATTTAGATCAAGTAAAGTACAAATTTAGCGATCAGCCTCAGGTAAATCTCTACGATCATTGGCCTTAATGCTGACTTTGAGCTGAGTTTCAATGATGAATTCAGTTTACTTCACAACAATCTTACAATATGATGTTTAATTTCAGGTGTATAATGATTTTTTGGATATTATGAAAGAATTTAAGTCTCAAAGTATAGATACACCAGGAGTCATAACAAGAGTCAGCCATTTGTTTAAAGGACATCCTGAGCTTATTGTCGGTTTCAATACGTTTCTTCCACCTGGATACAAAATAGAAGTGCAAGCAAATGAGCAAGGTTATGCATTTCAAGTGTCAGTTAGTATGCCAAGTCCGACAGCAACGCATACTTGCACCAGCTTGTCGCAACATCATTGCACTGTGAATGTTGGTTCACCGCCTGTTGCAAGTCCACCAACACAACCAGCGAAAGCTCCTCCTCCAGTTTTGCAGATAATGCCGGGGTAGGATATCGTTAACTAACGTCATACGTAGTATTTTTCATGTTATTTATTGTGAAATAAATTGACAATTTGTATTTTACATGCTATTTGAAATTAGCCCTGGGAACATACACCATTCGTTGGCAAATAATATTTCGAATAACAGTTTGGCAGTACATGCACCCTCACCGCCGCCGGTACAGGCATACAATAATTCACATGTTAGTGCAGCTCAAGCGCAAGCTGTGAGTCAAGCGTTAAGTCAAGCACAAGATGGTATACCGACCAGTGGGCAAGCTCAACAGAGCCAACCAGTTGAGTTTAACCATGCGATTAATTACGTTAATAAAATTAAGGTTTGTATTGAATGAAAAGATACAATAAGAAATTTAAAGTATTCATCTAATTTTTTAATAATTTCAGAATCGATTCCAAGGTCAACCGGACAAATATAAAAGATTTTTAGAAATTCTACACACTTATCAGAAAGAGCAGCGAAATCTAAAAGAATCTGGACATATGGGTGGCACAAGCGGGTCTGCTGCATCTGGTGGTGCAAAACACCTAACGGAAGCAGAGGTTTACAGTCAGGTTGCCAAGTTATTCGAAAATCAAGATGACTTACTTGCTGAGTTTGGACAATTTTTGCCGGATGCCACTAATCAACAAAGTTCGTTGGTAAGCTATGTGTTATTAAAATTATTGTTAAACACAAGTTTTATTGTTTTCTCTTGTTCTAATGTTTATTTCTTCGCTATTCGTTTCAGAGTAACAAGACTGCTACAGTTAATGATCACGCAACAATTGTTAAAAAATCATTGGGACCTAAAGCACCTTACAATAATTCGGGAAATATTTCGAGAGATATCCGAGAATCGAGCGGTACTAGTACAATAGAGCGCGAAAGTCGCGATCACAGAGATCGCGAACGGGAGCGAGATAGATCTGGTATACGAGATATTAATAGTCTACCAAAACTTGGTCACAATACGGGACAATTGAAGAGAAGTCCGTCATTTTCCCCTTCGGTAACAGCTGGAAATTCCCATCATATACAGCATGGACCACCTCTTAAAAAGCCTAAAGTATCATCAATGCGTGAATGTGTTACCATAGCGGAAGCTGGAAAATATGGTAGTCTCAATGATTATGCTTTCTTTGATAAGGTTAGTAATTAGTAGTTCTAATTTTTATAATATCAGTAAAAAAGAAAGTGGAATTAGTGTATAATGATATAAAATATATGTATTATTGCATTCCTCTAGGTTCGTAAAGCGCTGAGGTCGCAAGAAGTATACGAAAACTTCCTCAGATGTTTGGTTCTATTTAATCAAGAAATAGTATCTAAATCTGAGTTAGTGCAGTTAGTGACGCCATTTCTTGGTCGTTTTCCTGAACTTTTGCGGTGGTTTAAAGATTTCTTGGGCCACTTGCCTGAGTCTTCTAATGCCAACGCAACAAATGCAAGTAGCAATTTAAACGTTGAAGCGCTACCAAATAATGTGGTACGAAGTCATCAAGAAAGACCGCAAGGTGATCTGGCAATGGAAATTGACTATACAGCGTGCAAGCGTCTGGGGGCATCATACTGTGCGTTACCAAAGTCTTACGTTCAACCAAAGTGTACAGGAAGAACGCAGTTATGTAAAGAAGTTCTCAACGATACGTGGGTTTCATTTCCAACTTGGTCAGAAGATAGCACATTCGTAACATCCAGGTTTGTAGTTTTGTAAATTGCTTTTACATAACGCGTAGTTGAACAAGGAAAACATTTTTTATTGGATTGGAATGTTTAGGAAAACTCAGTACGAGGAATTCATTTACCGCTGTGAGGATGAACGATTTGAGCTGGATGGTGTAATAGAAACTAACGCGTCAACGATCAGGGTTCTCGAAGGTGTCCATAAGAAAATGAGTAGAATGAGTCAAGAAGAACTTCAGAAATTCAAACTCGACGATTGTCTTGGTGGTTGTTCTCCTACAATTCATCAGAGAGCTTTGAAAAGGATATACGGCGATAAAGCGGCCGACATTATTGATGGCCTTAAGAAAAATCCTGTGGTAGCGGTGCCGGTAGTTCTTCGTCGACTAAAGAGTAAGGAAGAAGAATGGCGGGAGGCGCAAAAAGGTTTCAATAAAATCTGGAGAGAACAGAACGAAAAGTACTACTTAAAGTCTCTGGATCATCAAGGTATTAATTTCAAGCAAAATGATGTGAAGGCCCTAAGGTCAAAGAGCCTATTTAACGAAATTGAGACACTATATGACGAGGTTTGTAACTTTATGTTTCCTCTAGATAGGAATTTTCCTATATATACTTCGTTATTTAAGCACAATTGATCTTGCAGAGACACGAGCAAGTAGACGATGGCAGCGGAGATGGTCAAAACAATACCGGTCCACATCTTGTATTACCTTACAAAGATAAATCTGTCCTAGACGATGCAGCTAATCTTCTTATCCACCATGTAAAACGTCAAACGGCCATCCACAAGGAAGACAAGCAACGAATAAAACTCTTGTTGAAGCATTTTATACCTGATCTTTTCTTCCATCCACGCCAGGAACTAAGTGACGACGAAAGGGATGAAGATGGTAATGTATCAAATTCGATGGATACATTGCTCCGTTATAGTTGAAACAAATTATTTTACACAATTAGTATTTTGTTTATAGACGAAAAGGAGGATCTCAATGTAGCAGCGTGTAGTAATTCTCAGTCAGTAACGATGAATACCTCATCATTGGGTGGTGGCCTCCAAGCGAATAGGAACAAGGCGCCGGTATCTCCGTTTCCGTCTTCCACGTCGATTAAAACTGAACCTGATATCAAAGTACCGATTCATGCCATGTCGGACGATCCTGAAGAAGCGTATACGCTTTTCATGGGCAGCAACAATTGGTACCTTTTTTTAAGGTTACATCATATTTTATGTGAAAGATTAACAAAAATGTACGATCGGGCGGTAGCCCTTGCTGAAGAGGAATCACGGTACAAACAACAACGTAAGGAGAGTACAGCTGTTGCGTTACGACTAAAGCCCAAAAGTAAGTATACATTTTTTGAGTTTGTTTCTATGAAATATATTTCATAGAAAATATATTTCATTATAATTTAACGTCCTTGATGTCAAAATTGTTTGATATAGATGAAATTGAAATCGAGGATTACTATCCAGCATTTTTGGATATGGTTAAGAATGTCCTAGACGGTAATATGGAAAGTACCGCATACGAGGATACCTTACGAGAAATGTTTGGTATTCATGCATATATTGCTTTTACGTTAGATAAGGTTGTAACATACGCTGTAAGACAAGTAAGTACGCACATATCAGTGTTTTAAAATTTTTTAAATTTAAAATATAATTTTAAAACTGCAGCAGAATTGTAAAGCAAGAACGTGAAATTTTTAGTTACAGCATTTGGTCTCAGATCCTATATGCCAGCAGTGTATGGACTTATTCCAACGAGAGCAACGACAAGCGAAAGAAAGTAGCGGTGCAGGTGGTTTATGTGCTACGGCGTATATAAGACTTGGAGCAGAAATGTCCTATCAGCGTAAAGCTGAGAAAGCTATGGCGGATGAAAATTGTTTTAAAGTATACATTGTAAGTATTTAATTTGAAAAATTCTATTGTTCCCCATAAGAATCGTTTCGCGAATTTTTTTTTTTTTTTTTGAGGCTGATTATATATTTCTAATTTTATATTATTATATATTTCTAATAATCTAATAATATAAAAAAATGTTAAAAATTGAACTTTTATCCTTATTCTACATAACGTAGAGATTACATTTTATATCGTGTCTCTGAATTAATTTCTACGAAGGTTATGACTATGAAAATATGTAATTTTTTTGTAAGTTAAATGAGTTCTATACAATGTAAAATATTTTATTGTTGCAGTATAAGAAAGACTGTAAAATGACAATGGAATTGTTGGATACGGAAGGTGATGAGGCGATGGACAACAGTTGTAGGGAAAGAGAAAGGGAAGGAGTTACGGTATCTGAAAAATGGTCTACATATGTTGAGAGGTTTTCTGCTCCAGCTGGTCAGACTAGCCCGAAAGACACCCCTACCTTAACAGACAATGAGCCAACAATCAATCATCCTGTGAGTAACGACCAGGCAGCAAGGGGGGGGAGGGGCAGAAAGCGCAAGAACACTGACATTAGCAAGAAGGTATAGGATCCACATCCCTTTTCATAATCATTGCCAACGTTGAAGTTTACATTCATTCGTATTTGATGTCTGTGATTGGAAGTTGTACTGTTGTCATTCAGTGTACAACTAGTGTCCCAAAGAACGAAAGTTTGCTGAAAGAAAACTTTCTTTTAATTATTTCATGTGATCGTACTATATAGACATGCCAGAGAAGTATTCGTGTGTGAAACGTTTGATCTAGCAGTCGGATGCCTTCTCAAAAAAAAAAAAAAAAAAAAAAAAAAAGACTCGGTCTCCAAGAGAATCTTTGTTGATTTCCTTAAACAAGAATATCAAAAAAGAAGTAGAACATATTTTAGGAACGAAAAACGTTATATACAAACAGCATACGAGGAAGCTACGTAGCCATATAGGTCTGCTGTCACGAATGCTTTATCATGCGAATGGGGTCAGAGCACTGGTTCATGCTTGTCATTATATAAAAGTTGCAGAATTTTCTATACATATAAGCAGAATGAACTAATATTCTTTTAAATGCTAAAAAAAAAAAAAAAAAAAAAAAGGAAAAAAAGAGGGAGAGAAAGAATGGAAAGTCATATATTTATTTTCGTAACGTTTAAAGAGATAAGAGAGATATGATTTTCATCTCAGTGCGTCCATTGTGGTGCTGTATATTAAGTAAAGAGAAAAATAAGAAGGAAAAAGAAAAAGAGTGCAGTGCACTACGAATCCCCATTCTTTACTCTATATATTCGCACCATTGGTGTGTTTTGCAACACCGTTACATATTACGCGATAACTATAAACTATAAATTATATTTCTGTATTTTAAATATCGATTTATAGCAAAACAACGAGATATCCCAATAGAAATTTTTCCAAATCTTCGAACGCAAATTTATCAATGGCATTCAGAAGAATATTGCTCCACACGATTTGCTGTGCTTTGCTTCCTCGTTTTTTATGGCGTAAAAGTAAGTTTCGCAACCTGTCGATGCAATCATCCATGCAAGGATTTATTCTTTCATTCGGTGATACGATTTTTAAATCAAATTTTTTATTTAGAGTTAAAAAGAAGTTTGTGCGTTTGATCGAAGAGGGAGGGAAATGCGCGACATTTGTACCTCCTGTACGAAAACAATCCAAATTTCGATTATTATTATTATTTTTTTTTTTTATATTTTATCCAAAGGTTATCTAATAATCTTTTATTTGTTTCCTGTTTTTGTTTGTTGTGTAAAGATAAAAATTTTAACAATGATGATTGTACGAAGCTTTTGAAAGCTTATGAAGAAAATAAGAATACGTACTAAATTTCGTTAACCTGCTTTCATATCGAAAACACGTGCACTTTCCGTGGATTTTTCACTTGAAAATAATCGGTTCAACGAAACGAACAAGGAAAATTTTCATATATACGGTTAAAACTTTAAATGTACTATGCTTCGTCGTGCTGTCTTCATCGTAATTGCCTACTTCAAGTTTGTTTGTAGAGAAGGAAAAAGTAAAGTTAACTAACTGGGTTAGAGCTGAAGCGTAGTTACTTGATGAAAGATATTTGCAAGCATCTGAACGCATTTTATAAATGTACAAAAAAGAAAAAAGAAAAAAATGACAAAAAGAAACATCAAGGGGACACGGCATACACAAATCCGAGCAGTGCCATAAATGAATGTAAAATGTTTAGCATAAATGAAAAAGAGGACATAACATTTGATATCGGTCAATTCTTAATGTTTAATTCATTTTCATCTCTACCATTGTTATAAATTAGATAAGATCATAATTTCTAGAATTTATTAACGACATTATAGACTCTATATAAAAAAGGAATATGTAAATATTTGATATAAATTTGTACATATGTTTTGATACGCAACTTAGATCGACTGGTAGTGTGCATCTACTAACTTGTAAAATTCCACCATTTCGTCATCGTACATTCGAATCTAGTGAAGCCTTTGGAAAGGAAATATGGGATATTAACTCATGAACACATTGCCTCCACGCCACGTTACAGTTGTGCAGGGTAATCGTGGCTTTTTCTGTCTTCTGATAACTCCAACTTTCCCGCAGTAATTATCGTTTTCAAAAACATAGACAAAGAATGAAAGAGAGAAAGAAAGAAAGAAAGAAAGAAAGAAAGAAGCACGTGCTGGAAGATGGTGCGTTATATGATCAAATAACGTTTTGGACATTTTTCATACACTTCCGAAGATTGTGTTTAATGGTTCCTTGCGGATATTAACGAGAGAAGCTCGGCAAACTTTTCGTCCGTACTATCAAATTAGGGTATGTTGATGGAGTACTAAAATTATATATTCTTTTAGCCCCATTAGACATTAGGGTACCAGCCTGTTTAGATGATTTTCAATTATCCGCGAATCCACGTTGCATTCTTCGAAAAGCAGATTCGTTTGATTTAAAAGGGTGATGTAGTGCGATGTGTAAAATTATAGTATGTATTGGTTAGAGCTTGAACTTTGAAAAAAGAACAGAAAAAAAAAAAATGAAAAAGAAAGAAACTGGAAGTAGCGTTATCATTGGCGTGGACCAAGTGTGTTCCTGGCTTAACTGTTGCGCCTCTGTGAAATACCGGTGTATGATAATTCTTTGCTAAATGTGTACATATTAATATATAAGTAGTGGAAGCAAAGGTTATATGGTGTAGCATGTAAATAGAAAAATCACTTGTATCTTTTAATTCGTAGCTCTAATCGAAGGAAACGTAACAGTACGAAGCGTTGATATCCGACAAAACTAGTTTTCGAACATTTGCCAAAGGTTTCACAGTGTTTTAGCTCTCTCGGTTTCTGCTGCTGCTTTTTCTATTGAAAAGCTCCATTACTTCTTTTTCCTTTCTTTCGTTATTTTTTTCTTTTCTTCCCCCTCGGCACTCGAGCGATCTTTTATTCGTATAACTACGTTCTTCCCGTGGAAATGGCATAACTCCATGAAAGATGTTCGATCATTGTTTCACGGTGCAAACTCTGTTATTAGCTATCAAACGATGACTCGTGTCAAGCATTAGTTTTAACGTCGTGAAGAGAGTTTTATCGAATCGTTTTTTTATTATTATTATTATTATTATTATTATTATTATTATTATTATTCTTTTTTTTCGTTATTTTTCAAGTTTCAGCGAGTTGACTAATTTCGTTAAAATGTGCTTTTAATCTTTTTGTTACGCTCAGGGTCGTCGCGTCCAGGCTTTTAAAAAATGAACTCGAACATTAAAAAAAAGATACGTTGCTAGTTTTATTGTTTGTTGCCAAGATTAGAAAAAAAAACCTACGTTGTCATAATTTATGGAAAGACACGGATATTGTTTCTTTGTTTTCTTTGCCATAGTGTTCTGTACAGTTATACAAATACGTTTAATAACACAATTATAATAACGGATTTTCAGATGCAGTGTTCGCAACGTTGTTCCCTCATTGAATAATATCCTCGTATTTTGTATAAAATGTAAAACATGCATTTCCTGACAAGGCTATGCTGCATCATAAAATTTCAAGCGCTATTATATATAGAGAGAGAGAGAGAATCTACACGTATCATATGTACGTGTATTTATATATTTTTCATTTATTTAACAGTTCAATACGTTTTCATTAGATAACGTGGCACAAATTTAAATTAATTTAAACAATACACACACACACACACACACACATATATATATACACACACGCGCATACACACACACACACACACATATATATATGTATATATACATATATATTATATATACATATGTATGTATGATGTATGTATGTATGTATGTATACATGTATGTATGTATGTATGTATGTATGTATGTAATTGTTGCCACAAATCATCTGATTTAAACGTTACTGTGACATTTGTAATATAGTTTCATTGTGACTATGAAGTCGTATGTGCAGACAGATTTTATGTGATTGTTATAAGCTCATATCTCCGTTTTCACTTTATGCAGTGAATTTTAAACTCTATATATATATATAAGACATATATATATATATATATATATATATATATTTTGTAACTGTAATCTGTATATGAAACGAATATACATATAATAATAGATAAACAATAATATTGTATAGAAGAGAGATATTGAAATACATGAACAATGCTTTTAAACATTATTGTCTAACATCATTTTGTACCACTAAATTTATTACTTTGATTCTCCGATGATATTAATTTTTTGTAACGACAAAAATAAAAAAGTTCTTTGCCCGTGCTTTTACGATTGAAGCAAAATAAAAAAAAAAAAGAACGATAGAAAACAAATATTTTTAACACCAAGTATTATTTAAATACTTGATAATCTTGTAGACATTTAATTCAGATATTGAAGTTTTTATGTTTGTCTTCTTCGTCTGATTTTTGTTTTAGACATTTTCTCTCATTTAGCTTCGATTTGTTCTGCTTTATTATTTCAATGTTATATCATGAGTGTTAAACGTTAAATAATCATGAATATATGTATATACATGTATATATACATGTATATTAAGAGTAATATATCTCTTTTCTAACACATTTGTATTTTAAAATAGTAAAGTCATAAGTTAAAAATGTCAAGCAATTTCGCTCAAATCATGTTAACATCTCGCCTTTTTTGTTATGCTTTCGATTTGAAAAGTTCATTCGTCGTCTATGAATGTACATAGATTAATAATTGAACTGAAAATATTACCTTTAACTTCTTTATTTCATCTTTTGCTCGTACGAAATTATTGAACAAATTTGTTTTATTATTTTCAAGTATTATTAGTACTAAGAGTTAATATGATTGCACGTATTGCAACTTATTAATGGTTTTACTGTGAATTACTATTGTCAAAACATAAGAGTCGTTAATTACAGTACCAATAATATATTGGAAAATGATAAAACAACAGATTGCAGAATATTTTAAATATGGCTTATTTATGTTTATTGCATTCTGTTTGTTCTTCAAAGAACATTCTTTTATCTATCCATATTTCTCTAATTTGTTAATAAATTTTGTAGAGTGTAATTATTTATTGATACGTATGCGATTCAGTACGTCTCAATTTGTAATGACAATCACATAATATAATGAAAAATAACTTGTGATGAATTCATGAAAAAAATGAAGATAGAATCAAAAAATTTAATTTGATCTCAAACAAGTTCCCCTTAAGAAAATGCAGTTTTCCTTTTTGTGTATAGAGAATCGATTATTTCTTAATATATTTTTCACTTGTTTTTACATTTTATCAATAGTTTTTATTTAAATCTTTGTACTGTTATTATTATTTTTGAAAAAGCGTGAACTCTATACGAGAGAGGAATAATATTTGTAACTTAGTACAATCTGTAAAATATTGTAATAAATTATTTTGCAATTGTGCTGTAATTCTTAACTTAAGTATGTGAAACTTAGCATTAATTACCCGTACAATGAAATGAACAATATCATTGAAATGTTATATTCACATGTTAAATTATAAAAGATTAAACTGTTAAAAAATTTAACATAACAATGATTGTTGTAGATGGATGGAAATGGTTGGAGTTCTTTAGGCAGAATCTTGGCAGGACGTAAGCCTGTATTTCTTTACCGTAATGTTAGACAGTGGAGGAAAAGAGCTGCAAGAATGATGTCAGCATCTATGCCTAATACCAATCATCCAGAGAAAGGTGCAGAGTGAGTATCATTTAAATTTCTGTATAACTTTAATCATGATATATAATTTTGCCCGTGATATCACAATGCCTTCCCTCTTTACTTTTACTTAGGTCAACAGACAAAGAAAAGTCGTTAGATTCTGTGGATGCACTGTTAAAACGGCCTCCTGGTTTAAGATTAGCAGACACTGGAGATACATCTGACATTATCAATTCTGATGAAACGCAATGCAGATTTAATCCTAATAGTTACCAAATGCTCTATATTGCTAGTAAGGAAGCATTCCTGTATAAACAAAATTCTTTCAGCCGTGCCAGAGAGGTATGTTTCACGGTTAAAATATTATTACAATTTATTTCTATGACAATTCATGGTATTTATTACTTATTTACCTGTTGAACAGTGTCATCCAACCGTGACAAAACACTTGAATTCAAAGTTCCATCAATGGCTAGCGTCTTGGGCATCCAAAAATGTCGCGGACGTTCAACATCGATTATGCCAGGATTGGTTGATGGGACGTTATGAAAACTTAATTCCACATAAGACACGAGTTATTACGGACAATGATCAAACGAGATCGCCTTACCGACAATACAATCGTTATCGAGTGGAACGCTTACAACCCGATCTTCTAACGGAACCATGTGTATAATCATGCGTCTTTTATAATTTCTTTATTATTCTTTGAGAACATATTGATTATTGATTAACTGAGAGCTCGTTTCGATAATCTCACATTCATATTTTCTGTTACAAAAAAATTAATAATTAAGAGAGAGTTATCACAGTTGAAGGCAAAATTGAGACTGATTCTTGAACTATATTGCGCGTACGTACAACGAGAGAATGTCTTATTTTGCCAACGAAGTTTATCGCGAACAAAGAAGGTGCAAAAGTGGTAATTAGAAAAAAAAAAAAATATCAAAGACTATAACGAATCGTCTATATATTGTGCACTATACTTATTGCATTAAATTTTTAACTAAGTTTGGTTCTTCAACTGTACAGGTATGAGAAATTTGATGCAAATGGAAATATCACTGACTTGTTAAAGTTGTTGTTTAAGGATTTAGAAAGTTAGAAGTTTCTTTAACATAAATTATTAAATTAACTATCGAATCGAATATTTAGAAAGAGGAACAGTTGTAACGAGCGATATTTCTAGTTGTATTGAAGATAAGCTTGTGATCAGGTAATATAAGATATTTAAACGTAATGTTTCATTTCCGAAAATCGAGTACTTTCCGATGTAAAATTAGATATAGATTTTCCAGATAAGATTTTACATAAGAGAATAAAGTTACGGTAAAACTTTTGATACTTTATGTAATATCTTAAAAGATTTAGGAAAAATATTCTATCATAATGTAATTGTCGTTTGTAAGCATATTGCGGATTCAGCCAATTTTATTTTATTAAGTATTTTATTTTTATAGACTTACACGATTGTCATTGAGATATTAAATATTGTTAAACAATTAAAAGAAACTGTCAAAATTTCGGTTCACAGTATGTTGTATTATTCAAATATAATGTTCTATTTATAACTAAAGTGTAACAAAAAATGGAGTTAGGAGAAAACTGTACTTTTTTCGAATAATAACTTTATACATATGTATGTAAAATAATCCTTCGTTCGAAGTTTTTAATAACTTACTTCTCTTATTTTTCTTACGAACATCGCGATCGAAGTTCCCGTTCTCGTAAATTCAATATACGTGTAATTGTATGTATAAATACATGCTTGTACAGATGTATGTGCATGTATGTATGAA
The DNA here is from genome assembly GCA_032399595.1 of Tetragonula carbonaria. Classification (NCBI taxonomy): domain Eukaryota; kingdom Metazoa; phylum Arthropoda; class Insecta; order Hymenoptera; family Apidae; genus Tetragonula; species Tetragonula carbonaria. The sequence goes on from JAUCRC010000014.1 coordinate 9,852,546, forward strand.
TGTGCGATAATTGAGTACATATGTACGTATATACACATATGAAACGAAAAAGAACTAGGCCTTATTTTTTACCTGATCTTTAGGCTACTTGATAGAAATTGTAAAATATTAAAATATGGCGGTGTTCCTGTACAGTGCAAAGCTGTTGACAACATTAGAGTGCGGTGTTCATTGAAAGACGTTGAAAGGTATTGACTCACCACACACGAGACACATGGCTTATATATATTATGTATTATTTCACATTATTTTGAGATACATATCTTTTTACCAATTCTTTTACTTCTATATCGGTATGCAGGACGTGTTGTTAACGCATAATTTAGAAATTATTTTTTTATACTGTCGATATCAATTACAGTGGCAAAATTTCAATATTCAAAACTCTCGTCAAAAAGAAAGTAAGAATAATAATTAGAATCGAAAGACTCCGTGCGTGGTGAAATTAAAAAGCACACAATTCCTTTGTAAGAGTCAGATAAGTAGTTTATAATAATCGAAAAAAGATAATTATTTTCGTTTCAAACATTCTGATAAAAAAGTAATGTATCGAGTATACGGATAATAATGTATGCATAAATTTTTGATTGAATACATTTTTATCCCAATTCTGCAAATTTAGTTGAAGTCACGGCGTCTCTGTTTTTGTGGATAATTTTGAAAAATGCTATTTTAAATATATTTACGAAATCACGTATATATAAACACAGACGCACTGTGTGTGTTGTTCAGTTATGCAATATACTGCAATTGTATATTAAACTATGTATCTTATCAAAGATGAGATATGAACAAAGAAAAGAGAGACGCGGTCTTCCGATGCTCGACTATTTGTGACTATAATGAATGATGATAGTGTATTTTATCAAGAAATTGCTAATTTTAAAAGTGTATGTCCATGTATCAAAAGTAAATGTACAGGCAATTTTATTACTCGAGATAATAATTTAATGTTGATATATTTTGCACAAATCATTATTAATATTAATAAACCATTAATATTATGACTGTTTTATTTGACTCATTATGTCACTTTCCGGTTATAATCCAGAATTAATTCATTCTTATTTCTTAATGACTCTGAATTGAGGTAAGTAATGATTACTGGGGAAAGAAAAAAGAGTATAAAAAATGATAATAAATTTCTAGCAATATTAATGTCACTTGATGGCAACATAGTAATTGTTGTACAATTATAGATAATTTACTCTTTCTGTATATTGTATAGTAAGTGAAATATTACATACAAATACCTTATGTTATATTTTATATGCTTTTCCAAACTAATAAGGATATTTGAAATTATTAATTCGTTAAAATATAATGGATAATGTTTGAACGAATTTTACAATGTAATTGGTATTGCAAATGTATAGAAAAATTTCTCTGTAATTACTTTTCTACTTTATCCTTTCACATATATCTATTGCAATGCAAATTGAAAATAAAAAACAAAATGATCTAGCATCATCTTCGTTTTCTTTTGTATTGTTCAAAATTGTTGTAAGACAGTGTAACATCTTTATGAAAACACGAAAAAGCGATCTAATTGGCGATCTAATAACAAGACCATAAATTATAACTTATTTTTTTTATTAATTATGCATTTCTATTGCACGCCATATTAATAATCGATAATGATAAAGACAAAGAAAGATTTAAAATAATTCTCTCTCGTTAAATACAAATGTGGATCGTTACCTGTCGAATTGCTGTAACCTATACCTGGTAATTTTGCACTGACATCGGTACTAAGGTTAATTTAAAAATAGTTAATTAAAAATCGCCAATGTACTTTGAAAAATTAGACTTGGAAAGAAATTTAGTTCGTACTCGTAACTAGTTTTAATATTTTTAAAATTTAAATAGAAATCGATATATCGACCCGCTCACCGAGATTTGTATTCGATTATAAATATCGATCCTCGACGTTTTCACGATTACTGATGAAACGCTTTTCCTATTCGTTCCGTTTCTTTAATAAAGAAAAGATGTGTTTTTACAACGGCAGTAACTCTATTGTCGTAAGTAGAACATAATGTAAGTAATACAATTTTACAAGATGAAGATTTCGAGTATTTTCAAACTAGAATTTACCTAGTTCGAATGCTTGCGAGGTATACAAAATTCACGAATATGAACATGAATTTTTGATTTTTTTTTTTTTTAATACAAATTCAAATTCTTTTAAATCTGATCTTATTCATTCTCCAAATAATTAATAAATAACTTCTTCACAAGCCCAATATTTTTGCATAAACGATTACAATTCATCGTTAATAACTTTGTTTGGCAAAGTCAATTAGGTCTGAGATTTCATTATTTACTTCATACTAGTTCCTACTGCTAAGTTCCTATTATCTTATAATAAATTTCCTATATAACTAATTTGAAGAAAAAGTGTGGTTAACTTATAATTTTGTGTTCTGTGCGGCTTGTCTATTTCGACTAGTCGTGATTCCCTATTTCTATTTCTTATTTTGCGTTAAAATTACACGACATCGTTGCGTTCGTCAATTTTATTTTATAGATTTTTAACAAAATTCAAATTTACTGCGTTCTACGAGTCAAATGAATTTATTTATGGCGCCATTGCGTGACGCGCCATTACGTGACACGCCATTACGTATGCGCGCGCAGTTGATAGTCTGCACCATCGATATTTGCGATGTCATGATATATGCGATATTTAACGTTATTTTATTTGTCGTTTGCATCGTTTACCGTTAACGTGGAAGAAAATACAAGATCGATACACTTTTTTCTTCATTCAGTGATTATCAAGTGAGATTAAACGGCCATTTTTATCTAAATATACTTCGGAAGTTGGAAGTTCCTGAAAAACGCCCGTTAAGGTTATCGTTATTTCTTCTTCATACGCGTTACTTGTAGAAAGGTATATTTATCTAGGTCATTTATTTAGCAATAAAAAATAATAATTTACATTTAAAGTCTGTTGATCATTACAATTCCTGTTTAATTTTAGTCAACCTTTTGCAGCTTTACGAAGCTGTTTCATATAATCAAAAATAGTTCGGGAAGAATGAAGTAGGAGGGAAGGAAGCTTATATTCACACTTCCGGTACAACTTTGAATGTGGCTTTCAATTGGTGGAACAGCGCGCGGGATACCTTACATTTATAAATCGAAAAAGACAACATTAGGGCACCATTGTTAAAAGAAAACTTCAAATTTTAAATCTATAGTGGACTTCATTGTGTAAACAATTTTGCAATGTATGTAACAAAGTAAAATATCAAATAATATTCAATAATAACTGTGTGAATATTTCAATTATATTTATGTACGTATGTTCAGGTATGATATAACATGAAATCTTACACGGCATGCGAAGACAGCTGTACGCGAAAGAAATTCGACAAAAGTCATCGATTTGCTCGTATGTAAACAATTCGAAGAAACTAAATCATGCCATAGTTGTATAGGTTGTAAGAAATGAGAGTTTAAGATTGTGAAGTATCACCGAATGGCGATGAAAAAATATTATTGCTCGTTACTTTGTACTGATGTTGCACCGTACATGATAAAAGCAGATAATCGAATTCTTCGTAGAAGAAAATGTAGCCTGCATCAGATGTACCCAAGAAATTTTAAGGAATGGAAATTCTTATCGAAGGTCTTGAAATTTGTTGAAATCAATTTCCAAATTCTACGGGTGTAATAAAAAAAAGTTAGAAACAAGAAATTGTTACCCATTGAACAAATCCATAAAATTAATTATACATATGAGCAAACATTTAGAATTTGCATCTGGAGATGAAAGAAAAAGAAAGAAATGTAAGAAACGTAAACGTATGTGCTTCAAAAATTTCAGAGTTTGATGAATTACCTAAAATTAACAATGTTTTTAAAAGGCGCAGTCAATGATGGACCGAATGAAATCAACGATGGCTGATCATGAAAATGAGCCACGATGCCCTAAAAATATAGATATGCACGTTTTCGGTATGTAAACTAATTTCTTCAGATAAAAAGCAGTAATTTACTGCTGAAAGTATCGAAACAAATTATAATTACATGCGATGATTATAATAATAATAAATAATAGTAATAGTATTTTGAATATATTTTGTATACATTTTGCATATTTTAATATGTAATAATTGCATAAATAAATGTTCACAGATTTGGAAATAGTGGGAACAGGAATTCAACGAATTTTGCCATTGTGCGTCGATATTAGTGTCGCATCGTGTTCGAAGATTCGTTCCACGTAATTATTAAGGTGGGATGAACGATTTTTAACAATTTTCTTTTACTACAGTTTTTACGGTGACGATGTATTGAGAAAAATTTGTACGTAAAAGCATTTGATAGACAAATATTATTTTGTATAAAAAATTTAATCTACAATTCTCGCGGTCTGTAGGTTAGATAGTAGTAGGTTAGATAGTAATCAATTTCGTTCGATTTTCATTCTATTTATTTCCATGTATAATATAATATAATATAATATAATATAATATAATCGATATATGTTTCAACTCTATATGATTATATATCATATGGTTATATATGGTATTTTGTATCACAATACATACATATTTCAACTCTATATGCTTTAACTTCATATAACTTTTAAAAATTCTTTATATCTGCATTCGGTATATCTGCATCTCTCTTACTTAAGGTATTCCATATCTTCAAACATTTCTCCCTCGATGTCATCCGCTGTTGTATTTTGTCGACAGTGATATACATACGCGCTCATAGACACGTTTTCCCCTGTACGTACACACTTGTACGTTTCGTCAGGACATCTACAACTAAAGAAAGGAAAAAAAAAAAAAAAAAAAATAAGAAAAGAAGAAAGAGTAAAAAATCGTTTTACAGTGAAATAACGTATTCGTTCAAGAAGTAACAGATATCGAATGCCAGTTACCCGAATATTTTTATCTAATATTTCACAAATATTTGACAAATATATCAGAGCGACAAACAAACAAACAGTCAAACGAATAATTAGAGGAACGCATTAATGAAAATTGTACTATAATATAGTGAATAGTGGAGTTATCGCATAATTATATATCACGATGTCGATACTTTAAGTAGAAATGCTGTAGAATTTATAGAATTTTCATAAAAAAAAGAGCAGGTTTAGTTGATAGCTTCGCACAATCGTAATTTTAACTTACGTGTTCGGCATGAAAACTGTGCCCTGCCGTGTCACAGAGTCGTAGGTATTCCATCCGCATGGTGTGTCGTAGCAATTCCTCTTCGGTCGATCGTCTATGCTTTCAGTCGCCCTTAATATCCGTCGGTTATCAAGGTGCATTTTCTTGATAATCTTCTCGAGTTGTTGAGCGAATTCCTGCAAAACGACAGCATTCACGTGAATTTTCGAAATGTGAAAATCAACGGAAAATGTAACAAGACGATACGCGATTCGAACGAGTTGAAAATTTTAGAAAACTCATATGGGTATGTTACATTTGGTAGAATGTCAATTTCCGATTTACAGAATTTTGACAGTATCTTTCTCATCTGGAGTACTCAGTTTTTCTGCAAACTCGCGTTTGAATCGAGGAAAGGACATAATGGTTAACAGTTTGAACCAAGACGTAAGAACAAAGACAGTGACTTCTCCTCAGCTATTTTAGGAAATTTTTAACACGTTTAACAATTTATTAAATTGCTAAATTATTAAATTGTTAAATTCATCATGGATCGTTGCAGAAGAGATTCGAACGTCACAAATTTAATGCGAAATCACAGAAAACGATTTGGCACGATTTGGGGAATAATCAATGATACCAAGTACTTGAAATCGTTTCACCGCTTCACAGATCGTCTATTCTAATAAAAACTTAACAATGAAAATAATCATATCGATACACGGTCTTACCTCGGTTTTGATGGCAGCAGCATAGGAACAATCGGCGATGAACAAAACAGCCAATAAAGCGAGCGCGAATGCTACGGCAGCCTTCATCTTGTTCAAACTTGATTCAAAATTCTTCGTTCAAATCTGCAGGCAAACTTTTGCAAAAGAAAGGTGAATTCTGCGAATTCTGTCGCCACTATTGAATCGATGTATAGCAGCAGCAAAACGATTCTGCCTGGACGAAAAATCTCTCTTTAGTTTTCTTTCGAGTGAAAATGTACGAAATGATTTTCGATGAGAAAGTTTAGAAGAATTTGACGAAATAGCGAAAGGTTGAAAGGTTGGTAGACTCTAGGAGAGTCTAGGCAGGAAAAGAGAATCTCGTGATTCTGTGTTTTGCCACGACTTTTACTCGATTCGAAGCGTTGCCTGCTGAATGCTTTCAAAGAAATGCACGCGTGCTATATACGTACGAGTGATATATTTATACTATCTACTCTGTTCTAAAAATCGCGGTAACACCGCACTTAATACCTGAACTGGCGTCTGTAGAATGAAGACTTGCGAGTTGCCCGTGGGTTTATATAGGCCGAGCTAGTAGCTAGCAACACGTGGGTGGGGCATATATGCGTTTCTTTTGTTTTGTCGGCTGATTTGAAGATTGTTCATGCGGTTAGTTTCGGTTAGTTCGAACTACCACTTAATAAAAAGCTTGAAAGAAGAAAATTTCTCGCTTATACGACGTGTATTTTGCAGAGATTGGCAATCGCTCGATGAGGACGTGTTGACATTCATTCATAAATGATCGAAAGCAGGAAACGAAATTAATTAAGATTCTTTTCGTTTTCGAAAGAAATTCTGTTACACAGAATTCGAAACAGTATTGGGGGGTGGGGGGTGGGGGGTGGGGGGTGGCGTAGGAATAGAAAAGATATCTTAGAAAGATACAGACATAACAAAAGCTATTTTAGAGTGTTTAATTAAAACTCTATTTTTATATTCATTAGTACAGTATTCGGTGTTAATATTTTCTACAAATATTGAGAATTTTCTTAACATCGACGAACACATTATCTGTCTCTCCGACAGAAAAATTTTCATTTTTATGTATATTCTACTCTGAAATTTGAAACTTTTGTTTTTAAGAACATTTATTTTTTGCCTGCCCTCGTCGGGACTTGTAATGCGAAAATATACTTCGAAATAGTTAGGTTAAGTTTAGGTTATGTTTAAGTAGAGTTTCGCAACTTTCTCGATCCCTGATCTAATTCAATCGATTCTAACTCGAAGACTTCGTTAGTTTGTGGTCTTCGCAATAAAAAAATTAACATCATAATGTTCCTCGCGATTTTAAGGAGTATTCTTTTCATTTGTCTCTTGGAATATTTGATAAATTAATTGTATATATATATTTTTTTTTTTTCATTTTAAAAATTATCCGAAGAATGAGCTGTAAAGTTTGATCTTTAATTAAAAGTTTCGTGCATCTGGAATTAAGTGAATATTTCTCGTAAATTTTTATTTTGGTGAAAAATGTGTCGTAAAAATTTTCACATCTAGCAATATAGACGAATAGTGAAAAGAAAAGCGTGTGAGATACAAAATCGATTTATACTCATCACACGTCCTAACGATTTTCCAAAAATCGTACTTCGTGCTAGAGAAAATATTTGCTTCTTGCATCGGATACTAATTCGAATTCCCAATGTCGTTCGGCATTCCCCCCCCCCTAAAAACGAGCTTTCTTGTTATTTCAAATTTTATAAAATTTTATATTCATTTTTGTTATTTCAAATTTTTATAAAATTTCTGTTATTTCAAATTTTCCATTTATCCGATAAATCTTCTCGCACTCGTGAAAATGAATTGATTTCTCTTTAATTTTTTGAATCGGATACTAATTGGAAAATTTGAAACTTACACTTTGTTTGTTAGAAATTGAAATTTACGTATCCATATATTATTCCGATATATGCTTCTATCGATCATTTGCTGCAAATCATTAGTGAAACAGCAGAAAAATGATGATTTTTTTTTTTCATCATTTGTGCGGTCGTAAAGGAAAGGATCAAACGTATTGTAACGAATTTAGAGAAAAAACGGGAAATCACGACGATCTTGTTGAAAATATCATTCGGGATATCGGACTGTTTCAGATTAATCCTCTCGCAAAGTTTAATCTCACTGACCCAAGAGGAATTTTTTATCACAGACAATAAATACGTAGCGATAGAATAGCGATAGAACAGTGCCTTTCTGTGCATAATTCTGTTTGTTTCAATTCGTTGGCAAAAAAAGATACAACAACCGGTTTACACACGATACGAAACGAAACTTTCCGCGCGACGATCTGATTCTGCAATTTTAACTTTTCGCAGTTTGGAAGCTTTTTCTTTTTTTTTTTTTAAATACCAGCAAATCGAAGCAGATTCTGCAAAAAAAAAGAAAAATGCGATTAAGAGTAATCGTATTACTAGGACGACGATAACTAAATAATCACCTATATCACGACTATATTTGCGACGTCCAAGTTATTATGACATAAACATAATACAAGGTCGTCGTATCGGTGGTATCCGTGAAAATTACAAAGATCCAGAGCTTCGTAAATTCTAAATTTTTTTCTTCAGTCTCTCTCCCTCTCTCTCTCTCTCTCTCTCTCTCTGTCTGTCTGTCTGTCTCTTTTTCCTTTTCCAAAATTTCCCAAGCCAAGTACAAGCGCATCGTCAAGCTTTACATACCTGACTCGGCGGTTTGAAAATCCCGCTTTCAGAGTCCGTTTCGAGAGATCTCGCGGCGATTCGATTGCTCTAGATCGCTCTCAGCGCGTTCGATGACGCGTGCGTACGACGATCGATAGAATTGTTTATTTGATCCGAGCTTCTGGAGGGGAGGCTTCGCCCATCGGCCGTTTTAGTTGAACATGGAGATAAACGCAGTTAGAGAGTTAATATGTGCAGAGGTCCAGAGACTCGACGGACTGAGCTAATCTCTAATGGTGCACAATGGTTTTAATGACGTCTGTTCGTATGATGTTCAAGGACGGCCTGTCGAATTTTATCGACTTACCCCGATTAGTTGTTTAACACTAGAACTACCACACCAGTGAAAATGACTGGTTTTACAATTTTATTTTTTAAAATTTCTATTTCACGCTACAATTTCTTCGCCGCAACGATGCAATGACTTCTACAGTGATAGCTAAAGATATAATAATATAATGAATTTTATTTTATTTTTATTTATTAGAAATCAAAATAATTTCGGTTGAAATAACTTCGTTTTAGCTGTTGGTAGTTCTAGTGTTAAGGCTTTGAAATAAACGGAATTAATCCACAATTTTCGGAATGAATCGATTTCGTTAATCTCGTTTAATTCTCTTGAGAATATTCCACTTTTGAAAAAACACCCGATACGATTTCGAAGTTAACGCTAGAACTATTACACCAGTCAAAATGACTGGTTTATGCAATTTTATTTTAAAATTTCTATTTCACGTTACAATTTTTTCCCCGTTGCAACGATGCAATGACTTTTACAGTGATGACTAAAGGTATAATACGATGAATTTTATTTTATTTTTATTTATTAGACATCAAAATAATTTTGGTTGAAATAACTTCGTTTTAGCTGTCGGTAGTTCTAGTGTTAAGGCTTTGAAATAAACGGAATAATCCACAATTTTCGGAATGAATCGATTTCGTTAATCTCGTTTAATTGCGATTAGTATTGCAATTAAATGACAAAAATATCGTTATCTCGTTGACGGGAATGAAACGAAATAATTCTCTTGAGAATATTCCACTTTTGAAAAAAAACCCGATACGATTTCGAAGTTAACGCTAGAACTATTACACCAGTTAAAATGACTGGTTTATACAATTTTATTTTAAAATTTCTATTTCACGTTACAATTTTTTCCCCATTGCAACGATGCAATGATTTTTATGATAACTAAAGAAATAATATGATGAATTTTATTTTATTTTTATTTATTAGACATCAAAATAATTTTAGAAATAACTTCGTCTTAACTGCCGGTAGTTCTGGTGTTAAAGAAATATCGATTATGGATATTGCTTTGATGATTCTCTTCGTGCCAATTTTAAAAGAGATTGCGAACAATAATTTTCGCGTCAAGATGAACACAATGCTATTAATGTTATTAATTTGAAGAAAAAAATAAAAAAAAAAAATATACACGTGATGTTAAACAGTAAGTTCTCCAAGATATCGATAAGAAAGAAGATAATTCTTCGGTGTATCTAGAAAATGTTGATCTTTAAATCGCTCGTTGTAAATCGCAGCTTTTAACAAACGTTCGATAAAAACGTTCACGTAAAAATTTCGAGTTTTTAGATAATTTTTCAATCCGGACCGCTCGATTTCGCGTCGTCGGTCGTCTCGTAGTGGAAAAGCGAATCTCGTATTTTGGTTATCAGTGATACTGCTGAAACAAAGGTTGGGTTTCTTCCCTTAGATAGGTTAGATACTAGATTTTTAGTAAATTGTTTCCTCAGATGTACTGTCAAATAAATTCAATTCATATCGAGATATGAATTGATTCTGATGATAGTCTCGAACCTGTCCTGTTCAAACTCTCAATTATGCAAAGTCTAAATTATGAGAATGAAATTTTACAGCGGGACTCGTGGTGATTGCGACGCAACAAGTAAGGTAGTATCTGTACGATTGTAATTGCGAGTAAAAGACGCGGAGTGGTGAAAGTTAGTCAACTTTACTATTACTAGATGTATTTCATTCATTAGATTTTGATAAGAGTAACGAGCGTGTTTCACGCGCGCTCGAGCGCTTAATCTAAACCTAACCCAAACCACGAGGCTCTTTCGATAGTTTCTCTACTATCAATTCGCGGGTTGCATCACCGGCGATGTAACGTAAAAAATCGGTGGGGGGGGGGGAGGGGGAATTGCGATATCGAATTTCGCGATCGCAGTGATTATTATGTATTTCCATCAAACATTGTTGGAATGCACCGAGGAGGACGCCGCCATTTTAAGAAAATATTCCTCGACTCTGGGGGACAGTTTCATCGTTGAAGCATCAAAATAATTCTGAATCGCTGCGTTGTCTCGTCTGGAGCATTGCCTGCGATCGAAATGAGACGAAAGCTTTGAGCATTTCACTCCTTGGTTTTATTCGTGACTCTGAATATTAGCTGAATCATGCGGAAGGGGTTGAAAACTCGGTTCCCCCCCCCCCCCACGGTTCTCACAGGCTTTCTTCACCGTGCAAGTCCTTTAATTTCCGAAAAACCAAAAAAAGATTCCTTTTTTTTCTCTCTCGTCGATTCATTCTCGATTCATTTTCGAAGCATCGAAGCCGTTATCGAAATAATGCGCGAAAAATTTACAGGAAGTCGAACGAGGCGAATGGCAGGGGCAAGGCCACCGGTTCGCGTGCTAATGATTTCGATACTTGATTCGTAATCGATTTAACCGGCCTTGGTAATACAATCGGCAGCAATTTCTTGCTTCTAGCTGACAATTCGGCCGACAATAGTTAGGTGTGCGTGTCGAGGAAACATCGATGTGAAACATGTTCCGATCATCTCAGCAAAACTTTCCACGGGACGGTGTAACAAGACACGAGAGAGAAGGGTTCACGACGAATGCCAAAATGCTTCGCGGTTTAAATAACGCCGTCTCATCACGGCTCATGTGCGTAAGCTAATTAACGCCGTTCCGTCATGTTCTCTGCCACCCCTTGTGCGCTGCGTCAAACCCGTCAAAATCCTCGCCTCGAACGAGTTGACATTCCCCGAAACCAATTAGTCAGGCCGATCTAATGAAGTAGTTGCTATTTATTTCGCGGTGATGGATGACAAATGTTCCCCGCGAGGGATGTCGATATTTTTCTCGGAATTCTGTTTACAACGCGAACACGTGAGGATATTACCTACACGGTGTGAAACAAATAAACGACTCGTAGTTGCGTGTTTCATTTTGAAGTAAATTATGATTTTCGATATTTTTTTTTTTTTTTTCAACAATCGCGACTTTGCGACGAACGATAATTTTTGTTTACCTATTCTTACGCAAGTGAAGTGTCTTCATTGAAAGTTCATCGTGTCCTTGCTCAAATTTTGTTTTCTTTCTTTCTTCGTTTTATTCTTTCTATCGTATCGATAATATCGCAGCTTGGTAACACTTGTATTTTTTTCTTTTTTTTATCGAGAACGAGCGATGTGATATTTTTTGGCTAGCTGCTCTCTATATGTATAGTAAATTATGCGATCTCTAGTTATACTCTGTGAAAAGTGACCAGCTTTCTTTAATCTCTTTCGCAATCTCGTGCATTCGAAACACTTTAATCTTCGATCGAGGCCTTTTATCGTCATTAACCTACCCTGCACACGTGGCCTGCAATCTTTACTTCGTTAATTTTCCATTCTCTCAGATTTTGTTCGTCTCGCTGTAATTTCGCTTGGGCAAAAGTTTCGAGCGGCCACGTAAGATTCTTTTCAGAATGTTTTTTTTTATGCCTTCGGTCAGATGTAATTGTTATCGAGGGAGTCGATACCTCCGTTCGATAATTTCCCGATCGAAACAAGATGCGCGTGATTCGATTCGGACTGCATCAATTTCCACTGGATATCTTCCAAATTGGAATCAATTTGCCGACGATGAATCATGTCTTAATTGCGCCGGTGAAGACACTTCGCTGAATCTTCGTGCAAGCGAGCTTGCTTGCGCTTTTCCGCACTATTGGGGATTCCTAGCCCCGTTAATATTTTTAACGGGTCGTAGAAATACGAATAATACGATTAATACAACGTACTCTCTGATACTTTACGTATTACTCGTCAAAATTGTAAGACGATCCACGCACGAGTCACGAGTCTTCTTTTTCATTTTTTTTTTTTTTCTTTTTGATATCGAGTGGTACGATAGGATACGTTAAATAGGAAACTGTGTTTGTGTTTAACATGTTGTCTTGGCTGCATTTCCTGTTAATTAGAAGCACGAAGCGTATACTTGCGGGACCATAAGGGCACACGGGAACTCTAGTAAAACAGCTGGATCACGTGCTGGATCTTTGAGGCCTGGATCGCTGAGGTCTGTTGGTCCCTAATGACGTCAGTATTATCCAACGAACGTGAAAGAAATTCTTCGAAAAAGAATCACTCCGAGATTATTATGTTATTATTCCCAGTCGTGTAATCTCTTTGTAATCGCGTTTAAATTGCTCGTGGGTAATTAGCGGGTTCGCGTTTTTTTTTTTGAAAAATTTGTTACTCGTCGGGATGTTCGTACGGTTAAGCTTGCGTTTACTCGATGAGGTATAACGAGGTATCTTTTCGCAAACGACGTTCGAGAGATATTACAAGAAATACGAACTTCCTCGCCAAATATATACGAAAACTGCGAGTGTTAGTTATTTCGGCAACTGACCGCAAATCGTGTCCCTCTTTTCTTTTTTTTTTTTTTTTCTTTTTTTTTTTTCTCTAAGTAAACGTTTTGTTCTCTTCCTCTTTTCTTTTTTTCTGTCGCGAACGTTCGAGGAAAAATTCTCGGCGCCATTCAGCTCGTTGTAACACGAAAGAAACACGTTTCAATGACGTAAACGGCTTCTACGAAGAAAGCACGGTTGTTCGAGGATAAAAAAAGTTGAACGAGCTGCGCATTAGCCGGAGCGTGTCTGTTAGATAACGAGTGATTAATTTCGACAGAGGGGCATTGAAAGCGTTGAGAAGATTGTGCCATATTCTCGAAAAAATCGCGTCACTTGTCGCTGGATAAATTGTCGATAAAAAAAAGGGGGGGCACGAGGGTTGAAAGTAAACACAACGGTTAAAGGATCAAACGCGTTCAAATTTCTCTATGCGATTTCTCGAAACGAATTCATGTTCTGCGGAGGAAGAAGGCATCCTTCTCGCGCGCGTGTAACGAACACGAGAAGAATGGCTGACGCGATGTCGGCTGTTTCCTAGTTCGGGTCATCGAGCCGATACTTCGGACATTTCAAAAAAATTCCTTTCAGTGGAGATAACGCAGCAATGTCATTGTGAAATTTTGACGGACGTTCGGGAACAAACGGCTGTCTGCTTTCGAAAATTTTCACCATCAATTTCCATTTTGCATGTGGCGGCAATATCATTTGAAAAAGAAACCCAACGAATCATTGAAAGTGTCTTTTTCTTTCTTTTTTTTTTTAAGCTCCTTTTTAAGCTTCTCGATTACGATCGATCTCAACTTTAACACGTTGTTAACCGGTAACGAGTTAACTCGTGTATAGCTAGCTTAAACCCAAAGAATCATTAAAAGTGTCTTTTTCTTTTTTTTTTTTTTTTTTTGATACTTCACGTCAGGATGATACAGCTCCTTTTTAAGCTTCTCGATTACGATCGATCTCAACTTTAACACGTTGTTGACCGGTAACGAGTTAACTACGTATAGCTAGCTTAATTTCTGACACTCGGGGTAATACAGGATATTGTGAAATCTCTCTTCGTCGTGTTTCACTTTATTATGAAAAAAAAGAGAAAAAAAATTTTGTCGCAATTTTAGTATTTACAAAATTTTCGTATTTACAAAAATATCAATCATGACGGTTCGTGCTTCTGCGTAAAATTGCCGGTCAGCAGTGTGTTAATACGCGATTTGCCAAAGTCGCAGTCGTTCCCACCACCATTTTATTACAGTTGCAACAACGAATGCATCATGTTGCATCGTCTAAAAAAAAAAAAAAAAATTCGACGTATCCTCCTATCCGAAACCTGCGTCTCTCTCTCTTCCTCGAAACGTCGAAGCATGCACCAAGTCCCATAATTACCATAATCACATTCACCCCTCTGCGAGAAAGTTCAATGGTAGATAACTCGCTATAGGATGACGAATGCCGAATACGTGCCAGTACGCGAGAGTTTCAACGAGTATAATCTAAATCGGGGGGCGTAAATGTGCTGCATGCCCGCCCTGCGAGCAAAAACAATTCGACGACGACGACGTCGACGACGACAACGACCGGGTTTTGTTGCGCAATGATGAATTGCGCGGCTAGCAAATTGAACCAATTACCGTGCTGCAGAGACGAGGCAACAATTTCCGCGATAGGAAACAATATCGGGAGAGAATTCCGCACGAATTCGGACCGTTCGAATCTTTGGTCACTCGGTCGGGGCAAAATGTCGGCCGAGCCGCAGACGGCGCGACGCCGTTTATTTTCGTCCCTCGCGAGCGTGCACTTACGAATTTTCGTGAACGCAATTACGACCAGCCAACTTGACCGACACTGTTGACCGATCCGATCGTAAACGTCGAGGGAAATTCGATGCCCGGAAATTCACGAAACTTTCAGCTCGAGTCATCCGGGATCGGTGATTTGTGGCGAAGTTTTGCCCTTGCTTGTCGGTGGTGTTAGCTCCTTTCTCAAGGTTCGTTCTGGCATGTGATTTCTATATGTTAATTGGACAATTCCCACGGAATAGTCGCAACAGTCTTTGTAAATAATTTGTAAATAATTTGGGATTGAAAGGCTTTGAAACAAGTTCGTTTAAATTATTTTGATAAAATATTTCAGACCAGAGTCCGCTAGATATTCTCCGTCGTCTCTCCTCGGTCGTTCGAATTTAGAAACGAAATAGAAGCTCTACTGCTGTGTATTATGGCCGCAAGGTTACTCGATCCTCCGTTTGCCAATTATTTCTCCAGCGAACACGCGTGAAACGCGATTTCTGCTCTATCCGCTCTTTTCGGGTAATACGGACATCGTCCTCTAGACTTGGATTCGTCACAAAATCGTAGATCTCGAGTCTACGTTGATCAATGAAGAGCTGATAAAAGAGAAATTTATTTTACGCGTGACTTGCAAAAAAAAAAAAATAACAGAGAAAGAGAGTGAGAGAGAGAATTTTCCAGGTATGGACCAAAGCTATTTTCGCATTTTCTACTCGGAAACAGTTAACTTCGTGGCTCTTTTCGGGTAATACGAACATCGTCCTCTAGACTTGGATTCGTCACAAAATCGTAGATCTCGAGTCTACGTTGATCAATGAAGAGTTCATAAAAGAAAAATTTATTTTACGTGTAACTTGCAAAGAAAAAGACAGAGAGAATTTTCCAAATATAGGCCAAAGCTATTTTCTACTCGGAGCCAGTTAACTTCGTGGCTCTTTTCGCGTAATACGAACATCGTCCTCTAGACTTGGATTCGTCACAAAATCGTAGATCTCGAGTCTACGTTGATCAATGAAGAGCTGATAAAAGAGAAATTTATTTTACGCGTGACTTGCAAAAAAAAAAAAATAACAGAGAAAGAGAGTGAGAGAGAGAATTTTCCAGGTATGGACCAAAGCTATTTTCGCATTTTCTACTCGGAAACAGTTAACTTCGTGGCTCTTTTCGGGTAATACGAACATCGTCCTCTAGACTTGGATTCGTCACAAAATCGTAGATCTCGAGTCTACGTTGATCAATGAAGAGTTCATAAAAGAAAAATTTATTTTACGTGTAACTTGCAAAGAAAAAGACAGAGAGAATTTTCCAAATATAGGCCAAAGCTATTTTCGCATTTTCTACTCGGAGCCAGTTAACTTCGTGGCTCTTTTCGGGTAATACGAACATCGTCCTCTAGACTTGGATTCGTCACAAAATCGTAGATCTCGAGTCTACGTTGATCAATGAAGAGCTGATAAAAGAGAAATTTATTTTACGCGTGACTTGCAAAAAAAAAAAAAAATAACAGAGAAAGAGAGTGAGAGAGAGAATTTTCCAGGTATGGGCCAAAGCTATTTTCGCATTTTCTACTCGGAAACAGTTAACTCCGTGGCTCTCGCTGCTCTCTGTTTTTCGTTTCTCGCGTCCCGTGCCAGAGCAATAATTATCGTCAAGTCTGCTCAGTAGAAAAAAAGAAAAATCGGCACTATTATTATTAAAAGTAGAAGAAAGAAAGGGAAAAGAATGTGTAAGTGACGAAACGATACGTTCGTGAGATTTCGCACCACCGATACATATATTACGCTGCGGATCGGGAATCATGGCGCACGCTTTACAATTCGAAATAAGGAATTCGTTCGCGAGATCTCGTTCCACGGATACATACATTACGCTGCGGATCGGACACACATGGATTTGCGCGCACTTTGCAATTCAAGATGAGAAAAGAATTGGAAAATATAATGAAAGCGTTTGAAAATCGTAGGAATCGATGGCAGCCTGTCTACTTTTATATATATATATATATACTTATTTCTCTTTGTGGTATCTAACTATCTTCACATCGGTAGTATAATCTTGACGATAAATATGATGAACATAATAATTGATTAAATTATTATTATTCGATATTTCATTTTAACGTGACGATCTAACAGACGAAGGTACAATAAATCGGATAAATTCTTATGAATCTAACAAACACATCGATTCCGCGAATCTGATAGATTCCAGTTTCAAATTCTAGGCTATCAACGCTGGAGAAAGAAATTAATAGATATTTATAGATATTTTCCCGCAACACTTTCGATGTTTTTCAATTTTGTTGCCCTTTCGTCTCAAAGAAATCTTCTTGTCTTATTTATATTTCGAGATGCGAGATTCTTTCCCTTACTCCGCTCGTATCGCGGAATTATATCGTTGTGTATGCATATTTACGCACGATAAATACGATGAATATAATAATTGATTAAATTATTATTATTCGATATTTCATTCATATTATGTTCGTCAATTTTTATTTATATCGTCTATTATATATTATGTTCACCATATTTTATCGTCAATTTTTAAAATAAATTTAATAGTATAAAATTGGCGATAAATATACGATGAACATAATAATTGATTAAATTATTATTATTCGATATTTCATTTATATTATGTTCGTCAATTTTTATTTATCGTCTATTATACATTATGTTCATCATATTTTATCGTCAATTTTTAAAATAAATTTAAAAATAAATTTAATAGTATAAAATTGGCGATAAATACGATGAACATAATAATTGATTCAATTATTATTATTCGATATTTCATTTTAACATGGAATCTAAGAGACGAAGATACAACAAATCGGATAAATTCTTATGAATCTAACAAACGCATCGATTCCGCGAATCTGACAGGTTCTAGTTTCAAATTATAGACTATCAACAGTTGGAAAGAAATTAGTAGATGCTTATAGATATTTTCTCGCAACACTTTCGATGTTTTCCGAACTTTGTTGCCCTTTCATCTCGAAAAAGATCTTCTCTCGTCTTATTTGTATTTCGAGATGCGGAGTATCGCTCGTATCGTGGAATTATATCGTTTTGTGTGTGTGTGTGTGTGTGTGTGTGTGTGTGTGTAAGTAAGCGCGTGACGGCGATATATTAAAAGGCTGAAAAGTCGTTTGAAATGGCGGTGCTTAATCGCGAGCAAATTTACGCGTATTTACGTAGCCAGACGACGACGACGTGGAGGAGGAGGACGTCGGCGCCTCAGCCGAGATGGAAACAAAGATGAGCCGAATGAACGTCGCCGACGGCGTTTAGTGGGCGTGTGCACCACTATCTCGTCGTTTCTCTCTTCTCGCGAATGATACATATTGGCAACGGGAAGACGACGACACCTTTTCGGCCTGGAAAACCTAAAGCTGTCGACGTGAGTTGTCGCTGGCGCCGTGCGATTCTCCGTTTTGTCCTCTTCAACTTTGTTCTTTTTCTTTTTCTCTCACTCACACACACACACACACACACACACACGCGCGCGCGCCGCTGGAAATAATGATACGATCGCATCCGCGGATTTTTTTCTTCATCGCCCTGCTCTCCTCGCGCCGATTCTCATCTCGTTCTCGTTTTCCTCTCTAATAGCGCGATAATAGCTAGCAAACTCGATTTCGCGATTAGACTTCGAGTTCTACTGCGTAGAATTATTTACACAGATTTGGCATCTAGCGCGGCAACATTTCACCAACAATATTGTGCAACAGGATCCCGCTGTTTTTAATTACGCTGTTTTCGTATTACGGCGCGTCGTACGATCGTTCGATCGTTCCTGCGATTCGAAGCAGAAATTGAAACCCCTGGCGGGCTTATTCGATGAGGCTTGCATCTGTCCGCAAGCGTAAGTCTAAACGCGGTGCTCTGGCAAGCCATTAACGCGCGTCGCGTGTCACGTGGACCCACTCGCCATTTCCGGCTCGACAAATCCGGCTTACCGATTTCGAAAGTTTCTAAGCGAAACTCCGCGCAAGTGGAGTATCCTCTAATCTCCCCTCACTTTTTGCGGGGATCGCGATCTCAACTCGTGAATCGCGCTCGATTATAATATAACTGGCGAGAAATTTCTTTTCATTCCTCGCGTGGGACCAGCCATGTGTCGACGAAGCCGAAACGATTTCTCGAAAATCATTGGAACTATGTTACAAATATAATTGCAAAGATCGAGGATGATTTTTCGAGAAAATGCTGGCACGTTTCTCGATCCAACGGCTTGTTGTTCTATAAACTATATTTCCTTTCAATAGTGAGTCAACTCGTTTCGTCGTCGACAACGGGAGGTTGTTTCGTCTCTCCGCGAGATTTACGCGTATCGTCGCGATTCGCGCGAGAAAATTCGAGGCACGAGCCGTTGTCGATCGCGTAAATTTCAATCGGATACGCGACAGAAGAAGCCTGGTCTCTAGACGCGCAAATCGCCTGTGTCAAATCAGCCAGGCGTCGCGAGCGAGATTCTTGTAAAAATCGCTCGTTCTTTTTTTTTCATTCTCTCAAACTGCACGATTACACGTAATAAAAAATGTCTGTCTGTGAAATCGTATTGGAGCGGAAGCCAGTTTCGAACATGACCAGCATACTTTTCACTTTGTCTCATGTTCAGAACATCGCAACAAGCTCCAAAGCTCTCGACTATCATTATATAGAAGTTATATATACATAATTATATATAAATTACAATTATAAATTAATTTTTCTAATTTTTCTAATACAATTATAAATTAATTTTACATATAATTTTATATAATTATATATAAAATCATCATTACTGAAAATGATCAATCGTTAAGCAGCATCGAATAGCTTAATTTCTACGATTTCAGTCGGTGCAAGTAAAGTCAATTGCTGAAAATAATTGATGAAAATGAATGAAACGCAATTACAATCGCTAGTAGTGGAATAGGTGTGTTCTCTCGAATCGAGGAAGCTGCTCGTACATATGTCTGGCCAATAATGCAGCTGTGAATCGAGGAACCAGACGGTGCTGACACATTGACAATAATCCGAGTTTCGGTCCTTAATTGACAGATTGGATAGTTAGGGTTTGAAATGAAATTGGACGATGCTCTGTCGATGGATGTCGCGTGGCTGATTCAACTGTTGATTCAAGTTTATTCTAATCGTGCAGCCTAACGCATTATCGCTTTATCGCTTGGTGACGAAGTAATCCCGCGATTGAAATCGTCTTTCTTCAATTTAACACTAGGTTTATTACCACGAGTTGACAAATATCATATATTTCTATATGATAAAACATTTCTCCGAATGACAGGAGACAGGAAAGATTAGATTTGCAATTATACATGCCTTATGAATGTGAGTAAAGATTAATTGTAGATATTCTCATGAAATACGGCGAGAATTTTCTCAAAAGAAATTAAATTAACGAAAAAAGTTTTCTCAGAGGGGTCGAAATGACCCGTTGGCAAACCGAGCGTTATTTCTGCCCCCGCGAAAGAGATAATCCTTATCTCTCTCTCTCTCTCTTTGCAAAAGAGTTAACTTATTTTATCATATCCTTTAATAAAATCCCGTTGCTTCGAATCAAACGAAATCGGCCTTCGAGAATTCGAGAGAATTCAGTTTCGCGCGACGCCGAATGGCATTCCTTTCATCGTTTCTCCATTCATCGTTCATTTCTCTCGAATATATCGCTGCTCCGATCGTTGTCGGCGACTGTATCTGTTCCTCTCGTTTTGACGTTCGATCAGCCGACGTAACGATTATGCTTAGCATTACGTGGTTCCAATTCAACTCGTCAATCGACTGAACGAGCGAGGAATTTGTTTATCGCACGGACGGTACACATGATACCGTGGTTGCGCACATAAGAAGCCAAAAACGTCATTGACGATCCAATCAATTGCTCTAGTCAACGATGCTAGATCGCCAATAACATCGAATTATCATTTTATTTTTCTCGTTGGCTAGATCGGTGACCACCGCCACCGGTTCGAGTTTATTTTCCAGGAATTCTCTGCAACTTCTGCGACTCTGCGATAAGCGACACTACCACCACTCGTGTGCGTTTGCGTGTGCGTGTGCGATGCGTGTAATTATGAATGATCGCCGATGTTGTGTGTGCCGATGGTGCACAGTTTGTTATTGGCATTCGTTGTGCGGCCGGCGTGTGATCTAATTTCGCGTCAACGATGCAGAATATTCTTAATGCATTGTCTAGGTCAGAAATTATGGTTCGCCGCCGATATTGGCATATTTCTGTTTCTTTCACATTGCAGCGTGAACGACGATCTCGCTAGTCGATAGCTTTTTTCTTCGTCGCGAATCGCTTCGGAACGAAATCGGTTCGAACACACCGATGAAACAACAGACCGATGAAAATCCTTGCGAATCCTCTTCTCAGTCGCCAGTTCTTCGAATTTTATCCCATTCGGTTCAGTTGAAATGGAATAAATGGCCGATCAGCGTCGATGTACGAAGGATCGGTTGCGATCAATCCTTTCGGAAAGCATCAAACAAATGTCGCGGTACATGTAAACGCGCAATAAACCGATGCGCTGCGTATCGATTGATCGTTGGAAATCGGAGCGATAACCGCAGTACAGGTGCGCGCGATGATCCATCGATCTGTTGCTAGTCAGATCGATTTTCACGTATCCCGATGAAAACGACGTAACTGCAAGCTGCGGACGTAACGTTGAAAGGGCAGCGTCAGGTGTTCAGTCAACTTCTTCTCGATTTAATTGTCTCACCTGAGTGTCGATGGCGTGGAAATACGTCGAGAAGAGAAATTACAATGATTAAGTTAACGCCGTTCGCGTGGCAGTCATTGCGGATGAAATATATTTCGTGGATGAAACGGCACTTGCGCCGATGCAGCGTAGAAATGATTCAGAAAACACTGAAAAGCTAACTAGATGGTACGGTGGTAGAGAGAGAAAAATGAAAAATATACAACGTATTACTATTTATTAATAATAAATTTTCCAAAAAAAAGTTCCTTAGTAAACAAACAAAAGATTGTATATATGATATGTATTATTATAATTATTGTATATATGTATTATGTATAACTTTTATATATATATATATATATATATGTATTAATAGTTTATTTCAGTATGATACTTTTTGAAACATTCTGAAATATGTAAAGCTACCAAACAAAGTTTCACTCTTCCTTTTGTATTTTTTTTCCCTTTGTAATTCTCACTATTTAGCATCGTATCTGTGCTGCTAAATAGTGAAAATTACTATTTGCTTAATAGTGAAAATTATTGTGTTTGTTTAATAATCACCCGTTAATATTGGATTGAATGAATCTATTACTATAGTAATAAAGGGTTTACACCTCGTGTTATCCATGAAGATAAAACTTTCTCGATTATTATGCTTGGGAACCCAATTCCAAGTCATTAGCGTTTATTTTCACATTTGTCGAAGTTTCTGATTTGTTTTATCAGAATCTTCGGAAGATGTACGTCTGAAACGTTTTTTTTTTCTATCTTTGAAAAAAAAAAAAAAATCTGTCCATCGATGTCGCTGTGTCGCTACACTTTTCAAAATTATCTTTCCGTTCGACCATGCTCGATTACAAACGAAATTATTTCGTAATCAATGAAAATGGTGAAATTATCTTCTCGTAATTATATGAAATAATTATTACTCGAAATCAATGGCAATGCAGCACAGCGTTATCCCGATTATTAACTTGCGCGCGTTAATTGCGTATTATTGCCACAGAAACACACCGCGAGTCTCACTCGTTAATAGCCATTTTGGCCACAAAAATACACCATGAGCTTGACTCGTTATTCTGCGCGTTAATGGATCAAGTTGATCGTCTCATCTAAATATCGGCAAGAAGATCAAAGAAGAATTATCGCTTCGATAAATTGAGAAAAGAAGCTTCGAATGACACATTATTTTCCAAATAATTTTCTCTTTTTCTTTCTAACGCTGTTGTTCCGGGGGTAATTTCTGGCAACGAATGGAGAAGCGGCAAAATCACGAAACGAAGCGAAGAATCAATGAAAATTGGAATGCGTCTGTTGTTGAAATTCACAGAGATCGAATATGATATCTCTCGCGACACGAGCATTGATCTCACGTTGAACACGTGACCGAACGAACACCAGCCTGGTCAACAGATGTTGCACACGAAATTCGGTTGCTATGCGGATATCACAAAGTGACAAAGCAACAAATGACCTGGTCAGTTGCTATTACATCGAAGCCAAATTGCTGCGTCAAGCTGGCTTCAAGTAAGGACGATGTAATAATCGCGAGCTGTCATCTTTCGTTTCTTCATCTTTACGTCTTACGGTAGTGTTAGCCAGTGTTAGCCTGTGACCCAGTTATCGCAACTCTGAACCACCGGACCAAAGTTTATCTGCTCGGTGGTTCGAGCAAAAACGAAATTTGCAGAGGCAACTTCGGTCTTGGAAAGGATTGGAAAGACAATCGAAAAGTCCTATGTCACGCCTGCGATTTTCTATCGCGCTAGAAGCAATATTTGCCCTTGTACTTTCAAACGGTTTTAAGCGACTGAGCGAGTTCTGGGAAATCTGGCCTAAATTCGAGAGGTCCTAAAGACATCTAAAAATACGTACGCGTCTGGGCATTCTGGACAGTTATAAATCTGTCCTCACTCCATCGCGGTTTTCTCACTCTCCGCGCGAGTCTTTCCTAACCGAGGAATTGAACTCATAGGTGGCAAAACACGTTCCCCTTTGCCATTGCTCTCTTCCACCCCCCCAAGTGGAAGTGGAAAGAAATTTCTTTTGTTTCTAACACGTTTCGCGCCACGATTCATTAACACTGGAACTACTATACCAGTCAAAATGACTGGTTTATGCAATTTTATTTTAAAATTTCTATTTCACGTTACAATTTTTTCCCCCGTTGCAACGATGCAATGACTTTTACAGTGACGACTAAAGGTATAATACGATGAATTTTATTTTATTTTTATTTATTAGACATCAAAATAATTTCGGTTGAAATAACTTCGTTTTAGCTGTCGGTAGTTCTAGTGTTAAGGCTTTGAAATAAACGGAATTAATCCATAATTTTCGGAATGAATCGATTTCGTTAATCTCGTTTAATTCTCTTGAGAATATTCCACTTTTGAAAAAAAACCCGATACGATTTCGAAGTTAACGCTAGAACTATTACACCAGTCAAAATCACTGGTTTATACAATTTTATTTTTTAAAATTTCTATTTCACGCTACAATTTCTTCGCCGCAACGATGCAATGACTTCTACAGTGATAGCTAAAGATATAATAATATAATGAATTTTATTTTATTTTTATTTATTAGAAATCAAAATAATTTCGGTTGAAATAACTTCGTTTTAGCTGTCGGTAGTTCTCGTGTTAAGGCTTTGAAATAAACGGAATTAATCCATAATTTTCGGAATGAATCGAATTCGTTAATCTCGTTTAATTCTCTTGAGAATATTCCACTTTTGAAAAAAAACCCGATACGATTTCGAAGTTAACGCTAGAACTATTACACCAGTCAAAATCACTGGTTTATGCAATTTTATTTTAAAATTTCTATTTCACGTTACAATTTTTTCCCCGTTGCAACGATGCAATGACTTTTACAGTGATGACTAAAGGTATAATACGATGAATTTTATTTTATTTTTATTTATTAGACATTAAAATAATTTTGGTAAAAATAACTTCGTCCTAACTGTCTTAACACTAGTTCTGGTGTTAACGGCCAAGTAGGAAAGTGATGTTTACATGAAAGAATTGCAATTGCAATTACGATGGATTGCAGTTTTCTCTTAGTGTGATAAAGTTCAGTTTATCATAAATTGCAAAGGAGCAATTTCGCTTCGATATTTTTTGATATTTTCATAAAATTAGAAGATGGATTTAGAGACTTAGGTATATTAATCGTTGGAATTTCCCTGTCGTGTGTTAATTATTATTAGTTTTAATAATGCATCACTTTTATACGCTTATCGGGCCTAATAGCAGACTCGGAGGAACGCAGGTCCCCTACACGATTATTTATTTATTGTCATCATCATCATCATCATCATCATCATCATCATCACTATTATTCATTTGATAAAATAATAAAAGATTTCGTTTTATGTAATTTAGTATTAAAGCGATGTTGAAGTCCTAGAAATCCCTCACCAATCCTCCAAACT
Source organism: Tetragonula carbonaria (assembly GCA_032399595.1). Classification (NCBI taxonomy): domain Eukaryota; kingdom Metazoa; phylum Arthropoda; class Insecta; order Hymenoptera; family Apidae; genus Tetragonula; species Tetragonula carbonaria. The sequence continues at coordinate 9,877,757 of JAUCRC010000014.1, forward strand.
GAACTCCTTCCTTGGATTTCTAAGAATCGATCTCGAAAAACACTCGTTTTCCCCGGGAATCTCGCCGGTGTGGATTTAGGGGAATAATTTAGGGCTGAAAGAAGCGCAGAAGGGAAACAGACATTTGTTTTGCCGCGAGAGAATCGAGACATTTCGTGACTCAGCCAGACAGCATTTGATCAGTAGGATGAGTATGTGATACTAATTTCGTCGATCGACCAGACGTGTTCGCGGTTCATTTTAATTTTCTACGCAGTCGGGCGAATCTACGCGCTTCGCGTTATATCGAGAACGCGAAAAATGTCTTTTGGCGCCTACGTCGTGAAATATCGCCGGGTAAAAAAAAAAAAAAAAAAGAAAAAAAAAAGAGAAGAAAGGAAAACGAAAACGGAAATTTTTCCGTGAGTTTTTTCTTGGCTATTGGATCGCCGCTATTGGTCAGCTATTCGTCGTCGAAAGGATACTCTTCTATTTGCACTTCTCCCTTCTCTTTCTCTTCCTCTATTTGCCGGTGGTCTCGAAGAAGATTAGCTTATCTAGCCTCTTTACAGGGTAGGTCCGTTTAAGTGAGGGCCACTTAAACATCTCTTTCAAGTCGCGACGACGCGAAAAAAGTATCCTTCGCCCACCGTGAATGGTACCGAGGGGCCAATAACTGCGGTGAGAATATTTTCTCCCCAAGGTCCATCCTTCTCGGGGCGTTCAACATCCGTTGATATTTTTTCGTTTTTCATTTTCTCGCCTCGTGCAACAACTGTACGTTCCTTTTTTCCCTTTTTCTGCGTCGCGTGAAAATTTTCAGAAAAATACACGCTCGAACGTGGAGCAAAGAGGAGCGCGATCTTGAAGTTTGACGACATTGACGTCCAAAAGTTCGTCGGGATTAGACTACTAACCTTAGACTACTATCGTAGCGAGCTGATCTCGCGTTGATTGCACGCACGAATTTATTTTTCACCGTGCGATCGATTTATTCGGGCCGCCTTCGCGGAAGTCGCCACGATCGTAGAAAACCGTCTCTCTCGCTTCTTTGTTTCGTCTAGCTTTGAGAATCGTCTCGGTTGTCCGCGGCTGATTTATGTATTCCGGCGAATGGTTCAAAGGACGGATATGTGGAAGAAATATAATGATCGAGCGGGCGGCTGGTGTGGAATTAGTAGAGCCGTCTAAGTACAATGACACGTTCACTTCCCGAGGGTCGTGGCCGTTCAAAATAGCAATTGTTCATCTGACGTTCACGTCGTACACCGCCTACCGTCATGGTTAGGGTTAAATAAATTAGCGATATTATTAGCACGATGCTCGCACCTTTATTCTTTCTATTAAAACATTGACACGTCGATAATTTAATGCCGATAATTTTTGCCTTTTTTAACACTAAACGTACCGGCATTTTACATGTACCTAACTTATCATAAGAGGTCATTTGACCCTTTATGAATGAACGTTGATTTTTAAGAAAGAAATTCTTAATTTATTAACGCTAGAAGTACCGACAGTTAAGGCGAAGTTATTTCTACCAAAATTATTTTGATTTTTAATAAATAAAAATAAGATGAAAATAAAATAAAATTCATTATATTATTTCTTTAGTTATCACTGTAGAAGCATCATTCATTGCATCATTGCGGGGAAAAGATTGTAACATGATAATAGAAATTTTAAAATAAAATTGTAAAACCAGTCATTTTCACTAGTGTGGTAGTTCTAGTGTTAAAGGAAGTAATTCGCGACGTAAATTCTTATTTCTAATAAAACAATCAAACATATGCTTTTATTTAAATAAAAGAAATAACCAATTAATTGCACTTTTTACATATGACTGGTTTATCCTTACATACATTTGTCCGCGGACAAATTTTTTTGCAAATTACGCAAGTTTCAGTGGTTTTATTACCCGTGCACAAATTGCTTGTTTGACATTTTCTTCGTGATTGGGAAATATTGCTTACTGTTTGATGTTTGATGTTTATTGTTGTAGGTTTCCCTTTCGTTCTTCAAGAAATTCGTGATACTCTGTGACTAGTTCGTCTGCTAATTGTAACAGGAAACGCTGTCTTGATATCTTTATTCCAGTTTTTTCCCCGATAGAGTATCCATGCATTGATTCCAGCTAAATCCAGGATATCGAAGAATACGTGCACAGGCCGTCTATTGCATTTGAATTTGACCATTTGGTGCAACCAAATTTACGACGCCAATAATAGTAATAAAATTCTTATTATAATAACTAATAGTTTCAGGTGTTCGCTTTCCATTGTTCTTGGTTTTGACGCATTTATGTCTCGAACTTAGTACCGTAACTTTTCCCCCCGTTTTGGTTTTGATTTATAAATTCAGTCAGAAAAATAAATTTCGTAATGAGTAAAATGGACCCTCGCGGTACGTAAGGTACGCAAAGAATTTTCCTCGGTAAAAAATAAGCTAAGAGAAAAACCGAAAGCGAGAAATTGAATAAGTCAGATAATATAAGAATTTGCAGAAAGTCAGATAAGAAATAATGTAGAAAGAAATAACAATGAATGTACGATTTTTTAAGCAAATTTTGTAAAGGGGTCATTTGACCCCGCTTGGCACGTTTAGTGTTAATGGGATTTGTCTATGTAGTTTATTTCTCTTCCTGACAGTTCTTTCTTTTCCTTTTTATGCAAACAGGAATTTTCCATCGGTACAGAATTGAAAAATTTCATTTCAGCGGGGAAAAAAAAGGTCAGGCGATATAGACCGATGTCACTTAATATCAGAGAGCCTACGTGATGCGACTATCGACCGTGATCGCGATATTTTTTTGTTTTTTCGCAAGTGATCGCGTTTATCAGTTGTTTCGTTGGCACGACACGTGGCACGTCGGTGAATTGTATTTCACGTGAAAAAAGTATACCATTCATTTACTCGTCTATCTACATTTTATATATCGAATTATTTATTTATTCACTTATCTACGGGCAACTGTCACGACAGATTGCCACGAACGTATAAAATTATTTACGAACGTGGCGAATAAATTTTATTGCTGTATGAACAGTTATCGTTCGCGTGTTTATTCATGATGTTGAGCAGTTAAATTCTGAAAGACTTCTAGGACTCGTTCGACTCTGTTGCTAAAAAGTTCGCTCAAAAGATAGAGGGGCCTTTGAATTGGTCACGTATAAATATTAAGTGTCCTAGTAAAACGAGAATGATTATTAAAGTTAACATGTCCATTTATGATTTTAAAGAGGAAGCAGATGATCGGCTCTGAGCTGTGTGAGAACTTGCGAATCTGACAACGAGTCACGATGTATGCGTGGCGAGCATTCAGAACTAGACCATTCGAAAAGCTTCTGAAATTTCACATTTGTGCGAATAAATGGAATAGCGAAATAATTTTTTATACATCTTCTGCATCTGTCTATCTGTATAGATTGAAAAAGTTGTGCAAAATGATGAGTTCCCTTCCGCAGAGCGACAGTGTACAGCGTACAGCGTAACAATAACTCAGGAAAACTATTCACAAGCAATTCACGCTACAGAAGGGAAATTGCCATCTTGAGTATCTCGAACGGAGATTGTAACATTTCCAAATTTTTCCTCTCGATATAGAAATACATTTGTCAATTCATTTATATTTTCGCGTGATACTTCATTCTATCATCAAACAATCCTACGCAGTTCTATTATTATTTGTGCAAAAAATAAAAAAAATAATAAAAATCCACTGTATTTACACGCACTGTATGCGCACGTATACGTCGAAAGTTTTCCAAGTGGTTCTCAAACTACCAGCCGTCATTGATCTTGATTATCTGTCTATCCTTTTCCTTTTTTTAATTTTTTTTTTAACAGAAAAAAAAAAGTTCAATAGAGAAGAATAAAAAATTATTTCTGCATCCGGAATATATAAATGTGGAACGCTGTTTTTTTTTTTTTTTTTTTTTTTTTTTGATACAAATTAAAAGTGAACGAAAGCACGCGTGGCCTATATAACCTTTCCTTTTTCGGGACACTCTGCAATTCCTAATACGTGTGTCGAAATCGTTAACGATTACGTAAACATGAAAATCACGAATACGAGAAATCGGAAATAAGCAATGAACGACGAAGAAATGTAAATATACCTCTTTCGAAAATATATAAATATTTCAAAAGTTTGTTTTTGATGAAAGAACAAGCTAAGAAAGGGGATCGAATAAAAAAGAAGATTTAAATGTGAAAAGTGATAAGTGAACTGAAAGATTTATTGAAACGGGTACGCATACATATAAAATTTCAAGCGATAAAAATGATCAAGATATTGTTTCACAGTGAAATAAAGATATTTCAGAGTGAGTGAGTGCACTGTTTCTCTCTTCTGATTCATTGTACACGCATGAGTACGTAGTTCCTGAGTAATTGAATGTAGACAAAGGAATGCAATACCTAAAAACTGATTGAAAAGGGGCCTAAATCTCCTGAAAATGAAGCATAAAAATGATCTTAAACTTATTGTTTTACAGTATGATATTTCAGAAGGCTATACTCCCAAAAGCGATTTTGTGGTGCGCAGTCTCTTTTACAGTATAAATTCAATGCCTAGAAAAAAAAGCAGCACAAAAACTGATTTATAAACACTTGGTATATAAATAATTGAGAAAGACAAGCAAAACATTGTTTCAGAGTATATGAATGATCTAAGCCATTATCTCCAGTTTGAATGAAGACAGAGTTAAGCACTCCGTAGTAAATTAACCTTGACGGTGAACACTTTTTTTCCACCAAAGGAATATCCCGCAGTAAAAATAATTACACGAGCGAACGCATTTTTCTCAAGCGCAGATATAATACTTTTCTGGAACAAGCAGCAACAGCACTTTAAACCAAAGGCGATTGAAACCAACCGATTATTGGAAGCGAAACGCATGAATGAAAGATCAGGTGGATCAAAAGGGCAAGATTTTCATTTCTACAAGAAAGTATTGAGAAAATAGGAGAATTGAAAACGGAATAAGCGAAATATTATCAATTTGTTGTTTATTTATTTATTAATATTTATTATTATTTATTCCTTATCTGTAAATTTGCTTGTTCTTTGTTAAATATGACGAAGATATTGATTTTCTCTGTTTCTGTGAAATGTGAATGACAGAGAAAGAAACGTAGTTTGTAGAATGAAAGTAAAAAAAAAAAAAAAAAAAAAAAGAAGAGAAAAAGAAAAATGAACGAACTTTAAATAAATTTACGAAGAAAGAGAAGAAAAAAAGAATCAATTCTCCTTGAGTGTAACCTTCGTGGCTTGTTAAAAACGCATTACACACCGTTTTACGTTTGTTTGCCTCGTTTTATCTCCGCGATGCTGTTACGTGTATATAGTTTTAAAGATTAAACGCCATCGTACGACTTAATAATAAATAAGTTGATAGCTATAACAGCTATTGTTAGCGATAATAATAAAATACACGAGAGAACGAAATTGCAGATGGTGGAGGATCAATGGCACTCGTTTATTTTAGTGCGCACAGTCAGTGATTTGTTTTATCCCACCAATGGGCTCACGTTTCTTTTATCATTGACAATCCCCAGGCCAATCCGAATGTTTTCGTGTTTCGAAGACTAACCAAAAGACTGTGAATGAGACTACGATGGCTGATCTCGTACGATATCGAACTCTTTTTTTAATTCGTGATCAAATCGTTCGACCGGCTGTCGAATTTTTCAAGGAAAACGAAAGTTACAGCAAAGATTTAACCAATTTAATCGTACGTAATTCTATCGGCAATCCGTGACAAAAATAAGGAACCTTCATTTCGACAGAAATGGGGAGTTTTTACAATTTGAACGATCGAATTTCGATAGATGGGCAAATTGAAAGAAATCACGTTTCGATAGAGTTTCTTTGAACAATCTGCAATCTGCTGTCTGTGCACGCAAATAAATATACCAGCAACGAGAAGCGAAACGTAGTTGAGACGTAGGATTGAAAAGTTCGGAGAAAAAAATTAGCTCGTATATTCGATAGACGAATTTGTACGAACGTGTAGCAATGACAACTAAATAGCGATAGGTTGTTCACCCGTTTCGATTAATTTACGCAACTTGGCGAGAAGAACAACGCGTAAATTGCACGCGCAATTGCTCGCGCGTGATTCTTTCGTTTAGGTGGGGAATTTATCAAATACAGTACGCAAGTTGCGCCGTAGTTTCGATCATTTTCATAAAAAAATAATTTATCGCGCAAGTTCTTCTTCGAAGTTCGTTGGCCGAAAATTTCTCCATTCGCTCGCAACTTTATGAAGCAGTTATGAAGAGGTAGTTAAACGATCACGCCAAAAAGTCACGTGTCATGGAAGACGAGGGTGAGGATTATCAAAAGAACGCGTGCATAATCACCTGCTTTTTTTGAAATGTGCGATGTGAAATTTACGTACAGTACAATGCATAAATCAAGCTGTTTGACAGTTTTATTTGCAACGGAGAGAACGATATTGTTTGTTCGACTTGTCTTTAGTCGTTACATGAGATTTGTTGGAAAATTTGTTTCGCAATTAGGCGGTAATCGGTGATAATTTTTATAAAATAAGTAACAATACAACAAATAGAAGGTAATTCCGTTAATTTAAAATTTAAAAGAATAACGAGTTTCAGTTTTCTTGTAGAAAAGATACGTCTTTTAATCTTTGGAAGACGGATTTTCCGTAATGGAAACAATTCGGTTTGTTTGTTTTGTTACTTTCTTCGATTTGAACGTACGAAACACGTGTAAAAAAAAAAAAAAAAAGAACTAAGTACAAAATACGAATACTAGAATAAGATTAGAATTTCCCGTACAAAAATTCGAGGAAATGGGAAACGATTCAAGTAACAAAGTTTAGTATAACACGCAAACGCAAAATTTCTTTGTTTCGCTTAAAAAAGATGAAATTATTATTAGATTAAAAAAATAGATCGCAGACGAATTTTGTCGCTGCTGATCGCTTGTGCAACAATGAGTATCTAACATTTTGTTAGAATTACGCTTAGTCATGCTGTTTAATTAAACAGGATTCTCACATCGAATATCGAGCGTCAGATACGAAATACAAACTATCGTAATATATCAAATTAATCGTCCATCGTTTTTTTACAAAAAAATCTTGTCGAAATTTTACAGAAACGTGTTGATGATCACGGCTTTGCACCATCAAGTCGTAACTATTAATAAAGCCTCTCTACGAAAAATATTCATTAACAATGATCGGTATTATTCCTTTTTTTTATATTTTTATTTAGATTATTCTTTTTTTTTTTCTAGTACGTACAAGTAGACTAAAAATCATGCATTAGCCTATAAATTTCTCATAAATACTGTTCAACGTGGTTGATTATGTAGTAATTAAAATATGCGCGAAAGTATAAATTATTCGTTGTACAAGTTATGAAAAAAATGCACGAGGAGAAAATTTAAGGAAAATAAACTTGAATTGAGTATAAAAAAAAAGATCGTAAATACAAACATCTTTTATATTTTTTAAGAATTAATTCTGGAAGATTCTAGATAATACAAGTCCAAATATTTGTTGGAGAATTAACGTCAGATAATAGTCAGATCTACAAGTTTGTATGTACAAACGATTAATTTTTGGCAACAAATTCGAATATATATATATATATATATATACACATTCGAATAATAATTCTAAATAGTTCCGTGTAATATATATATGGAACTATATACAGAACTGTTTAGAATTATTAGAATTTAGAATTATGTTGTACGGAACTATATACGGAATTGTTAGAATTATTAGTACTCTATTTTGGTAACCCAATAAATGTAGTTTACAACTATTGATAAATGTAACTATTACATAAACTACTTCTATGTATCTAAAGTGTCGCAATTAAATCGATACTGTAATTACATAGTATCGAAATCACTACTTTTAATTTAAAAAAAAAAAAAAAAAAAAAGAAGAAGGAAAGAAAAAGTCGGTATTAGTTACATGTACACTACTTAATATAAAGTTTATAAAAACAGATATATGTATAAAATTGTTGTCCATAGACACCTCGCGAGACTATATCATATCGAAAACGGTCGTGTTGGCAATTAGTAAAATTTTTTATACCGTAGAGTTTAAAACTACTTTGTCAAGTTTTCTCGTATCACACAAATGATATACAAATATCCTACTTAATAATATAGTTTACACCTTGTTATTTGCAAAGGTTTCTTTTCAAATCTGAGGTTGCATTTATGCTATGCCATGTATATCTTTTATGAATTTCTTCTGTTGAATTTGTAAGATCCTCTTTAAAATATAGATTTAGCAGAGAACTAAGAGGGAATACAAAAAAATCGGCATATTAATATTTTATTATTGGACAGCGTAAATTTCCAGAGTAAGCAAAATATAATATCTTCTTCTTTTTTTTCCCTCTCTCTCTCTCTCTCTCCCTCTCTTTCGTAAAATATATAAAAGTTCTTTAGATTCATGTCCTTGCTTTCTTTAACAAGAATACAAAATGATAACAAGTTCCAATGAACTTTTGTCGCACAGAGATCAAAGCGTAAAGAGATACAACTTCCACGATATTTCTTTCAATATCGTTCATATCGTAAAGCTTTCGACCACGTATCTCGTTACTCGTTAATCAACTTTATTACCCTGCAGGAAACTGAAAGACATTTTCGACGTATCATGCTCCTTCTTCTGTTGCAGCCGGTTTCTTAAGCTTTGCAAATAAACTTTGCAGGCTCTTAAACCTCATTCAGGCGATTGCGGCGGATTGTTATTTTCGTTTCTCCGTTGCAATCGTTCTGGATGGGAGCAAGCCAACTGGCTAAAATCGCGAACGACATCGTTGAAAGTTTCATCGCCGCTAATCCCGATCTCTGAATCCTTCATTTCTTCGTTTAAAAGGCCAAGTCTTAATCTGAGACATATGAAAACACGAAATAAACGATGAGATTCTCTTGGCAATATACAAGTTTGCTATGTACTTACAACGTTACAATGTCGGCATTAGCTTCCTTCACAGCTATGGACAAAGGTTTCACACCACTTTCATCCTCGATATGCTGATCAGCTCGATGTTTCAGTAACAAACATACTTGGGCGGTATGACCTAGGTATTTCCATATAAATAATTACCAAATTTACGGTCAATTTCTTCGAACGAATTTCTACGATCAAATATATAATTTACGGCAAAATGGAAAAACATGTATATACCTAATTCTGTAGCCAAGTATAATGGGGTTTTCCCATCAGCGTCTTGGCAGTTGATTCGTGCACCATTTAGAATCAGATATTCACAAGACATCACGGAACCCTGTGATGTGAATTCAACAGAATAACTAAATTACCAGAAGAATGACAGTTTCGATGACAGTTTTTGCAATACTTACACTTATAATTGCCTGATGCAAGGCGTTTCTTCCTCTGTCGTTGACATTCGTCCATAATTTATCAGCACCAGCTGCCAAAGCTGCACACATCACAGGAAGATTGTGTGCGGCGGCAGCTTTGTAAAGCAGCATCTCCGGATGTAAATTCTCGATATCCTCCTCGTCCGTGAATTCTTCGTCCTCGCCAGCAGTCGAATCTTGATCGGAACTTAACTCTAAGCTATTATCGATCGTCGGCTTTGGTAAATCGCATCCGAACATCAATACGTCGGATTCTACTTTACAATGTTTCTCCGTCGTTTCAGCGTCTTTATTCTCGAACGTATCTTTCACATCAGAATAAACCTCTGTGCTCGAGGACACTTCGCTTCTTATCGACAGGCTGTTCTCGGAATTGCTCGTTGCGATCGTACTGTCCTTAATATCAGGCATAAGACGTTCGTTATGTTCGTTCTCGGCGTTCGCCCGCGTATCGTTGTCGATTTCAGTTTTCGAGTTGCTTTCGTTCGTGTCGTTACGCGGCCGTGCTAGAATTTTCCCATACAACGTGGAGTCGTTCTTCAAATCCATATTCGTGCTATCGTCGGAGCTCAATGAATTTCTCTCAATTATTTTCGCTTTATCCGCTGAACTTAAACTTTCGATCGATGTGTGCTTGCTGTCGTCGGAACATGTCGTCAAACGATTGCCCTCCCTCACAGATGACAACGTCGTTATTTTGTTACGGCTGGTGTTGTCGATTTTATCGCAACTTCGTGGCCGACGACGCAGCTTGCGGACGCTCCATTTGCGAAAATGCATTTTATCGCGACTTGCGTGTTGCCCGGATGAAATCATGTTGCTCAAAGGCTTCACGAATTTGCGCTCTACGTATTTCGCTCTTATCCAAGCTTCACGTATATTTCTGTTAATTTAAGAAGAGAAATTCAGTCATACACTTTCGGAAAATCCCTTTTTGGAAAGTACAATGAAAGTACATTCTTTAATCCCTTCCCGTGCCATTTAGCTCGACGAAACTCGGGCCCAAGCGGTAGGCGTCAAAGCGTGGCAAACTAACCAGATTGATGCTCGAGAACAGTCACAATGCGAGCCGAAATGTAAATACCTGTGACATTTGGTTTACGTTTGGCCCGACTATCTGTTAGGCTCGTAAAATCTTCATCACGAGCCAGAGCACGTTAAAGCACGGGAAGGCGTTAATATTATATTAATGTTACGTACCCATTGCATTTTGGCGTAGCCCTGATAATATCAGGAGAGATTGGTAGAGCTTCGTAAACATTGTTGACTACAGTGTTTCCAAGCTCTGCCATTACTTTTAGTATCTCTGGTTCCCAGTCGTCCAACGTCAACGAACGAACTTTGCTGTAATGGACGCCTAAACTTCTGTGCACTCCAGAGCATTCTGAAAAGAACGAGAATTTTTGAAAGAGAATCTGACTTTTGACGATTTTGTGAAAAAATGGTTTACCTATGCAAAGTGTAATCCCAAGATTGATACTGGCCCACCGTGGATTAGCACCACCACAATCGCAGCAAGTGTCATTTCCAGCGATCTTTAAGATTTGTTCCCAGACTCTGTAGAAAATAAGATAAATGGATTTATTTTGTTTTTCAATTTAATCTGAATTAAATCAACGGTTCATGGCATTCCAATTTCCGATAAATACCTGGACTTGGGTTTTGTCTGTTGTCTGTTCAATCCTCTAACATTCTGTGATTGTGATTCCCGTACGTTAACTATAGTACCAGCACCCATACCTCTTTGAATAGCAGCACCAATTGCTTGTTGCATGGCAGTCACCCATGCTAAATAAGCTTCTTCGCTATCGGCTTGTAATATGTGACTCCTATAAGTTAAATGGCAAACGCTTGAATAAAAAGGCCTATCGTACTATAAAACCTATCCAATAAAAAAGTTTTGCTCACTTGGTAGGACTTAATACTTCAAAACAATTTCTTCTATCACAGTCAACCACTGGTTTCACAGTGCAGAGACGAAGATCTTCTTCCATAATAGTGTAATCATTATCACCGGTCCTCTTTTTGTATACCAGTTGGTGATCTCTTAAACAAAACCATCGTCTGTTCCACGTTTTAAATGCATTGCTAGTACGTTTGAAAAGGTAGCCTTCCATCTTTGGATTGCCGGGTATCGGAGAAGGTATTAGGTCTCTGTTTGTAACGTAAATATGCCGATTTTCCATTTCTTTCTCGAGTTTCACGGAATCGGCTCTCATTTTGATTAAGTTCTCGCCGAGATCTTTCAAAAATGGGTCTAAATCTTGCGCTAAATCGGTGCCTTGGTGGTAGTAAGTAATGCACGCGTTCATGTAATTAAGTAGGGTACCTAGTATTTCGTGTCGTTTGCGTGCTTGTATCATCGTCAAGGAATGAATATAATCCAAAGCGGTATGCCGGAAACAGGATCTGGTAGCCGACAAAATATTCGAGGTCTCTTCATACTCCGTAGGCCTAGACTTTGGAACTTGAGAATTTCGGTTCAACGCTATATCTAAGTCCGCAGAGATTTTTTCAAAGTAATGACGAGATTCTTTCACCCTCTTGATATCACTGTTGAATAATATTGTTGTTTACACACACACACACACACATATATATATATATATATATATATATATATACTTTTTTTCATATTTCATTTGAATTACCTTTTTATGAATGAGTTAAGATCTTTAATTACAGTTCTAGATGCTTGATCTAATAAAATAGTATGAAACTTATTCATTTCTTGTAAAGCGTGGATTAGTTTGTTCAGTAAGGCCATTATCTCTGAATCATCAGCAAAGTACAGAGATAACTCCCAGAGACTATTGGAAAATTGGCTGAAAATAAAAAAAAAAGATTGTACATATATGTACGGTGATTTTTTCAATATTAATCTAAATAAGTAATTAAAAAAAAAATTATAAATAATATAGACATTTTATAAATTGCACACTAGCAGCGGGGATAATTTGTTGGATTAAAAATCATATAAAATGATACAAAAATGAATTGGGTTTTTTAAATATCTTTCATTTGCACACGAGTGTGTGAAATTAGTGAAAAATGAGTAATGCCCGAATAGCAAGTGCATCATTCACATATCAGACTAGCTACCATATGTATGAGTCACTCTTAACAGAGCTGTAATTCATATGTTCCTCTCTATTGCTATATCTTGGTATATCTTCCTCTTTCATTTTATCATTAAACATACGTACATATTTGATTCAAAACAATCAGTAACTTCTTAATTATACGTTTCATTGGATCAATCAAATATTGATGGCTTTTTGTCAACTATTCCTACGTATATTGTATATGCTTTCACATTTTTATGGAAACTCTCCCTAATCCTCTAATTAATTACATGCAACAAGTTACATGATTCGTGACATACCTCTGCTGTCCTACAAAAAGTTTCCCAGTATCGATCATTTGGCTACAGTTTTTCAACACCTGCAAAGAATTCTATTTTCAGCTAGTTTGAAACCATAGACGACTATCGTAATCATTCTTTTGAGATTAACTTATGTAACACAGAATGTCTGTTACAAAGAATGTAAGCAGCGCTGTAAGAAAAAAACTGCAACTAGCTTGACAGTTATTGCATTTAAATGCACTGTCGATTCGTTTTGGAGTGAAAAAAAAAAAAAAAAAATTCAACCCCTTTGCGTTGCTACAACGTATAATACAACACGTTTCGGAAAACTTTCTTTACGCTTTTCTTTCTCCTTGTTACCGTATTTCTTTTTCCTTATAAATTATTTACCTTGTCCAATTTTTGTTCGAGTATATCAACGTTTGCCTCTACTTCCTCGATGCAAGATCTGCAAAGTACAAGAGGAAAATGAAGGAATTTCTGGGAAATACTACATATTTTTTTATCAATCAAACGCATTTGTCGATGGAACGCGTTGAATGATAACAATCGGAGCGGCGCGCGCACACGATGAAACAGAGCAGAGCACGCCGAGCGAACGCAAACTGCGCGAACTAGGCGAACATTCTATACATGCAAAAGCGATTCTCACCGAAACTTTGGCGTGTCTCGCAAACATTCCTCGAACTCGATTAAAGGCTTCATTTTGTACTATCCGTTGCCCGGGAATTTTCAAGCGCAGTATCGTCCGACGAACTGCAATCTTGAAATCCTTCCGTTCACTATTCCCCATGAAACAGCACGATCATTTGGAAACACTATTTAACGTAGACCCGTTTCGCATTCGCAGAGAGGACAACAGTGTTCCCCTCTCTCCTGTCAAACGGAGTACAGCTTGAAGTTATTCGAGTCACACGGGCCAGTGTTTGCCAGTGCTGGCAACATCGAGGAGCGACAGAACGTCACGAGTAGCGAAATATATCTCGTTGAGTTTTTCCTTCTAGCGGTCGTTCCGCACGATATTTTATATTTTCCCGCGTTTATATTTTCGTTCGTTTGTCTCTGCCCTTTTTTTTTATCTTTGCGAGACGATAGCTCGTCGAGGTTGCCAAATTCGAGGCTCGTCTGGCGAATGTTCCATTTCCTTTTTCGCGTCGCGTTGCAAGATTGTATTTATGTGTTATACACTCGCTCACTTCGGAACGCACATTCAGTAGAAAAAGCCGTTCGGTATTTGTAAACATCACATTGTAAGTAAGTACGTTACATAACGAAAGCATGTTTTCTTTCGATTTGCTTGATCCAGAAACGAAATTCGAGTCCCGGTAATGTTACAACGCAAAGTGTACGAGAGTCGAGCCGTTTCTAACCTATTAGATCGTCTGGCTCGACTTCTAAGTCCGAACGATTTGTATCTTTGCGAATAAATGTTCTGCAAGTGTTTGCTTATAGTAATTCCCCTCGCAGATTTGTTCGGATTAACACTTCGCCCTCAGTTATCAACGTATTGTTCTATCGACTATTTTGTTTGCTCAACAGGTCCGTTATGACGGCTGGAACTAGTACAGAAAAGTCGGCTAGCAATCCTTTGGAGCAGTTTGTGCTACTGGCAAAAACTGCGAAAGGAGCAGCTGCCATAGAGCTCATTAAGCAAGTGGTAGAGACACCAGGCGTACACGTATTTGGAGAGCTACTGGACATGCCCAATATCAAAGAGTTAGAGAACGGACCTTACGTTCAGTATTGGAATACTCTGAATTTATTTGCGTACGGCACGTATAAAGAATATTTAGAGAACAAAGACAAGGTTCTAGAATTGACCCCGACGCAAAAGAAAAAGCTCCAACATCTAACGATTGTAACGCTGGCAACAAAGTCCAGATGCATACCGTATTCCGTGTTGTTGGAAGAGTTAGATATAAAGAACGTCAGAGATTTAGAGGACTTAATAATAGAAGCTATTTACGCAGATATAATACATGGCAAATTGGATCAAAAGAATTCACAGTTAGAGGTAGACTATGCTGGTCTGGGCCGCGATGTTAGACCTGACGACACGGGTGTTGTAGCTGAGACGTTAGCTGCTTGGGGTCAGGCTTGCGATACGGTGTTGGCTTGTATCGAGGAACAAGTGACAAGAGCCAATGTAGAGAAACAAAAGGCAACTTATCACAAAGAAAGGATACAAAGAGATGTAAGTAGCGTGAACTAACTCTAGTAAACCACCAATATTTTGTACTAATAGACTTTTTGTTTTCTCGTTGTTAGATTGCAAACATAAAGAAATCGCTGGCTGCACAAGCTGGAGGTGGTGGTGTGCAGGAAGCTGATATGGCAGGAGGTAGTTCTGGGGGAAGCGAGTCAAGCAGGGAAGCATTGTCAGGTCCATCCGATGCTAAGAAAAAACAACAGAAGGTCAAAGGTATTAAAGGCAGTGGTAAGTTCTGGAAGACAATTCAGTAATCTTTTAATCATGTGAAATTTATTACATCAAAGACTTGATATTACAATCAAGGATTGTAGTACGTTACGTGTAATCTGCATTGAAATCCTTGCAATCCTATGTAAACTGCGATAAACAATGATGGCCATTGCAATTGAGGAATCTAACTATGATTAGAGGAAAAAGTTCATTGCCATATCATGGCGTATCACATATATTCTAGAGGGATTGAATTTTCATTAATTTAAAAAAAAAGATCTTGTGTGTGTGTGTGTATATATATATTATATATACATATATATATATATATATATATATATATATATAAACAAACGAAACATGGCACTATAAATTACTGTTATGTTTGTTTAGTGATAATGTTTGTTTATATGGAGATTTTGTTACATGAAAGTTGCAAATTTTTTTCTAAATTTGTCGTTTATATTATGCGTTAGAAGGAAACGAAAGAAAGTGAAAGAGGGTAAAACGAATTTATTAATATGCACTCTATTTAAGGTAATAACTCGAGTTAACAGATGCATGGATAAGGTAATTGTATGAAACGATATCTTATATGAGACGAAAATTTCTTTGGCTTTAGATTTCGAGTTGGTACTGTTATTAAGTCTCATATTTTTATCACTGATATTTTTAGTGACTCTGTGTTAGAAAAGTAATCGAGTATAAGAATTGTCGATGGTAAAATTGTAGATTTCAAATTTGCACTGCATACAGTATGCAATCCTCTGCGCATAGATTAGCTGTGGTTAAGAAACGAAAAACAAAGGGAACGGGTTAAATCGTAAATAGTTGCGATAGTGAATCATAAATTTAATGCCGAATTAGTAATTTCCTCTCAGCGATTTAAAACAGACGAATGTAAATCGCGAGTGAAGCAAAATGGTAAAATGCAATTGTGATTGTCCTCACATCGATACTTTGAAAAAGGGGAAAAAAAAAGGAAAAAAAAAAAGAACGAGAAAAAAACGGAGAAAATGACGAATGATTTTTTTACAAAAGAGAAACTAAAAGAAGTACTTTCATAACCGGAATAAGCTCCCGAATTTTTGTAAATCGTGTAGCGTTTACGAGTGTTCTTTTTCTTTTTTTTTTTTTTTTTTAGCAAGACCAAAGATTTTATACTTTGTGTTGCAAGGTGTGAATGATAACGAAGCAGGGTTCGATAAGTTTTATATAGGCAAGATTTGATAGCTGTTGCAATGAATTCTAGCATATTTGTTATTGTATCTCCGTGCCTACACAGAAAACATCATCGAAGTGACGCCAGAATTTAGCGGTGACGAATTGCTTGAAATTGCAGTGTCTCCATGCAGTATTAATCTTTTTTTTCTAATCGTTTTTGCGTTAACATTCGTATTGTCTTTTTATTTCCTCTCTATAAAGACGATATCAACAAAAAAGTACTCGTCACGAGAGACAGACGGTAATAATAACCGGATAGTGATAAAGCGTAACTAGTCGGATTGATTGACCATTGTTATTAAAGGAGAAAAGCAGAAAAGAAAAAAGAAAAGAGAGAGAGAGAGAGAGAGAGAGAGAGAAAGGGAAAGGTTGTGCGTTTAGGAGGAGGATGTGCTTGGTATACGAACGACACGTTGTTCAGTGAGCAAGATGATGTCAGTCGAATTGCAAAGCGTTGTAATTGCAAATGGAATAAAAAGATAATTTATTTTAGCGAGGCTTTTCTATTTCTCTGCACCCTTTAACGCCTTTCCTTCATATCTGGTATGGTATGAGTGATCGTGAGACTTGTACATTAGGTTCGTAATTGTATCCCTTTCGTCGAATGTATTTAATCAGCAGCAGTAGGATGCGATAAGTAGGAGTTTCGAATTCGATTCGTTGGAGTTGTTCGTCGTTTTTTCTTTTTTTTTTTTTTTCTTTTTTCTTTTTTTCGTTTTATTCTCAAGACGAGACTTCTTGCGAAAGTGTTGGCGGCAGTGTTGTCTAGCTTTTTGGAAACACAGAAACGCGTGGTTATAAGTTCGACACTCTGTTCGATTGGCGTGTATGTGCGCGCGTGTGTGTGTGCGTGTGTGTGTTCTAACAGTAGAGATGTGTGCTTTTCTCACAATCTAACTAATGTGTATAATAGGTACAAGTCGCAAATGATACGCCTAATCGGGATTTTCAGGATCTACTAATCCGGTAAGGCACCACGAACCGAGCGATGAGCCAAATTGAGAAGTTGATCTTAGGTGAAACGTCGTGGCATATCACCAACTCGATCTCGGATTCTCTGATCGGTCTGTCTGTCTGTCTGTGTCTACATCGCTATACGAACAGCGCATCGTTTCCTCTGTAACCTTTTTGTACTTCTTGAGAAATAAAACAGATCCTAAAAAGTAACACGTCCTTATTGTCAAGCCTCGTTCAGATTGGTCGAGTTAGTTGAATCTAACTCGTTGTCGAGTTCCAAGAGATCTGCTCCCCAGAGATAAAGACGCATATTTTATTGTTCTTCTCTGTCTTTTTTCTTTTATTATCGTTATTATTACTTTATAGAGTAATATACAAAGCTTCTTGAACAGAACGTTTAACAGTCTGTCTGGATAATAAATAGGTTGCGCGCTAGTGCAAAGTTATTTTCGAACAAAACGCTGCTTGAATTTTGATAACTTGACTAATTTGAACAAGGCCTGGTGAAGCGGGGCCTGGTGTTCGGTGGGAATTTTGAACACTGCGCGGAACGATGCTTGCCAGATCTCCGTTCGTGAGATTCGAGGATAAAAAAGGATGAAAGAGGATAATATAGCGAAAGGATAAAGTAATTTTTCCCAATTTGTGGTTTCTTTTATTTCGACAATGTTCTTTTCTTTCTTTCTCTCTCGGTATGTTTCGTTTGTTTGAAAAAAAAAACCGAAATACATCCAGCGTGTAACGCATAATCACGTAAAACGACTGTGTCTTTCTCTACTGTAGTTGTGTTCCGTACGTATTTAAAATATCCTTAGAACCGTGAATAGTATATCTATAGTGTGAATAGTTCACGTGAAGTTGCCTTGAGTTGAGTCGAGTTGAAACCAAGGAGTCGTTTCTTTTTTTTCTCTCTTAACTTAACTCGTTTATTACGTTGCATCGTGGAATTTCGTCGTTCGCTTGGCGATTTTTCATCTCGCGTTCGAAGTCGCTTAACGCTTACAGAACTATAGTTACGGCTAAATTGGTTCCGTACGAACTAGTGGTTTTTTTTCGTTTCCACGTCTGGATACTTAGGTATCGATCTATATGTACAATGCACGTGTTTCCAATGTATTTACACGCTCTCGAATTAAATGCGATCGTTCGTTCGTTCGTTCGTTCGAGAGAGACAGAGAGAGAAATAACTCGAATACATTTCACGTTCTCGCAAAGCTGTGTCGTACCGCCTATCGATTACGTTTTTTCCTTCGATCAGAATTTCGAATGAAATTATATTAGTTCAACTTCGTTCAGCTCGGTCAGTGTCTCTCTTAACTTATCAAATATCGTTGTAGCAGAGTGTTGTTTTGCTTTTTTTGAAGAAGAAAAAAAAAAAATAAAAAAAAGAAAAAAATAAAAAAGACACGGGATCGGTGCCGAACGATGGATACATGGGCTCATTTGTACCCAAAGCTCGACACGGTGAAATCATCCCTTTCGAGGTTCTCTATAAAAATTTAAAACATTTACAAATCGTGTATCTTACACGTTTACGCGCGGCGATAAATCGACGCTACATATAAAACGGTACAGAACGAATTGTTTGAAGTAATCGGCAACTTTCGATATATTACCCACTTTTGTCGGTGAAAAACAGCAAGTTAGATCGAGATATGTTCGTCGTTGGACACTACGAAAAGAATTTACAAGTTCTTAACATCGTATGTACATTTCCGGTGTAAATTACCAAACGTGCCTTTTGTCGTTCGTTCGCCTTACACTTTCTTTCGTTTATACAGAGATCAAGCGTTGACGTTGGATTAAAATCTTAGAGCGACTATAGAGGGAAACGTTTTTTCGCAATATTTCCCCCGATTGAATATGCCGCGATTGTTGCGTCGTTTTTCTTTCTTTTTTTCTTTTTCTTCCTTTTTCTTTTTTTTCTTTTTTTTTCTTTTAATTCTACGCGTAGCAATTCCTACAGTCTGCAGAGAGGATGATCGAAAAGAAGGAGAAAAGATTAATTATCTAAGACTCTATCTAAGTTCGTATAGTCACACTTGGGAATTGTTTTCCTTAGACAGAATTATTAGCCTCGAGTATTAAATATAATATAATTGTATAGTTATCCTTTCCAGTAACTCACTGTGTGTGTGTGTGTGTGTGTGTGTGTGTGTGTGTATTATTTCGTTGAATATTTACAGAGAGATTGAATTTATATACAGAACAATCGACGATTAATATTCTCGATGTATCGAATCGACTGATCGTTTCCCTCCTCTTTCCCTTTCCTTTCTTTTTTTTTTTTTTTCTCTCCTTAATATTTTTCTTACAAAAATTGCTAATAGAAGATCAATTTAGACGTTCATAATCGTATTTGGCAACGATGCTCCCTTTCTTTTTTTCCTGTTTTGTTGGATTCGTGATCTCTGCCCTCCTCTTTTCTTTACACAATAACGAACTTTCGACTAACGATATTTACAAATCGGCAAAAAAATGGCTCGTGTCAGTGTGCACAGACGATATGAAACGACAGTGTATATACAAAATAGTGTCAATGCAATCTCACACGTGGTTCAAAACGTGCATTACGCTATGATCACAGAAGAAATCAGAGCAGTTTTTTTCGAAACGCCACTTAACAGTTTAACCATGGTCGCGATGATTATGCGTCTCTCGGCACTGTGCGATTTGTTGTACATGCATAACCCTAACGACTTTCGTTCGTCTCGCGTATTCGTGGCAGTCGAATCAGCTTCTCTCTGAAAGTTCGGAGAATCCCCTCGCCTTAAAATAAATACAAAAAAAGAAATACAAAATCTTTCTCCACGAGTCTGAAACGTTTGTTTCATTTTCACTTGATTTATTTATACTTCGCTGACCAAGCACCCACCGTTCATACACGAGACGAACTCTCGATATTGTTCGATACAATTTATATACGATATATCCTTTGCAACTCTCGCCACTCTTCGTCCAGCCTTAAACGAAAAGAAGCGCAGCCTCAAAGAGAATTTCAACGTGTGTAACGCGCGTGCATCGATACATGTTCGATGCATGTTCAGTCGGTATATATTTACAAAATATCGTATCGAGATTTCATTGGTGCCGTTCCGTTTCTCTTCATACAACCACGGGCCTCTTCGAAATTGGTTTCAACGTTGCCGGCAAAATTGTCGGCTCTATGGGAATTTGCTGCTATAAGGGGACCTCGCTCTGATTCACCGGCCCGTTTCCTATTCTCGCGTTGTTGTTCAATTGCTTCGTTGTCGTGGTAGTGGCGTTCTCTTTCGATTCTTTGCTCGATATCATCGCACTCGACGAGTCCTTGTCGTCCTTGTCGTTCTTGTTACCCGTGGTCTGAGTCGATCGAGAAACGACCGACGCTGGCGGCTTGCCGTTCTTCTGATCCTTTATCTCCAGCTCGTAATCTGCAAGCAAATATCGCAAACTTGAAACTCTTCAGAGATTGATGAGACGATCTTCTTTCGAATTGCCCATGGACAAATTTCTATTTCATTTCATTTCGGCCGATACGGTTGTTCGACGGTTGTTATATTTCTGGTCATATTCTCTCAACTAACAGACACTTTTTCATGTTGCAGAAGGTGGAAGTCTGCAACTGTGCGAAATGATGAGAGAGATCGCGGATGAATTGCAACTTTCGGCAAATAATAACATTGGAAAGGAGTAGATGACGTAGCGAGAGAGAGGATTGATTTCGAGTTTCCCAAAAAACACTGTCTTCCAATATGTTTTCATTGTAGTTTCAATATTTTCAATAATTATATTTGTTAAGATCAATCACCACTGTATTGCGTAATTCGCCTTGAGCCAATTCGCGAACGAACCAATTCCCGTTGACGTGGCAATGAAAATGAAACTAATTTCCTTTAGACTTTATTGACTATCGAGCCTGGTGGCTCCAATGGCAGTTCTTGCTTGGCCAAGAATGTCGCCACAAAGGTGAACTGAAATGTTGACTAACGCTGATATTGAATATTCTTAAGTGACTGACTGTAATGGATAATTATTTCTGACTAACTAACTATCCTCCGAGTTCTTCCTTTCTAACCTTCCTTACCCTCTTCTTTCCGAGGGACTCGCAAGAACTTCAATGCCCAAGAACGGGGCACGTGTTGGAACCAATCAGAAATTCCCAAATTTTTCTATCGAGTGACTTTGGCGGGATGGCATCGTTAATAACGTTCGTTCCTAGAAACAATCTCGTTTCTTACACACTTTTTCGAGTACGTATTTACAACAAATGACACAATAGAATGATCTACACCCGTCCCTCAATTTACGCGAATATCCGTCTCCACGTGGTTTTCATTTACGCGAATAAAAATCGCGTTAAATCGAATCTGTCGGTATAAAAAGGAAAAATAAATAAATAAAAATAAATAAAATATTCCACGTGCCTTGGCAATCGCTGTAGGGTTTCCTCCTCCTTCAAGTCGGTTCGAAAATTTTCATTTTCACGTCCGAAGACATCGATTTTCTCTTCTTCTCGCGTGATTGAAAGTTTGTCAGACGTGACTGGGTTGAGATTGAAAAATACAAATCTAAACAAATTATAAATCTAAACAGTATAGTAACAACGTCGTCCTCTCAACGTCCAAAGTCACACTTTGCTCGCTTCCGTCAAAGGCAACGCCTAACGTGCGGGCCTAACGCAGCATAGTTTCTTTCTGCGTCACGCATTTCGATTTCGCAATACTGACTGTATGAAAACTGTTAATTTTAACCTCTTGATCGTCGTGCGCCAATCCCTATTACCCTAAATAAAAGCGGAATTAATTTCGATTTCTTAACAGTGACTATATAGAATCGTTCTCTATCGCTAAAAAAATCGAAAAATATATATATATATCCTTCCTTGATTTTGGATTTGCTCGAAGAAAATGCAAGAAACAAAATTCCAACTATTTACTTCAAAGCATACCACACCATAAATAAATATTAGTTTCATTGTGTATAATATATATATATATATATATATATATGTGTGTTTTTTAGACTATAAATTCAACAAACATGCATATAACTTTTTTAATTTTTTTAATATTTAGTATTTGATCTATTGTGTGGCAACCCTAGTGATCAAATCAAGTGTTCTTTTTTTTCTGTGCAAATTATATTTTAATTGATCGTGGCTCGCCGATTATGCAAGTAAAAAACATTTAAATTATTTATCTATTAGTAAAAGTACAGTTTTCCTTAAAATTGAAAATACGCGGCAAGCTGATTTAGCGCGGTCCTTAAAAAAATGCGGCGATCAAGAAGGTTAAAACTTGCAGGAAAATATGTAATATATATGTACGTATCTGACCGCGTAAAATAAGATCGGCGTAAATCAATTCCGCGTATAAAAAGTTCCGCGTAAATTGAGGGACGGGTGTCGATGTACGAAACGCCTTGTCTGAAGGCTCGAAGTGACTCTAATTACACTGACTCTAAATCAGGGGTCACCGCGCTCGTCATTTTGTCAGCTATGTGGCCCACTGTGAAAAAAGCTTGGTGACCTCTGACTCTAAATAGAAAGATGGTTTGGACGTTTCCCACGTTTAGCACCTCCATGTCACAAGCGATACGTATCGTTGACCCTAACGATATTTTCAAGTGAAACGATACTCACATTCGCTTTGGGTCGAGCAGTCTATGGTGGTGGCAATGTGTTTCTTCACAGCCTTGTTCTGATCGCAGGTAGCCGCGGTCAGCGTGACTGGCGCTATCATGCTAGATGCATTGGTAGCCGTGACCGCCGAGCTTTTCGTCGTGCTGTACTTAGTTGGCATCATACTCTGACGCACGTTCCTTTCCGGCCGTATTAGAATGATGTACAACTGTTTCGGGGAGGAGGAGGAGAAACAGCGAAAAAAAGTGTCAGAGTACTCGGGCTTCACTTGCTCATCTCGTCGTAAATCTCTCGTCTTAATGTTATAGAAAATTGGCTCACCTTAGGACTGAAGAGGCAGACTATAGTTACGGAGGCGGACAAGCTTATGGTGACTGACATCGAGGTGATCCTCAGTGCGACGTTGTTTCCAGTTCCAAAGTACAGCGGCACGAAAGCCAACCATATCACACACGTGGTGTACATGGTGAAACCTGCACAATTGCAAATTCCTATTTACGTATGTACGAGTGGACGTATTTATTGGGCGGTACGCTGCTGCTCGCAGCTTATTGTACTTTCGCGGACAAAAGATGAAGAAGATACGAGCAATGTTCCCTACGAGAACAGGATCCGGCCGCAACTATTCTCATTAATGTCTTCAGGATTCTGCTTCAAGAGCGTCTTGCAAAGAGTGGCTCGGGTTTATGACTTAACGGAAGTTCAGCTTTAGCTGCAGAATTATTGTTCGAACCTCCCCCTCTCCCCCCTGTGTTTGAGTTATGTCCCAACTTGCTTGTGTTAAAGCTGCTCGGACCTGAATTTCGTCGCGCTGTTGATAAAATTTTCGACAAAGTTCTAAAGCTCATGCATAATTCGATCTGTACGCAGTTTAAGGATCTTACATCAAATCTGAAGCAAAGAAAAATTCGTTATTAACATTCATTGTTGAATATGATATATACGGTTGAAAATGGTGAATGTTTTTTTTCGAATGGAAGCTTTCATCGAAGCAGCGATGATGTTACTTCGTACACTGTTCCACCAATTGTAAAGAAGGTCGACAGTGCTATGGGATCCATGCTGAAGGTCAGTCACAAAATAAATAAACAGGACCAATCGACTTTCTATGATCTGCCAGATTCCTAGAAATGTAAAGAAGGTCGACAGTACTGTGGAACCGATGTTGAAGGTCAAAATAAGTAAATAGGACCCCTCGACTTTCTATGATCTGCCAGATTCCTAGAAATGTAAAGAAGGTCGACAGTACTGTGGAACCCATGTTGAAGGTCAATCACAAAATAAATAAACAGGACTCCTCGACTTTCTATGATCTGCCAGATTCCTAGAAATGTAAAGAAAGTTGACAGTACTATGGAACCGATGTTGAAGGTCAAAATAAGTAAATAGGACCCCTCGACTTTCTATGATCTACCAGATTCCTAGAAATGTAAAGAAGGTCGACAGTACCGTGGAACCGATGTTGAAGGTCAAAATAAGTAAATAGGACCCCTCGACTTTCTATGATCTGCCAGATTCCTAGAAATGTAAAGAAGGTCGACAGTACTATGGAACCCATGTTAAAGATCAATCACAAAATAAGTAAAAGGACCCTCGACTTTCTATGATCTGCAGATTCTAGAATGTAGAAAGTTGGCAATAAAGAAGTCAGTACGTGGAACCGATGTTGAAGGTCAAAATAAGTAAATAGGACCCCTCGACTTTCTATGATCTGCCAGATTCCTAGAAATGTAAAGAAGGTCGACAGTACCATGGAACCCATGTTGAAGATCAATCACAAAATAAGTAAAGAGGACCCCTCGACTTTCTATGATCGGCTAGCTTCTAGAAGGACAAGGAACATTACCTGTGGACTATAAAGGACGGTCGGAAGTGCAGGCGAGCTCAATTGGATTCTATCCAGCTAATCGAGCTACAGAGTCGCGCTACGTAGTCATATAAAGTGTAAAGCATAGAGAACACGAGTATTTCTGTAATTTTCTTACACACAATATTTCACTTCGTCTTCTGAATCGAAACGAACCGAAGAAATTCCGTAGAAACTGCGAAATCAGTCGAGCACAAGTTTGGAACATTCAAAGGTGTACACGTACTCACCAATGTGTTTGCTCTCGTTGAAAGCTTCCGGGATCTTTCTCGTGAGGACAGCGTACACGGTGCAAACGACTATCAGCATGATGGGGTACGCAAAAGCGATCATGTAACTGGCGTCAACGTAACTGTTGCAAACGAGCAAATTGTCCTCCCGTGTTGGATAGTGGTGCATCGCTTTGGCCGGGTCGATGATCATCCAGAGGCCGTTAATTAAAATTTGCACGAACACCAAACCAAAGCAGATGATTAGCTGCGATCGCGGTGATATGAAGGAGGGCCTCTTGGCGCTGTGCTTGCTCGCGTTGAAGATCCTCGATATCCGATTTGTCTTGGTTAGCAGCGCCGCGTAGACCACGGTGAAACAGAAACCTGCGGTGAATCTGTGGAACAATTAGCCGCCGAGATACAAATTTATAGCAAAGACCGTAACTAAACGCTCTTTCATCATGATGAGAACTGATCGATACTTGGAGCTGTTGTTGAGAACATGGGAGAATCGATGGGAATCTATCTCATTTTGAAGCGTAAAGCTTCTACTTTCTACTGTCTACGTTTCTTCCATCGGACGAGAAAGCAAGAGCAGCTGAATAAACCTCTAAAAATTCAAAAACATCCGCGAAGTGACGTTTTAAAAAGTTTTTTCTCGCAACTTCACCATGGTTTTGAAAATTGAAATTTTTATAACTGTACCCTTTAAAAATTTTTTATTTTTTTTTGCAATTTTGTTGACACATTTAAGCTTAGATGTTGAGATACTTTGAATCATTTTAAGTCGTTTAAATCTAACGTTCAAAGTTCAATAAAACGACGAGAAGCTGTTGTAAATGTTGAAAGTTTAATATTCAAGACCGCGATGGATTTAGTCATAAATAAAATTCTTCAGTGTCTTTGCATGTGTGCGAATTCTTACAATTAAAGAAAAGAACAGTTTTTCGCTTGTTGCACGGTGTTAAAATATCTTGGAAAAAAGAATTTCAGGATAGTGAAAACAGAAGCTTCACGTTAAGACGATACGATGCTTTTTAACGAGCCTTACAACAGTATAAAAGTATCGAAAATTTTTCATTATCAAAATAATTTCATTTCATTTCAACCGATTCCAACAACTTACATTCGCCAGAATAGCAATTTTAATAATCAAGTCATGAGATTGATTTTGTATTTTTAAGAATCCACGCGTGTGTTCAGTTTTGACTTCTCGTTGTGACTTCTTTTTATCGAGATTTTATCGAGAAGATTTCTCCGTTGCTTTAGACGAGGAAAATGACACTTTGGGATACACGTTTCCTCTCACGTTGAAATATCTCAAAAGAAGACCCTTTTGTCGTGGTTGTTTGAAGTTCCATCGAAGAGAGACAAGATCGGAGAGAGTGCGAAGACGAGTTTTCGACGAAAATTGGGAGCAGGTGTAAAACTTTGACTCGTTGACTGAATTCACCGATCTGCTTTACATTCTTCTTTTGATCCCGCAATCGCAATCGTAATTCACTTTCAGCGATGAAATTTCGTCGCTTGGAAATTTATCAGCTTCACAGGGATCGATCGTCAATTTACTTCTCTTACTCTGACTCACTCCGATTCACTCTCTCTCTCTCTCTCTCTCTCTGCGTGAGGATTGAATTGTTTTTTCGTCGGCCACCGCAGTCTCTTCTTCATCGAGAGGAAATCGTGTTCCACTCAATTCTTTAATTCCTTACCTTTGAATGCCGCAAACAACGTCCGTCGGTCTGAGAACGAGGGCGAAAGTGACGAGATAACAGAGCAGAATCCCCGACAGTAGAACGTACGACAGCTCGCGACCAGACGCGCGAACAACCGGCGTGTCGTTGTGCTTGAGAAACACGCCGCAGACGAACAGCGTTATCTGTTTGACAGAGAGAAATATTTCTCATTGTTTCTCATTGGTTTGATGAACAGCTAGACGAGCAGCGTCACGTTGGTTTGCAAAGCGAGAAATCCCTTGTTTTCTCATTTTCTTTTTTGGAAGAAGAAGAAGAAGAAGAAGAACAAAAGGACAAAGTGAAATAAAGAAGAAAGAGGCAAAGGAAAAGGAGCAGAGAAGAGTAGAAAAATTTGTCTACAGTTAATTTTATCTGGCTTCTTCGTAACGACGCGACAAACTATAAGCACGATACTCTACTACACACGCGTGGCGAAAGCCCCGCGAATGTAACGATTCGTTGGTTTCGGCATCGTCGTTTCATTCGTACAACGAATGGGAGAGCTTGAATTTTTCAGCTGCAATCTCGTGCTGACATTTTGATATTTAACGAGCAATAACGAGGGGGTTAAAAAGTCGGGGTCGATAATGCAGCCTACGGTTGTACACGGTGGTCGAGAAATTACACGTATCACGTCTGGTCGACAACAGTCGGCAGAATGATTATTTCATCGTGATTTCATCGCATCTTTAGACTGCAGCGTGTAACCGGCTGTGTCGTAGAGTAACCGATTCTTATCCGGCAACCTTTCCCGCGTTTCACCCCCCGCGGAGATCGATATTCAACGTTCGTTTCGATGCTCTTTGCAAACTGCTCGCCCACGTTTCATTCTATAATTATATATATTGGATTGGTGCGTAATTATTGCGCGTTTTGAAAGTTTCGTCTTGAAAATTGGCGTTTTGTTTATTTCGTTTTTCTTTCACAACGATAATCCTCTCTTCTCAAACGGTGAAAATACGTGTCACATCCACATTCGCTCATATTATGCTCCACCACTTCGAGAAATGTTGGAAATGCAGTATCATATCGCGATCTCGACGAACTTTTTGCCGATGGAGCGATCGAAAGCCAAGTTGAAAAATGGTTCCAAGAAGTTCAGAATCGGGGCGAATAGAAACCTCGCAAATGAAAAAGAGAGAGGAATATTATCTGTGTTATTTGGGGTATATTTCAGTTACTCCTGATGGGAATATTCTTTTATACCAAAAGTGTAGCTTTAGTAGAAGATCTTCCGATGGATGAATCTATAGATTTCAAAAAAGCTACAGAGTTCTATGCCGCAGCAGATAGGGGTTATAAACAAAATGCATATAATTGTTGGATTGCAGCTATTTATGTTCTTACATTCATATTTTCTGGACATCAATTTTATATAAATTCAAGATCATCTTTAAGTGTTTGAAAGATCATATTGTTAAATACAAAAGTATAAGTATATAGTATAATAATATATTATAAATAAAAATACATTTAGGAACATACTAAATATAAATTTCAACAACAGATCTTTTTAATTGCATTTTCATGTTAAGAATGAGTTGCTATTCAAAGTATATTGTACTATGATACAAATGTGTAAAATAGATGAATGTAGATTACTTCGTATTGTATATATAATATGTGAAAATATACGATAAAAAATGGTCGTTCCGGTCAGGAGTAACCATCATATTTCGACGACCAGGCATTTTTGACAGCGGTGGAAGAGGACAAAAGCTGAAGAAAACTTGGACTTTGACTTGGTAGCCGCCGTCAAAGAGTCGATTGCTTCTAAAAACAGCAACTTCTTCGATTCCCCGTGGAATCGACCGGCTGCCAAGCAAATGCGAAGCAGTAATTGAGGCAGATGGCGAATGTCACAATTCGCCAGGGGACCCATCCAGCCAATTTCCATACTTTTTCCGAGCTTTTTCAGACGACGAACGACGGTCGAACGATCCACATTGAACTCTTCGGCCAACATTCTCAACGTTGTCAAGTTTTCGTCAAAAGTGCCTGGTCGTCGAAATTTGTTGGCCGACAATCTTCCTTTTTCATCTCTGCGAGGTTTCTATCGCCCGATTACGAACTTCTTCAACCATCTTACAACTTCACTTTGGCTGATCGCGACGAAACGATTGCGGTTGCATTGCAACATTTCTCGAAGTGGTAGAGACCATAATATGGCGAATATGGATATGATTACGCGTTTTCACTATTCGAGAAGAGAGGATTATCGTTGTGAAAAAAGGAAATAAACATAAAACGCCAATTTTCAAGACGAAAGGAGTCTCGCGATGGAAATGCGCAATAATTATGCACCAACCTCGATAGAATCGTATGATTCTCTTTCGACGTGGTGTTGCATACTTACCAGAATCCCCGTGGCAGAGAAAGCCATTGCCCCTATCGCCCAGCCGCTCTCCGGACGCAAGAACTCCTCGGGGATGTCGCGGCAAGCGGAATGCGTGTCGTCTGGCACCGTTCCTTGACGACAGGGCACACATTGGGTCTCGTCCTTCGGAGCACGTATCTGTTTAACACAGGCATAGAAATTTCACGAAAAAACTGCCCAAGGCAGCAGGTAGCCTGCTATGTATATATATTATCCTCGTTTCTTCAGAGAGAAACCGCTTAAAGAGAAAGTTTTCTAAACCAAAGGCTGCCGAGGTTGACGTCAGTTGGCGTGCTTTCTCGAGTCCACGACGGTGGACTGGAAAGATATATATACAGGTAACCCTGCGCTATAACACGGTTGATAGGTTCCTAGAAAATGCCGTGTTGTGCGAGGCCCAGAGCCAGTACAAAAAGGGGGCTTACGTTCCGAAAACTGATTAAAAACAAACATTTCGTTTTTTAATTCCATACAAGCAAATTAATTTTTATTAAAAATATAAACGTAACGTGTGCAACGCGAAACGAAAGGAAACGAAAAGTATTATTTCCATTTAATGCGAATTTAATTTAATAAATTTCTTCCTCATCGCTGCTCAGTGCAATCAAACGAGAACGTTCTTTGCACTTTATTCTTTTAGATAAAAAGGGCAGCACTTTCCGCTACATTGTACCTCTAAGATACGCGGATGATGTATAACCCAACTACGAGATATCTCGTAGTAAGCGTATGTACCAAAACTGCCGACTACGGGATATCTCGTAGTTTGCGCTACAAGTTTAGATTGATTACAATTGGTATAAAAGAAAATGTCTTTGTTTATTACGATTTTTATTGAAAAAAAAAGAACACTACGTGATGTCTCGTAAGCGGCGGGCAGCACAGGAATCTTATTCAGTGGCGCCAGCTACGAGTTATCTCGTAGTGTTTTTTTTTTTCAATAAAAATTACTGTAAATGCCATTTAAACGCTGAATCTGTAACTCAGTATTATTATATATCGGTAAATTTCATGTTTTCTTTAAAATAAAATTTTGGCTCCCAGGGCACGCTCTAAATTTGCCTGGCAGTCAATGGGTTAAACCGAACCGAACGCTTGTGCTTCCAAGATTAAAAGTAACTATGAAACTAGGGGAAAGTCCCTAGACATGGAAACCCCGCGTCGACGCGACGAATCAACATGTCCGATGACTTCTTTTTTCCAAAAGGCGATCTAAAGAAAAAAAACTCGAAAATCTAAACCAAGCTGGTTATTAATTGTTTTTTTAACGTGTAAAGAGGCTCGCAGCGCCGACAAGATTAACCCATTGACTGCCAACTACGAGATATCTCGTAGTAAGCGTGTGTACCAAAACTGCCGACTACCGGATATCTCGTAGTTTGCGCTACAAGTTTAGATTGATTACAATTGGTCAGGGAATATTTTTATTGCCGGTTGAGTCAGGAATTATTAGAAAGGATGAATAGAAATTTAATATAGCGTATAAAACATATTTAATGTCACTTTTTATTATAAAAATAATAACTTAGACTATTAAGTCGTAACGTATTAATTATATATATGAATGTATTACTAAAATTAAAATATTTTTATTGTTGTGTAAAATATAAGCTAAGAGAAAAACCGAAAGCGAGAAACTGAATAATCAGATGATAATAAGAATTTACAGAAAGTCAGATCAGCGAGAGAAATAACAATGAAATGTACGATTTTAAAGTAAAATTTTGAAAACGGGTCATTTGACCGTGCTCGGTACGTTTAGTGTTAAATGCGTTAAACAAAAATCATGTTATCTGGTGCTGTAGAAGTAGTGTTGTACAAAGTCGTTTTCGCAATTGTTTTTATCGTTTATTGTTTAGAGCGAAACCGTGTTACAGGTTGCAGTGTTATCCTATCGTGTTAGAAACCGTGCTGTAGGAGGGCTACCTGTATATACTAGCCGTTTATTCGTTCGTCGATCGAGAAGAGACAGTAATGTCTGGAAAGAGGATCGTTTTATTGAACGTCTGGATACTGTCCACGTTACGCGGTGATATCTTCCACGTGTTTATATGCGAAACGAGAAATCTTCGACGAGGTGTACCTGGCAGAAGAACCTCTTTCATTTCGAGGAGATGAAACTTCACTAGTGCGCGCACGTGTGTGGCACGTGATTTCGGCGAAAGAAACGAAACCGACATACGTGTCGTTCGTAAGATAAGCGGATAGGCTAAATATCGAGCTGACAAACCTGATATTGAGTGCAGTTGAAGCAGTGCCAACAGCATTTCTCGCCCTCGACGTATTTCTTTGCCTGGCCGACCTCGCATGGTAGAGAGCACACGCTTTCGGGCGGCTGAGGATGTCCAAGTTTAAATTGGATTTCTGCAAGGAATATGCGAATAGGTTGCGAGAGAGATGGGACTAGCCCTTCGTTCAATTTCACAGCGAAGAAGAAGAAGAAGAAGAAGAAGAAGAAGAAGAAGAAGAAGAAGAAGAAGAAGAAGAGGAAGAAGAAGGTTACGAGGAAGACGGAGGGATTGGCGAAATCGGCCATGGCTTACCGGACTTATTCCACTTTAATTCACCGTTAACGTATTCGCCGACCCGCACCCACTTGTACTTGCCGGGCTCGATTTGTTTGAAGTGTATGATGTTGTACCGT
This sequence comes from Tetragonula carbonaria, assembly GCA_032399595.1. NCBI lineage: Eukaryota > Metazoa > Arthropoda > Insecta > Hymenoptera > Apidae > Tetragonula > Tetragonula carbonaria. The sequence continues at coordinate 9,909,553 of JAUCRC010000014.1, forward strand.
GCGGGGCCGTCGCCGTTCTGATCGAACTCGAACTCGTCGCCGCTCAGACCTTGAACGGAAGGCATCGAAATCGTGCCAAATGAAGAGCCACTTCCTTGCTTCGAGGAACAGGACAGTCTGGAGAATTTCATCTTACCTTTAAAATTCACCTTTCGAAGGTACTTCAACAGTTCCGTGCCCTTGTTAGGTTTCATCGTTTCGCATAGTCCAGGTTTACCGTCGCACAGGTCCCTGTGCATGTCTCTGGGAACACGTCGAGGGTAAAAGATTCGTTTTTTCCCCGCGAAAAACTCGCCGAGTTCGAAGGTAAAGCAAATGGAAAAGATAGAGGAATGAATCGAGTTACCGAAAGGCGTAGCCGAATGCCATGACAGCGTCGGAGACGAATTGCAGCTGATCCTCGAACACTGTGTTCTGTTTCGTCAGACGCTCTTTCGTCGTGCATGGTCTCTTGTACTTTTGATTGTACGGGGTTACGGATGCGTTCGGGTATCTACATTTAAAGTGGTCTTCCCAGAATTCTAAAATCATTCACGACACACTGCACTACGATACGTCGTAATCTTTCCTTCTGTTGAAACATTCCGATAAAATCGCGCCCGATTTTGCATTGTTCCCCCCCTCGTCCCCGCAATCGCGAGTTGAGGACCGAGTGAAACGGATCGAGCAAACGGAGGTACGCGAACATGCGCGAGTTCTATAAAATGATTAAAAAAAAAAGAAAGAAAGAAAGAAAGATCAGCTCGAACGAGGTGATCCACTGTCATTATTTCGTATATTCTGTTAATCGGCTGAGCAAGTTGCGAGTTCTAGCGACGATATAGACGGATCACGCAGCAACCTAAAATCCGCAGCGCTCGCGGAACTTAGAATTGGGGAAGTTTGACGAAGACCTCGCGTGTCTCGGCCGTTCGCTTACCAACGAACCACGGATTCCTCCGGTTGTTCTCGACGGTCAGATTCAGGAAGTATTCCTCGAAACCCAAGACAGGATTCGCTTGAGGCTGAACCGATAGGGTACCTTCCACTTCCGGCTCGTTGCCATTACTAACCAAGCCCCTGGCGCTCCACCCGTCGCTACCGATCCACGAGAACGCGCCGGTCGCGTTGCAACGTCGAACCGCTCTCATCACACCGGCCACTTCTTGATCCGAGCCGAATATTATGCACCCTTGACAGACAGAAAACAATAATGAGACAGATCGAATCGTTGATCGATACATTTTTCCACGATTTGCTATATCTTCCGATTTTCTTTTCGATCGGTTCAAACGATCGACAAACTTGCACGTAATCGTGGAAAAGAAATTTTAAACTCACGTTTAGTTTACGATAAATATATAGTTTATTATTTTAGGAATTAACCTGTTGCATTGGCAACTGCTTCGCGGACCATAACGAGTGACCAAACCGTATACAATACGTCGCTTTCTTTTTAGACTCGTCCGAGAAATGCTGGATAGAAATTACTAACTAGTGATAAGTTTATTATTTGTTTCGCCTCGGTTATATTTGAATATATTTAAGACTGAGGAAATATTGCAATTTTGGGGCAAAAAATTCTCGTCATTCCAGCGCAAGAAGTTAATCTCTTGCATTGGCAACTGGTTCGCGGACCATAACGAGTGACCAAACCGTATGCAATAATCCGTCGCTTTCTTTTTGAAACTCGTCGATATAACATCACTGGATAGAAATTACTACTAAGAACTAATAAATTTATTATTTGTTTCGCCTGGGTTATATTAATTAAATATACTTGAAACTGAGGAAATATTGCAATTTTGGGACAAAAAAATTGAGATTAAGGAAGACTGAATAATAAATCCGTATACGGCGATGACAGAGAGATATTAAGCTCTCTATATACCTTCACGCTATCACGACTCGATAAATTTTACTCTCTAATCGAAAATTTTACCATCGAATACTCCTCACACACGTACAAAACCGTACGTTCGTTTTTTTTTTGCGTCTTAAGTTTAGGGCGACTAGACTAGAAATCTAATAATATACGATTGAACATCGATACCAGGCGAGGATCAAAGTTATTATTACCGAATTTATCGTCGCAGGGAAGAATACCCATCCGCTTTGATCCGATTACTTCAAACTCTCAAACGAGTTGATTACAAATTATTCCGTGGAGGGAGGATGGAACCAGGTCACTCGTAGTCCGCGGAGAAAGATTCCCCGTTCTGGCGATCGGTCCAAAAATTAGCTCGCGGCACAAAGGGATTTTCTGGTCCAGCTGCTCTATAAATAACAGCAGCAACTCGTTTCGAGCATTCAGCGAAATTCTACGAACAACCTGGCGGGGGTGGGAAGATATTCTCTTGTGTTTTGCTTTTTTGTTTCGCGTAGTCGAGTAGTCAAATGGAACTCAACTGGGAGAGATACTACTTTTAGCACGCCGGGGAGTGGAATTTAATTTAATGCAATTGCCGTGTATTTCTTTTTCGTCTTCGACGTTTCTCACCACTCTCCTCTCCTCTCCTCCGAGCATGGGTGACTTAATTAATTTTCTGCGAGAACAAAGCCCATCGGAACGTGAGCTTCGAGAGCCACCTGTACACCCCAGCGTAGATTGTCGAGATATCAGATATTTTCCAGAGACATTTTCTCTGAGAGTCCCGATGACAAAGCAGTCCCCGCTACTTCCCGAAAACTGCAGAGACTTGTGACCGGAGAAAAGAAAAAGAAAAAAAGAAAGTCAGTCAATTTGATCTTTGAATTTCACGTCTTCACTCTGTTTGACCTGAGAGAGTTTAAGCTTAGATACAAGTCGCTACACTATTGTTTCGATCGTCAACGCTTCGATAATTTCCTACGCGTGAATCTTGATTTTTAGATTGATAGAATCATTTCCATCCGACAAGTGGTCATAATCACAATCGGTTAATTTATAGACTCAGAGACTGGCGATCCTGTCGAACTAGTTCATCAAAGTAGTCGAGCATTTAGTTTTTTGGAATTCTCTCGTTCTCTCTCGTCCCTATCTTCTCAATAACGCCGCGCGCTGTTGACTCGACACTCGAAACTCATTATCATCGCAGCTGTTGCTTTAAAGAAGCACAGTAAAGTTGAACTCGCCGTTTGCTTTTCACTTCGTTTCGCCACGCTTCTCAAAACGTTCGAAGGCGAAACGTCGAGCGTCTACTCTCGTGTGTTGCACAGACATTGAGTCGGCTCTTCGTTATTAATTTTGAGTCTTATCCCCATCTGGTGTGGTCTTTGCACTGCTCGTTCCCTTAATTGGTATATTTGATCGTCGATAGGTTCGCAAATTTGGAGAATAGCGGCGAGGAAACGATCGAAACAAAGCCACGATGAGATAGGAGAGTCAAATCGGCTAATAAACGCCGGTGTATATTTTTTTTCTCTTTCGTGCAAATTGCTTAAGGAGAACAGTTGTCCTACTTGCGCTCTCCATCTTTCTCGAGCGTTTCCTTTTTCAGCGGTGAACTGCTTTTTAATGAAGTTCCATGTAATCTAGATCCTCGTAAGAGCAATATCCCGCAGTAAGAACGTCCGAACACAGTTCGTGAAGCACGAAACTTCGGACGAGTTTCAAGCAAAGAATGGCAGATGGAGATCCGAAATTGCTCTCCGATTAGGCTTGATCAGGTACAGATCGATAGTCTAGGTAAACTGCAACGATATGTAGGAAGAAGAAGAAACTGTGTACGACGAGTATCATTGGTGAAACAGAAACTGGCCAAAGATCATCCCGTCTTTTCGGTTCGGTTTCTGGAAACAGAACCGGTGCAACTTCGAACGACTCCGATCGATCCCTCGTGTCGATGAAAGAACAAACAAGACTGAGGAGAGAGAGAGAGAGAGAGAGAGAGAGAGAGAGAGTGCTTTGATAGCGAGAAACTTTGAATCGTGAGTGCCATTTAAACGTTGCGGAATGCAAATTGATACTCTCCCTGTGTTTGTCCCGTAGAAATGTTGCGACTGGTGAAACCAGAGAGGATCAAACCACAGGATGAAACCGCAGAATATGAATCATTGATAGAACGCTTTGAAGCTATCGAAAGATAGTATCATAGGAGGGAAAAATTCGAAATACTAGCGTCGATCTTTCTCGCAATTTTTCTCGGTGATTATAATTCCGGCTCGAATTCCGCGTGCACAGTGTGAAACTTCGCATCACATCTAAAAGTAAGCAAAGCTCAAAAAAAAGGACGATCTCATAAGTCACTCAGAAGAACTACGTCACATACTACTCTTCCTGTGTTTGCCATGTGCAACCGTTGAATGTTGCGATCGGTGAAACGATGGGAGAGGATAAAAAAAAAAGTACGAATCATAGCCTTGATTTTTCTCGGATTTTCATTGCAATTTCCTTGGAAGCTGGCGACGTGCAAAAAGGCGAACGAATTCTCTCGCGCATCACTTTTAACGCAAACCTCGCGAAAGATGATCTCGTAAGTTACATATTTGGCCCGAATTTATCATGAAATTTCACGCTACAAACGTATTTTCAATATCCTACCAGAACCTGTTCACCAGATATGGCAAGAGGGTGGCTGAAACACCGTGACATAAAAAAAACGTACGGTCTACCGTTTCTCTCGGGACGTGGAAATATTATCCTCGTTCTATTCTTGCACGCATGCTGGAAATAAAGGCCCGCTGAAAGTTATCAGTTATTGCGCGTTATCTCGCGCCGCGTCAAAGCGGCGGCGGTGAACCCGCGGACAGGAAAAAAATGTCAGGGTTCAGTCGGGGGCGTAAATCTCGCGAAGTCGCAATTTCCTTCGATGGAGGTACGTTTCCTCGAGGCACGTGCAAAGCAGCACGGAGGAATGTTCATTTTCGGCTGGAAAATTTCATAAGCCCGCGTCTCCGCTGAGAGATGAAACGTTTTACGTCTTAAACGCTTCTTAAACGTCGAAGAAAATTGCGTGGTCTGTTTCGAGTGGTGACAACGAGTGTCACACGTTTTTTTTTTTCGCCGCTGGTTAGTTCCTCCTTTAATGTACAGGGTGGAAAGAAAAGTTTGCCCGTGGCTGTTACAGATGAATTTTAACACCTTCGATTTGATATTGAATTTCAAAATTTTTTTCTTTTTTCTTCTTTCTTTTTTGCATTGCGTTCTACTCGTCACGAAGGTGACCATAGTTAGTTCTTTTGAAAAAAAAATGGCAAAAATTTAACACGCACCGATACGCGCGTTCTAACAGCGACTTTATGTTTGCTGGACGCGCGGAAGTAATGCTTGTATTTCGAATGTTAACAGTTAGTTTTATCATTCGATTATTTAGACTCACACTGCTTGAACTGATGATAAATCAAATACCAGTAGTAGAATCTAATACGAAAGTTACGTGAAATAGACATTCAGTACCATAAAGTCGCCGTTAGCACGCACGCGTTAAATGAAACTTTTTTGCCATTTTTCGAAAGAACTGTTAGGTTGCGACTCCTATGGCTCCTTGGAAAAGTTTCACCTTCGCGATTAATAGAATACAACGCAAGAGGAGAAAAAAATTCTTTTGACTTTGAAATTCAAGATTAAAATCAATTTTGCGACAGATTGGAATTCATCTAGTCACGGACAAATTCTTCCTAGCCTGTACCGTTTCGATTATGTTACTCTGTCTTCAGAAAAAAAGGCAATTCTCCAAGAGAGCGTTGGAGAAAAATTTCCAAGCGTTTAATGTTCCGCGAGTTTGTTCGAAAGTGGGAATGCACAGTGTGGCTCGTGAAAGTATTCGAGTGTTTTGAAATGTCTGGCCAAGCTGGAGGCAAAGTTCTCTAGCGTCTAGAGCGCGTTACAATGCGCAATTTTGCACGATTTCTTTCGCGGTTCTATTAAAGGCTCAGGGAAATCACAACTTCTCTGCTTGCTGTTTCTAGCAAACGAGAAGTTCAACAAACAGGAAACTAATATCGTGAAAAGAGAAGCTCTGCTGAGCAGAAACTGGCGAAAAATCTTCTGATCTTCGAGTGTCTCTTGGAGATGTCTCGTGGTTGTATGTACGTTGCATCCTCGTGGTTCTCGCTTCTCGCGAAAAATTCGAACGTCGAGAGAAACTTCGATAGATTTACCGATACGACGAACATTACATTCCGCACGTAAATGCATAGATTTCAATTCGAATCGTAATTTCGAATGCACGAATTTCATTCGAATCGTAGCTTTAAAATGCACGATGATCGTGAATTGGAAAAAGTTGTCGCGTCGTTGTGGTATTTTATAGATTACAAAGGCGAGATCGGCTCGCATGGAGATTTATCGCGCAACATAAACAACGCCGATCGTGCAAATTATAGCCGATATTAAAACTATAACTTGTCTTGCACTCAGAGGTTGAAGGTTCTTCCTTGATGAGCAATTCTTGCTCGTTCTATTCTAGTTCTAATTGTAAGATTTATCCTCGCCGATGCTTGACTCGCAACGCTCCGTTTCGCAAACAGGACGTTCCTCCGATAAAGCGGAAAGATCCGATTCTTCCATTTCGGTAAGAGCTTCCGGAAATGACACGAGTCGATGAAATTTCACGGAAAATTCGCCGTTTTATTCGCCGAGGAAAGTAGCCGATCGTCTTACTTCCCTCCAATTTTGATAACGAAACAGTTACGATAAGAATCTCTGTCACATAAAGCCAAAGAGGCTCGCCTCCTTTATTTCCTTTATTATGTTTTCACCGAAAGACACTTTCTTCGTTTCACGTTTGTTCTTTCGTTTGAAATTTCACGTCGATCGATACTTCGCCAAAACCTCGAATGGGGAGGTTCGCTGCCTGTGGAAAACTCCAGCTAAACACCTCGAAAATCTCTCAACGTACGCGTTATCATCGTCGATAATTCCCATTCGACGCGTCTGGGAATTAACGAGCGTTTCCTCCGTGATAGATAAGCTGTTTGTCGAAGTTGTCTCTCTGGGTCGTTTTGCAAATTCCTATCGCGCCTCGCAGGAATTTTAACACAGAATACGTTTTACCGGGGGTATATTCGGGCAAAGAATGTAACGAAATGTGCAACGAAAACGCGTCAAGCTCTCGATCAGGAACTTGGAGGGGGGTTTCACGTGATTAGGGAGAGAGATAAGCTTACGAGCAATGTGTCATCGGTTGTAGATGCTCCAAATGAGTGAGGTGTTAACACTTTACCGACCGGTAGCCTATTAATCGGCTAACTAACATATTTTAACACTTTACCGACCGGTAACCTATTAATCGGCTAACTATTCACCGCTAATACACGGTCGGTAAAGTGTTAAGGTTGTTGAGACACAAGTGATGGACAAGCGTGATTGTGAGGGAAATAAAAGTAGTTAATAAAATTATAGTTATCGCCAACCAATTCTGTCCATAAAAAATTAGCAGGAATAAAAATAAAGCAAACGTACATGAAAGGGTGTCAAGTTTTATTTCCTTACAGAAATGAAGTCAGACATATATTCTATGTGACAGGCTTTAAGGGCGTTAAAGCCGCTCATTTTCTCTTCTCTCGATTGAAAAATCGTTCGATCGAAATTCTTTTCTCTTTTCTTTCTCTTCCTTGGAAAAATAAAATGGTTCAAGGTTCTGTCGAATTGTATTAAAATCGTGGAATTTCCCCAGCGTGAGAGTTCGAGGGATTTCTGATAACACTGTATAGAACTACGAAAATGGTCAAAAAATGGCTATTTGGATTATTTCTGTTAGATAGATATTTTTATAGAAAACTTTGCTAGATAGAAAATTTTGGACGATCGAATGATTCTTCGTGAAATATATACACGAAAGCTTAAGCAAGTGTGGCCTATTATAAAAATTTTCTTTCACTTTAACGTCTCTGATGGAAATTTCGTGGTTTGGTTCGGTCGCTTGAAAATAAAAATTCCTACGCGTGTTTTTTTTTCTTTTTTTTCTTTTTAATTTCGTGCATTTTCGAACGTGCCGTTCGCGTGCTGGACGACATGCAACCGGAGAATCGATAGCGATATATACGTATATTTGGCGACGCGAGATTCTCGATTTACGATTCGCCGCTATCGTGTTGATCGTTTCCGAAATTGTTTGTCGTTGGATCCTTTGTGTTTGATCCGCGATTTACTTTCGCTGTGTACTCGGAGATAAGCTTTTCTTCCATTTTATCTCGCTCTGGTCACGCTTCTCCCTCTTCCTCCAGGTGTTTCCAACGCTACGCAATCGACGTTTCATCGCGGTTGGAAATCCGATTTTTACAACCTCTGCACATTTCTTTTCTTTCTCTTTTTTTTTTCTTTTTTCTCTTTGCATTTTCGTATCGCGTTCGCAAGGAATAAATGGAATATTTCTCACCGACAGAAGCACCAGTCCACACACACACACACACACACACACATAGCAACGAGCTAATGTTATTTCGAAACAAAAATAGCCTTACCTCGTGCTCTCGGTTTAGTCAGCAATTTCAACACGATATTGTCGTAAGCGGTCTCCTCGGCGACCCCGGAATCCTTCACCAATTTCTCCTTGATCGCGATGCATATGTTGTTCTTTCCCAGTAGCTCCTCCAGCTCCTCGAACGCCTGTAATCAAAACGAAACGAATGCAGCCGCCTTCGCGATTCAAAGTTTTCGGATTCTCTCGAATTTCAAAGAAATTCCCGCCCCTTTTGTTTCTTATAGTTCTTCGTTTTCGCGGCTCGTCTTCGAAACGAGGAGACAGAGAGAGAGCGGAAAGATAGAGAGAAAAAGAGAGAGAGAGAGAGAGAGACAGAAAGTTTCATTTCAAAGGGATGGAAAATGCTCAGCTGAGCGAATCAGCGGACATTCAATGGAGAAAAAAGAAAAAAGAAAATGCTTGCTTAAAGGATCGATACAAAAGCATGAAACAGTGAGAAAATAACATATCGTCGAGTATCTCAGTCTCTTCGCTTCACCAACTTTTCCTCTTGATCCTTTCGACTCGCAAGGAAAGGATCGGGAGAAACCGAGGAAAAAAAGAAGAAGAAAAAACCGAGAGCGTGAAAAAAAGATGGATAGCCTTCGTGTAACGAAGATGTAGCCTCGCCTGATCGATTTCGAATCCATTTCCGGCGTGGTAGGGAAGGGGCAAGTAGTTTTAATTCGCGCCGCAGCTCGGTCGCACGGTCGCTCGTTATATCGATTTCCGTTTAACTGGTAAACTTCGCCATCCTCCGCGTCCTTCCGCGTCCATCGATCCGCCATTACACGTGTCTGATGTTGATCTCTCGACAGATTGCCGCCGATCCGATGATATTCGACCCGGTGGAAATAAATTACGCGTTAGCGCCCGGCCTCGGTTAATATCGGCTCTTAGACGTCAAACACAGCCGCGCGCGCGTCCGAGATTAATTCCTCTGTCGTCGTTGTTTCGTTGAAACAACAGTTATAAATCGACGTTACGTTGTGCCGATGTGCCGGCACGTATCCGTCGTTTAATTACACGCGAAGACATGGCCGATTCTCGCGAGATTTTTATCGGTTTTCCCGGTGTGTCTGAGTATCGCGAAGTATCTATCGCCGCGCTATTCATCGTGTTGCACTACTTGGTTAGTCCGGTGATAAATCGCGCGATGTTACCACTCGTCGACGCGACATCGCGGAATTATTTCGAGAGCAGTTTTTAACGGCAGATCGATTGTTTACGTTTATTTTCATTTAATATACGTCATGAAATAGGGTAGAATATAGGTAGAATAATTGGTAGTTGGTCAATTAGTGGAACAAGTATATTTTAGCCTGGGATAAATATAATTAAACAGCGATTAAATATATAGCCGTTCATTTAGTATTTAATCGATGGAATTTATATAGAATTTTGTATAAGAGTTATATTTTGTATGAGAGTTATGTATAAGAATTATATGTGAAATCAATAGAATACAGAATTTATACAGTTAATTAATTAATAGAATAGAATAGTTGGGATAGAATAGAACAGTTAAGAGTAATTAGTTAATCAGTAGAATATAACAGTTATATTAATTAATACACAGAGTATGCCTGTTCTAATAGAATAAATATAGCTAAATGCTAATTAAATATATAATTCTTCGATTAGCACTTAATTGGTATGAATTTGTATGATTTATACAGAAGTCATATGAAATTAGGCGAAGTATATTTAAATACTAATTGAACTATTTAACTAATATTCAGTTAATAAAATTTATATAGTTCACATAGAGAATTCATGTAAAATTAGTAGAATATGGAATTTATATAATTGGTTAATTAGTAGGATGAAATATATTTATATAGAAGTCATATGAAATTAGGTGAAATATATTTAAATACTAATTGAACTATTTAATTGGTATTCAGTTAATAAAATTTATATAGTTCACATAGAGAATTCATGTAAAATTAGTAGAATATGGAATTTATATAATTGGTCAATTAGTAGGATGAAATATATTTATATAGAAGTCATATGAAATTAGGCGAAATATATTTAAATACTAATTGAACTATTTAATTAGTATTAGAATATATATAGAATTTATATATTCAGTTAATAAAATTTATATAGTTCACATAGAGAATTCATGTAAAATTAGTAGAATATGGAATTTATATAATTGGTCAATTAGCAGGATGAAATAGTTTAGAATATAGTTGGGGCAGAATTTATCCGCGATAAACGTTGCGTCGCAATATTTCCCCCTTTATGCACTTTCCATCGCGCGACATTCGACGCTCGTAACTAAAAGTATGTACACGTATGTATCTAATCGCGACGCGAGCACGAAAGTAGCGTAGCACGGTGATTCATCCGCCAGCGATGGGTACGTACCTCGTACGCGAGATCGTATTTTCCCCGCGGTAACGAGAATTTCGCGGGCGAAGCGAGGGGAGATAAAAGGAAGAATAAACACGTGGAACGGGGTAATTTACGGCGATCATTTTTCTCTCCTCGGTCGAATCAGCCTCTAACGATAATGATAATGCACACGCGGCGGCCGCGGCCACGCGAGGATAAAGCGTCGCAGCGCGAACGCTAGGGAAAGGAAAAAAAAGAAAAAGAAAGCGAAGAAACGGAGGAAAGAAAGAAAGCCAGGCGTTATCCATACGCTGGAGCGGAGAAATCACCGGAGGTTATCGTTAAAAGATTCAAGGGAAAACTGCCAGAGCATTTTCTTCTCTCTCTCCGCGAGTGTACGTAACAGTGTTTCGCTTCTTCTATTTTTTTTTTGTTTTTTTTCTCTTTCTGGCAGTTCTTTCAAATCACGAAACGAGAGCAAGAGAGAACGGGAGGGAGAAAAAAGGGATTTCGATAATTCGTTCGACGATTTAGGACGATGTTATGCGCGCGGTTAAAGGAAGACTGGAGATTAATGAGACACGTTATTACAGAAACGTGACTTGCCGAAATTTTTCCTCTTTCTTTCTATGGTATATTGCTCGTACGAACGTCTTAGTGTAAACACGTGGCGTTTGCATAATTCCCCTTGCTTTCACGTGAAAACTAATATCGGGGAAGAAGGCTGCAGTTGCGGGGGGGAGGGGGATGGGGCTAATTTGGTTTGAACGATTATTTAATTAATAAATCAATAAAATTTAATATTATACTGTTGTATATTATTCTATTTTTTATATTATTTGTAAATAATTTTGTACTGAAATGAGTAATTTATGAATTTTCAATAATTTTAACGATTAGATTATTAAATGTGAGATTATTAAAAAATATTTTATCATATAAATTTTAATATAATAATAATAATATATATATATATATAAAATTTAATATTAAAAGAATTTTTATCTTTATAAATAAATTTACAATTTACTTCTTCTTCAGACATAATATTAGATTCTAAGCAATTAATTACTATTGATATTTCAAATTTAAAAAATTTTAAAATAAATTTATATAAACAAATGATTAACATCAACTAATCACAAATATATAATTATTTACATGTAATTTTTGCCTTATGATCAGGAATTATTGGTTAAACCCTTCGGGAAGGAAATACATCGTCCGAATTGATGTCACGATGCGTGTGTGTACGACGTGCATGTGTCATTGCTGAATCAATATCTGGGTCAATGGCGCTGCTCCGTTGGCCACACACCTGTCCATTGTGATGTACGTGACGAGTCGCGATAAATTGCGAGAGAAGCGCACGGTAATACGCGAAACGTGCTGCAAGCTGATGCGAAAAGAGAGGATCGGGACGGATCGCAGCGCGTCCGCTTCGTCCGCGAAAGGGAAATTACATTACGTACGTACGAATTACAAATCTGGCCGGTTTAATCTGGCCCCGCCGCAGTGTTCGAAGCGAGCGCCAGCTCACCGGGGCAGAGATTTTATTAAAAAAAAAAAAAAAATAAAAAAAAAGAATAAATAAATCAAATTCACGTATGCAGGCACGTGAAACAATCTGTCGCGATCGGTCGAGATCTCGCGCGGAGAACACGCAACCGGTTATCAGCGGTTGGAATCGCGCTCTATATATTTCACGGCCCTTCCCCTTCTTGTTTTCAATCGGTATACGTATCGAGCTTCCCTTTCGAGCTTTGGAATCGCGCGGAAATTCGATTTTCACCACCTAGCCGGTGCACCTGTGCTGGTTATTACAGACGCTGCCCTGAGGCTTCGAACGCCGCGAGAAGGCACGAGAAGTGGAGGGGGGGGGGAAGACGAGAGAGCTCGTCCCCTCGCGGATCGTGTCTTATCGAATATTTATCAACCTCGACGTTTCCCATCGCGTTGACCGTGAAATTTTTATAAGGCATCCGCTTCTCTCTCTCTCTCTCTCTCTCTCTCTCTGCCTGTCGCTCGTCATCACGAGAGCGTCGTTTAATTTTAATTCTCTTCCCTCTGCCCCTCCCCCACTCTTCAGCACCTAGCGCGATACTCGATAAATACAACGAGTTTATATTCATCTCGACGTAAGATCGTGCTTTCGCGCGACACGTGAATGGTAATTAGAACATTCTCGTGATACCACGGTCATTAATCTTTTTTTTCTTCCCCCTCCACCCCAACACGGTAGCACTTACCGTCGACGGTATCGAGATTTCAGGGCTTAGATAGACCCACCCGGGCACATTGTTGACTTGCTGCCGTACTTCGAGCTACAAAGTACGGCCGTGATAAGAGACGTTGAAGCCTTTTTTTTTTCCCCCTCGATCTTAACGCGTTTTTGAATTAATATCCCTTTGGAATTACAGTCGACGGTTTATCGAAGCCTTGAGCTTTCCAGATCAAACGTATATACCGATCTTAAGCCTTTTCTTGAACTTCGTTGCTTCTCAGCATTCGGCTTTTAATCGCGAGATCTTCGAGATCTTTCAACTCTTTCTCGCAGATTCTCCGGTAGTTAGTTGGAAATTCCGTAGAAAAAAAAAAAGAAAAGATAGAGAACTTTGTAATACGATAAAGTACGCAAGCTTTTATTTACGCACCTCGGGAAAAATCATTTAAATCTCTGAAAATATACTGTTCTGCATCTGTAAAATATATAAAAAAAAAAAAATTATTCATTTTGACCATTTTTGGTAGTAAGTTTCATTGTTAAACAACGTATTTTAGTGACGTTGAAGCTACTTTCGTACCGATAATAATTTCCAATAAAACAAAAAAAAAAAGAATCTCGCGCATTCGAAATATTAATCTCCTTCTCTCTTTTAAATCATTCAAATCGTCAAAAAAGCGTATTGTCCGCGCGAATCGATATAGAATTTCCGCCAGAAATTACAAATTCTGTTATTCAAAAAAAAAAAAAAAAGGACCAGAAAAGAAATAAATTTTTACGATTTTCATATCATCATTGGGAATTATTTACGGCACACGAGCGCTGAAATTGCGGAGGAAACGGGGGAGGGGGTGGAAACAAACGAATCGGGGGGGGATCGACGCATCGATATAGCCCGAGGCAAAGCAACGTAAAAGTTTCGTCGTCTACTCGAAAATTTGCGTTTTCCTTGCATGCGCAGAAAACTGCGTCGCGCGTTCAGTGGCGTGATGGTAATGTGGGCCACGCAAGGTCGGTTGTTACGTAGCCAGCGTATATTTCGAGAAGAACCTAATTAGGCGTGTTCCCATTTCCTCCGGCTGTGCTCCTTTTCTCCCTTTTCGCCCTCTGTCCGCGCCTGGCACAAAAAATGTCGCGGATTGTGCACGCAACTTAACGTGCCCCGGGGGATGAAGTATATTTAACTAGGTAAACTGGTAAACTGTTTTAAACGAAATCCTCCCTGGCTGGTCGGTACCATTTTAACACTTTACCGACATTTCACCGTGTATTAGCGGTGAATACTTAGCCGATTAATAGGCTGCCGGTTGGTAAAGTGTTAAAATATGTTAGCCGATTAATAAGCTACTTGTCGGTAAAGTGTTAAAACATGTTAGCCGATTAATAGGTTACTTGTCGGTAAAATGTTAAAATATGTTAGCCGATTAATAAGCTACTTGTCGGTAAAGTGTTAAAATATGTTAGTTAGCCGATTAATAGGCTACCGGTTGGTAAAGTGTTAAGATATGTTAGCCAATTAATAGGCTACCGGTCGGTAAAGTGTTAAAATATGTTACTTAACCGATTAATAGGCTACTGGTCGGTAAAGTGTTAACCCTTAGCGGACCAATGCCGCCATATAAGTGCGGCATGGCACTTTTACTTGCTGGGTCCAATGCCGCGTATATGGCGGCAAAAACCAATTTATTATTTCTATCACTGTTAGAGTTGTCATATTTACTGTTAACGCGTTAAGTATTGTGCCATGCCATTTCTGTGAATTTGTCTTCGTTCTGTTATCTTATACCGGTTTTTTGTGCACGTGCACTTCTTTTTTGTGCTCTTCGCGTGCACAAGTCAGTCTTGTGTTTGATTTTTCAAAAGAACGTGCGCGTTATCGGAGTTTCTTTTACACAGTTTCATTTATTATATTTTATTTTGTTAATAAAACCGTAAAACACGGCCGGAAACTCTGAAAGAATAATACACGATGATAACGATAATTTCAATGATATTAGCAGCAGTGACGACGAGTTTGAATTCTTCGGTGTTTCTATTGATGAAAATGAAAATCTGATAAGCATTACGTTTTCAGACTGTATAATGATAGTGACAATAGTAGTGATAGCGAAGTAGTTCCTAGAAAAAGAAGAAAAATTCCAAATGCAAGTTACAGTGAGGATAAAGAAGATGAACATGATGATACTCCTGATGAGAATACCGAGTGGAAAAATTACAGAAATTGATGACATTCCACCTCGGATACAGTTCAATACTTTTTCTCTTCGTATGAAAAATAGCTTGGACCTGGTGAGAAGTAAACTTGAAATACTTACGGATTGTTAAGGGTTAAAAATAATGTTAACTGAACGACGCAAAGCATCATATACAACTGAATCAGCAGCTATTCTTCTAGCCCGACATATTTCACGCAAGTGTGAATTGTTTCGCCAGTTCATTGTACCAATTCTCGAACAAATGACTCTCGAAAATAAATCTATAGCAAAAGTAACCGAATGTAGCTACCTTGACATTGCTGTGTTCGTTCGTGATGCAACATCGTTTCGAATCATTTCGATTCGCTGTACGCCTGTATAGATTCTTAAATTCGAATAAATTTTATTTATCTCACTTTTGAATCGATCGACGCGAGTCGTGCTGCTCATTACCTCTGTAAATTAGTTAATTTTTGCGCTTTAATTTAGCCTTCCTTTGTTTTTGGTCACTTTAGTCAGTCCTTCGAGCTCGGTGAAATTTTATTTCGAATAATACATTTGCAAGTATGGCAGGTATGTAGCTCATGTAGGTCGGCTGAAGGAATTCGAAGCTGGGCAAATAATATTGGGAAAATAATAAATCGGAGAACTCTCGTTATTTGAGAGAGTAATATTTATCTGAAAATTTAATTGTTAATTTGCCTTTAAAATGAGGAAGAAAAAAAAGAAAAGAAAAGAAACGAGTAATCGACGCTGAAATTTGTTCTTGGCTCTTAATACGATTCGTTCCTCAAACTCGTTTGGTCCTTTTGTTAATAAACAAAAGTTGCAAATGAGAATAGTCACTCTACCGATGACGAAGACTGGAGTATTTTAGAAATACTTGTTTCATTGATATATGGTCGTGTAGCATATTAAATTTCTTCCATCGTCGTCGAAAAAATCGAGCCACGTCCATTTCAATTTATGTCTGTAGATAAGCGTGATAACTATACCGTAGTGATTATGCCGAAATGAAACACGGGTAAATACAGATATTGGACGTCGAGGAACCAGTTTATTTCTCATGAAAATCAAACAAATATGAATTCCTGTTTAAATAGTAAACAATTTATCTCACGAAATAACAAATAAATCATTTAGTTTAATTTAATTTTTACATGATACACATACTTAGCAATATATAATTTCGTCATTCTACAGACAGATTATTCCCGAAGCAACGTTGAAAAGTAATTTACTTGAAATTTTTTTCAAAAAAAAAAAAAAAAAAAAAAAACACCCACGTTTGCTCCGAGGTAAATCGAGTTTTAGCGTTGTCGGTCGACGAGATAATTGTCTCGGAGATAATTACAGAAGATATTTCAGTTCGATACGTAGAAAGTAGAAAGATTTCAATTTCGATAATTACGATGCTTGTATATCAAGAGAGCAGATCAGCTCTTTCTTCTTAATAAAATTTCCTTAAAACAGGAACTCTCTTGGAACTTTAGGGAGACTGTGATAGTAAACGTTGCACATGTATCACGCGGTTGACACGTTCTATGTATCGAATGTAACTTCCGGTCAGCTCTATCCTCCAAGGAAATTTCATTCATTCGTTCTTTCTTCCGCTTACGAAACGTACGTGTATTTTATTTTCTCCCCCTCAGGTGAAATCTTCCTTACCCACCGAGATGAGATTATAGAACGAAACACCGTTCGTCGCGTGTTGTGAATTCAACGCGAGGATTTACTTTGAAACCGGTGTTTATCACTTTTTCCTGAATTAGCCTTAGTCATTTAGTCGGTCCGAGAGCATTATTATTTCTTGATGCGCCTAATCTCTCTCTCTCGCGCGCGTATATCTCCCCTATATTTAAGAGGTGCTCCCGTTGTTCTTCCGTCGCTTTTTACGATCCCATTGAATTATCGCGGCGTCGAAGTTCTTTTCTTTTCTCGCCAGTTAAAAAAGAAAATCGCCAGCAGCGATATTAATGATCGTGGGAGCCGGCGTTGTCGAACGTTGCTGTGTTCATTAACGTTGATATTGGAATCCACGCGTATATCGCGCGCAATTCATCTGCTAATGTGCAGCCGTAAACGTGGAACACACCGTTTATTTACATGCATGCACGCGCGCATATCGGTAATTTACACTGCACTCCGATCCGTTAATTTCGTTGTCGTGACGCTCTAATGAGATGTAGAGTCGATTCGCGCGACACGCGCGCTCGTGTCCGTTTCGTCTCGCGATCGTATTATCAACGAGCGGACTGTTCAAGATTCCGCGAGACGATACGCGGTTTATCGTTCATTTGTACACCCCTTTCTTCGCGAATTAACTCCGAGTTATACTGTCTCGTTCGAAATGAAATTCGCACTTTAGAGTGAAAATGAGAAATTGTCAATAATTTAACCCGCTCGCGTAATGTATATTTTGTGGACAAAATGCACTTAGGCAATGCAGTGTAGAAATGATTCAAAAAACACCGAATAACTGACTAGGTGATATAGTAGTATAATAATATATTGTTATACTACTATATTATTAATAATAAATATTCTAAAAAAAACTTCTTTAGTTAACAAACAAAAGATTGTATATATATAAAAGATTGTATATATGTGTGTGTGTGTGTATTAATAGTTTATTTCAGTATGATTGTGTATATATATATATATATATATATATAAGATTGTGTGTATATATATAAGATTGTGTGTATATATATAAGATTGTGTATATATATATAAGATTGTATATATACAAGATTGTATACATATATAAGATTGTGTGTGTGTGTGTGTGTGTATTAATAGTTTATTTCAGTACGATACTTTTTGAAACATTCTGGAATACGTAAAGCTACGAAACAAAGTTCACATTCCCAAGTAGTTTCACTCCTCTTTTTGTATTTTTTTTCTTTTTGTAATTTTTCACTATTTAGCATGATATCTGTGCTGTATATCTGTTTGTTTCAACAGCCATCGCGTCCCAATAATCATCCGTCAATATTGGATTGAATGAATCTATTACAGTGGGATTATCTCCTAATTTTTCCAAAAATAAGTTTCCTGGTGTTTCCGTGAAGGTAAAACTTTTTCGATTATTATCTTCGCGGACCAAATTCCAGTTCATTAGCGTTATTTTCACTTGTTGACGTTTCATTTGTTTTATCAGAAACTCGATTAGGAAGATGTTACGTCTGAAACATTTTTTTCTGTCTTTGAAAAAATATCTGTCCGTCGGTGTAGCTATCGCCATACTTTTCAAAATTATTTTTACCATTTTGACCATGCTCGATTACGAGCAAAATTATTTCGCAATTAATGAAAACTATTTCGTAATGATATAAAATAATTATTATACGAAATCGGTCGTAATGCAACACAGCGTTATCCCGACTATTAACTTGCGCACTTTGATTGCATGTTACTGTCACAAAACTACACCACGAGTCTCACTTATTAATGCCCATTTTGGCCACAAAAATATAACCAAAAATATAGCCTGACTCGTTATTCTGCGCGTTAATGGGTTAAACTGATATTCTTGTAACTTTGTGAAACGATCTAATTGGTCTCGTTTTAAAGCGTGACACTTTAAAATTAGTCGAGAACGTTTCTTTTGCGTTCTTTTTTTTTTTTTTGAAAATTGACACTTCGCTTTTACCTTGAAAAGTGTAAAAATTGAAAGGTGTGTAAAAGCCATCGTTTTTACAGTCATCCATTTACAAGTCCCTTAAAACTTGTTATGCGATTCCCCCCCCCCCCCCCATTATTTTATCGAACGCCGAGTATCACGATCATGCAAGAAATATTCAAGAAATTCTAACATTTCGTCAACCTCAATGTTCCAAGTTCAATAAGAAAAAAAAAAAATCGTGTAGCGAGTTTTAAAGAGGAAATTTCAATCTTCACAAGATATCATGGACTTATTGTTAGTCACTAAAAAACAAAAAAATTTTTTTAGTGTTTCTGTACACATTTAAGAAAGAACTATCTCCATTTCCTCAATTCGAGATAAACTCATTGAAATTGGAACTCACTCACGCTTTAAAATCACACTATCGTTTTTTTTTTTTTTTTTTTTTTATACGAAACTCTAACAGTTCAAATTATCGATAACTTTTCATTGTCACAGTTATGCTCTTTGCAAATTTTTCTTTTCAGTGACTAACAATAAGTTCATGAAATCTTGTGAAGATTGAAATGTCCTCTTTAAAACTCGCTACACGATTTTTTTTTTTTTTTTCTTATTGAACTTGGAACATTGAGGTTGACGAAATGTTAGAATTTCTTGAATATTTCTTTGCTGTTGATATTAATATTAAAAAAATATATATGACATTGTCACGTGGTTTGCACAAACTTACGTAGACCCAGTGTCGAGAAGTCGAGTTACTTTCGCGTGCTGCTCACCGCGCAGCTACGAATAATTCTCGAAAATAACCGGGCCCGTCAGCCGTTCCCCGTGGTTTTAATTACGCTCGATTAGCATAGTGGCGGTGACGACAGACATATCGGAAGATAGGGTAGACCCGTCGAAAAAACGAATACTTTGGAGAGTTACGGCTGTTACGTTTAAACAAGGCGGCCGAGAGAGAGAGAGAGAAAAAAAAGAGAGAGAGAGAGAGAAAGAACCTTGGCGACCAGCATGCTTCCCCGCGGAGTTATTTGATTACGCGGATGCCAGGCAAATGAGATACATTGTAGTTCCTGGCCGAGCGCGAAATATTCCGTGAATTGTGGTCGAGTGGTTGTCACGTTCGCCAGTTGAAAGCTGAAATATAGTTTTCGTGGATTTAATCGGGATTTAACGCGATCGGTCTAACGTTGTTCAAACTTTCCTACTCCTCCCTTTTTTTGTTTTCTTTTTTTTTTATATAATCTCGTTTTTCTTCCACCCTTTGATAACGAAGCGTTGAAAAAACAACGCGACAGACATCGAGAGAAATTGCAGACCGAAAAAGGAAGAAAGGAAGAAAAAAAGAAAAAAATAAATACGCAGCGAGAGTTTATAGTTCGAAAAATTAGGATCGGTGATGCAATCTCGTTTTTCACCGAATAAAGTTCGTACTTTATTTCGGCTGTTGATTAAGAGCGACGAACATCTGAAATTTATTCGACGAGAAAGAGAAAAGATAAAAATAAAAAAAAAATTGCCATAGGAAATGAAAATATTACCATAGGAAATAAAAATAAAAAAAGAAAAAGATTACCAAAGATTATCATAGGGGAGGAATTGTTTATTTAAAAATTACGGCACGCGCGCTCGATAGAATCCGTTGCGCTTGGTGGCTGAATTGGGAATTTTCTGGGATGGATAGTCGCAGTTTGCAGTGGTGATCGCATTGTCGGGCTAAATGCATTGTTTCGGAACCCTTGTCCGCCCGGAATCGATCAGCTGTCCGTTCCGAGTTTCGAGATCGCATTTTTCACGCGTGCGTTCGCATTGCCGCGACACGTCCCTGTTGATCCATCACTCTTCTCTGATTTAGTTACGTATAAATCTGATATAATTATCTCCGTGCCGTAATTCGCGAATCGGTCGATCAACAATCTGCGTTGGAACTAAATGGATATTTCGCTATTTTCGGTGAAGTGAGAATGAAACGAAGGGTGTAGGGTGTAAAACCATCTGTGAATTTGAAATGAAAGTGATCCTTTTGCTCGAGGAAAAAAATCACTTGACGTTAGAAAAAAAAGATGACTGAAGCGCAGAATTTTCATCAGAGACATTAAAGTAAAAAAAAAAAAAGAAAAGAAAAGAAGAAAAAAGATAGAAGAACATTGTAGTACAGCGGAGAATATATAAGATTCGATTTATATACTTTGCGGGAAATCATTTGAATAATTCCCACTTTATTCTTTCTTTAACGCTAGGAACTACCGACAGTTAAGGCGAAGTTATTTCTACCAAAATTATCTTGATTTCTAATAAATAAAAATAAAATAAAATTCATTATATTATTTCTTTAGTTATACACTGTAAAAGTCGTTGCGTCAATGCGGGGGAAAAATTGTAACATGAGATAGAAATTTCAAAATAAAATTGTAAAACCAGTCATTTTGACTGGTGTGGTAGTTCTAGTGTTAACTTCAGATCTCTCCACTCGCTTGGTACGCAGAAATCAACAGACAGAGAGTGGGGCTCATGCGCAGAAATTTCAGTGTAGTGGGGGGGGGGGATAGCGCTGTAGATTGAGGAAGTAGGGGAAAGCGGGCCGCCAGTTAGCCACCTCGCTTTTAAAACTCGCAGCTATTTACAACAAGCGATTTAGATAACTTGAAACTAGGCGTCCGATAAATTTCAGTCAGTCACAAGTGCGATGAGATCTCTCGCACCATAGGGTTACCATAAACATAAATTTCAGGCGTGTACTCGAAGTATTGTGCAAGAGGATGGGACTGCCATTCGACCTGAGTTACTCTCATTGATATTACTCGGTAAGATATTTTGGAAATCTCCCGATGAACCACATCTAAGACCAAAAGAAGGTGATCAAAAGCTAGCTGATAGTAAAAAATGGATAAAAAGATGGAAATTTCCTGCAACCCTAGAACGAATTTTTCAATAATCCAAACAATTAACCACTTCGTTTTATATGCAGGTAAAGAGGTAACATGATCCCAGGCATTGCAAGTAAACTATCAAAAAAAAAAAAAAAAAAAATCACATTACAACATAAGATAGAACATTGTTAAAAGGAACATAGTCAGATAAGAACACAATGCAAATCAATCATCGTTTAGTCATTTCCCACAACCAAGTGGGTCGCCAAGTTACACGATCAATGCCAGTCATGAATAACGTCACCTTAACACGCCTTAATTTACATCTATGAAATTTCTAACGAAAATGATAAATCGCTCGCAATTTCGGTGATTTCAGTCTAGTTAAAAAATTCTGGCTGATCGGATTTCTGTCGGCGAAAGACGTACCTTTATCCCGTAGTTGCTCTCCTCGTATATGATGGACACGTAACTCCATCCAATGTCCAGCACGATGTCCACCATTGCTTTCACTTGATAGTGATCGCTCGGTATGGTGCGCGTGAAGTACTCGAAGCGTTGTTTGTTGGATAGTTCCGGGCTGGTGGAGAAGAAGGAGACCTGCAAGAAAAAATGCAAGAATCACTCTGATAATTTACTACTGAATTATTAATTTCTCGAAACATAGGTGTATTTTTCAAAACGACATCCTCGTTTACTGCCGCCTCGTTACTCGAGCTGTTTCGTCGATGACACGAAGCGCGTGTACGAGAAGACTGTGCGAGTTACGCGTCGCTCAGCAAATTCTGGCGTTCAGCTCGGCTGGGATTAGCTCTCTCGTCATCCGCTTGCATGTTCAAGCAAGTGTAATTGCGCGTTGCTTGCTGGCGATTTGTTTGCTTAAAGCAAGACAACTTACGGGCATCAGTCCGTGACAAGTGAGACAAGCGCATTTCCTCGCGTCCCTGCGACTTTTTTTTGCAAACAACAAATGTGTTGCATCTACTTGCTGTCTATCTTATTTATCTTCTCCGCGCGAGCAATTTTCCCGCGTCTCTGAGCAATTTGCGAATGTCTGCCGAGCGTGTGCGAACGCCTGCAGTGCAGCTGCATATTATACGCGTAACATAATATCAGCCAACTCCGTTGTTACAGTTGATGTTGAACGCCAACACCGGGTCAGTATCGTTGGTAACGCTCGATGATTTTAATCAGGTAAGCGTAAAACGCAGTTGAAATTATCGAGGAGGGGGTTTACTCGTTGCTAGGCATCGACGAATAATTTTCAGGGATGAAAACTGAACTTTCACGTGGAAACGATAGTGCTGTACGAGCAGGATAACTATGAGGATTTCCTTGGGGAATTTCGGTTGCAGGGTGTTGGAAGTTGCTCCGAAGTATTCAGCACGGGGAAATTATCGCGGCGGAAAACTGCGGGTAAACTCTTATGGCAATGGCAGTTGTTAGTCGTAAATTTTCAATTACCGTTGTTTGTTACCGCTTGTCGTTTGCCTGACGCGAACCGACAATGTTCCACGAATATTAATAATAACGACGAGATCATTCGCGATAGAATTATCGATAATTCAGAGCTGAATCTCCCTCATAGAGAATATGTAAATTTAATCTCTCTTCTCGTCTTCACTCGAGTTTGTCAAAAAAAGGGGAACATCACGAGTTTTTCTTTTCTTCTTTCAACGCAAAATTCGCGACATTAAGATTTTTTTTTCGGTGCAATGTTTTTTCCACGTTTGATGTTTCAACTCCTTGCTGAATGATTGATTCGTCTTCTTGTCAGATAAATAAGGACGATCGATATGATCAGCATTACCGACATTAAATGGTTTCTCTCCTTTGTTTGGACCTTCGTGATGAATGGATGTGTTCTGACCTCCTTGCGATCACAGAAGAAAAGCTGGATAAATAAAGAATCTGGGCTTAATTGTCATTGCTGTCAGTCGACGTTTCTCAGAACACCGTTTTTTGTTTCTCAAAAATTGCACGAAACGTATAAATGTCAATTAGCCTGTTTGCTCTTCGGAAAATGATCAACCAACGAGAGAAAACGACGTAAATAAATTAAACGTAGCACGCGAGGTATACAAAACCGACCTAATTGAAATCGGTTTCACTTTGGTAACATTTCATTTCGCGATCGTGGAAGTTCCCGCGTAAGGTCGGCCGGGTCGATCTGATTAAGAAGTTCATTTACGAAACTTCGATCCCATTATATTCTCGTGCAATTCGTATTTTCACCATTTTCACGCAATTGCCCGACTATTTTTCACTGTTGGTTCACTGTGATATATCGGAACTTGGTCGCTGGTTTCAATTCCGTTTGGCGGTAAGATTAGATTTCATTACGAGGGGTCAGATAGTGGAAGAAAGAGAGAGAGAGAGAGTCAGAGTGGTAGAAAAGTCAGACTTGCTTGAATTTCTGTAATTTAGTCGTATAAATCATCGCCGATACCACCGAATGCATATTTTGTATGATACAATACACTTCTTACATCTTTCCTCTCTTCTTTATTTCTTTTTTTTTTCATCTTTGGATTAATCTTTATTCACACGAATTCGAACGAATTCCATTTCCTAATAGTTTCCGATTCTCATTTTTTTTTTCGCATTTCCCCGATTCTTCCATAGATTCGAACCATCATCCTTTTCTTCTCACCAAAGTTTTTTTCAATTTTCAACAAAAATTTTTAGGTGTTCTTACGTAATTTGTCTTCCCTCTTCCCCCCTCAATCTCTCTCTCTCTCTCTCTCTTTTTCCGCTGGAATTCGAAATGACGAACACGGTTCCATTTTTTAACCGGGCTGCGCGATTTGTTTCGGTCGAGCGGTCGCTAATGGCCATACGACACTATTCGCGAGCTTGTAACGAAGGAACGCGCTCGAGCGAGTCATTCGCCAGGATTTTCGTTCGCTGCCGCCCCCGTGGAAGATGAGTTTATGTAGCGAGAAAACGAGTCTGCGCTTATCTCTTGTTGCTGCGCTAGCAGCTCGCTAGCTTCTCTCCGCAACGTTGCACGCCATTTTATCCGAGGCGTGGTTTTGCTTTTTTCCGTTTCACCATCTGGTAAATATCCGTATGGACCGATGGACCGAATATATATTTATCAACATTCTTCAGGCAACCGATTTCTTCTTCGTGTTCGATTCTCTCCCTTAAGCGTCCTGATTGTTCCCGATAATCTCCAGATTAAAGGGAGAAAAAAAAGAAAAAAAATGTGAAACATCGAACGTTTAATCTTCAGTTCACATTTATTTCAAAGGCTTCGCCTTTCCCAGCTGCGAGTTCTATCTATCCACGAGCATTGCTTTTCCATTTATCCGTTTTGTTTTCTTCCTGCCTTCCTCCTCCGATTGGTGTTTCTTTTCTTTTGCACGATCTTCCTCGATCTTCCTGCAGGTTCATTTTTCCTTTTCGGCGTTTAAGTTTTTCCTGTTTTGCGCTCGAGGGTTAGCAGAGGTCGGCGAGACGGGAGATAAATGACGAAAGCGAACGGTTCTAATGGACCGATCTTCTCGTCCATGAACCTCCTGCCCTGTAGCCGTAAAAAAACATTCAATAGCTAGAAAACAAAAGAATCTCTGCCGAGGAGGAAACGTTAGATTGATAGAAAATTCGCCTTGTTGTTTTTGCCCGGCGGAGGAAAAGAATAGAAGGGGAAAAACGACGAGCTGGCAAGATCCGGGTTATTTCTGTCGAAATAATGGAGGAAATTCGGGAAATTCGGTAACTTCATCGTTGTCGAGAAAAAAAGAAAAAAAAGAAGAAAATTAAACCGCGTGGTTTACAATTGTCAGAGTTTATTTAAGAGTATTTATTAAATATGAATACGTGATCATATAATGGATAGGTAATGCACACATAGGTAACGTTCAGAACGACGTCTCGAGTTCATTTGTTCATCTTGCCCTCAAGACTTCTGTTCTCATACGTGTTTCACGATTATGTTAATCCTCTATTGCATTCCGTTCCCAATTGGATACTTAAATTTCAAATGTTCCATAGTAAATTGAGCAGACAATTTATTGATAATTGCAATAAGTAACATTTTCTAATAAAATTTTATTATTTATTTCATGACCTCGTTCATTTTTAAGTAACAGCCATATATATATATATATATATATATTTTTCGTCATATAAATTCGTGCAATAGAAAGTTAAGATTAGAGCGTCTTATTAGATCGAAACGTCTTCGTCACATTGTTGTCGAAAAAAAAGGAAAATTAAACCTCGTGGTTTACAATTGTCAGAGTTTATTTAAGAGTATTCATTAAATATGAATACGTGATCATATAATGGATAGGTAATATATACATAGGTAACATTCATAGGCAACAAAAGACAATCACACTCGCACAACTCGCATCATTCATCGATCATTCATATTCCAACAATAATTTAAAAAAAATTAATCAATGTTTAGATATTAGGAGGAAAACTGAATGCGACGATCACAAAAAAATACTAAGCTCTCTCTCTATAATTGTCAAAATTCTGCACGCTGATAAAAAGAATCTTGCCTTCAAGAGACCTCTGTTCTCATACGTGTTTCACGATTATGTTAACCCTCTATTGCATTTCATTCCAAACTGGGTACTTAAATTTCAAATGTTCCATAGTAAATTAAGCAGACAATTTATTGATATTATTGAGTTGCAATAAGTAACATTTTCTGATAAAATTTTATCATTTCATGACCTCGCTCATTTTTAAGTAACAGTCATATATATATTTTTCAACAGCTATATATATATTTGGTTAAGATTAGGGCAGCTAATCCCAAATCCCAAAGCAGTCTCAAGTCTGATCTTTTTCCGCGGCAGGAAATTGTTGCCTCGCTCTTGTTAGCCCACACACACACACACACACACAGGAAGAAATTCCGAACAATGAGGCTTCTTCACTCCACAGTTATATTATCACCGTTTTAACGAATCAGTTTAGTTTTCACGTGGGAAGGTCGTTTCGGAATTGCAAGCCCCTTTGTGAAGCGGTTAAATGACGTTATCGTTAATTGAAACGGACCGGCTGCGCCCAAACCGCGCGAAATTGCAGGCCCCCGAGACCTCGATGCGAAGCGAAATAAACGAACGCACTCGAAATAAACCGGCCATCGAATCCTCCTCGTATCTCGAAAACAAAAACTGTCCGCTGTTTCTTGATAGTTTAACAATCGGCCTAATGCCAACTAGCGGAGGAAACGAGTCGTCACAACTCTTGCAGGGAAAAATAGAGTTAAGAAAACTTTAGTCTATTTAGCTTCTAATGAAAAAAAAAAAATCGGACCTTATGCGGTAAGAAAATATGATCAAATTTTTTTGGATAAAATTCTACGGCTCAGAATAAAATTCTCTTTGTGGTACACTAATACCTGGTTTTGTCCCGTAGAAGCTGGATAAAATTGGATATCTATTAAAAGAATGTATTAAATCTAACGCAGTTACGAAATTTCTATTTTCATTAGCTAAAAACAATTATTTTCAACAATCTTCACAAATATAGAGTTATTCTATTTGGTCTGTTTTATAAAAAAATTATGTTGTTTAGGAATTTTTGCTGTATTTATGAAAAGTTGGAATTATTTTAACACATAAACATAAACATAAACATAAACATAAACATAAACATAAACGTAAACGTGAACGTGAACGTGAACGTGAACGTGAACATGAACATGAACATAAACAAATACATATATATCTCAATTAATAGAACAGAAAATCGTAAATAAAATATTCGTCGCTCTCTTCATTATTCATTGTCCTAAATTAATTTACCAAGCATTAAATATTTACACCTCAGTATGAGATAGAAAGTGTCAAAATAATCTACAAGGACCACAGAATGCAAACATTAGAATACAAATTGATTCACGAAAATTCCAACACACCAAGAATCACTTCACTCACAAAAACACATTTCGAGCCGAAAATTTTTAACTCTGCACGGGGAACACAACGATGTTGTTTGCTCTGAAACTTGTCGCATGATATTACGTACGCACATATAATTCGATCACGATGTCGAAGCTGTTATTGTTAGAAAAGCAACGATGACCCGTAATTTCGTTCAACTTTCCTCTACTGAAATTTTGACAGACTGTGCCAGTCGTGTGAATTGCCTGTTTAGTCTCGTTTAGTTTTGTTGCCAATTATCGCAGAGAATAATAAAGTTCTCGTTCGATCTCTTTCGAACAGCTCGAGGCCAGGTTGGTAATCGAATTTTGGCAAACGATAATACGTTTGCGAACGAGGCCTGTTTACGCTCGCTGGTGGACGGCAAACTCGCAGGATTTTCGACAGTGTTCGAAACTCGTTGTTTCCAAATGAGAGCGTCAGACCTCGGAAACCCTCGTCGTATAATACACAAGTATCCAATAAACTGCCTGATAGGCCAATCGTCGCGCCACTGTTTGCCGTTTGCCTGTCGTCGCTGAATTAATCATGTAATTGCAATTCGCTCGCGGCATGGTTATTGGTTTTCGTTCTTTCCGTCGCTGCTACTTTCGTTGTGTGCTCTCACTTCCTCCCTATTATCCCATGTTTCTCCACTTCACGATTCTCTCTTCTCTTTTCTCGTTTTCTTCATCAAATATCGCGCAAACGATATCGCGGTTTTTCGTACGAGAAAAAATTGTCCGACAAATTGTCAATGTGCATTTATCAGCGATATCACCACATACGTGTACGTGGGTGAAATGAAAGAAAAGTTTGTCCGTGGCTATCGCAAATGAATTCTACACGTTCGATTTGATGGAAATACTTGTAGAAAATTTTTTTTTTTTCGTTGTATTCTGAAATGTATTTTCATTGTATGGCAGAAATGTTTCTGAATTTGATTTATCATAGTTGTAGCATCAGTGTGAGTCTAATCAATCGAATGATAACACTAACTGTTAACATTATTCGAACCATAAACGTTCGCAGTGTTGAATGATTGGGAAACTTTTTTGCCATTTTTTTTTTTTCAAGAAAATTTTCATCTTTGTGACGAGTGCAAAACACAGTGCAAGAAAAAAAAAAGAAAAATTTCTTTTGACCCTGAAATTCGAGGTTAAGGTCGATTTGTCGAAGCGTCAGGCTCTTTACGCGTATTTCCATCAAATCGAAGACATATAATTCATTCATCTACTTTCCATTCGTTTTTTATTACACGGCTTCGATTACAAAGTGATGGCTCCGGCATTGAACGTTTTCAAAATTATCAGTGGCGATCGGCTCGCGAACGTCATTCTTATTCGCGTCAGAAGCGAATTTCGAAGAAGATTGCCCGGGAATATCTGTCCAGACCTGATGAGAGAGCTCTGTCTGTCAATGAAGGACGGGATCGTGAATGGGATAAAGTAGGAATCGTAATGATCGCCACACGTGAGAAGCTACGTGAATGGAAACCTCGATGTAAACGATTCGAGAGACAGAAATTTTCACCGCCCACGGTTTCCTTTTCCCCTCTGTTTCGCACCGTTTGCGAGCTACGCGCAAGTTCTTTTATTTTTATCAATTCGCGCCTGTTTTACTTTCTTTCTCTCCTTTCTCCTTTTTTCGTTAGCTTTTTTCGAGCGAATACAACAGCTTGACTGCCGTGGTACTTTTCAGGATCACGGTCTAAGAAGCCAATTCAATTTAATCATATTGTATTATTAAAAACTCCTATTATAGTACATAGTAATCAAAAGCGTATAGAATGTGTTTTTTTTTTTTTTTGTAAAAAATAAATCTTGCGAATTATCTCGTAGTTGGCTGATGTAAAGAAAGACTATTAGATGGCCCAAAAAGGTTGCATTACATATTATAGAGATATATATATACACACAATGCGCACAACCTTTTCTAAGAAGCCAATTCAATTTAATCATATTGTATTATTAAAAACTCCTATTATGGTATATAGTAATCATCAAAAAGCATATAGAACGTGTTTTTTTTTTTTTTTTTGTAAAAAATAGATCTTGCGAATTATCTCGTAGTTGGCTGATATAAAAAGAAAGACTATTAGATGGCCCAAAAAGGTTGCATTACATATATATGATTGATAAATGAACAGGAAATATAATAATACAAAGTTTATTTCGAAATCAACGAGCAAAAGAATATTTCTATTTGTGATAATTTTTCAAGCAATTTTCCACGCATAATGGCTGGCTTCTCTTGACAGATTCGGATACTCTGTGAATAATGAAACTCTTGCAATCCAATTTTTTTTGAAAAAAATCAACGCGTCGACGAATGCTTCTCTAAACTTTATAAGTTTTATTTTAGAAGAAGTTGCTTTATGAAAAAGTCTGTGCACATTTTGTGTGTGTGTGTGTATATATATATAATAATTTGCAAAGACGACCCTGTTTATTATATATATAACAGCGCAGTTTCACTGATATTTTCATAATTTATTCATTTAATATTCTCGAAGAGTTCCGCCTCGTTCACAGTGTCGGGCCATTAAAATTTTACTGGCTCAACTCGCGGGGGCCGCCTTCACTGTTCTTCCAGCCAGCCACTCAACGTAATTGCCGTTTAACTTTTTCGCCTAGCTTCGGAACTCTCTCTCTCTCTCTCTCTCCGAGAGAAGACGAAACTGTAAACTAGTCGCGAAGACAAATCGGCTACCAGGCAGGCCCTGCTCTCTCATTGCCGGTGTAATCTAAATCGTTTTCTTGACTCGTGTTGCACGACGTTTTTCTTCATCTCGGACATTTTTTGCTGTTTCGATGCTTTTATCTTTATAAACTGTCGCCTCGGAAACGAACGTGGCGCGAGAAACAACTTTCTCGTGCTTTCTTCTTTCTCACGACTCGTTTCTCTCTCCCCTCGAGTCTGTGTTTCAAGCTTCTCTGTTTCAAGCAGCGGCCGATGTCATTTTTCAGAGCACGACCTTTGACGACGTTTTTTTAATGAATAACAAAATGTCTCGAAATGTCGAGAGTGACGGTGCATCGATCACTCACCGAGATCACCTGTTGTAACGAACGAAACCGATTAATTCTGAATACCGATGGAATTTGCGAATCGTACGTTGATTAATTGTTAATCAATTGAATGCAGATGATTTCTACAGAAAATTGATCACGCCACTGCAAATGTAGAGCATTCGCGTTGATCGCGTTTGTATTCCAAAGTCCAATGGGATTCGAGGGATTTCGCAAAGTCGGGAAAATCGATTTCCACCAAAATTGCATGTTCTTGTGGAATACTTGTAGAAAATGACTTTACACATTAAATTGACTTACACATTAGAGTTTTCCGTCGGCATCTGACGGTGACGGATAACTTTACGAAACTTTATGAAGCTCGTCTTCCTCGAAATGAAGCGTTGCCAGAAATATCCGAAAGACTATCGAATCGATTTAAGTAAGAAATTCGTAACGTTCTCCAGGCTATTGTTCGGCACTTGAGGCACTTGAAATTTTGATTCGTGCTTCGTTTCTTTTTCATCGACAGAGAAATTGTCAAAGTTCCAGCCAGCTGTCATTTTTTTTTTTTAAATCGCCTTTGACTTGACGTAAAATTAAAGAAAAAAATTTGCTTCGAATAACGAACCAACGTTTATTCTTTTTCTTCGCGTAGTTTTTAATTTTATCTCCATATGAAATTCCTTAAAATTGGCCCCTCCGTTGTCAGTTCCTTGCTTGTTCCAATTAATTAACGTCCAGTTAATTAATTGGACGTTATTTTCGTCGATATCTATTTCAAACAATAAAGTTTCATAATTTTGCGAGAGACTGGCGCGATGCCCGAACAACGCGCTTGTCCATTCATCGCGAATCGTCGCGAACTTTCGTTAACGGGCCAATTATTAATTATCAATTTCGCCGGTGGCTAATTTCGCCTGTGTGCCGAACGACAATGGTCAGTTTACGGAGCGTTGTTTATTCAGATAGTACGACAATGAGCGAACTCGATGGGCACGCTATTGTTCGCGTATCGATATCGTTAAATTTGATTCGATGACGGAATACGGTTCTATTTGGATAAATTTTTCGGCCCACGTATATACCGGCCACGGAATAACACGGTCCATGCGGGTCTTTATTAAATTTTTCTATCCAATGAGACTGGCGTTTATTCACTCGTAAATTTCTGCGCAAGCGTAATATCGTCTGCTTGCGTTTTTTTTTTCTTTTTTTCTTTTTCGTTCACATTACCGCGTTGAAAAAGGTGAGGAAAGGTTGACGTTTACGAGTGAAGTTAAAATTAAAATTCGCTTTAATCCACGCGAACGGAGAAGACAATTGGAATTTTTTTCTTTTTTCTTTTCTTTTCTAGATAACGAAGCGTAGAAATTTGTCGAGAGAACGAGTAACTTTTGATCGTTTCATTCCACTGCCTTTCGATCGATATGTTCGAAGAATATTCGAACGAATCTCTGTAAAAAAAGAAAAATCATTTTAAATCATTTTGAGATTCGAACTTTCATCTCGGTGCGTCGTTTTTCAATTGCTTTTCAAGCAACGAAGATGATTCGCGCAACGCGTTTCGCTGAAACGTGGAAGCGAGAAAGAATAATGAAAGGGGAGCAGCAACGCGTGGCGTGATCACTATTGTTGTATCTACCTGAGCCTAATTCGCAACGGTGAGATAGATGAAGGATAGTTTTTTAATTACCCCCGATCCGCAAAGACAGATCACGCTGGGGAATTGGTTTCGAGCCCGATATGTGTGTGTATATATATATATAATTCACCGGATCGATGCTATTATACAATGGCTGTGAAATGCTATTATTGCTTGATGAATTGCCTGCTTGATGAGACTGGCTAGCATTGCATGTTATCGCGTCTCGAGAGCTTCGTGCAAATAACGGCCGAATGGAATCGATATTCCATGCTCTCGAGAGTACGCGAAGTACGTTTTTTTCCTTTTTTTTTCATTGACGCGTTGTGCCTTTTTTTTTTGCAGGCTCGACCTTTCCCTCTTCGGCGACGTTTTCTTCGTTGACGTGCCGGAATGGAAAATGTGTCAAGCGATGAGCCGAAACGTCTATTCACGAGGGCCTCACGCTGACGTCAGGCGACGAACGAGCGGCGCAACGTCGGTGAGTGATAAGAATTAAATCTCAAACCTTTTGGTGAATCAAACGTTCGAAAGTGTATGTATGTATTTTTAATCGAGCATCGTACGAGATACGAAACTGCAAAACTTACCTCGGTTCAAGTTCAAGCGGATCAAGATCGGAAATGAACAGAAACTAAATGCTGCAAGAGTTCTTATTTCGCACGAGATCGTGAACTGTTGCAGAGATTTATTGCAAAAAACGTGGAGTAGCTCTTGCGCGAGATACAAAGATTCTCACTCTTACGAACGAGAGGATGAATTGAAAACTCGGTGTTCACGAGTCGATAATCTCGCGACCTGCAGATCCGTGTTTCGTTACTAAATCACCGTTCCGCGGTCGCGAGATTAAGCATTTTGGCCGCGAAATATTTATCGCATTTTAAAAGCCAATATGCCACTGTGAGAGGGAACAAATATTGGGCGATATATATATAGTCAATAAATCAGCGATTCGTCGATGCTTATACCTACATTTATCCATTGGATTTTGAGTTCTCGATACTGATGGATTACTTGCGTTTGTGTTTGCAGAGCCGATCTATGGAAGCTGTACATTGTCTCGGTGTAATGCGACGTAACTGAAATAATTGTTTCGCTATTGATTCTGGCCCGAAGCGGCAGCAGAACGATTCACATTTATTTTTTATCGAATTAATTATTGCGCGTAATTATCAATCATCGCGGAAAACTGCGGATTACAATTATTATTATTAATTCTCTCGTTCTCGTTCTCACGATTCCGTAGACAACGAAGTAGCCATTTCAGTTGCGGATGATAATTAATCGCGTTTAGCATGATCTGATAGCTTGATACTCGATCATATCGGTGGCGTTAACCGAGTCTGAAACGTAATAATAGGAATAGTTTATGCTTCCAGGGACTTGCTATTCCCGCGGGATTTCTGCGTCTTTTGTTGAAGTTAACATCTCATGTCTGTTCTAAATCGCTGGATGATTCGATTATGTGTATGCATTTCATTATCCGCCGGTAAATGACATTCCCGCTGATATCCGTCTCTCGTCAAAAGCTGGATTGAATCTCTGCGCGGCTTGAATTACCATCCAATAATAGAACCATTGTGCGTCCGTGGACGATTATCGGTATTTCACGGTGGAAAAATTTCGTTATATCGCGCGTTCCGCACGTTCGACATTTCCCTAGAAATTTCAATAAATGACGATCTAAGTATAAGATGAAATCCGACGAGGATAGGGATAGAATTCTGAAAAGGAAGATCGATGTGTTAATTCCACGGGTTATATCCAAGGGATTAACAGGTTTTTAAAAGCAATTCTGTTCGAACTTGTACATTCCTAAAACCTTAAACCTAAACCTATATTTCGCGTAAAGAAATATCGGTTACTGTGGAATTCTTTTTTATAAAGAAGTGTTTCTCTGTTCGAACTTGTACATTCCTAAACTTTAAACCTAATCTATATTTCGCGTAAAGAAATATCGGTTACTGTGGAATTCTTTTTTATAAAGAAGTGTTTCTCTGTTCGAACTTGTACATTCCTAAACTTTAAACCTAATCTATATTTCGCGTAAAGAAATATCGGTTACTGTGGAATTCTTTTTTATAAAGAAGTGTTTCTCTGTTCGAACTTGTACATTCCTAAACTTTAAACCTAATCTATATTTCGCGTAAAGAAATATCGGTTACTGTGGAATTCTTTTTTATAAAGAAGTGTTTCTCTGTTCGAACTTGTACATTCCTAAATCTAAACCTAACCTAAACCTAAACCTAACCTATATTTCGCGTAAAGAAATATCGGTTACTGTGGATACTCCTTTTTATAAAGAAGTGTTTCTCTGTTCGAACTTGTGCATTCCTAAATCTGTTTCCGTTGTTTTGGAATTTTTATAGAAAGAAGTGTTACACCTTTGAATAGTATTGTCGCGGAACGAATGTTTTAAAATGTACCAGAGTAGAGAAGCTTCGCAGAAGCAAGTTGTTTTATAACATTTAATCGAAGATCCACTTTTACATTGCACTATTCGTCGAATTGTGAACATTTAATATTTATATTCGTCTGTTCTCGTCGCAGGAACGTTGTTCGCGGAAAATCTCCGCGATACACGATTTGAAGAAACTTCTCCGGCTCCGTCGGAGGATCCCTGGTTATAATTCTCTATTTCAAATATATAAAACGAGCTTCGAAAGGATTGTTCTGCGTGTGTTACTTATTAACACACACACCGCGGTGGGGATTGTAACGGTGGAAATTAGCGAAAGTTCTATACACCGGTTAATTCACCGTAATTCTCTCCCTTTTGTCCGACCGAAACAGGAACATTCTACTTAACCGCGATACCTACTTTCCAAGTTGCGATCTCGCGTTCACCGGCATATCCCGTGTCGAACAAAACAGCAGTTGCTGTCACGCTAATTAAAACGATTCAATCCGAACTTTTTCAACGGGAGGGGGGAGGGAGGGAGGAGTAAGTTATGCGGTAACTTTTCGAGCATTCGCTCCCGGCATAATGAGCGTGATACGCCGCGTTTCCTTCCCTCTCTGATAATAAAATAAGTTTGTTAGGAGAAGTTGGCAGGCAGGCGCTGCGAGGCCAAACGTGCGAGTTTAATAAGAAACTTAAATCCGTCAAAGGGGAGGAAGTTTGCGTCATCTCCGGGCGGGCTGACCTATCGTATAACGTTAGCCAGGCGAGAAATTCTTGCGAGTTACAAAATTTTCCCGAAGTTCATCGCGCCGCGATCGAGGAACTTATTAATCTACATCGTTGGAGCACGCCTTATCTTATCTCAAACTTATCGACAATGAGATTTTTCCCTCTATCAACTTCCATCGCTCGATATCGGTTTATTAATATCGAATTTTCGTTGAAATGTCAACATTCGCGAGGGGGAGGGGAGGGGGGGGAGGAAAGTCCGCAGAAGCTAAACGAAGTAGAAAGTTCTCCAAAGATTGAGCGTGGATCTTTTATATCGCCTTCAGTTTCAAGTGGAATGTCTAGTTAGTCGAAAGTTTGAAACCTCTGTTTCATAGACTTTGAATATTTCAAAGAACGGGATATATATATATATATATATTTTTTTTCTTCTATGCGTAATGCATTTTCCAGGTTTTTTCTGCTTTTCTTTTTTTTCGAAGACGAGCGCAAACAAATGCAAGCGTCAGAAATTAAATCCACGCATGTCTGTCACCGGAAGGATTTATATTCCTGATTCCGATTCAACTTTCTCCGGTGATCTCTCTTTGAAACTTCGTGCTTTCGCGGGGTTTCGCAACGTTTCCGCCCAGGAACAGAAGTTCTCGACTTTACGTGTACGTTTCTCCTACCTCCGCAGACTTTCGATTCGACTCTCTCCGTCTCGCAACTGCTTTTGTTGATAAAGCACAAACGCGAAACTCGCATCGTGAAATCTCTGCAATAATACGACGAAGAACGTCGATCGTTCGATTACCGTAAAAACGTAAATTTCTACCAGTTTCTATGTTATCGATTCCACAGACCTTTCTTCTGTCCGAAAATTTTCACACAAAAATGTCTCTCTTTGTAAATCGGAACTGTAACTTTGTGCTTTGACTCCTCTTTTTCTCGCCATTACCGATAGATTGTTTCTCCATAATACCACGACGTATTTTGCGTCAGCACAAATCACAGATTGTGAATCGCTGCCGTGAACAAACGTTGTTCCCTGTGAACAACAACCAGAGAATGCAAAACAACGTGTACAGTTGCAAAGAACGTGTACAAACGTTCAACGATTAAACGAGCGTGAATAGATGAAAGCGGCGGTGGATGGCCGTTGATGGCTACAAGCCATCGCATCACGGAGCCCAATCGTTTTCATCGTCATGCGAATAACAAGCCGAGAGTTCCGCGGGACGGAAGGAGAGAGAAAGAATGTTCGATTGCTCGCCGATGCGTACGTCTTTTCCCCGACCATCGAGCGAGCTGTTAGCCGGCGGGAATATTTCAGCGTTCAACGGACAACGAGCTGGAAAGCTGAAGCGAGTAGAAAAGTTGCTGTACCGAGAGAGAAAAGTCGTCTTGTCGAGGAATATCTATGGGTTGGCAGAGCAAAGGTTCGTCTGCATATGTTGCGGGAATGGAGAATTCTGGGAAAGGGATTGGAATTTTCTCCAGTGCTCAACAACGGCACAATTGCGCCTAAGACTCAAAAATACAGGTATAACCTCCTATAACACGGTAGATTAGGTTCCTAGAAAATACCGTGTTGTGCGAGGCCCAGAGCCAGTACAAAAAGCGGGCTTACGTTCTGAAAACTGATTAAAAACAAACGTTTTTTTAATTCCATATAAGCAAATTAATTTTTATTAAAAATATAAATGTATGTACAACGCGAAACGAAAGGAAACGAAAAATATTATTTCCATTTAATGTTAGTGTAATGTTAGTGTAATTATTTCTGATATGAACGTACAAGATTCCCTGTTGCGACTTTACCCTTTATCAAACTAAAAAGTAAAAAAGTGGCATATCGTAAAATATTTTACCATATGATAGATACAGTAGTGGCAAATGCCTGGCTTTTGTATAAGAGAATAAAAAAAGGCATCTTGAGCAGGAGAACAAAGTTGTTGCTCTCTTAAAATTCGAAACACAGTTGGCGAAAACTTCAACGTAAAAATATAGGTGTTCAAAATTCTACAAAAAGGGGCCACTGTAAAAGCACTGGCATAGATAAGCCTATCTAAAAAAAAAAAAAAAGAAAACAGCGTACGATGGGCTACTCTTGGCCGAAACGAACGAAGTGGACCGTAGGAATTCGGAAATTTTTTCATCAGATCTTTCTCGAGTCAACCTATTGTCACGTTCTGAATTTTAATTTAATTTCAATTTGCCGACTTCGGGAGAGGAAATTGATTTTTTTCAGAGAACGATTATTGCGTGCGCGAAGTATGAGTGATTAACAATCTTCACTTATCGAGCAGCCTGCAGTTCGAAGAAAAATGATTTCCGCTCGCTTCTGACAAATTGCCAGAAAGGACGTCTGTCGGCCAAGTGGACGTCTTATCGGGGATTATTCAGTTTGCGGCACGTTGAAGAACGCAAAGGATCACGCGGGGGCTGAAAGTTAACACGGAACACACCGCGAAAATAACCGCGCGCAATTGCAAATCTCGCCGGCGTTTCTCGAGAGGGGTCGAGATCTAGATCCCGTGCGGCGAAATTGCCACCTCGTAGCAACCGTATTCGTTTAACACACCAGAAGCTTAATTTCCTTTCTTTTCTTCGCGCGGAATCGCATTTCGACGAACGTGACACGCGAGAGGAATTTCGCAGCTGCGAAACGGCGCGAGGCGCTGCACGTGAGCCAGGAATTATGTCGGATTGATTAATACGATTCGTGTGCAAAACTGCTCGCGTAAAAGATGACGCGCATACAGATGACGAGGGGTAACATTGGATGCCTGATGGGTCACGTTTTAAAATCCGCTGATACAACCTTGCCTCCATGATTGATGGCGCCAAGTTGTTTATTGCCTGGCGCGAATTCTCGCGCTGTTTCGCCCACGTTTCACCCGACACGCTACGGAACATTTTTCCCTCCGCGGAAGAAGCGTGAAAAAAAAAAGAAAAATCATCGTTCTTGGATTCTCGCGTGACACGCGCGACTGTCCACAGATACGGCGGTTCGCCGGGGAGAAATGTGCGACAGACTTGAAAATTAGGTTAAATCTAAACCTAAACCTAACTTAAACTTAAACCTAATCTAAACCTAAACCTAACTTAAACCTAACCTAATTTAAATCTAAACCTAACTTAAACCTAACCTAATTTAAATCTAAACCTAACCTAAACCTAACTAAGTAATATGAAAATAATATTTATACGTACGTGTACGATTTCTTGATATTTCTGCTTCTCTATCGTGTTCTCCGTTCTTTGTCAATTTTTCGAATTACAAGTTTCTTCGAAAACTGCGTTTAAAAAAACTTTCGCACTTGTACAAAGTGCCTAAACCTAACCTAAATCCAACTAACTAATATTAAAATAATATTGATACGTACGTGTACGATTTCTTGATATCTCTGCTTCTCTATCGTGTTCTCCATTCTTTGTCAATTTCTCGAATTACAAGTTTCCTCGAAAATTACGCTTAAAAAACTTTCGCACTTCTATAAAGTGCCCAAACCTAACCTAAATCTAATTTAAACGTAACTAACTAATATTAAAATAATATTTATACGTACGTGTACGATTTCTTGATATCTTTGCTTCTTTATCGTGTTCTCCGTTTTTTGTAAATTTTTCGAATTACAAGTTTCTTTGAAAACTGAGTTTAAAAAAACTTTCGCACTTCTACAAAGTGCCTAAACCTAACCTAAACCTAACCTAAATCGAACTAACTAATATTAAAATAATATTTGTACGTACGTGTACGATTTCTTGATATCTTTGCTTCTCTATCGTAAAATATAGGTGTTCAAAATTATACAGGCGTTCTAACATAAACCTAACCTAAACCTAACTTAAACCTACACCTAATCCAAACCTAAACCTAACTTAAACCTAACCTAAACTCTTTGTCAAGAGATTACCTAATTTAAACCTAAACCTAACTAAGTAATATTAAAATAATATTGATACGTTCGTGTACGATTTCTTGATATCTCTACTTCTCTATCGTGTTCTCCGTTCTTTGACAATTTTTCGAACCACAAGTTTCTTCGGAAAACTGCGCTGAAAAGAAACTTTCGCACTTGTACAAAGTGCTCGATCGGACGATCGATCTGAAAGTGAACAGAGAAACCGCGCGGTATTTAATATCCACTGGAATGAGGGGAGGCGCCTCTAATGGCGCCGTCCATTGTGAAATATACTTTCGCGAAGGTTTATCGGGGACGCCAGGATATTGCGGTTTCAATGAATCGATACGTTTCCGCAAGTCAACCGGCAGCTTTTGAATTTACGAGCCGACGGGGGCTTTTATAAACGCCACAGGCGAGATGTACAACCGGGAAAAGCGGACTGGCGTGTGTTTAACGTGTCTCGCGCAGCGAGCCCGCGCGGATATTAATTATATTTCAACGATGATTCAATTATCTTTCGCTTTCATCGTGCGAGTGAATATAACCTCCATTCAAATTTGCTATTTTGTGTTTAAACATTGCACAACTCTGCCCGACGCGGCTCGCGTGCACGCGCCGATCGTCTAATATTCCTAGGCACTGCGGATCTAGAATATTAAACGAGGGGGAGGGGGGACGTTCGGCATTCAAATTTCATTGATTAAAGCCGCGTTTATTCGCGATTCAAGTATGAAAGGGAACGTACGCGGTGTTTTAGCGCACCGGGGAGAATTTTTTAATTTCACGGTCCGCGAGAGTCCGTGTATAAAAGTGCCGAGATTTGCAATTTTTTTTAATTTAAATGGGTACTCTTCTTCGTAAATTCAGAGCGTCGCTCATTTTGCATCGAGGGATTTTTGTTTAAGCAGAATTTTCTTTGACTCTCGCACGGGATCGATATATATATATATATATATACATAGTCAGTCGGCTACTTATCATACTTACTCGTTTTATTTCCTTCGAACCTAATATTTTCACGCTACATGTTATTTACAAAAATAACGGACGAACAAAGTTGTGATACTGATGGTAAATTGAAATAAATAAAACACTTACATATGTTTAGCAAGGAAATAAGTTTAGAGTCAATCCACGATGCGATTGTACGCTGAGTGCACGTGCAAGAACAGCGAAATCGGGACTGGAAACGGTATTAACAAAAACAGTGCGAACATTGAAACAGTTAGATTCTGCTATTTGCACGAAAAACGATAAATTCTATGTTGGATTAACAGTAAATGTGTGTTGTAGTGAGAAAAATTTCGAGTGGTCCATTTCAATTGCAACGATGCAAAAAGTATTTTTCGCCTAACGTGAACGGCATCCAAAAGGCTAATAACTGATAAGAATATTCTTTTCAAGGACTTTTCACAGATCATTGATCTTTCTTTTCCTTAACTATATATATTTTTGCACTGTATCGCGTAGCTGGTGAAAAAATACGTTCAGATATATGTAAAGAACATGACCTTGTTTGAAAATGTGTATAAATTTATCTCTCGATCGAAATCCAATCGAGAGCCTTCACTATTTGTTACATCATCAATGATGATGGCTCTTCTAGTAGCTCGAAATCCTGACATCAGTGTGTCGAAATATTTGTCAGTAATTCGTAACGGAATACGCAAGGAAAAATTGATATGATTCATGGTAAAAATAACTAGTGTTTGAGAGAAGCCTATATATATATATATAATTTATATATAGAAATTTATATATGTAGATAAATATATATAGAATTTATATATCGAAATATATAGAAATTTATATATAGATTTATATATAAATTTATAAGATTTATAAGATTTATATATAAATTTAATTATATATAGATTTATATATAGAAATTTATATAGATAAATATATATATATAGAAATATATAGAAATTTATATATGTAGATAAATATATATAGAATCTATATATCAAAATATATAGAAATTGATATACATAGATAAATATATATAGAAATATGTAGAAATGTACAAATACATAATATATATTGGTTACATAATGGTTGAGACATTCCACTTGCGTTTCCGAATTTTAATTTCCTCTACTTTGAAAATGATTCCACGAAACTGTCTCGCTTGGACCGAGAGCTTGCGTAATCGTAAAACCACCTCTGAATTTCCCATTTTCGCGGTAGGTTCACCTCATCTTCGTCGATAGATTTACCGCGTCGTCGATTTTTACGTAACGTCGACGGGGACGAGTGTACTCTGCATGATCAGCGCTGGATGGGGAAGGGGCAGGCTATCGATTTTAACCGGCCTTTGCATGGTTAATGCGAAAGATAGTTACGCGCCCGTTGCGGGCAGCATTGGCAAAATCCGCTCGGATCGGATGGTTCGGTGAATCTTCAAATTGATTCCGTGAGTAACCTTCCGTGGAGTAATTCGCGCGAACAACACAATGGAACACCGGCGCGGAGCGGATCGAGGCGCGTTTGTCATCGCTTCGGCGAGATGTTAGCTCCCGCCACCTACGAGATTAATTCCGTCTTCTTGACGTTCTCCTTGAGGCGGGGCACGCCACGTCGCGGCGTTTCGTCTCGTCCCTTGTTTAAGTTGCTCAAACTAATCGAGAATTCCTCCGTTCCGTTCTGCGATTCAACGGGATTGCGATTTGCTCCCCGCGTTTGGAGGAAATAATTGAATAGGGAGTATCGAGAATTAGAAGCGGGAGGAACAACAGCATGAAATGGAATATTCGGAGATAGACATTTTTCAGCTGATGAAAACAGTCGAAACGTGCGAAATCTTTCGGAATACGTCGGCGCCGATGAAATACGCGAGCAGAAGGCTCGCTCTGCTTAATTCAAGACACAGGTCTGCACTCGCGCCGACGTCGAAGATGCAAAATTCGCAACTTCCACGAGCTTCTCTCTTTTCGACG
Organism: Tetragonula carbonaria; assembly: GCA_032399595.1. NCBI lineage: Eukaryota > Metazoa > Arthropoda > Insecta > Hymenoptera > Apidae > Tetragonula > Tetragonula carbonaria. The sequence goes on from JAUCRC010000014.1 coordinate 9,951,691, forward strand.
ATCCTCCCCCACCGATCCGTGATTCGATCGTTAAATTTCATTCCTTCGTTTTTCCTTTTTTTTTTTTTTTTTCGTACAATTGTACAACAGTCGCTCTTAGCTCGCGAGTTCGCACGATACGCGACGACGAAGATCAGTTTTTTGTTTTTGTTTTTCTTTTTTTTTCTCGAGGAGACGACGTCGAAGATAGAGGGGGGGCTTCCTGTTTTCTCCGAAACCGGAAGAACAAAAGAAGAACGCGTTCCTCCGGCGAAAGGGGGCGAACTTCTGGCTTCTTACGCCGGTGAATTTTCATTTCACGGTGTGCCACCGGCGGTTCTTTGACTCAGCCAGCCTGCCGTCGTGAATAAATGTTCGCTCCAGTTCGCTTCCTCGCCGAGAGAGAGAGAGAGAGAGAGAGAAGAAAGATAAAGGGAAAAACGTTCGCTTCGCTTCGTTTCGTTGCCGATGCTATCGGCGAAGAAACACGTTCGCTGCCGTTAACTTCTAACTTCTACCAAGTGTGCCAAGCTCGTGCAACTTTCTTCAACTTGGCAGTTCAGGTTACGCGCGTCCATTCTGATACGTGCAATCCTCTTTGCTCGGCCAGGAACGAGAGAGTAGACATTAGTGGAAAGAAACGTTGTTTTTGTAAGAAAATTGTCCACCGATTGTTTTCGAGGGAAAATTTACACCTGTTGCCTGAAATACTGTTGACTAAACAGCACTGGAACTAACCCTTTTCGCGGCTAAAACTTTCGACACGACAATCGGCGTGATCTACACCGAGAGGAGATAAAAATTTTTCGCCATTATTTTCGCCCATTTGTGTGAAATCGAAATAATCGAAACGCTGTACTACCTTAAATGAATTCATTTACGAAGAAAATGAGAATACAATAATTTTCAAAAATAATTCTAAATTCAATAAGTCTAATAATTTTTAATCCAATGATCTAATAATTTTCGATCCAATGAAACGCTGTGCTACCTTAAATGAATATTATTTATTTACTCATATTCTGTAATTGTCAGTGCACGCGTTGAAATTTCACAGTAACTTCCAGTTTTGTTTCATAATGTAATCTAATCTGGTAAAGTGTGGTGACATAATTCGTAACGTGGATCAATAGGTAATCTTACATCACGTTTCTTGCGCTCGTGTTTCCCTTACGTTTTCTACACACTACATATTCGCGCCTTTTTTTTTTTTATTGTATAATTCATCTGTGCAAAAAGAATACCTGTTTCTTTCCAGAGAAATGGCGTCCACGTTCTTATTGAAAAAAAAGAAAACTGTTGCCTTGACTTATTCTGAGCTGTACGTACATTATTATCCGGTGGGGAAACACGGTTTTGTTTTATTCAGTTATCTAACTCGCGTGGAATGTGGGAAAACGAACACTTCGGCCAGATTGATTTCGTCGAATATAAAAATTTCATCGAGCTTCTGCTCCAATGGCAACAAAGCAGAAACATTTATAGAATATTCGTACTCTCTTTTATAAATGTATTTATAATAATTTGAAATCTCTAGTGTATTTCGAATAAGTCGATCTATCAGCATCATTGGATTGAAAATCATTATTGAAAATTGTTGCATTCTTACTTTTTTTACAATAATTTCCACCCGCAATATAGTTTGAATATTACACTGTAATATATTTTTGAAGTCTATCAGTATCATTCGACTGAAAATTATTAGACTTACTGGATTTAGAATTGTCATTGAAAATTATTGTATTCTTATTTTCTTCGTAAATGAATTTATAAGTTGAATCTGTAATGTATTTTGCATATTACACTATAATACATTTTTGAAGTCGATCTATCAGTATCATTCGACTGAAAATTATTATTGAAAATTATTGTATTCTTATTTTCTTCGTAAATGAATGTATAACAATTTGAATCTGTCTATGTATTTTGCATATCACATTGTAATACATTTTTGAAGTCGATCTATCAGTATCATTCGATTGAAAATTATTATTGAAAATTATTGTATTCTTATTTTCTTCGTAAATGAATGTATAACAATTTGAATCTGTCTATGTATTTTGCATATTACATTGTAATACATTTTTGAAGTCGATCTACCAGTATCATTGGATTGGAAAATTATTATATGCTTGCTTTCTTTATAAATGAATTTATAACAATTTGAATCTGATATTTATAATAATTTGAACAGTGTATATGAAATCAGTCGATCTATGAGTATTATTGGATTGAAAGTGTCTTGGGGCCGTTAAACATTGAAGTTGCATTATATCAAGCTCCAAGGCATTTCAGAATCATTTAAGAATACTATTCGAAAGTTTTCACCTTGGGTCGCGTTTAAAGACGCGACAATCGTTCGAACTCGATTCGGGACGAACGTTCTTGACAAATTAAAAAATTCCACCCGATACGACGTATCGAATCGTACAACTTTCACAACAATCGTCGATTTCACTGCTAGGCGAACTTTCGACTTTTCGTGGTTTTTGCCGGCAAGTTCCAGCGTCTTCAAGAACAAAGTCTTCGAAGTCTTACCTTCGGTGTTCTCTCACAGTTTCACAAAAATTGCAAACCGCGAAAGTTTTTCCGACTTTCATGCTCGGCTTCGCCCTTTTGAAATTTTTTTCTGAACACGCCACGTGCCTCGCGCTTCTATAAACATGACCGATGAAAATCCTATTAAACCTTCGTCCTTCTTCAAATTACTTTATTCGTCTTTCTACTTGAGCTTCCTTTCGCAAGGTCAACGATGCATAGTCTCCTCGTAACTCCTTTAAATTCTTATTCTTCCGAGGAATATTCTTATCTCCTAAGAATATTCGAGCTTCTTCCCACGATCGTACGGGGCCAATACAAAAGGTAAAGCCCGGTGTTATTTGAAATCGTATTCGCGGGGTTTACGGTGTTTTATTGTAATTCGTGGCACGTACCTGCGGTATTCGAAAAAGTCGAAGAAGGTTCGCTACTTGGATGGATGTGACCGAGCTTGCTGCCCCGACGACTCCGCTGATAACCTTTCGCACTGCAGTTTTATTGCAGCTGTACTCGGCGCCGTCTATATTGCTTATCGATCCTGGAACATAAATCAAGACGCCCCGGCATTAATTTCCATCGTATACGAACCATAGTATCGAAATTTCATCGCGCCACTCTTTTTTTCTTTCTTTCTTTTTTCTATCGCTCCGTTTTCCATTAATTTTCAATGTGCATATTCCTTTTCTCTTCCGATTAATTTTTCATTGCCTTTCAATGCCTCACTTTAGGCAGAAAAGGGATAAAGGATCGTTACTCGTTACCGTGGTTAAAATGTCTGATTATTCATAGTTTAGTGTCTGTCCACATGGAGGCTTTATTCTACTTAAAACACGACCATATTGGGGACTCATTCTACTTAAAATGTCTAATCACATAAAGGCTCGGTCTATTTAAAATATGTCTGACCATGGGAGGGGCTCATTTTACTTGAAATGTTTGACCACTCGGTCTACTTGAAATGTCTGACCACATGGAGGCTCTATTCTACTTAAAATACGACTGACCATATTGGGAACTCATTTTACTTAAAATGTCTAATCACATAAAGGCTCGGTCTATTTAAAATATGTCTGACTACGGGGAGGCTCATTTTACTTAAAATGTTTGACCACTCGGTCTACTTGACATGTCTGACTATACAGGGCCTTATTCCACTCAAAGTGCCTGTACACACAGAGGCTTCTTAAACGCAGAAAACGGCTGAAATGCAAATTTAGAAATTCGTATGTATTTAAGCGACGAAATGTGTATTTAACGTCGCGATGTTAGCTTTTAATTTTCGTCCTGGAATGTTTCGACTTTCCTTATCAAAGGAAACGCGGATTTAAAAAAAAAAAAAAATCTCGAAGAGCGTGGCACCGCTGTAGGCTTCAGTCCTCCAGTCGTGGAAATTTCAGCCACCGTTTAAAACACAGCCGGGTTGAATAAATTCGGCTCGCGTCGGGACACCTCCTCCACCTCGCACGTATAACCTAGGATTTGAGATGTCAGTTACAAATAAGCGGCTCTCGAACGCAGTTAGTTACACAAGCAAGTGAGTAACTGTCTCATATTTTCTAGACACCGTGATCCACGTTCTCTCTGAGCTGCTCCCTATGGAAATTACGCGCACGACGCACGTGAATAACAGATAGCAAAATAACGATAGAACAAATAGCAAAATAACGCTTACAGTCTTCGGTCTTTCTCGCCGATTCGGCCATATGGTGCAAGGTTGAGGCAGGTTAGTCGCGAGCAGAGACAAAGCAGACTAGCAAACTCGTTCAAAATTACACTCGCTCCTCTCTACGCGATGATCTCAGACTACTGGAAATCCTACGAAGATGAAACGATAACCGTTTTGAGGGGGAAGCTCTCCACTCTCTGTCACTTGTAGTTCATCAACAAATTACGAACAATAGTTACCGTCATAGTTACGCAAACATCCATCCGTTAGTTACAGTACCCATTGCTCTTCGTTCTCAATCGGTCTTTATTTGGTTGCAACAAATCAGTGCGCAGATTATGTTTGGTGTTATTAACGCCGTTACGGACGTGTATTTTAACCCCTTGACACACGAATTGAATGAAACTCGATACGATGAAAAAGTGATATTCGTTTTTCGTTTCAACATTTGTGTAAACTTGACAAAGGTAATTTTCGTACTCTTACATTTACGCTGCAAAATGTCATAAACGCAGTAGTTATTAGTCTTCATTCTCAGTTGCTCTTTATTCGATCGCAATGAATTGAAGCAATTTTCATTTTACGCTTCGTACTATCAACGTCGTCATGTGTATTTTAATTCCTTGAATACAAATTGAATGAAACTCGATACGATTAAAAAGTGATATTCATTTTTCGTTTCAACATTTCTGTAAACTTGACAAAGGTAATTTTCGTACTCTTACATTTACGCTGCAAAATGTCATAAACGCAGTAGTTATTAGTCTTCATTCTCAGTTGCTCTTTATTCGATCGCAATGAATTGAAGCAATTTTCATTTTACGCTTCGTACTATCAACGTCGTCATGTGTATGTTAATTCCTTGAATACAAATTGAATGAAACTCGATACGATGAAAAAGTGATATTCATTTTTCGTTTCAACATTTCTGTAAACTTGACAAAGGTAATTTTCGTACTCTTACATTTACACTGCAAAATGTCATAAACCCAATAGTTATTAGTCTTCATTCTCAGTTGCTCTTTATTCGATCGCAACAGATCAAAGTAATTTTCAGATTACGCTTCGTACTATCAACGTCGTCATGTGTATGTTAATTCCTTGAATACAAATTGAATGAAACTCGATACGACCAAAAAATCATATTCACTTCTTTCCAACGTTTGTGTAAATCGAAGATTCCTGCATCCGTGAAAAAATGTCACAAAACACAATACCTCGAATGAATAATTCGTTAGATCGTTAGGAAACGCGTGATATCTCCTCTTAGTCAAGAGGTTCTCACCGCGCTTTTACCCCCCATCGAGTTTACAAATCACGTTCGCGATGTTCGCCAAATCGTGAAATGCGAATTAAATTCCCCTCTCCGTGACCCGGGGGTGGGAGGGGGGGAGACACGTTTAATTCGGCCGGGAGAGTGGCACGCCCGAGACCTTAACGTGATTAGGTCGTCCGTTTTTCCGAAACTCTCTCTCTCTCTCTCTCTCTCTCCGCCCCCTCCTCATCGTTCTCGCTGTTCTCGCCGCGGACGAATCTAATTCTCCGGTTGTGTGTATCTTTTCGAAGTTTTGTCGGAGAAACGGGGACAGGGGGCCGCGTGACGGAATTCCAGATGACTTTTCTCTTCTTGCTTCTGATTTCGTCCGGGACGTAAACTACAATTTTTACGCTTCGTTTCGCGGGCATCGTGCCTTCGAACGTGATTTCCCGTGATTTCCAGTCTCCTACGTGCTCGTCCAACTTCCAAATCGAAACGAAGCACGAAGTACGAGGGCGATGTCGTCCCTTGTTCTAAATTTTCTGTTCTTCTCTCTTCGACATCGCGCGAATCTCGCGCTCGTGCACTCGGGCAGCCGGGGGCTCTCGATGTTTTTCTTTCTTTCTTTTTTTTTTTTTTTTCAATTTTTGCGCCGCGGTGCAGAAAAGCGCCTGGCAAGCCGCGACCCGCTCGCTCGTGAACATTCAATTCCAGATGCGTTCGTTTTGTTCTAACGTGAGCGTGGACCGGGCGCTCAAAGCAACTGCGAATTGTTTCCAGTTTCTTTCATTTCGACGCATTAGAGGCGAAATTTTCGCCGATTTGTTTCACGGTGCATTAAATGTCAGTCACCCAACCGTTTTCTGCTTCCTTTCTCTCTTTCTCTCTTTGTTTCTCTCTCTCCCTGTGCGTGAAAAAATTATGAAAACGTTTTGCCAGAAAATTGCTGGGAAAGTAGATTTTTCCCAAAGCGTGTCGTATATTTGGATATGTATATATATATATATATATATATGTATATTTATCCCTACGCTTTGTGAAAAAATTCACAGATGGTGTAACGTCAATGGAAAACTTGCCTCGAGTTTGACAAAGCTTTTGCTCGAAGTTCTTTGCATTCCTTCTCGAGAAGTTGGCAAATTCCAGGCTCTTCTGATTAATTTGTTTAGCCGCGATTGCTATCGTTTGCTAGTAGCGAAGCTCGCTTGGAAACTCACTTGGAGGAAACTTCGCCGGGAATCAGTTCGCAAGTAACTGGGGATTCTGAATTTTGCAAATTGTCCTCAATAATTACTGTCGTTTCCACTATCACGATCACAAAGTTATCTGTCTTTTCTCGGGTGAACTTCCGGGAGAACACTCGGCGATGAGAAACCTAATCAAAATGAGGTCAGTTGAGCTACGAAATGAACACGTTTTCTGTACTTTGTCGAAATATTTATAACATTTCAGTACATACGCACGTCTGACACTTTATTTAATTTTTATAACGATTCACGGACAAGTGAAACAATTGCACTTTCTCTCATTATAACGTCAGAAACGTGTTTCTTTATTATTCTCATTGTTATTCAATGGTGTTTTCAGTGTTTTGTATCTTTTTCTTTTCTTTCTTTTTTTCTTCTTCTTGGAGTGATCTCTTTCTATCACCGGCTATTCTTCTCGCAGTCTGTTAACAAAGAGCTCTGCCACTATCGATTCCAGTGATTGAAAGTTCTTAATCTGTTGCCAACAAGTTGCTCCGTGTGTCAGAAACTTCAGTTCTATCGCCAGCCCGGGACGAAAGTTGCGCTTTCAATCTCCATTTTCTTTCCTGCCTTAATTCGGTAGCACGATCCTCCGTTACACTTAATTTACCATTAACGATCTTCCAAGTCGGTGAATATTTAATCGTCGCTTCTTTCAATTAAACGGGAGATCCTCGACGGGATCGCGGCTGAGTGCCGCTCGAATCAAGCGTTTATTTAAAGTACTTCGAAAAGGATAATCTGTAATCGACAGAGACACGATATTTTACCGACAACGAGTATATAACTCGCTCGTTGTTCTTATCGAGTAATTAATTTCGCTTACGAATTCTTTCCGATTCTCGAAACTCGAAAGTTAACCGGAGGAAACGGGGGCAAATTTGAGATAATTTTGTCAGTGACGTCAACAACTCTGTACCTCCTTAAGACACTGCTAGATTCGAAATAGAATATTTTCCACACTAGTGTTAATTTAATAAAAATTAAATTAAACGATCGTTTATTTTAGAAATTTTTATAGACAAACCAGTTCGTAATTTTTATGGTCAAAACCAGTTCATAATTTATTTTAGAAACTTTATAGACACGAAACAGTGGATTTTTAGAGATTTAAGTAATCTCTCGCGAAGTATATAAGTAAAAGCTTGCGCAATTTATCGTGTAGTGTAGCACTGAAATTACCAAAATGGTCAAAACGACCAGTTCATAATTTATTTTAGAAACTTTATAGACACGAAACAGTGGATTTTTAGAGATTTCGATGATTTCTCGCAAAGTGTATAAATAAAAGCTATCGTAGCAATTACCAAAATAGGCGTCAAAGCGACCAGTTCATAATTTATTTTAGAAACTTTATAGACACGAAACAGTGGATTTTTAGAGATTTCGATGATCTCTCACGAAGTGTATAAATAAAAGCTTGCGCAATTTATTGTGTATTGTAGCATTGAAATTACCAAAATGGTCAAAACGACCAGTTCATAATTTATTTTAGAAACTTTATAGACACGAAACAGTGGATTTTTAGAGATTTCGATGATTTCTCGCAAAGTGTATAAATAAAAGCTATCGTAGCAATTACCAAAATAGGCGTCAAAGCGATCAATTTGTAATTTATTTCAGAAACTCTCGGTGCGAATAATCTTTCGCGAAGCGTATAGATAAAAGCTTGCCTACTCGTTTATTGTATCGCAGCGCGCTTTTCTATTTTTTTTCTCCACTTTAATGTCTCTGATGGAAATTTTAATCTTCGATAGTTCTACTATAGCTAAAAAAAATCTCCATTCTCACCGTGTAATTACTCTAGCTCTACTGTCGAAATGATCGAACAATCAGGGAAGGTTTTCCGACGCGATATTAATTGATTGAATCCATTTCAAAATAGATGGTGTCAGCCAACCGGCAGGATAATACGGCCGCTTTTATTTCAGCAATCCGTCATCATTCGATGATGGTTCTCGCCTGGTTCGATCGGCTCGTTTCGCCCGATTCGCGTTTCAAATTAATATGGTAATGAGGCCGATTTATGGACCGCGTTGCAAATTGTTTCGTTATTGCGTCGGTTATCTCGGATCGATTAATCAGTTTATGGTAATGACCGGCGAAGGCGGGGGGGTGGAGAGAGGAGAGGCCGTGTTTCGCGAAACAAAGAAACAAATTCACAGGCAAATTGACAAAGTGTGCCGCGCCGTTTACAGCGGTCACGTGGCATTAACACGCGTCAAATAAATCACCGCGCGTGTTACCGTACGATACGAGCGAAATTTCAATCAACCGTCCCGAAATTTCTCTCTCTCTCTCTCTCTCTCTCTTTTTTTTGTGGTATGTAAAAAATTTCTCTGCCCCGCGAGAAGACGAAGTTTCTCAACTCGGTTCAGCTCAGGGGAACTTTCATATAATTGACTAATTCGTGAACGGATAGTTGTTTTAGTGGAGCAACAAGTATAATGCAACCTCGTTAGCGTTAAACAAAGTCGCTGCGAAGTTCACCTCCCCCTGTGAATTCCGAAATTTTTTCTTTTTAAATTCACGACTACGACTCGTTTGTCTTCCCTGGCTGGTGAAGTTCGCGAAAACTGGCCGCGGAAATTTCGCGAATATTTTTTCTGGTAATTTATTAAATCCGGGATTTGTTTGTCCTCTAATTTCCTGCAACTTCGTTAGTGTTAAACAAAGTCGCTGCGAAGTTCACCTCCCCCTGTGAATTCCGAAATTTTTTCTTTTTAAATTCACGACTACGACTCGTTTGTCTTCCCTGGCTGGTGAAGTTCGCGAAAACTGGCCGCGGAAATTTCGCGAATATTTTTTCTGGTAATTTATTAAATCCGGGATTTGTTTGTCCTCTAATTTCCTGCAACTTCGTTAGTGTTAAACAAAGTCGTTGCGAAGTTCACCTCCCCCTGTGAATTCCGAGATTTTTTTTTTAAATTCACGACTACGACTCGTTTGTCTTCCCTGGCTGGTGAAGTTCGCGAAAACTGGCCGCGGAAATTTCGCGAATATTTTCTCTGGTAATTTATTAAATCCGGGATTGTTTGTCCCTTAATTTCCTGTAATTTCTCTTCCTACGCTTAAGAGAAGAACTTGTTTCTCTTCTTACGAGAAGTTAATTTATACAACGAGTTGGCGTGCAACAATGATCGCTCTGTCTCTCTCAGTCGTGTTTCGACAATTCCATCCCCGTTTCGCGTCGCTCGAATAAAAGCACGATCTTCCCCGTCTCTGGCACGCCGTTTCACGTAGTTTCGCATGTTACAGTAGCACCTGTTGAATCGTACCGGCTTATATTTTACCGACCTAACTGTCCGGGCTTAACCGATACCCGGGGAAACAAATCGCGGGTTTGGAAGAACGCGTTGAAGAACCCTCCTTTTCTCCCTCGCCGTAAATTCGCAGTAATGAGGCTAAAGTTGTTCTAAAGTTTTACAGGCCAAACGACAAAGGCGGGAGAAATGCAAAATTGCACGAACCGATTTTATCCGGAGTCGAACGAAAAGTTTCTAAAATTTGAAATCTCATGTCTTCTACGTAAGATCGAGGAAGAAGCTTCGTCGACTCTTTCTCGCTGTGAACGAGGAAATATCTCGTCAGCGCGAGACGAAATATTTCTCTGAAGGTGTATATTAAAATAATCGAATTGCACTACATTTAAACCAATATTTTTTATTTATTCGTATTCTCCACATTTGTTACCCATGTCTTCTACTTAAGATCGAGGAAGAAGCTTCGTCGACTCTTTCTCGCTGTGAACGAGGAAATATCTCGTCAGCGCGAGACGAAATATTTCTCTGAAGATGTATATTAAAATAATCGAAAGGCTGAATTGCACTAAATTTAAACCAGTATTGTTTATTTATTCGTATTCTCCACATTTGTTACCCATGTCTTCTACTTAAGATGTCTTAAGATCGAGGAAGAAGCTTCGTCGACTCTTTCTCGCTATGAACGACGAAATATCTCGTCATGTATATTAAAATAATCGAATTGCACTACATTTAAACCAATATTATTTATTTATTCGTATTCTCCACATTTGTTACCCATGTCTTCTACTTAAGATCGAGGAAGAAGCTTCGTCGACTCTTTCTCGCTGTGAACGAGGAAATATCTCGTCAGCGCGAGACGAAATATTTCTCTGAAGGTGTATATTCAAATAATCGAATTGCACTACATTTAAACCAATATTATTTATTTATTCGTATTCTCCACATTTGTTACACTCGTAACGCGTTTTCCCTTCTTCTGTTATGTTTTCTACACACTGCACATTTGCCTTGCATTTTCCCCCAGTTGTTGTATTGTACGCAGACGGAAAATCCTTTTGCAAACAAAATACGTTATCAATATTTTTACTTTCTGATCTACACACGTACGCTGTATTTTTGTAAAATTTGTCTCACTGTTGATATAAATGTTGGCGCCTTTAGTTTGATTCGAGCAACAGTACTACCTCGAGAGCAAATTTTAGGCTAGGTTTATTTTAGGTTTAGTGACCAAGGAGTTAATTGGCGATTTGCATAAATCATTTTAAAAGACTCTGATATATAGCTATTTGCAGAGAGATCAGAAGATAATTAAATGTTTTATTAAATCAGTCTTGGACGAAGGAAAATTGATTCTCCGATTTATATCCAGTTAATTTAATTAACTTAAATCGAGAGAGTGAAATACAAATTTCGCCAAGGTGCAATTTTTAATAGAGCATGATTGTGGAAATATTGTAGACACGTTTATACTTTGATCTTTGTTTACTATACATGTTATTAGTCTCTTTATTGCAACGTTCAATTATGTAGATATACTGACTATAGTATAATTAGATATATATTGATTAGAAATCAATATATCATTTCTAATCAGATACACTCATATTTTGATCTTTGTTTTACGTATTACTATACATGTTACTAGTACCCTTTTTTTTTATTGCAACGTTCAATTAATCATTATTGACCACAATTAGTATATTGATTGGAAACTTTATAGATAAATTCATATTTTGATCTTTGTTTATCGCATGTTACTAGTCTCTTTATCGCAACGTTCAATTTGATATGTCGACTATAAGTGTAATTCGATATATCGATTCGATGATTTTATAGACACGCTCATATTTCTAATCTTTGTTTATTGTACACCGCACGACGTGTGCGTGTTACTAGTCTCTCTTCATTGCAACGTCCAGTTGGTTGTATTGACGTTTAATAAATCGCGGTGTAAAGTGTAATTTAATGAATTTCGTTCCGCAATTTCGTTCGCGTAATTTCGGGTCTCTGTGCAGCGCTGGGTCAATTAATTAGGTCCGATAATTGATCGTGCGAGGATGACTTGAATCGCGCGAGGCGGCTGCGGGCGGGGAGAGAGGGGACCTTAAAAGGATTAAATTCATATTTAACGTTCGTAATAACGAATCGCTTTACATTCCGTTCGTTATGCAAATGCAGTGCCGCACTGGTGTTCTCATTACACGTTCCATAATCCGCGAACCTCGGCAACCCTCGAAAACCTTCACGATCCCAGGCCTCCGTGTAATTAAAATTGCACCGTGGCTTAAATCGCGCATAATAATCGCCACGATTTTTCTCTCTTTTTTCATTTTCTCTTCCTCTCCGCGTTAACGCAGCATTAACTTTTTGGCCTCGTCGTAGAGATGACACTAATTGCTAATAACGCTTTGAACATTGTACGCGTAAGGTGTCTAATTTACTCGATGTGCGAAGGAGGATCTTCAGAAGGTTCTCGAGGATGTCGCTTAACAACGTTAAAAAAAATTGGAAAAAATTGGAATCGTTTTCCTTTAATTGCTGCCCCGAATTGTTCCAAGCATTTTCCGAGCAGGGGTTTTTTTTCAAACATTTCTCGCCGATTACCGTGACACAATACGTAATTTCTGCTTCGACCGCAGAAGTTTCATTCTTTCATTCTGTTTCAGCGTTTTATTCCGGGAAATCTCGTGGAAAATGTAGATTTCCTTTTGTTTCGATAGATTTTCGTACGACTCGTGTAGCGTGAATTGAATCTGCAGGAAGTTCAGTCACTGAGTGGCTCGATTAATGTGGTTTCCGGCACGTCTGACCATACGCGTACCTACTTCCACTCGATCTGTCATCTCAGCTTTGCCGAGATTTCCATCTTGCGTAGGTTAAATATTCTTTGGCACGATGAGAGATAGAAAGATTGCTCGCGAGCTACAAGCGCACGAATCGCACGACCGTAGAATAATTAAAACGTAGAACAATCTCGAAGGAGGTAATCCTTCTCTCTCTCTCTCTCTCTCTCGTTTCACACTTTACACGGGTATTACGTTCGAAGGAAAGATTTAAAGGGGCCTTTAATAATTCAGCTGCAATTCCTCGCGTTAATTAGAAATCTCCTTTCCCTGTCTGATATAATCGGCGAGCTTCGCTATGCAAAAATGATCTTCACAGAAAACAGATAAATATCAAAGGAAAGCAACCTCTTTCAAAATACGTAGATTCCTCTCCATCCTCTTGAAAGAATAAATATTTCATTCGACACGACTCCCTCTAAATGTATAGATATATAGAGCATACAGAGCACATATATAGAGCATATAGAGCATATTAGTTTGATAGAAAACAGATAAATATCAAAGAAAAGCAACCTCTTTCAAAATACGTAGATTCCACTCCATCCTCTTAAAAAAATAAATATTTCATTCGACACGACTCTCTCTAAATGTATAGATATATAGAGCGTATAGAGCATACAGAGCACATATATAGAGCATATAGAGCATATATAGCATATTAGCTTGACAGAAAACAGATAAATATCAAAGAAAAGCAACCTCTTTCAAAATACGTAGATTCCACTCCATCCTCTTGAAAGAATAAATATTTCATTCGACACGACTCTCTCTAAATGTATAGATATATAGAGCATATAGAGCATACAGAGCACATATATAGAGCATATATAGCATATTAGCTTGACAGAAAACAGATAAATATCAAAGAAAAGCAACCTCTTTCAAAATACGTAGATTCCACTCCATCCTCTTGAAAGAATAAATATTTCATTCGACACGACTCTCTCTAAATGTATAGATATATAGAGCGTATAGAGCATACATATATAGAGCAATGTTCCACGAATAAACACGGCTCTCTCTCCGATTTTACACGGTCTTATAGCGCGGGATGGGGAGGGGGTGAAAGAAAGTCCATCTTCTCTCGCCTCTGGTTTCCTTTCACCGGCAGCTGAAATCGATCTCGAGCCACTCCATTCATCTAGCCGTTCCTTATCAAATTTTCAGAACCATAATTCTAGGCGCGGTGGAGGAGGCGAGAGGGTGTGGAGCAAAGGTTCTCGTGAAAAAGAAATTAGCTGATTCCGCACAATCCTCCTATCCTTTTCGTTCTTTCTTTCACGTGCTCTCTATCATTTCGATTCTCCACTAATACACACACACACGCCCGCGCGCGTGTACAAACGTATCGCGGAAATATTTGTAGAGGAAACTAGCTGTCGCTTCTCCACACAGACAGTGCAAATGTTTGCCAAAGGCTTAACATGCGGGTGGTAAGAGGGTTTCCCGCCGGGCTGTGAATCTTCCGTGGCGGTTCACATTCAGTTCTCTTTGCTCCGCGAAATCTTCCTTTCTCCAACCGGTGAAACCGTGCCGCGCACGTGTAGAAAAACCAAGGATATTTCCCGGTAGACTGTTTCCTCTTCGATCAGAGATCCAGCGTAATTCGTCACTCTCTCTCTCTCTCTCTCTTTTTCTCTCTGCACTCTGTCGGATGTATAGATCGGTGTAAATAAAACAAGTTTATTGGCGCTGCCAATGGAACCAAGTGTAGATATCAGGATGAAGTTCATCTCGACAGAGAATTATGATAACGAATTACAAATTGTGATAACGAATTTGTTCAACTAATTTGGACATATTTGCGCCAATGAATTAGCTGACGAATATTTCTCAATTTTTTTAATTGAAAGAGTAAGGAACGAGTAATCCTCTTCGTAAATTTACACAAAGAGTCATGCAAAGACTGGCGAATTTTAAGATGCGAGTGAATTTAATGTGTTAGTGAAATTTCTCAGCTCTACAGCTCATGCGAGCAACGTCGAGCAACTATTTTTGATGCTCATTGTAAGTATATACATCGGGACGAAGTTCATCTCGACAGAGATGTTATTTTTCATTTTCAGTTTTCAAACTATGATGACGAATATTGTTCAACTAATTTGGACATACTTGCGCCAATGAATTAGCTGACGAATATTTCTCAATTTTTTAAATACCCAAGGAACGAGTAATCCTCGTAAATTTACACAAAGAGTCATGCAAAGGCTAGTGAATTTTAAGATGCGAGTGAATTTAATATGTTAATGAAATTTCTGAGCTCTAAAGCTCATGTGAGCCACGTCGAGCAACTCCATAAACAGAAACACTATTCTTGATACTAATTGTAAGTATATACATCGGGACGAAGTTCATCTCGATAGAGATGTTATTTTTCATTTTTAATTTTCAAATTATGACGACGAATTTGATAGGGATATAATACCGTCAATCAATTAGCTGACGAGAGCATTTCTCAATTTTCTAACATCCAAGGGACGAGTAATTCTATTTATAAATTAATCAATTTCAAGATACAAGATGAATGTAATATATCGCAACATTTTACAGTTCCACAGCTGCAGTGTGAGCAGTTCCACAAATGCAGACATTGTTCTTGAAAGTTTCCTTGAAATCTGTCCCACGATAAATGAACTTACGAAAATGTACTGAACGAGGAAACGAACAAAGAACTCGGCATATTTCACACATCTCGTCTTTCGTTCTCCGTTCCGCGGTCAACGATAAATTCATTTTTTTCATCGCGTAACGTTCTCCAAACGAAAGAACTATACCTTTCCATCTCTGATAACGATCGTCGAAAAAGGCGAAAAGTCAACAAGAGAGAACGAACAGATTGCACGTTGCGCGATCGACGCTTTGTAAATCGATCGTCACCGAGATTTTGTTATCTCACCGAGGTGCCCGTTTTTCGAATCTTCCGCCTCCGCGAGGAGCTTGGGATTTCGAAACGCCTCCGAGGAACGGAAGTTCTAGACGACTACGAGCCTTTTCGAAGGGATTTCGAAAACGTTTCGGGGGTTGCCTCGCGGACTCGCCAAGTCACTTCGAAACACTGACGCTCGAGCGTCAAAGCTCGAAGCTCGCGAGAATTTCACACGCACCAGACGGCCTCTTCGTGATCCTGATCCTAGGACGCGCGAAAGTTCTCAAAGTGCTTGCCAAAGTGAGGTCGAGGATGCGTCGAGGTTTTTTCTTCGAGATCACTCGGGAGTAGTCGTACGTTTAAAGGAATTTTCTTTTTTCTTTTTTTCTTTTTTCTTTTCTCTTTAACGACGTTGAGCGAAGCTGATAAGGTTGAACGCGTTCGTTATTGCGAAATACCTTCGAGTCCGTGGCCGAAGTGCCGGCAGAGTTATTGGGGCACAAGTTGCCGACGTCGTTTCAGCATGAAATTCTTAACAGCCTCGTTAATTGTGCGTCGGTACGGGCTGCACAAGCACTCGTTAGAATGCTTTTCTCCCATAATATCCAACGCTATCCAACGTAGTTTAATATGTCTCGCGATATTTGTCTAGCTAGGGAGTAATTTCTTTAGATTTATTTGCCCGAAGCGTGGAAAATCTGCGCGTTAATAATATTGTGTTGCCTGTTCATCTTCGAAATATCGTGCCTGATCAGAGATCGGCTTTGTCACGTTCAATTATTGTGTCTGATCAATGACGGGCCTTGCCACTTGAAACATCATACGTGTAATTTGAACTCCAAACACTTTGAATAAGTTTAGATTTATATATATCTAATTGCAGGAATTCTTTAGATTTATTTGTTCGAAGCGTGGAAAACCTGCGCGTTAATAAAATTGTGTTGCTTGTTCATCTTCGAAATATCGTGGCTGATCAGAGATTGGCTTTGTCACTTCAGATATTGCGCGTGTATATTTGAACAAACACTGAATAAGTTTAGATTTAACTTTGAGTAAGTTTAGATTTATTTATTTATCTGTAGATTATTTGGCTGTAGAGATTCCTTAGATTTGTCTGTTTGAAGCGTAAAAAAATGTTTGCATATTCACCTTCAATTAATTTGTCTGATCAGCGACAAGCTCTATCACTTGACATATCGCACGTGTAATTTGAAACTCTATACATTGAATTTAGATTTATTTATCTGGTTTTAGGAATTCCTTATTTATTTAAAAAACGAGTAAAATATTATGTAAAATTTACGTTCAATTATTGTGTCTGAGCAGTGACGGACCTTGTCACTTGAAACATCACACGTGTAATTTGAACTCCAAACTTTGAATAAGTTTAGATTTATATATATCTAATTGCAGGAATTCTTTAGATTTATTTATTTAAACGGTGGAAAACATTCCGTGTTTACTTTCAATTGTCGCGTCTGATCAGCGACGGGTTTCATCACTTTGAAACATTGCACGAGCAATTGCTCCATACTTTGAGTAAATTTTGACTCGTTCATTCAGCTGCAGAAATTATTTAGATTTATTTGTTTAAAGCGCGAGTAAAATTATGTATTTGCTTTCAGTTGGATCGTGTCTGATCAGCGACGGGCTTCATCACTTTGAAACATTGCAATTGCTCCATACTTCGAGTAAATTTTGACTTGTTCGTCCAGCTGCAGAAATTATTTAGATTTATTTGTTTAAAGCGCGAGGAAAATTATGTAGTTACCTTCAGTTGGATCGTGTCTGATCAGCGACGGGCTTCGTCACTCGAAACATTATACGTGTAATTTGAACTCGAAAGTTTCAGCAAGTTTAGATTAGGCTCGTAGGGTTTCGTCTCACGAACAAGATCGAGCGAAACTCGAACCCAAAAACTAAACCCAACACCCGGAGAGCTGGTTGAGGGATATACCTGTTAGCTCCCGTTGGATTTAGTAGGATTTACGCGTTGGAGAATCTCATTTCGCGCGAGTGGGATACGTTTCGGTGCGGAGATAAATTCTTGAAGAAGACAATTGACGTTCCTGTCTGGGGGGACAGAGGGGGGACCGGGAGAAAAGAGTGTAACACGAATCGTGCGAACGATGTTTCGAGGAAGACGGGAATTCATTTCCAACGACGTAATATATCCGATTGCAAAATTACAAAATTATCGAGCACAATGTAATAAGGAAAAAAAAACAGTTGTGAAAAAAGTACAATGTATAAAAAAATAAAAAATCACAAATCGCAGAGAAATTGATTCTCTACTAAAGTTACTGGGTGACCAAAAAAAGAGGAAGATGCAATTCCAGGTCGAAGAAATGGAATTTCAATTTCAATTTGTCTGACCAACGACGAATCTTTCTACTGAAAGTTTCCTACTTTACTTCGAGTTTATACTGCAGGATTCTACTGAAGCTACTGGGTGACTCCCCAAAAAAGAGAAAGGTACAATTCCAGGTCGGAGGAATGGAATTTCAATTTCAATTTGTCTGACAACCGACGAATCTTTCTACTGAAAGTTTCCTACTTTGCTTCGAGTTTATACCGCAGAATTCTACTGAAGCTACTGGGTGACCCCCCAAAAAAGAGAAAGATGCAATTCCAGGTCGAAGAAATGGAATTTCAATTTCAATTTGTCTGACCACCGACGAATTTTTCTACTCAAAGTCTCCTACTTAACTCGGAATTTATACCGCAGAATTAGGTCGCATAGAGACGCCGCGGCACAGTGTTTCGGCCCCGTCAACTTGCTGAACGTGTTAATTTGTGCACTTTGTTAAAATCCGGCCGATCGATCAAAGTTGTTGGATGCATATGATGAATCCTGAGGGTGCAACAGTGCGGCAATATCCGAAGGCTCTCTATCCGAAGGACGCAAGATGGATCGCGGCATCGCGGTGTATTAGATTACGAGGGTTGTCCTCGAGCCAGCTCAATCTCGCGTCTCCTCTTTTCAGCCCAGCCCTCTAGAAACGAAGACGGCGCTTTCATTTTCACGGATGTTCGAGCGCGACGACGTCGCGTTTCTCGACGAACGGCGGAAAACAGAGACAGGAGCTTCAAGGAGTTAACAGGTGTGAAAGTTGTTGGAATCCGAAGGGGAAATTGAAAGAGAAGGTCGTGAAATAGGTATAAGAACTAGGTATCGATCGATGGTCACGGAAGATGAAAATCATCTCAATTCGAGCCTCTATCGATACCGACGTGGATTTAATTTCCGATTTTGGCAACTCCATCTCTGTGTTCTGTGTCGGGGCGAGAAGTATAAATGAGGACGAGCGGAGATTTCGAGCCTTTGAAACGAGAGTTGGAGACGTCAGCCGCAGTCATTGTCGTCACGCTTTTGATTCTCTCCCACCTCCGGGATCATTTTGTCATAGTCGGACGATCGTGTGATTTCGTAGCGACTCTGTGAAAAAATTCTGAGAACCCGAGTTTCCGAAATTTCCTACAAGTGTTCGCCCTTCTCGAGATCGAGTTTTTTCGAAAGAGGAGGTCGAAGGTTAATTATCGAGATTATTGGCTGATCGACGAAACTTTCCAAAGTTTCATCCTTCTAACGCGATTTCCCGAAGGAGAAGTTTCGTAAAAACGTGGCCAGTGTCCTGTCTCTCGGTGAAAGACAAAGGACACGATGAAATAGCAAGAAAACTGTTTCTCGTTGAAGGAAAGTTCGGAAACGCGATGAATATCGGACGTTTGTTCCAACATTCGACGAGATTACGACGAAATTACGAGAAACGCGAGTTTCGTTTGCATCTTCTTCTTCTTCTCCTCGGTGTAATTAAATTTCCAATTCTCACGCAGTTAATTGCCAAAAAAAGAAAAGAAGAAAAAAGGAAGAAAAAGAAGGAAAAACCAAGGAAGGACAGATAAAAGAGATGGAGGATTGCGCGGAGAAGCTGGTAAATAATTCAGCAGCGTTACTCTCGCGGGTGCAGTAACCGTCGCCGGTTCTACTTCACTTTTCCTCGCGCTTCAAGTGTCTCCGAGGCGATAACATGTGCTAGAAACCTCGGGGGGGCCTTAAATCTCCTTGCAGCGCAGTTCTTTCAACTAAAAGCCCTGGATGGATAAACAATGAAAAGCGGGAAAATGCCGTGAGTGTGTGTACTGTTCACCGTGGGAGAACTTTTGCGCAATACCGGTCAGCGAGCCATTCCATTGGATGATCTTCAAAAGAGGAGGAAGATCGAGAAGGAACAGATAGAGAAAAGTGAAAGAAGACCAGCAAGTTTTTCTCAGCTTTAAAAAGAAATATTCGTCGCGAGACAAACGTATGTCGGCGCCAGACGAGAGAAATCTCGAACGAGACTCGCGCCTGATAATTATCTGCGATACGTGTATTGTTCACATCGCGGTTTCCTATGGACGATCATGCTAAATTATGCACAATTACCGAAACTGCGGTTTGGCAGCTTGAATGGCCCGGTTCATTTTAGTTTCGATAATTAGCGAACGAACAAAGGCAAACGCGGATAATTTGTACATTTTTCGTCGGTCGATGGACACACGAGTTTTACCACTCAATTACTAAAACGCGTGATTAATTACAATCGTGTGGTCTGCCGGCCCGTGTTAACGTGTTATCGATTCTCTCTCTGTCGTCGCATCGGTGGCTAATTTTCGTGACGAATAATTAAAAAACGCGATCAACGTGGAGCGATCGCGTTCGTAGAAAATTTCGTTGTCTAATTACGAATTACGCGATAATTTCCATCTGGCACACAGCCAGAGATACACAGCGCGTGATTTTCGTGTTCGAAACGCGAAAGAAATATATTTCGACTGTACAGCGTTTTCGTCTGTATTTGCGTCGACGAAATTATCACCGGGAGGATGACGGTGTGTACCAAGTATGTCAAGATCTTTTCTTCATCGATCCTTTGAGACTCGCTTCTGCACTCGTAAAAGTTTTGCGCGACTCGTGCCTGAAACATCCGCCGCATTAGCAAACTGAAAGTTACCAAGTCAGTGGACGGTGCTCTTTGAACTTACCTCGTCTGTAAATACGCTGCTTAATGAACTTGGAATTCAAACTTGGAAATTTTCGGCACGGTTTCCCTCGCGGCTCGTCTCTTTTTCTCTCCCGGTTGACAATTTATTCGTCGCGAATACCTGATCACGAATTTCGCGAGAAAGATTCAGCGTTGCAGCGAAAGTGAAATTATTTTATTCGAGTTTCTTTTTTTCTGCGACGACGACGTGAAAATCGTGTTCTTCCAGCTCGATAATAAGCGTGACTTTGAATTTCGATGATTTAGGCATCATTAGGCGTCAGAATTCATCAGATTCGATTCCTCGAATCAAAATATTCGCTATGCTTTGTGACTGAAAATTGGGAATTTAATCGTAGCAATTGATCAATCAACGATCATTAATTAACGCGTATTTTTGCACGAGGAAAATCTTGGCGAGTTTTCAATTTAAATTTCGGGGAAAATTTTCCAAGTGATGAAATCGAAGATTCCTCGAATTTAACGTAGAGAAGCCTGAGCTTGTATAAAGTGGAATATTCGGCGTGCTTTGTGACTGAAAATTAGGAATTTAATCACGGCAATTGATCAGTCAACAATAATTCAGTAATTAATTAACGTGTAAACGTGTGCAACGTGTGCAGAGGTTCGGTAATTAATTAATTAAACAGTTCACACGAGGGAAATGTTGGCGAGTTTTCAATCTAAATTTTCCACGCACGGAATGTCGAATATCCCTTGAAATTACTTGTAGAGAAATCTGAGCTTGAATATGATCGAAAAAAAAAATCGGCAATTAATTGATCTAAACACGAGGAAAATGTAGACGAATTTTCAATTTACATTTCCACGATTTTATCCTGAAGGAGATTCAGCTTAACATCGAATATCCGCCGTCGCGTTGTGACCGAGAATTAGGAATTTAATCGTTGTAATTAATTCATCAGCAATAATTCGAATAATTAATTAACGCGTGTCTCTACGCGAAGGGAGTTCTCGGCGAGTTTTCGATTGAAATTTCAGGGGAAATTCTCCCAAAATTGCGAGGAGTCGATGAGAACAGAGAATCGAAGTTTGAAAGTATATAAATTTCATATACTTTCATAAATTTTTTTCACAATAAATTTTCACAATGAATTTTTTTCATGAATCGCCATAAATTTTCGAATCTGCTTCTGTCGTGTCCCGCGATCCTTATGGAAATCGAAAGCGTCTCGTGTCATGAAGTTTCGTCGCGTCTCACCTTGGTATCTGCACGATGTATTATAATTTCAAGTTGGCCTCATCCCGCCCCAGTTACATTATGTTACCGGGAGTTATATGTTCCAATGTCTTCCTCAACTTTCGCGGCTCGTCTCCCTCAGGATGGAAAACGAGTGGTTACCGCATAACACGAGTGAAAAGTAGATTATGTTAATTTCTGCTATGCCGATATAACTCGGTTGCGTCCCCTGCTAACCGGCACTTTCAGTCTGTGATGTTGCCATTATTCGCGTGGCACGATCATCTCTGTTGAGGAGAGACGAATCTCCAGCGAAGACACGTGCTCAAAATCGCGATTCGAAGATTCTTAACACTTTACCGACCGGTAGCCTATTAATCGGCTACTATTTATCGCTATCGGTTGGTGAAGTATCGATATCGTATAATAATATATTTATATATTTTAACACTTTACCGACCGGTAATATCGTATATTAATATGTACAAATATATTATCATACGATATTAACACTTTACCGACCGGTAGCCTATCAGTCGTCTATTACTTACCGCTACTCGGTAAAGTGTCAACCTCTTAACTTTGGTTAACATAAAAATAACTTGTTTCACCAATGGTGACTTTTTCCTTCGCATCGAGAAGTTATATCATCGAAGTAATAAGAGAAAAGAAAATCGTTTTTCACTTGTTCGCTATTTGTTGCGACAAAATATATTTCACGACATATTTAGCAAATATATAAATTCCATTTGGACATGAATAAAATATCATCACGCCATTACTTTTAAAATCTTCATGACGAAAAATGCTCATTGCAGCTATCTTCCTGGCACGACGAAATCTTTTGAATATCTCAGAGGTTAACACTGTCAAAGTGATCGAAATGTAATTCTCGTCAGATATTTTATAAGCGCGAAACTAGCGTATTATTGAAGGTTTGAATAATTTTTCGTAAAATGTACAAATAAAAGCTTGTATCATAAAATACAACTGCAACGATTCCCTCAAAACCGTGTTCAACATTTTCGTGAACGAAAGTTCAATCTTTGGATCCCTTTCATCTTCAGTTTGCACGACAATTTTCATGTATAACTATCAAACATAGTCCGGCTCACTCTAACATTCGATTAAATGAAATCTTTTCAACGATCTTTCACTCTGTGTAATTAAACCTTCTCATCGTGGCTGATGCGATCGTTTCAGCGAACGAGCAAAGTAAATTCTTCTCGGACGAGGAGCCGAGCAAAGCCGATTTCTCAGATTTCCATCCTGAGATTTGAAATTCGAGGCATCGGTTCACGCGCCAAAAATTCCACCGCGGAATTTTCCCACGGAAATTCCCCCCAACGTATAATATTTGCAGGAGAAGGAGAAACTTCAAAGAAGTGGTTTAAAATGAATATAAAGTTTATTAATTTCAGAGAGTTTTTTGATTAAGTTCTCTCTAAACTCGTGGTTTCTAACCTGCAGCTCTCAGTGAGTTATTAACAGTGAATTATATTTTACCTCACCTTCAGACGAGCTGGAATTGTATTTCGAATTTAGGTACCTTTCTTTTATTTTATAACAATTTAAAGCATTAGGGGGAAAAAAGCTTCCAATAAAATTACTTTATATGCATTTCAGTTTCTCTTGAAACTTTACTTGCTGTTTGTCTTATCGCTTGATTTTATTATTTTCTTTTTCCTTAACAATTTCTTAGTAATTTCTTCAAGTACTTCAACTGTCCTTTCGTTCTTTTGTTTCTTTTTTTCCTTTCACGGATGTCATGTCCTTTGTTTAGACCAGGTTAATAGCCTTTCAGGCTTTCTCCGCATTAAAAAGAAATTCACTTTTCCGGTAATAAGAATTACGTGTCATGGAGGTGGGGCATGGCCAAGAAAAGTTTGGGAAACACTGCTCGAGATGCTACTCCCTGTCCAAAATCTTACGCTTAAAATCTCTGTACGTCTTCGTACGTATTTCACACACTCACATACACGCAACTATGTACGTTCGTACTTTACGTATTTCTCTGAAGACTAGACGAACATTGCCAAGTCTGGTTTGTTTCGCTGCGACAACCGCGTCGGGTGATAGTTGCCCCGCTCTTAAATCACCCAGGAAGAAACCCTGAACAACGAGGCTTCCATATTTATCGCGCGACACGTTAAAAAAGACTTTCACCCGCGTCTCGCGAAAGCGAGTGGAAAAATCTCGCTCTCGAAAGAAAAAAAAAAATAAAGAAAAAAAGACACAAACGCCGCTTGTGGAGTGTGCTTCACCGACTCAACCTCGCCGTTGAAAATGTCCCCTTTTTCGACGGTGCGAATCTTTCCTTCCGCTAGCCTAAACGAGTCGCATCTGCGCGGCTCATTCAGAACCTTTCAGACCTTGTGTCCCCGTCGCCTAGGGTACTACGTTGAATACGTTTCCGATTTCACGTTGAGGACGCGAGAATGAACGCGGCTCGCATTCACCCTGGCTAGCTCGCGATTTATGCGAGGCAGGTCTCGTTAGGGGCCCTCCCACTCCAGTTGATATAACGCGGCAGTAATTAATTACACAGCTCAAAGAGCTGTTCCCCCTGTCGCCGGCGATGGATACGCGTGTAGGAATGTCTCACTCGGTTTCCCGTTTCTCGTTGGTCATTAAGTGCTATTGCTTCCTTCAGCGAGCCGACGGGAATCGGACCTCTCTCCTCGGCTCTGAGAAATGTGCGGTTAATGGCGGCTCGCAGTGGCGAACCGGTCTGTTTTCATAATACATTGCTGGAAACGGCGTGCGAAAGCACCCGCAACTTCGCAGATGGTTTACCAAAGCGCATACATTTCCGCATACATTTCTGAACGCCTTTTCGTTGAACTTTTGCACGGAGGCGGTTTTTCATTAACAATAGTATACATCGTGTATCATGCAATGGACACGATTAATCTATAAATAGTGCGAAGCGTATCCATTTATTTTACTCGTGAAGTTTTGGCTACTGTAAGTTGTGTGCCGTACCATACGTGTCCGTTATGTTATATCTACAGATATAATGTACGTTATATGTAATATAATGTATACAATATATAGTGCATATAATCAGAACACTTGAGACATTTACAAATCTATTCATGGTGTTTTAATATATACGTTTGTAGATACAATATAATATGAAATATATTATATCTACAAATATAATGTAACATATATATAATGTAACATATAATGTAACATATATATAATGTAACATATAATGTAACATATATATATTTATAGTCAGACCTCTTGCTGCATTTACAAACCTATTCATATTGTTTTAATATACGTTTATAACTATAATATAATATAAAATATATTATATCACATATAATGTAACATATGTGTATTTATAGTCAGACCTCTTAATGCATTTACAAACCTATTCATATTGTTTTAATGTATGCATTTGTAGATATAATATAATATAAAATATATTATATCTACAAATATATCACACACCGTGTAACATATATATATTTATAGTCAGACCTCTTGCTGCATTTACAAACCTATTCATATTGTTTTAATGTATACATTTGTAGATATAATATAATATAAAATATATTATATCTACAAATTATATCATATATGATGTAATATGTATAATATTTATAATCACATTCCTTGCATTTACAAACCTATTCATATTGTTTTAACGTATGTGTTGTTATGTATTGTATATTTTAATGTATTGTTTTAATGCATATTATATTATATCATATTGTATCTACAAATATATAAAATGTACATATTTGTAGATATAATGTAATGTATATTACACGTGTTATATTATATTATATTGTATCTACAAAACGTAGTATACATAAAAAGTATATTACATACACTATATTACAGTACATTATATCTACGAACATATATATATATAGTAAAACAATCTGTGCAGATTTGTAAATACCACGAGCGTTCTGATTTCTGTCAAATATTTGAAACCAGCTATTATATTCGCTTCATTTATACTTCCATTTCATCTGATTTCCTACAACGTTACTGGATTTACTTTGATTTATTACTTGTAAATGTACATTGAGCGAGGAGGGAAGTGATACATCATATAGAACATATACCTATTACATTCTGTTCACACGAATGAGACTCGATATCATGATATAAATGATATCTTCACTGCGTATATATCAGCGTTTTCATTATACTACACTACTATCTTTCTCTGAATATGATATCTCATTTTTTACTTTGCCTTTGCCAGGAATTACGAGAAACGTTATTCGAACGTGGCTTGAAGCGTCGAGGCGAACTTTGTTCAAAGCGTTTGTCACTCGCGAAGCGCGATTATAATTACGTCTACCGTTGCGGGAGCTTAATTCGAGTGTGTGTGTGTGTGTGTATGTGTGTGTTGAAGTTTCGCGATTTTCGCGAGCGATAACGTTGCGAGAAACTGCGTAGAGAAACCGGGTACGGTTCTGCACGTTGTGTGTGTCTCTCGCAATGTTCAGTCGGTTCAGTGCAGAAACGTGGTCGAGTGGCGCAACGGAACAAGAAGTGTCTCTTCTTAATAGGAAAGAAAAAAAAAAGAAAACGAAGAGAATGAGAATGCAATGAATGCAGGAATAAAAGCAATGCGTTCGTGGAAACGATCCAAGCCCAAGTTTCGAGCCTACCCGTTCGTTCGTGATCAAGAGAGAATAAAATGTCGAGAGCAACATTTCGAAGAGCAGAGACTTTGGCAGACACTTCTTTTGTCTTTTACGATGGATAATACCGATCGAGAAGCCACTTTCGCTTCTAATTCCTCCGAAAATTTCGTACCAATCGCGGGTAAATGACAGGCAGCGTGTGAACTCGCCGACAAGCGAAATTGTCGGATAAATACAAACTCCAATACACGGGTTTCGTGTTCCACCGGGCGTACAGTCAATTTTTTAACTCCGATCTTCACGGAGTGCTCACGTGCCACGCTTGAAATTCAATCCACGTGGAGCGTAGTTCTTAACGCTCGCCGTTAAGCGGGGGGCGAAATTAAGAACACCGTGTTCGCTCGAACGATTTATCCCTGACAACTGGAACAGCGTCGACTCGTACATCCACCGCGCCCGAAGAAGAAATTCTAATTCCTTCGAGTGAAGATGTTACCACGTTGTGCGAAATGCGGATGCAACCGCTGTTCGTGCGTACGACCGGCGATGAATCGTAATACGTTTCAGCGTGAGGCGTCGTTTCCAGCCGGCGGATCGGCAACAATAGATCCTCGTTCGTTCACCTTAATTCGCGGCTACGTGGCTTCCTATACTCCAAATACGCTACAAGCCGCTCGAAGACGCTCTAATTTTCGGTTGTTCCGCCATTCACGCGCGAAGGAAACGATTCGTTCGACGAATTGATTACCCTCTGTGGATTAAAGTGTAACTAATATATTGATGTTTTATCAAATCGTTTAATTTGTTTCTCTTGTTTTATACCATAATAGCATGTTTTAATTTATGTGTAACAATATGTTTGTTACACGACCGCTCGCTTTGTTCGTTTCGTAGAACGCTAGAACTACCGACGATCAAAGCATGGAATTTCGATCGGAGAAGCATACGATAGAATAGAGAAAGTATACAAGCTTTTATTTATATATTTTACGAAAAAAAAAATTGTTTAACTCTTTAAAGTAAAACACACTGTATCGACTATGAAATGTCTAACAAAATGTCGTATAAAATGTCAGACAAGCTGTTTAGAAAATGTCAGATACTGTTTGAAAAACAAAGGAAATAATTATCCTTTTGGAAAATTATCGAAAACTACCGAATCGCTTTGATTCGCGCCGCTTTCAATCGGCAGGTCACGTGCCGTTGTTATCAGAGAATACAAAATTATTCGCAAAACGATCGATCGTACGATGAATTCCTTCAATTTGCGCGGCTTTCAATTTACTTTTTGCTTGAATAGTCGGCTGTGTCGGGTGTGTCGTAATTATCGAAGCAACGAAATCGCGCACAATCGGAGAAAATAATTATGAAAATGAAAGGGACGAAACGCTGGACGACGAAACGTTTAATAAGAAGTGGAATATTTTAGAAAGCGATGTCGGCGAAATTAAGGCGCGCGACCGTGATGAAATCATCGGTTTTCCGAGAGGGAAATAATTTCGTCCGAGATTGATTAATTGTGGGACGAACAGAACGACGAGTAGATTAGTTTCTTTCTCTTCGGTTTTCGAATTTGCAATCAGCAAAATCCGATCATTTTCCTCCGAAGGGGCGAGGAGAGACTCTCTTTATTTCACGAGAAGCGAAGCGATCAATTTGGTTTTGCTCTTGTTCCCGTTTCTTTCAGCGGTCTGTAACTTTTTCCAAGCATTTCCAATGTAAGACCTGTTCTTAGACCCATAGAATCCGCGATCCGATCTAGGGTAGGTATTTGTTCGTTGTTGCGAGACAAATGAATCACGTGGCATTGCAAGCACAGACTCCTCCTGCCCCCGATCCTTTCGGTGTATAATTCTCGTACGATTCAATTAAGAAGCTCTGTTCTGCGCAGGGTTAATAGGAAAACAATTTCTCTTTATTGCCGTTCTTCGTGCAAATCTCATAATATTACTTGCTATAGTGCGAATTGTGTTACTACTGACTAGAGTTATTCGAAAAGTTCCGATTCTACGGTTCTGGAAGAGATTGAGTTGGTCAATAATTCGAATTGTCAGTCGAAAAATCACAAATCAGTATTGTACAATTTCTGTAGCCACGATTTCGAACGCGTCTGACTATATACAGCTTTAGTATTAGTATAGTCTGCTCTAGTAGTATATACAGCTCTAGTAGTAGTATAGTCTGACTATATAAAGCTCTCCTTGGTCTCTCGTGTTTTACGGCTTTCAAATTTGAAACTTTTCAACTTTTTCAAAGTGTTTCAATTTAATCTGGTAGTTTAATTAAGCCGAAAAATTACAAAGTAGCATTGTACAATGTCTGTAGCCACGATTTCGAGCGCGTCTGACTATACATAGCTCTAGTAGTAGTATATATAGCTCTAGTAGTAGCATAGTCTGACTATAAAGCTCTCCTTCGTCTCTAGAGTCTTGCGGCTCTCAAATGTGAAATTTTTCAACTTGTTCAAAGTGTTTCAATATAAGTTTAATTAATAAAGTGTTTCAATATAAGGTAGTTTAATTAAACCGAAAAATTGCAAAGTATCATCGTACAATTTCTATGGCAACAACTTCAAGCGCGTCTGGCCACATACGGCCTCATTCTCCTTGGTCGTCTCTAGATTCTTATCTTGTACACGTTAAAAATTTATACAACAGTTGTTTATAATTATCGACAGCTCTCAAATGTAAAATTCATTAAATTCAAACTTTTCCAATAATTTGGTAATTTAATTAAATGCTGAAATATCACGAAGTAGCATTGTACAGTTCCTATGTCAATTTCAGGCACGTGTCTGACCATACACTGTCATATTCTCCTTCATTTCTAAAGTTTTTATCTCGTATACATTAAAAATTCGCACAGCAATCGGCACACAAATATAAAATTCGCTGAATTTTTCAAACTTTTTCAAAGTTCATCGATAATTTGATATTTTTCAATTCAATTAACGCTGGAAAATCACGAAGTAGCATTGTACAGTTCCTGTGTTCAACGACTTTAAGCGTCTGATCATACATCGTCCTGTTTCTCCTCGGACTCTGGAATTTTATCCTGCGTACGTTGAAAATTGGCACAGCAACTTGTGTAGGGATATAATTTAGATGATTTATTATATTAAATAATAAAGATAACGAAAACGAAACAACAAATGATAAATACAAGATAGACAACTCGAACAACAATAATTCGAAATTAATATACAACGCAAATTACTCTTTTGACCACGCTCGTTCAACACTCTTCTTCGACTCTCTCCTGACACGCACGACTTTCTTCTTTTCTTTAAAAAGAAAAGCGCTCAGTGCCAACGCTATCCCTCTCACATCACATTCATACTTTTCATTCACGCATCTTCAGCAAACAGGCCATCTATTAAAGGTAAAAATAACTAAATATATAACTATACGCAATAATTTCGATACTACACTTGTTCACAACTATCGACGGCTCTCGAGTGTAAAATTCACTGAATTCTTCGATCCGGCACGGTACAGATACCGAATGTAATTCGTGCCGTGCATGTAACAGAGTTGCATATCGATTGTCGAGTGATATAGAAACAGAGTACCTCCGAATGATTCACCAATAATCCGCCTCGAGTCACAAGCGCTTTAATGGAGATTCAGTGGCTTTAATGTCGTTGATCATTACCGGATATCTGATGGGCTCCGCAGACGAATTAGGCAGACCTCGAGGATACGTGGGATTTAATTAATCCGGCAAATGGCGTGCGTGTGTTCAACGATCACCGAAACGCATCAGACTTATTGCAGCTAGATACGATATGTAAGAGTTACAGCAGACGTAGGTAACTAACTGTGTTTCCTCGTGCGCGTGCATAACCTTGATCGGTGTGCCGCCACACACACACACACACACACACACACACACACACACTGAGAGAGAGGAAGTAATTCATAGACAGAAGGGTTTACTCTTCATTAGGGCTTCATGCAAATAAAACGTATGCACTCTGTGCACTCGTGCACGTGCGTGTTTTAACGCTGTCCATAAGTCACTCGGGGCGCTTGTTAGTTCAGCAGTAAAAGATATAATGGAGTTATAATGGACGTATAATAATAATATTTTGATAATAATATTTATCCGTGGGCGGCTTGTTTCATTACACGGCTGGGCAAACCACGCGGACCTTTGTTATATGGAAATGTAATTATATGGAAGAACAATTACGACATTATAGAATATAGTACAGAAATTGTCCTGCGTGGACGAGCGGAAGTGCATTGTCGGAGAAACGACAAATGGCACCGATGAACGAGAACTAACGTTGTGTTTTTTTTTCACTTTCTCTCCATTTGAGAAATATTTTTAGAAAAAAAATATATATATTTAAAAATAACACAAATATATATATATATCTTTGTCTCTCTCTCTCTTTCTTTCTCTCTCTATAGAGATATATATATATATATACTTCTATATATGTATATATTCATTAAATTATATATATGTATATTTTTGGCAAATATATTTTTTTCTACCAAGATGTTCGACTAATCTTTGAACAATTTAATCAGTCAAATTAAATCTGATCGATTTAATCAGTCAAATAACAAGCGTCTCGTCTCGATTTTGCGATCGTGATCCCAGAATCAGAATCTCTCAGTTCTACCAGGTAGTCTCTGAACGTACTTACGTTACGTTGCAAATGATATTTCATCGTCACACGAGACTGATATTTCATTCGAGTCCGAGTTCCGATTCAATCGAGTTTGGTTTGTGATTCCTGGCGAGGATCGAAATTCGCGAATATTCGTTCACTCTTTAAGATACCAGGCCGGCTTTCGTTTCGTCGAACGGTCGATCCCAGCAGCAAATTGTTTTCTGAAAAAAAAGCTAGGCTAGGCTCCTTTAAAGTCGGGAACTTTTAATCGCCGGGAAAGAAAATCGGCGAATTTCACGTAACGCGTAACGTTTTGCTTTTTAATTGGACAGAATGGTTCGTTTGTCGTTCGTTCTGGCCGCCTGTTTCTCTGATTTCTCGCTCTCGAGCCGACACGATACACGCGACATAATCACCCGCGCCCCTCGAGTACTTTGCTCGATCTTGTTTCGCGCCACGGCAGAACACACAAAAAAAGAAAAAAAAGAAAAAGGAAAAAAAGAAATTGCCAGCGCAACTTTTTCCCGCGATCTTTTGTCCCCGCATATTTTTCGCTGGAACAGGGACCAAATTTCGAGCTTTTAGCGCGTTTCTGAATATCGTTCGAAACGTTCTGCCCTCTCCCCCTCTCTCTCTCTCTCTTCCTCGAATTTTTGCTAACTTGTTGCAAAAGCAGCGGCCAAAAAGAAAAGAAGAAAATGGGGAAAAAGAAAAATTGTTACCTCTTTAACCGTAATTGCGGGTAACGTAATTAACGCTTATCAGCGCGTGACCGTGACTCGAGTGAAAACGAGTGCAAAGCGAGATGTAAATGCAACGCGCTGGTTCGACGCTTACGCGGCTAATGGCGTTTACATCTACTTGGTAATTAAATACGCAGCACTGCGTCAATTTCAGATAACCGGACGTTCGTCATTCGAGATACAGCTACCCTTCTTTCCCTGATCTTTCATCTCTTTATTTGAATTCTCGCGATCAACAAGCGAACAAATATATCGTCGAGTATCTCTGAAATATTATGTATAACTCAACTTTGCACTCTATCCGTTACGAGAAGACCTAAATTTAGCTAACAACTCGGACTTCTCTTTTTTATAGTTGCTCCGCTGACTATAAGGAACGATATTACAATTATGATTAATTTTGCTGCACGATATTACCTGAACAGATGCTTGGAGTGAAAGCTACGAGAAGCTTTTTGACGTAAGAAGAACAAAATTACAATTATAATTATAATTAATTACAATTGACGCTGTTGCACGATATTATCTGAACAGATACTCGGAGTGAAAGCTACGAAAAGCTTTTTGACATAAGAAGGACAAAATTATAATTATAATTATGATATTATAATTATAATTAATTACAATTGACGTTGTTGCACGATATTATCTGAACAGATGCCTGGAGTGAAAGCTACGAGAAGCTTTTTGACATAAGAAGGACAAAATTATAATTATAATTATGATATTATAATTATAATTAATTACAATTGACGTTGTTGCACGATATTATCTGAACAGATGCCTGGAGTGAAAGCTACGAGAAGCTTTTTGACGTAAGAAGAACAAAATTACAATTATAATTATAATTAATTACAATTGACGTTGTTGCACGATATTATCTGAACAGATGCCTGGAGTGAAAGCTACGAGAAGCTTTTTGACGTAAGAAGAACAAAATTACAATTATAATTATAATTAATTACAATTGACGTTGTTGCACGATATTATCTGAACAGATACTTGGAGTGAAAGCTACGAGAAGCTTTTTGACGTAAGAAGAACAAAATTACAATTATAATTATAATTAATTACAATTGACGTTGCTGCACGATATTATCTGAACAGATACTCGGAGTGAAAGCTACGGAAGCTTTTTGACGTAAGAAGAACAAAATTATAATTACAATTACAATTATGATGTAATTATAATTAATTACAATTAACGCTGTTGCACGATATTATCTGAACAGATGCCTGGAGTGAAAGTTATGGAAGCGTCTTGAACGCAAGAAGAAGAAAGGAATTTCAGAAATTATTCAAGAACAGGGGAGCAAAATCGTCGAGTCGATTGACACGCACAATTCATCGGAATAATTCACGCAAGCTGAATTTCTTATTGCTTCGTACGAAAGTTCATGAAATAACGAGAGATTGAAAATACATATTCTACGTACTATGCACTTGGTCTGGCGAACCCGCAATGCGGACTGATGATTATTTTAAATTGAAACCGAAATCAGTGAAATCGCACTGCGAAGTAATCAATGTGGTATAATCAACAAAATTTGATTTTCATTGAATACCGTTTGTGCAGCGTGATTATTTTTGAGTGAAGCGATACGCCACGTTGGCATTGGAACGATATTGCACCCGAGTGAAATACGATGAACAAAATACTAAGTACCATTTAATTCATACAGGACGATTATTCTCGAGTAGGATGATTCTATATTCTATATCGTATTAATGATTGCTTCGAACTTGAACGATATCGTCAGTGCGGTATGTAACCAGTTTTAAAATTCAATTCTCGTTGAATGCCATTTGAACGGTATGATTGTTCGAAGTAGAATTGTACACTATTTCCAGACAGATGATACGAGACCATTTGCCAAGGTCAGGGAGACCGATTTCAAATCCATTCTTCCGCATCTCCAGGTCGAAAGATAAAGCTCGTCTCACACCGAGAAACGTTTGCTACGTGGTACGCGGGCCGCGTAGTACCGTAAAATTGTAAATCAAGCAGCAGCGAAAGAGCATGAATCGTTGGATCTTCGTGTGTAACGAACCGTTCGAGAGAGACGGTGGCAACCGGTCGCAAACAAACATCGAATCGATCGACGGAGCGAGTGACCGCGCCATAAACTAAGTCGGATTCGGTCCGTATTGCCGAACGAACTGGGCCAGTAGATCCGCTTCTATCCCGAATGATTGATTGCATCTTTGTTCCAACGCTGACTAGCCGCGATCAAACGCGCGTCGTTTCATCGCGCGTATCGACGAAACACATCGGGCGTATTCCGTTTCTCTTTCGACAGTTTCGATCGAGGCGAGCCAAAGCGATGATGTATGGAGAGTGTTATCATCATCTTCCTCCAGCCAACAATAAGCTCCCACTTTCCATCGCAGAGCGGAGCCGTTTTTCTTTTCTCGAAGAGTTGAAATGTAATAAATCGACGAAGAGTTATTTTCTCTCCTCTCGAGGGAATCTTCTTCGTCGGTCAGCTGCCTGACAGGCAGAAGAAGGAAATCTTGGTCTGTCTATGGACATCGTCGATATACATAAGCTCGCGTGAAATAAGCATTTCGGTATAAGCAGATCGAAAGAGCGAATCGAACCGACGGAACGATAACTCGAAGCACGAAGCTCGTGTTCTCCAATTTTCAACGATTCCCTGTGGTCCCTTTGTGAATGTGAAGAAAGTCGACAGTATTGTGGAACCCATGTTGAAGGTCAAAATAAGTAAATAGGAACCCTCGACTTTCTAGGATCTGCCAGATTCCTAGAAATGTAAAGAAGGTCGACAGTACTATGGAACCCATGTTGAAGGTCAAAATAAGTAAATAGGACTCCTCGACTTTCTACGATCTGCCAGATTCCTAGAAATGTAAAAAAAGTCGACAGTACTGTGGAACCCATGTTAAAGGTCAATTAATAAGTAAATAGGAACCCTCGACTTTCTACGATCTGCCAGATTCCTAGAAATGTAAAGAAGGTCGACAGTACTATGGAACCCATGTTGAAGGTCAAAATAAGTAAATAGGAACCCTCGACTTTCTACGATCTGCCAGATTCCTAGAAATGTAAAAAAAGTCGACAGTACTGTGGAACCCATGTTAAAGGTCAATTAATAAGTAAATAGGAACCCTCGACTTTCTACGATCTGCCAGATTCCTAGAAATGTAAAGAAGGTCGACAGTACTATGGAACCCATGTTGAAGGTCAAAATAAATAAATAGGAACCCTCGACTTTCTAGGATCTGCCAGATTCCTAGAAATGTAAAGAAGGTCGACAGTACTATGGAACCCATGTTGAAGGTCAAAATAAGTAAATAGGACTCCTCGACTTTCTACGATCTGCCAGATTCCTAGAAATGTAAAAAAAGTCGACAGTACTGTGGAACCCATGTTAAAGGTCAATTACAAAATAAGTAAATAGGACCGCTCGACTTTCTACGACTTTCTTCTATGACTCCTGGAAGGAACAAGAAACAAAGAACAAGGAACACTACCTGTACACTATAAAGGACAGTCGGAAGAGTGGATGCAATTGGATTCTGTCGAGAATACCGAGCAAATCGAGCAAGCTACACGCGCTGCGTAGTCATATAAAGTATAAAGCTTAGCGAATACAAGCATTCCTGTGATTTTCAACATGACTATCCACTTTCCACCGAGAGTGAAAAATATTCCCATGCAATTAACCATCAGAATTATTATATCGGGGAAATTCAACAGAAGAATCTCCGAGGAGAGTTCTCGTCTCGCGTTTTTTTCGTTGCTTGAACGAATGGTATCGCAGAGACATGTAAATAAGAAATCAGATTTACCTTGGCCCGTCGCGAATCCTGTGTGTTTGTTTGTCTACTCGAGATAGGAACGTTTCGAACGTCGTTGCGCTAACCTTTCAAAAAAGTAGTCTCCTCGTCAAAGGCACTTTCGAAATTTTTCGAGGTATGTTCCCTAGCCGATTCGTTTGATGCGACGTTCAACAGAGGGCGGGGAAATTTCGAAGGGAAATCTCAGGGACGCACTGAGATGAGAAACGTACGTACGTACGTGCTTTTGATCCAAGATCTTCTCGTTCGTCTGTTTGTTCGACGTTATTACGAACACGCGTGAAGCGTGTTCTTTTTCTTTCGTCGGTTACATTTTTCTGTTGTTATCGTGGAACGATTAACCCATTGACTGCCAGGCAAATTTAGAGCGTCTTGCCCTGGGAGCCAAAATTTTATTTTAAAGAAAACATGAAATTTTCCAATATATAATGATACTAAGTTACAGATTTAGTATTGAAATGGCATTTACAGTA
Organism: Tetragonula carbonaria; assembly: GCA_032399595.1. Taxonomy (NCBI): domain Eukaryota; kingdom Metazoa; phylum Arthropoda; class Insecta; order Hymenoptera; family Apidae; genus Tetragonula; species Tetragonula carbonaria. Next base: position 9,987,872 of record JAUCRC010000014.1, read on the forward strand.
ATTTTTATTGAAAAAAAGAAAAACACTACGAGTAGCTGGCGCCACTGAATAAGATTCCTGTGCTGCCCGCCGCTTACGATATCACGTAGTGTTTTTTTTTTCAATAAAAATTGTAATAAACAAAGACATTTTCTTTTCGTTTCGTTTGATTTTACAAGTTTGTTTCCTAATTTCATCTGGCGACAGCCAATAATACAGGTATGTAATGATCCTCACTGGGAAAAACCTATAAGGCAACGGTATCTACAAAGAGTTGTAAAGTAATAAAAGAAAGTAGGTATTTATGTCCAGTGTGCCCCAAAAAGCCAGCCCTCTGCGTTGATCCTTGCTTCAAAGCTTATCATACACTGCCACAACAATAAAAATATTTTAATTTTAGTAATACATTCATATATATAATTAATATGTTATGACCGAAGAGTCTAAGTTATTATTTTTATAATAAAAAGTGACATTAAATATGGTTTATACGCTATATTAAATTTCTATTCATCCTTTCTAATAATTCCTGACTCAACCGGCAATAAAAATATTCCCTGACCAATTGTAATCAATCTAAACTTGTAACGCAAACTACGAGATATCTCGTAGTTGGCAGTCAATGGGTTAAAGCGATACCTCTTCGAGTTTACATTGATTCATGATGAAAACATGCGCGCGCGTTGTCCTCGTAACGATGTTTAGCTGCAATTTAGTCAGAATCGCGCGAGAAAGGAAAGAATTTTGAAAACACGAGAGAGATCAGATTCGACACACTGTTTTTTTTTTTTTTTTTTTTTTTTTTTTCTCCTTTTAAGGTTGTCGCACCTCGGGTCAAATTTAAGGTGCGACGAGTGGCAATATAATCTCCAATTAGGGGAGTTAGCTCACGTTTAGCTTAGGGGCGTGTCTGCTTAGACATATTGAAGGGAGACGACTCGAGTCGCCACAGGTAATGAGATCGATCACTTAGCAAGAAAGTTCAGGGCACCTGGATTCTACGGAAGAGTTGACACACGTCTTGGTACAGTGACGAGGAAAATTGAACGCACTCGTTCAAGAATTTTAACACACAAGTAGCACCTTGGTATTTGCGTAGTGTTTTGTGGAATATTCCGGCTGTCCCGGAAAAATTTTACTTCCATCATTTTTCTTTACCAGATAGAAAGTATTTTCGTGGTGTCAGTTTCGCACTGAAATCGATTTAAATAGAAAATCATCCACGTTTCGAACTGTCGTAACTTTGTTAAATTTAACTTTGTAAAATTGACACGACAGCACACCTGGTCTTATTTCGAAGCTTTTATTTTCACTGAATTTCGTTTTCTTTTCCGAGACATTTTAACATCATGTAGCAAATAGAAATGTGTGCTTTTCTTCGAAAGAAAAAAAAAAAAAGGAAGAAAAAATTGTACGAATTCACACGTACGTAAAAACGTGTTTATCGTAGCCTTGAAGTTCCTCCCTTTCAAACTTGCCGTACGATTACTTTCCTCCATTTCGTAAATTTTTCAGCATTAAGGTTAAACGACAAAAATTGACAAAAATTGACATTCTGCTCGAAGATCGTACAGTGAGATTTAAGATGTATCGAGTCGTGAAAAATATCTCTGAATGCGTTTAGTCGTATTCCGTTGAATTTTTGCGGTTTTCGAGGGAAGAAAAAAAAAAAGCACCTCTGAAAAAAAAATTCACGACTGTCAAACCGTAGACTTCACGTTCCAAAGTGAGACTAAATGATCTCTTCTTTTCACGATGTTACAACAGTTTGAGGTACCGACAATTTCTTTTATCGTTACTTCTAACTACACTCGACTAATCGGAATAAAATTTCATTTATCAATTTCATTGTACAACGTTCAGTTAGAGAATACTCTCGCGATAGTGAAGGGAAAGGAGAGAAGAATACGAGTTCGTGTAAACACTGCTAGGTGGACGTATCAATAAGACTCGGTGGCTGATCCTTAGGCTACAATAGAAGTCCCAGGTCAGAGGATAACTTCTCAAAAGTCCCTTGTCCGTACAAGAGAAGATAAATGTAGAGGCGAGTGCAGAAGATTAACTCTTCTTGTTACAAACTTTCAGAGCGCTGAGAACTTGCCACTTTGAAATAGAAAACTATTGTTGAATTATCAATGACTTCAAGTGAGAAGATTTCTCACTTTAAGAGTATTTACAAAAGACGTTACATTTTATGTATTACATATTTTATTTTATCATATTGTATTTATTTTATATGTCATACACTGTATTATTTTATTTTACTTTTATATTTACTATTATATTTTATTTTACTCTTACATTTTGTTTTATATTTTAATATGTATGTTATATTTAGTGTATCATATTTCATAGAGTATTTAGTATATTATATTTAGAATAGTATTTAGTATATTATATTTAGAAGTATTTAGTATATAGTATATTATATTATATTTAGTATTTAGTATATTATATTTAGTAGTATTTATAAAAGTAAAGTAAAGACAGTATTTACAGTTTATAGTATTTGCAATGGTCGTTTCAGAGAATTCCCCCAAGGTTTTTGGCAACTCCAATGGCTATCGTCACGGTGAATCTTGTCGGCCTTTTTTTTTTCAGTTTTTCCGTTGATCGAGAATTCGCGAACGATCCGGGCAACGTCCGAGTTTTAAATTTATTGAAATGGAAAAAAAAAAGAAAATGATTAAATTTCATCCGGCGGTTCCGCGATCCCCAGGAGAAATGTGTGGAAAATCGGGAATAAAAGCGAGGCAAGTCGAACGGTTCGATCAATGTCAGTCAAACGTCATCGAGCTGGGAACTCCATATTTTTCGAGTCCGATATCGCCGCTTACAATCCGATAACATTATACGTGGCTGCGAAATGATAGCGATAACTCTCTGCTGTTCTTTTACGACTTTTGGACCTCTCGGACCTAAATTTGAAGGTTTGTTTCAACTCGATTCAGCGTTGATTCAGCGTTCGAATCTAATTGTCGGTAATTCTCGACGGATTGTTAACTCTCGAGCTGCGTGCAGCAATCGATTATTTTTTTCAATCGATTATCATGAAAATTTTATCCTAATTTTACGAAAGAGAGGAAATTTTCAAATTTCACGGAGTTTCCAGAATTTGTTCGTTAGTTTTTGATTTTGATAAAAATTTTGATAAAACTGTGCGTACCTTTCGATCGATCATCGATCTTTGACGCTGGAACAGCCGACGGCTAGAGCGTAAAGAAGATCGTATCGAAGAAATTACAGTGCAATGTGAACAGGAAAATGTTTATAACGCAAACTTTTGCTCATGTATTTTATCCAAAATTATCCGAAAAAATACGTTGCAAATCTGTAGAATTCTATTCTGAGAAATTATAAATTAACCAGTTTGGTAGTTCTAGTGTTTAACCCGTGTTTTCGTAGCATTTATCGCGCGTACGTTTGCCGATAAATGCCTACGATCGCAGAAAGATCACTTCCGTTCGAATTCACATCGGTTCGCCTTTTCCCTCACCCTCGATTCTCTTTTCTGTAGACGAAAGAAGGCCTACAGTTTCCTTCGTAGGGCAGAAACGTCGGGATTTTTCGCGAAACCCGTCAATTACCGGGGAGTCATTTAACGAGCGTAGTCTCCGGGAAATTAGAGCCATTAAGACGAATGGACTGCGATCGATCCGAGGGTCGGGAAGATTGGAAGTTGCGTTTGTCTGGCGTGGCAGGTGGGACGCTCGACGTTGCTCGCAGGATGGAACCAGGTCAGGAGCGGAGCTGAGCTTTCAGCTCGAGAACAGATGTCGAGCGATACAGTAGCTGCCGCGAGGATATCCTCTCTCTCTCTCTCTCTCTCTCTCTCGACTATTTCTGACCTCGCAGAATGAGCGACTGTAGGGACACACAGCGTCGACCCACCGAGCTCGAGGCATTGTGGGTCATAGAAGCCTCGCCGATTGTGTTTCTCCACGTGACGGCGCCTTTGTTTCTCCGTTGCCGGCGTTTCGCCGAGTTTCTTCCTCGAGAGAAGACACTTTGATACGATATCGGTGGCAGATGGCACGTAAACGGGTAACAGATGCTGGTTGAAATCCGAAAGTTGCCTCGTTGCAGTTTGAAAATTCATCCCTTCGTCCGATGATACTATCTGGAGTCCGTGGTTGCCCAAAACGCCCGCACACACCGGGGGCAATTTGAAAATGAAATTATTAAACAGTAAATTTTCTGCATTTCTTTGAATGTAACTTCAACCTTCTAATTTTTTCTCTTTCGCGAATGTCATCATGTTTTTTGGAAGCTTGTCCAAAGCAAGTTTTCCTCTTCCTTCACGTTCAAAATTCACCTTTTCGATAATGAGAATTATGTGCCACAGGGTTATCAGGATTTTAGAGATGCTTAGGCATAGCCGAAATAAAGCTGAGGAACTACTGCTCTAGAGTTAGCTAACTGGCTGGTCGTCTGCATCAATTCCCTCCACTACATTGAAATTTCCTCGCCGTACGTGAGCCCCCACTCTCTCAGTCTGTTGATTTCCCCCTACGAAGCAGGAGGGGAGGGGAGGGGATCGACGCAGTGGAGGGGGTAGCGATCAGAAAAGTAGGGGTAAGGGCCGCCACTTAGCCATCTCTGTTTTTCTAGAGAGGCTGCTGTAATTCTTGCGGCGGATGCTTCCTCAAGAGTGTGCACTCAACGTTTCGAAAGTTTTGCGAAATCGACGCATTTATTTCCTCGCTGTTTCCCGTAAATTCCTTCGGCCGAGAGTCTTCCCTCTTCTCTGTACTTCGGAGCTTCGACAAGGGATGGAAATATACTAAAAGAAAATAAACTTTTCAAGTTGTCAGTGTCAGTCTCGTGTGTGTTCTTGTAATATACGGGGGTGTCGCAATGCTTCAGATGAAGTTTGCGTTGTTTAGAGGGGAAAGTCTTATGGTGGCCGTAAATCTTCTCCAGATGGTCATGCTTCCGAGATTTCATGCTTTTGTTCTTTGGTTAGCTTCGTACGGGACGCCGTGTACATTTTCTGTCCACGAGTATCGTCTGATTATTAGCCGAGGGCTTTGAACGGTGTTGTTGTACATCGGTGAATTTCTGGTACGCGCGTAAACCTAGATTCTGTGCAATAAGTTTCGAGATTAGTGGCCACAGAGCTGGGTTAGCCTCGATATGGCGTTTCAGCCTCGGTGGACTGACTGGTTCCACTTATCCCTTTAGGGGTTTCGAGAGTTGTAAGACAATCCTCTCGTCTACGTGTCGGTATTTCGCGATACAAAACGAGTATCCACGAATGCTTGTCTTCCTCGAGCAATCATCTAACAAACAAAATTATTTATCGAACGAACGAGCGAAGCAGCTTGCGACAAATCGTTCGTTCTGCCGAAAAATATTATACGTATTATTATAACGCGTGTATTGTATTTTGGAAAGGGGAAGATCAAACAGTTTAATAATAGCTTGGTGCTATCTCGGGGCTGTCTCGGAACTGCGCCCGCACTGTTCGCCAATATCGTTAATTAACAGTAGACAGAAGTTTCTAATTACGGCGATCTTCAATTAGGGACGCGGTAATTAACGTATCGTAACAGGGCTGATCGTGTGCTCGTGCTGTTAAATCCGATACTTTCCGATGCTGCCCCGTAAAACGAACGAACGATGAATTTCCCACACGTGCTTCAATTTAACCTGGTTGTGTTTTGAATAGTACATCGAACTGATCTCTTGGGGGAGAGGAGACGTATGAAACAGCTTCAGAAAACAGCGGTCGACGTTTACGCGCCAGCAAATTACCTTCTCGTGGGGGAGAAAGCAATTTGCACGGTTCGTAAGTTCAACTTGTGCGTGAGTGGTTTTGTAAGGAGGAGTTCTGTTATTTAAAAAAAAAAAAAAAAAAAAGGAAAAATAAAAAAAAAATAAAACGGGAGAGAAATATGACGAAATATCGAAGCTTGTTAAGACAAACAAAGGCACGACTGGCTTCTGATCCGGATTGAAGCTTTTGTGTGTTTCACTCTGATTTATCTCGTGATTATTTCGTTAAGCTGTTCGCCGATTGTTTCACGATTTATCGCGAATGATTTGTTTAACGAACGTCGCTGTAGCGAGATCGTTTAATCAATCGTCTATTTGTCTGATGATCATTTACTTTAATGGCGATTTGAACAGTTTTGAACTTTTCGATCGACGTGTAATACACGAGCTGGACTTGCGATTACGTTCCAATCTGTTCCACGATCATGGATCAGTTTTCTTTCGTTTCCGGCTTTTCGGGAATGGAAAGGTCTCTTCGCGAAAGATTTCACCGCGATTCTGATTCACGGCTAAATTCTGTCTGATTTTTCAGATTTTAATCGCGCCAGTCTTGTTTTCTTTTTTTTCAAACGCGTAGAAATTATTTCCTAAAACTGCGAATATTTATCGTAATCTCATATTTTTCTAGCGATTAATTAAAGCAATTTCATATTAAAATACTATTACCTTTGCTGTAGATCAATAAAATAGATATATTATATTAATAGATCAATAAAAATGTATTTGTCGCGTTTAAAATCTTTTTCAAACACGTGACGCTTATTTTCTAAATTGCAGATATACTCATGCGACTCTATATTTTTTTTTTACGATCAAGAGATTGTCATTTTAGAACACACTATTACCTCGACTGTAACTGTTAGTAGACCAATAAAGATGTATCTGTCACGTTGCAAATTCATAGCATCCGGTCTGAATTAATTTTCAAAAACGCCAAGCGAACGACAAAGGTTGGATAGTTGAATTTGCATAAACAACCGTGCGCGCGTAGCCGAACAATTCGAACGAAATCTGTCGCGAGGATTCTCCCCGGAGCAATTCCGCTTTTCCCTCCCAACGCAAACATCACGAGTGACAGAATTCACCGAGTCACGACGGTATTTTACGCCGCGGTGCGAACGCGGAGGATTTAGTTACTGAACAAAAAAAAAAGAAAAAAAGATAACGAGACCGCGGATTTGTTGCGTTAACATTCAGCAGCGCGGAGAAACTTGTACTCTGATACGCGAAATTATTACGTAGAAAATTCGCGGTCACAGTGTGTAACAAGCCTCGAGAGCTATCTCTCGACAAGAATGCACACCTTCTTTTTATTCGACCGTGGACACTCGAGGTGATTGCGATTTATCACTCGCGCGAGCTTATCCAGCTGCTCGATTGAATTTCATAGCGTGCGTCGCGATTTATCACCCTTTAAGCTCTAACGACTCGTGAAAGAAGTCGGAATTAATCTGGCCGATGCGAGTCACGATCTCTTTCGCCCCTTTGGGAAGGAGGATAAATCTTTAACGGCGCATCTACCAACACGACGTTACGCCGTAACGTTTTCTTCAACCAGGTGTAACGGAATTTCAATAATTTACCGGCCGTCAAAATTGCAGTCGCAGATCGTAGAAAAGAAACAGGGCGAAAGAAGGAGCAACAAACATCAGTTTCGTTCTTTGGTAACGTTCCTCGAGTTTTCCACAGGGAGGGAGAGTTCTTCAATCTTTTAAAGAAACACATTTATTTTTTTTAAATAAACACGTATAAAGAACAGGCAGGATTGATTTTTACATGTATAGAATGGGCTGAAAGTTTCTTTCCGCCTATTTCTTTTAACGAAACATCAAAGTATAGGAAAGAACTAATTGTATTGACATTAAATTGAACTTTCATTACAGTATTTAGTAAATAATAAAATCCTTAAAGCTCTTTTTTTGTTTGGAGGAAGATTGTAGAAAACGATCTGGCCGTGAACTTTCGGAAGTTACGCCACTGTATGAAATTTTCTTGGATATTTTTCCTGATTTTTTTCATATATACAGAATAACGGCATCGCGACGTAACGAACTCGACTTAGACTCTGCATTACGATGAAAAAATGTGAGCAGTGAGCTCGTTCGTCCGGCAGCCACGTGGCCGTAATTTTAGCAACGTACGGACGCGAACAAACTCGAGAAGGGAGACCGTGAACAACAGGCTGGCCTAATCGGCCAAATTTAATAATCCTCTCCCCGAGAGAGCTGGCTCGATGGTTCATCTTTAATTATACACGCGTTTGGCGGCAGAGTTTTATGAATATTCAGACAGGGAAAACGCGGCGAACGCGTCGAGTGGCTCTCGGCCACTTGAATTTTTGGCAACGTTCCCTCGCCGCGTTTTTTAATTGAATAACCCCGTAAAAAAGGTTGGTTTAAACCGCCATTCATCGCGACATGTTTGCCGACGGAATTGCTCATGAAGTGATTACGAAAAGACGAAGAACGCCGGATTTTACTTCTCTGAAAATTGTTGGGGCAAAGGCTACGGCACGTGTAAATCATTTGACTTAGAAAATCTAGGTGCTCCGATGAATGGCGATGGGAAATTCTGGAAATCTTTTCTTGACACATTCTCCACACGCTCTGCAACTCTCTAGTATCCTTTAGAAAGGATAGTCAAAGGCTAGATGAAAAGGAGGACAGGGTTTAATATTCAAACACTTGCTAGAAAATAATTAGTAGACAAAAGTTAATCATGTTCAAAGTATCGTCGGCAGTAGTGTTTTTAGTCAATGTTGGCTAACTGGCGGCTTTTACCCCTACTTTCCTGATCGTTGGCGCTAGCCCCTCCACTGCATTGAAATTTCCTCGCCATGCATGAACCCCACTCTCTCTGTTTGATCGATACAGTGGAGGAGATTGATGCAGTGGAGGGGATAGATGCAGTGGAGGGGATAGATGCAGTGGAGGGGGTAGTGCTTGCGATCAGAAAAGTGGGGGCAAGGGCCGCCAGTTAGCCACCAGAGAGACTGCTGTAATTCTTGGGGCGGATGCTTCCTCAAGAGCGTATACTCGATGGTTTACGAAGTGGACACGCTTTATTTCCTCGCTGTTTCCCCAATTTTCTGGCCGAGAGTCTCCTCTCCTCTCTGTAGTTTGATGGAAATTTATTTAAAAGAGAGAAATCTTCCTTCGTAATTCTCCAAGTTGTCAATGTTTCTTGTGTGTGTTTCTGCAATATACAGGGTGTCCCGTATGAAACTAACCACTCGATTCACGGAGCGTCAGTTAGCCGGCTGTGTTTTAAATCTAACAAGCAGGAGTTAACAGTACTTTTTTCAGAGTAATCGTCCGTAATTTAAGTTTGATTCAAGTGAGAATCCAGTAGAAACTGTCAGGACTTATTGCACAATAAAGATAATCTATATTAATCATGGTTATTCATTTCCGACAACAGTGAACGGTCTTTCGAATCCGAAAGGATGGTGTATCATCAGCCGTACGTGTTCTGAACAGAAATTATTATTACTCGCGACTCTCCCTTTCGATTCTCACCCGCGTCAACGTCACGAAGCTAGGATCGAGAGTGAATCGTGCTTCATCGCGAGCGGTGCCGATGCTCAAAGGAAGATGCTCATTGTCATCTGAGAATTCACCGCGTACCGTGCCATGATTATTTCTTGACACGCGCCGCGGTGACGCGGTTAATCGATTTTCTTTGTTCACGTTCCCTGTCAACCGCCGCGAGCAGGTTTCCTTCGTTTTCTTCGGCTCGGGGAATCGGGTCTGAATCTCGTGCGCGCGACATCCTCGTTTGTACTTATTCAACCGCGTGTCTACCATGTCCTTATGGTTTATTCAAGCTTGCCTGCTGACGCAACGGGCTCGTTCTTTTAAAACTTTTCAGCGATTCAATTCTCGGATCGATGAGAGTGGAACAATCTACATAAACTTCAATATACAGAATACATTTATTTATACAGAATGAATTTGAAAGAAAGCTTTGCATATCTCTTATATGTATTATATTTTACGTGTGATATATTTTATATTTATATCGTGTTATTAGTAAATTTTTCGGCGTGATAAACTGTATAGCAATCACCTACGTGTAGTGGTACACAACAGGTTTCACAAATACACATCGCTGCAATATATATTTCAAAATCACTCGCACCGTCACGATCCGTCGCGATTGAAATTTTCGCAACATTAAGATTGCGATGTCTAAATATCAATGAAAGTAATTTTCTTTTCATAATAAAGTGAACACGATCGAACACGACGAAGACAGATTTCACGATATATACTGAGTGTCAACAATTGAAATAGCTAATGCAAGTGCAAACACGACCGGCCAACAGCGTGTTAACTCTTCAAATCGAGCACTCGATCGCGGAATTTTGTGATATATTAAACTGTCTGGCTTCCTCGAACGCAAATTTAAGGAAAATTGGATATTCGACTAGAGAATACTATACGATCTAGTCTCTCGAAAGTTTCTCGTTTGTCAGATCACCGAGCCGTAATGCCCGATTCTTTCCGGATTCTGTCTGGCTTCTCCGATCGTGGAAGATCATTGGTTTCGCGTTCTCGTTTGGCGAACGCGTTCTCACAAACTTTGACGCTTAAAGCGTACAACGCTCGCGATAGCTCGACGCTGTTAGCATTGGTTTTCCATTAATTAGCGGGCCGTGACGTTTAACCGAATCGTGAGGATCAGACCGCCGCGGTTGCTGCCTTTTAATGGCGTCAAGTTTGAAAGGAAGTTGAAAACTTCGGCAGGTATAACCGCGAGGCGTTTATCAGCCCGGTGAGTATCACATCTGAAAGGGGAATTTGCTCGTTTGCTTCGCGAGCTTCGTTAGATGTCTCGTTAAAAGTGTTATATCGAGAGCATTCCTGCACGGAATCTCGCGTTTTCCTTTCGAGGAATCAGTTCAGTTCCAGTCCTGTCGTTCATCCTTCTTTTGTTCAGAATTGTAACATTTAGTTCTACGTGAAAATCAATACTAGTGCGCGAAAGAGTTTCATCTTCTTCTCGACTACTCTCGAGTAACGTTCTTCCATCCTTTTTCTTTCCAGTTCGTCTTTGAGATTACTTCAGATTCAAGAATTCTTTTTATTCTCTCGTTCGTTAAAAGTGTCACATCCTGCGTAGAATTTCGCACGGAGTTTCCCTTTGAGGATTCTGTTGAGTTTCATTCTGCTCAAAGTTACATATTTAATATGTAAAGACATTAGTGCCCGAAAGAGTTTAATTTTCTTCTCAATTATATTTTAGAGCAGAGTGATATTTTTTTTCCTGTTTCTCTTCGATTCATTTCTATCAGAAATTTTTTCAATTTTTTCATTCGTTAAAAGTGTTATATAGAGCATTCTGCACGGTGTTTCTCTTTGAGAATTCACTTGAGTTCCATTCTCTCTTCGTATGCTCAGAGTTGTACATTTAATTATTTATTTAGTTATACATTCGATAAAATTGATATTAGTGCCCGTAAGAGTTTCATTTTCTTCTCAATTGTATTCTAGAGCAGAGGTGGCTAATTGGCGGCCCCCCTCCATTTTCCTGATTGCTAGCGCTATCCCTTCCACTGCATCAATCTTCCCACTCCGTCGAGAGTGCCACGACCACAATATTCGCATTAGGAGTTGCACATTTATTTAGCTATACGTTAAAATCGATACCAGTGCTCGAAAAAGTTTCACTCCTCTTCTCATTCTCGAGTAATGTTTTTTTTTCTTCTATTTCTCTTCGATTCATCTTCATCCAGGAATTCTTTCAATTCTTTCGTTCGTTTTTTACTTTCTTCTTTCCGCTCTTTGTAACAGATCTCGAAGTGACGAAAAAAGTTGGTCGCAACTTACCATCTATCTGCTCCCGACGATAAGTGTGTTTCGACGATATATATTTTTCGACATACTTGTATTGTATTGTACGATCGCGAAATTATGAAACGTACCGCGACGAGGCAGGCAAAAAGACTTCGATCGGTGGTCCAGATGGCCGTGCTATTTCTCAACGAGGACATTTTCATAGGATCGTGGATTATCCATTGACAAGCCACGGACCGATATTAATGGTGACGATAAAAGAAAAGGTCAGAGAGTCTTGGAAATCACCAAGGAGAGAGAGACTGGCTTTCCTTAATCGGCCATGAAGCAAGAAAATTGTTTCCGTTTTGAAATTAAATCCCGCGCTTTACATCGACATCCATTACTCTAATTCCCAGATTTTACACGGGACATTATGCTCATTTGCGATATCTTCCAAGCAACAGAATTCCATCCAATTTCTCAACGTTATCCTTGTCAGAGTAATGTAGATTAAACGATCGGCCGCGAGAAGAAAGCATAAAAGGTACAAAAGGGATTGGAAAACGTTTAAAAAAAAAAATCGCAGCGTCGATTAAATTTCAACCAATTCGTCTCCTCTCGGTTGGAATAAATGTTAATGTAAACATAGAATTCCCTTTTATTCGGTATTTCGAGGGTAGTTTCACGGTAATCGTAAAACATGCACGGACAGTTTCAGCGTTTCAATTATTTTCTAACAATCGAGAGATCACTTTCGAACGAACTTTCGCGCGAAAACGAGACGAAATTTCGGTTTCCTTCGGGGAGGAATTTTCGAAGGAACTTTCTTATCATCAGCATCGATTATCACGTGGCGGGGGATTCGTTTAGAGGCGCCAGGTGCACGACGATAAGAACACGCGAGCTTTGTTGCGCGGCTGCACGCTAATGCAACCGGAAGCCCGAGGACTATCGTGTGTCCTTTGAGAATGCTCGAGGGAAAAGAGGAGGCTGCATTATACAGGGTGCTTTTCAAACGACTGGTCAAAGTTTACGAGTTTATGCTGGTCGACCGCGAGTTGTCTCCCTCTCTCCCTCTCTCTCTCTCTCGGAATCCTGAATGCTCTTTGTTCGTTAACGAAACTGCGTTTTGCGACGTCACGAGAAGTCACGATCGACGAAACGCGTACTAAAATTATTTTTTCTTTTCTTTTCTTTTTTTTCTTTTGGCAAAGGAAAGTTTCACTTCACTTGAGAAATGAGATCTCGAGGAAGATATATTTATCTTTCTCAAAGGAATTTCTTTCTCGCGAGGAATTTCTGCTTGCAAAAATAATATTCCTCGTAGCCCTGAAGAATGTCCCTTTGTTATTATTTCTTTCATTCTCTCTCTCTCTCTCTCTCTCTCTCTCTCTCTCTCGGCTAATTCGCGAACTTGCGCAGCGAAAGAATATTTAAAGTAATTTCAGCCTCATTGTGCTTGGTATTTCAGAGGCGACGATTTTTTCCCTCCGCCGCGTTTGCTTAACTACAGCAATTACAGATGTTAAGCGTTTTCTCTGCTGTTCCACGGTTTAATTATACCGCCGTGGCAGTTTTTCTCGACAGTAATTACGCTGATCAATGGATGGCGGCCTAAAAGATCGACGATTGCATAATTTTCTTATTTGGGTCCTGTGCACACCGCAGAATTGAAACTTCGTCGATACGAGCTTCATACTTCTTTCTCACTGCCCGCTATCCGCGATACGTTTTTAATTAGATGAACGAAACGAAATGGATCTTGGCGAAACAATCGGTGCCAAGACCTCGTTATCGTCTCAACAGACAACTCTATTAAGACTTCTCGAATGTTTTCTCTTCCCTCTACGTGCTCGTTGAACATTGTTTCTCCATCGTCGTTTCGAGTCGACTTCGAAGGCTTGGAAGTTATTTTCCGAAGACGCGAGTTGTATTAATTAGCGTCATTCAGTGCCGATGAAGTCTTTATCTTCTTTGTCGAACAGAAGGAAGAGAGAGAGAGAGAGAGAGATTTTTGTTAAATTAAAAATTTCGAAGATATAATAATAATAATAATAATAATAATAATAATAATAATAATAATAATAATAATAAAATATACAGCATTTAGAGCGATCCTAACGCTCGCAATAAAGGCATCTTTTCGAGCTCAATTGCGTTACAATCGCGATTGTAATGAAAAATACGGGACGAGCTTATCGGCCGCCGCCATTTTGTCATTTTTGCTGGCGCGCTCCGTGTGACGCGGATGAAATGGCCACCGGAAGGGAGGGAATTCATCTCTGGCGGTGGCAACAGATGCAAATCGAGGCGCGTGATAGAATCGCGAAAATGGAAACGGGCGTATTGGAAACGGCTGATTCGATATCCAGTTACGTGCGCGTGAATCGCGGCGCGTAATGCGGTTCTAAGACGTTCGTTGCTTGCCGTGGATTAACGTAACTGGCGTTGCCTTTCTTCTTCTTCTTCTCGTATATCCAAAGCCGATTATGCGTGGCTCCGCATGAATCCTAATGCCGCCATTCACCGCGGGGAAACTGTCTACCTTCGTTCGCTTGCTTCCAGTCTGGCAGCGGAATTTTTCCTTCCTTCGCTTCTCTTTCGAAAAGTCTCTCTCTCTCTCTCTCTCAACTCTTTTGTCGTGGTTTCCGCATTAATTGACGTTCCATCGACCATCGAACGTCAATCGACGGAACGTCAGTTGTCTTTTCTGTCTTTACTTTAGAATGAAATTCCATCTTTGATTATGATTCGTGGCAATGGAGCCAATTAAAAATTACAGTAAAGGCAAAGCGAAATCCCTCGAGATGATTCGCTTGTACTTTGATATTATCGATACTTTGTATTTTATAATTATTGTACGTACTACTTGTACTACTTCGTACAGTAAAGTAGTACAAATAATATATAATAACATATAAGTAATATATATTTTAAAGTACTTAATAACTAGTTTATAATGTAGGTCAACGTAATTTATACCTCAAAATTATTGAGACTGTGTACACTTTATACTCTAGAATTATTATATATGCTACTTGTACTATTTCGTGTAGTAAAGTAGCGCAAGTAGTATATAGTGAAATATAAGTAGTATGTATATCATAATAATTAGTATGTATAATATATTAGTATGTATGGTATTAGTAATATTAGTATGTATATTATAAGTATTATGTATATATACTAGTTTATGTATTATATTACATTATATATATTATATTACATTATATATATACTATTATATTATATATGTTATATTACTAGTTATATTATTCAGTAGTATATTGTGTACTACTTGTACTTAAAAATTATTGAGACTACGTATTTCCAAGTATTTCCACTTCATTGTGAATGAAAGACTCGTTCAAAATTGGTCTCCTGGAATGTATTAATTTTGATTTATCGTATAGTATATCGAAGCAGGCTAATACTGGTATATCGATTGAGACCCTCTTTGTCAGCGTTATGCAACCTTCAGACAGACTCAGAATTAATATTAGACCGAAGATGAAGGGAATCGGCTCTAGCACGATACAAGATATCACACACTGCGCTGTTTAACATGTATAGGTTGTAAGATGGAACTACAACAGGGGGGGATAGCCTGTTTGTCGAGCAAAACTATTATACGGAACTCACGTAGTCGGTATGGAAAGACATGCGTTATACAAACTGCTGTTTCATGAAAGTTTCATCGCTTGAACGCAAATCGGTAGCATCTCTCGCGAGATTATCTAATATCAGGATCAAAAATTGCGATTCGCGAGGAAATTTCTTTGATCTCTTCTTTTCCTTCTTTCACCTTTTTTTCTTCTTCTTCTTCTTCTTCTTCTTCTTCTCGCGACGAGATTCGCGGAGCGAAAGTAGAAAGTTGATTTATTCCTTTTATCTCCGCGTCTCTCGAACGTCGAAATTGTACCTCCCGACGAGTCTCCAATTTGTTTACGCTCAGTGAATTCGCGATCGTTTCAGCTTCTGTGTTGGATGTTATCCGCGTACAACGCGCCGAGCTCGCGGAAAATAAAACTCGACTTTTTCATTTAAGAGTAGATAATATCTGGTATCTCCGTATTGTAATTTTGTTTTCACCTTTTCTTCCTCTCTCGCACCTGAAGAGTATATATAATACTTTCTTTTCGCTTTCAGTTTTCAGAAAAATTGATTCAGGTCAGACGGAAGTCCATTTCGTCCTGCAATCTTCAGCTCGTTCCTCTCCTGTAGTCTTCTTATAGAATAACGTTATGTTAATATGTTTTAGTCAAATTTGGACTATTCTCAATCATCAGCTAAACACGTTTATTATACTTATCCAAAGATACGTATATATATGTATATTTACTTTATAATATACGTACAGTATACGTATGCGTATGCATGTATATATATATATATATATATATATATATATATACACATATGTGTGTGTGTGTGTGTGTGTGTGTGTGTATAGCAGTAGAAACTGAAGTAATTAGTCAGACTGCAAATAGACAAAGATTGGTGACATACATCTCAACTTATTTTTTTCCTGCAGTTTTCTTGTACAATAGTACTAGATTATAATACTTATGATATTTAAATCAAGTTTAGGCCATTTCTAGTCATCAGTCATCAATCAAATATATTTATTTCAAACAGAAGAACATTAACATCTTCATTCTTTTCTTTTTCTGCAATCTCATTACAGAATAATATTTTATTAATATTTCACCAAATTTGGTCCATTCTCAACCAGAAATCCACAAACGTATTTATATACCTCCTCAAATATACGTATGTATAGCAGTAGAAATTGAATATTTATTATACCTCTTCAAATATACGTATGTATAGCAGTAGAAATTGAATATTTATTATACCTCTTCAAATATACGTATGTATAGCAGTAGAAACTGAAGTAATCAGTCAGACAAAGATTGGCCACACACGCCTCAACATCTTCAATTTATTCTTTTTCTACAGTCTTCTCATAGAACATAGTCTGCTCTAGTAACTAGAGTAACCTTTTTGTTAAAATGTGGATTATTCTCAGTCATCAATCATCGATCAAACATGCTCATTACACCTCTCCAAGTGTACATACGTGTACGGCAGTAGAAACTCGGATAATTAGTCAAACTAGAGACAGATGAACAATAACACACGTTTCAGTATCTTTAGTTAATCCTTTTTCTGCAATCTTATTACAGAATAATATTTCACTCAAATTTGGCCCATTCTCAACCATAAATCTTCAATTAAACGTATGTATTACACCTCTTCAAATATACGTATGTATAGCAGTAGAAACTGAAGTAATTAGTCAGACAAAGATTGACCACACACGCCTCAGCAGCTTCAATTTATTCTTTTTCTGCAGTCTTCTCATAGAACATAGTCTGCTCTAGTAACTAGATTAACCTTTTTGTTAAAATGTGGATTATTCTCAGTCATCAATCATCGATCAAACATGCTCATTACACCTCTCCGAGTGTACATACGTACGGCAGTAGAAACTGTGGTAATTAGTCAGACCGCAAATAGACGAAGATTGGCGATACACGTCGCCCCGAGTGTCTTCGAAACCCGCCGCTAATTTCCGTGGTTAATCATTGCACGGTACGCGTAGCTGGATGTTTAACCTGCAGAGTGGAAAGATCGTGCGGTAAATGCCGGTGCTGAGTAACGGAGAAGCTGGTGCTGCAAGTTTGTGCATCGTTAATAATTACGTTATGCAAATGCCGCGGCCGGACTGCAAGTCGGGGGACGCAACCTTGCGGAAAGGTTCTCGCGATAATTCAACAGTGGACCTGTGTGGCACCTGTTCCTCAGGTCCCACCCGAATGAAATTTCCCATCGGTAATTTCCGTGCGTCTAATATTCATCCCAATATGTTGCACGTGTATTGGTCATAAATAATTTTTACGTAAATAATTCAACGTGTATTTAGTCATAAATAATTTTCGTTTCAGTAAAGCAGCCGGATTTATCAATGAAACGAACAACAACTATATCGATTATATCCATCGTATCAATTATATTTGTCACTTGCAATTGCTGCCATTTGTCAGGCAGCTTGTTGGTGCTTTTGGCGTAAAAATCCAGCCGATGTGATACTCGAATATGTAATACTTCAGCTGATTTTCTCTCTCGAACTTGGTTCTCAGAATAGGAGAATTTTTGCCCCTATCGAAGCATTTTCCGAGAAATCGAAAATGGTGATAATCAGATCAGGCGCAAAGGCTTTGGACCAGCCAAGCTTTGAAATTTTTTCCTTCGTTATTCTCTCGTGACTCAGCGTGACATGAATTTGATCTGTATCGAACCGTGGATGCTACAGCATTCGATTTTGTAACATAGCTGTTAAAACGTGATATGCCGAAATGTGACCAAAATAAAAATCTGGATATCACGATTAGTTTAAAAAGTAAATCACCTGTCCTTTTGTTGCAGCTCGATAGAATTTTCACTGTCCGCGAACATGCTAAGATTCGAAATATCGAGGTATGGTCGTGTGTGAGTGTGTTTCAGACAGACAGTAGCGAGTCGTAAGGAAATCATATAGAGTTCACTGTGTCTGAGACAGAGTTGTTCGAGTCGTGAAAAGCAGTTGCGTTGAATCGATTAGTTATATATTAACTTGTATTCGTTTCGTACCTTTGTCCTACCGTTTATTTGTTTATTTGTTTCATCATTTGTATCATTATTATTATATATTCCTTTTATTCTAATCTCTCTCCATAGGGTGGCCACTGAAAGACCGAATGATATTAAGCAAAAATAACTTTTACAAACACACGTTTTTTTTTTTAATTTTTTCACTATTCCATTTGGAAATATAATTAATGGATTTTTTTTTCAGTATTATGCGTGAAAAACTGAAAAAGATTGAAAGCGAACAAGTTATGACTTTTTCAAAGGATGGCCCTTCAGTTTTTCAGTGGCCATCCTACACACACACACACACACACACACACACACACACACACACACACACACACACACACACAGAGCAAGGAAGAAGTATTTCCAAACGTTGGGCGCGTTGAATCTTCGACGGCATAATGCATCAGGCAATTTACGAGAACGCGTTAATTCTCGCCGTTCGAAAATCGGCTGCCATTCGGAGTTTTATTGCTTTCGTTGTTAATCTTTTCCTCTTTTCTCTCCACCGCGTCGTGTTTCGTGTTGCACCGCGCCGGTACAACGGTCCTCTTTTGTCGCGTGATTTAACCTTCCGTTTTATTGGAATACTCGCCGCGAGCGAGTTACGACAACGATTAAAAATCGAACGCGCGAATATTCGATGCGCGTCGTTCTCGTCACAGAACGTCGAGAGTTCCGTTTTTTTTTCTTTTTCTCTCATGCTCGTCGAACCGACGATCGCTGGTTTCGACGAGGTAAAGGAGCCGATGATTAATCAAAGATTAATTGCTTTTTCAATATTTCGCCTCGGTGATCGCTATATATCGGTATATATCCGAGTGTAAAAAGCGAAAGTATGAAGGCCGAGGGATATCGTTCCTGACATTCGTGACCTCTCGTTTTTTCAAGGACCGCTCTCTCGGTTAAATAATACATACGCGTGTCAAGTCGGTTCGTCAGACGGCGGTTAAAAATGGATACACCTCGTTCGAGTCGAACTGTCGTTAGGAATTTATCGCGAAGCATCCGGCGATGTTCTCCCGTGTGTGCGCTTGTGTGTGAATCGAATCGAATCGATAACACACATCGCATACACACGTACCAATCCGCCCAGGAGGGATGTGTTCGCGTGGTTCGTGTTCGATATTCGACAGAAGCACGAAGGATCGGTGGCATGCAACGAGCAATCGGGCAAATTCAATACCAACACACGCAGACAGGACTCGTTTTCCTTCCTGAGGGAAGAGCTCACACGCTTTGCTCCTCCATCGTCCCGTCTTGCGAGACTTCTTTCAACAACGCGACGTCGAGCAATTTAATTTCTATTTTGGGAGAATAACTGCGACGGTGACGAGTGCCTCGGCCTTCCTTTTGTAACGCCAAGTCGCGTTAGTTCTAATGCCCGCCGCTGAAGAGAAAAGGTTAACAGGTAATTAAAAGATCCGGGAAGAAAGAAGAAGCGAACAGGAGTTTTTAACCAGGGGGTTGACGAGAGAAAACGTTTACCAAGGGATGAGATTACACTTTGATAAAAACAACGGGTTTTCTCCTTTGGCTTTCCTTTTTGCGAATCTTCTCGCATCTCTCTCTCTCTCTCTCTCTTTCTCTATTTCTTTGTGAGCCGATCGCGTTTTGACCTCTCTTCTGTCTCATCGGTATATTAAATTTCCATCGCTAAAAATCACGCGAAGCTGCATCTTCTTTGATCATCGTTCCGCTCTCCTCCAAGTAGACGATCAACTCCTCGAAGAAACGAGTCGAGGAAAATAAACTTCCTCGAGAGGAAAAGAAAGAGAAAGAGAGAAGTTTCGAAGGGGGGAGGGGGAGGTTGAAAAGGTCGCGGGGTAATTTGAAGCTGACTTTCCTACCGATTTTGTTTATCCTACGATACGACAGAGCGCTCCGAGGAAACTCCGCGACGAAAAAGTAAAACCTTCTCGCGAGCACTTTCATCGAGATTGTAGTCTCTCGTCTCTCGTTACTCCTCGACTAGCGTAGCATTAAACGTACCGACGGCATTTTACGTATACCTATCTTACCATAAGGGGCCATTTTTGAACCCTTGTGAACGAACGTTGATTTTTAGAATGAAATTCTTAATTTATTAAGGGAAATAATTCGCGACATAACTTCTGATTTCCAATGAAACAATCAAACGTATATTTTTATTTAAATAAAAAAAAAATCAATTAACTGCACTTTTTACATATCACTGGTTTCTCCTTCCATACATTTGCCCGCAGACAGATTTTTTTTGCAAATTATGCAAGTTTCAGTGGTTTTATTATTCGTGCGCAATCTTGTTTGACATTTTCTTCGTGATTGGGAAATATTGCTTTGGCTGCTTGATGTTCCTTGTTGTAGGTTTTCCTTTCCTTCTTCAAGAAATTCGTGATACTCTGTGACTAGTTGTAACAGGAAACGCTGTTCTTGATATCTTTATTCCAGTCGTTTCCCGATAGAGTATCCATGCATTGATTCCAGCTAAATCCAGGATATTGAAGAATATTTACACAGGCCGTCTATTGCATTTGAATTTGACCATTTGGTGCAACCACATCGACGCCAAATTTAGTCTTATTATAATAACTAATAGTTTCAGGTGTTCGCTTTCCATTGTTCTTGGTTTTGACGCATTTATGTCTCGAACTTAGTATCGTAACTTTTTTTCGTTGGTTTTGATTTATATACTCAGTTAGAAAAAATACGTGAATTTCGTATGAGGTCAAATGGCCCCTCGCGGTGTGTAAGGTACGCAAAGAATTTTCCTCGGTAAAAGATAAGCTAAGAGAAAAACCGAAAGCGAGAAACTGAATAATCAGATAATATAAGAATTTACAGAAAGTCAAATTAGCGAAAGAAATAACAATGAATGTACGATTTTGAAGTAAAATTTTGAAAAAGGGTCATTTGACCCCGTTTGGTACTGGTAGGGGATGTCCGCGGCAATTTCACGACGATGCATCGCCGTTTAATGGCGGACTAATTAGGGCAAGAAAGAAGTTAATGGCTAATTAGCTCTCTTGATTCTTCACCGAGTTTCTTGGCTTGTTTTCGCTTAAAACGAGCATAAACTTGAGCAAATATATCAGATTGGTCCTTCTTTTCTTTTGAAGGACCATTTGATCCACTGTTAAGGTGTCGATCGTGTATCTTTGTGTTCGAAGAACTACGGAGATTTACTCGTTTTAATAAATAATATATCGCGAGAATTAACAAGAAACTGCAACGAATGTTGTTTATTTTAATTTCTCGATGTCGATCGTATATCTTTGCCTATATCATTCGAAGTTCGAAGGATTCCGCCGTTTAATGACGGACTAATTAGGGTAAGAAAGAAGTTTATTAACGAGGGCTAATAACTCAAAGAATGGCAATAACGTTAATAGCTAATTAGCCTTCTTGATTCTTCACCGAGTTTCTTGGCTTGTTTTCGCCTAGAACGAGCCTAAATTTGAGCAAGTATATTAGATTGGTCCTTCTTTTCTTTTGAGGGACCATTTGATCCACTATTAAGGTGTATCTTTGCTTTCGAAGAACTAGGGAAATTTACTCGTTTTAATAAATAATATGTCGTGAGAATTAACAAGAAACTGCAACGAATGTTATTTATTTTAATTTATCGGTGTCGATCGTATATCTTTGCCTATATCATTCGAAGTTCGAAGGATTCCGGGGATTTACTCGTTTTAATAAATAATATATCGCGAGAATTAACGAGAAACCGCAACAACTGTTATTTATTTTAATTTATGGTGTCGACTGGTGTCGATCGTATATCATTTGGAGTTCGAAGTGTTGCGGAGACTTACTCCTCTCGATAAATAATATGCAATTACTACTATTTATTTGAATTTATGTACAACGAGATGCTCGATTCTCAACAATTGAAATTATAATACATTTCCCCCTGTTTTATTTTTCTTCTTTCGTAATTGGCCGCTCGTCAAGCTCGTTTTGAAACTTGCAACGCAACTTGTTTTTCACTTTGATAGTAGTCTTCTACTAGATTCAGAAAGTCTTGGCTTGTCTGAATGACTGAAGGCACTGACGACTGAGTTATCGTAAAAATATCCTTAGATATTGAATATTCCTGCTTCGATTAAAATGTTCAGAAACCTCTGTGATGATCTCACGTTCGAAAATCACTCTCCTGATTTCCTTTCGAAATTCTCCTTTGTAACAAGCCTTCGATTATCATTCGCGAAGGATTCTGAGGAATTGTACAGTGTGTTGGATGTGTCGAGACCAAAATTCCTTTTCCACCTTTTCAGGAAGTGAAAAGGTGGAAAAGGAATTTTTATCTTCTGAAAATTATCTGCTGCACAATTTCTCGAGCGTGCACGTGTTCTCAACCTTGGACTGACTAAATCTACATTTATTTACGTCTAGTTTGGAGTTTCTCGCGAGTTCTGTAATTAACCCTTTGCACTCGCATGTAGATGTTGAGATGCAAATAAAATTTGTGTAGCTTTTCAAACTTTTTCTACTAGAAACGACAAGTTAACTTGTAACATATTCCCAGAAAAATGTTTTCATTTCGATCGAATATTAAAAGTAATTCTTAGTTGATTGGTTAACCTTCTCAAATATAAATACGAGTGCAAAGGGTTGAATATTTCAGAGAATTCCTAATATGACACGCTGGGTTTCGAGCATAAGCGTTCCATGTCGTAAATGTTACGCACTTACATTGGCCTTCGAACATCCACTGTGTGTTTCGCTCGTAAAATTTCGTTCTTCTTTCACTGATCGACGAGCCAGTCAGAAATTTTCATCGCTCTCTCTTGTTTCCATATCTTTAGGCGATTTACTCGATAGAATATAATAACACGCGAACGTTCTTCCTTCCACTGACCAACAGCAGCCAGAAATTCCCCCACCCCCCATTTTCAACTTTCTCCCGTATCTCCAGGCGATTTATTCGGTATTATACAGTCGAAAGATGTAAGCTAAGGGGTAAGATCCGTCGACGAGAGAACGTTACTCGACTTGTTCGGAGGGGTTCAAGAACAAAGGCGATTACCCCGAAGAGGATATTATTATCGAGGAACCTCCATTTTTATCATCTCGAGCAACGTTGATCTCCTTTCTCCCTTCTGTTTCTATTTTCTTTTCATTTTCGTTTCCATCCCTCGATCGATGGAGGCGTATTTCCAGAAATTTGTCCAAAGGACAGCGAAGTCCTAAATTCGTTTTCTCACGTCGCAGTGCAGCAATTTGCCCTGTTTTTTGTTTTTTTTTTTCTCTCTGTTTGTTTCCATTTCTGGAAACGAGACCCGGTTGTTAATTTAATTTCGTCATTTTCGGACATTTGTTTGTTCTCTTTTTGCGTCGCTTTCTCACTCGTCGACGATTTTCAAAACCGAGCGATTGATCGTCGGTGAAATTACGTCCCGAGTTGTTTTCCCTCGCCTCGTTCGGACGCGTCGAAATCAGAAAGTCGAACGTGGCCGAATTTTACAGCCTCTGAGGCTTTTTTCTTTTTTCCCCTCTTTGGCGGCTTGAGTTAAAAATTATTCGAACGAAAGTTTCGAGTAAATCGGTCGGCTCGCGAGATGAACTACTACTGGCGCGTCGATATAATTCCGTTTCCAATTTTTGTTTATTTATTTTCGTTCGCTTTACATTGGAAAAGTACAATGCAACGCAGGTAGCGAGATATCGAATCGAAAGTATTAGATATTGGAGCAAAAAAAGAAAAAAAAAAGGCTATTAAACGTTAGAAGTGACGAACAGATGATCTTCTTCTTTCTTTCCGTTTCAAATTTCTCCATGCTAGTAAACGCGACTAATTTACGAGTATTTTCTTTAGAAATTTCACATATTTCTAGCAATTGAAATAATTCCTCGTAAAATGTGTACTCCATTGAATTACAAAGTTATACTATTTCTGTCACTTTGGAAAAATTTTACGTTTCGATCGTCGATTTGAACGCCAACGATAGACGTATTTTTCACCATATTCGTGTGTTATTAGCGTAGCTTCGCTTCGGCGAGGAATTTCTCTCGGATGGGGAGAGAGAGAGGCGTATGAAAGGAAATCTTCGTCGGAAGGCTTCGTGTGTAGCTCGCATTAATACGACTTGGGATCAAAAGGGAACGACAGCGGCCACTTACGAAAATAAGTCTCTGTTTGGCTAACTCTGCCCTGCGAACCGGCCGACTTAACTTCTTAACGGGGGCAAAGTTGCGCAACGTTTCCCCCGGCCGAAACCATCGGTGTCCCTCTGGCTCGCGTGGGAAAAGTTTTATGGAAAAAGTTTCACTTCTCTCTGTATGATCGTCGCAATTTATTCTGCGTTGTTGCGCCTCGAGCAACGTGTCCCGCGGAGATGAATTAAATTTCTCTCTGTTAGAGAAACATCGATGAGTTACGAGATCTGAATTCCGTTTTTTTTTTTTTTTTTTGAATATTTCTTTTCCTTTCTTTCTTTCTTTATTTTCTTTTTTCGGAGAGGAGAATTTTTCGAGAAACGTCCCGACGAGATATTAATATAAATTTCTTTCCGCGAGCATGAGATTTCATACGGAATTATTAACAATTCTTTATCCTCAGGTTCGTCGTTCTCCTCATTTTCTCAACGATATTGAACATTCTCTCTCTCTCTCCGGACACTTTATTCGAGGAATAAATTGCAGTAATTTTCTCGACAACGTCTGTAAAATGTGTCGTTATTTGAACAGCGTTCCCGAAACACGTGAACGTGCTCGGTGTACGCAGCGTGTGTTGCACGCTAAATGGGAAAGTCTCTGGACATTGTTAACAGTGCAAGTAATCGATACGATCACATGCAGGCTTCCCTATAATTTACGTTCGCATGGTTCCAATATATTTGCCACATTGTCGAATCTGTCCCTTTTGGGTAATAGAGTTACCGACAGCCACTGTTTCATACAAAGACTTGTATCAAACCACGATGTCACGTGTCTTCAATTTATTGCCATGCCTGTTTGACGATATATAAATACGGTATATTCGAGAAACATCCGAGGCACGTTCTCGTCTTCGAACGAAATATTTAAAAAAAAATCAGAAACGTGAAATGGATTGAAGGATTTCACTCACGTTAGAGGCAGGGGTCACCAAACTTTTTTCACAGTGGGCCACATAGCTGAGAAAATGACGAGAGCGGACCGCATAATCGTTAAACTAAGTTCAGCGTTCCGTGTTAATCATGGGTGAGCGGCATGCAATGCACAAAAAACAAGGACAACCAACATATTTATTAATTAAAAAAAAGTTATCAAAGAAAGCGACGTTAGCAAAATGATAGTTACATCAGATCTAGTGTGCACATATCCGAATTTCACGCAAATTTAAGTACAGTTGGCGGGCCGTAGTTTGGTGACTCCTGCGTTAGAGGGGTTGTTGCGAACAGGATCACTTCGATCCATTGTAGTTTCAATCCCGAAGAAAATTTCTCAATGATATTACAGAGCAATGAAATTGATTCACGAGTATTTTTTAACTCAACCGACAGTGACTGTCATTGATATTATAATTTTCTAAAAAGAAATCGTAGAACAGTAATCTCTGGGTCATTTTGAAGCTTGGAGCCTCAAAATACATCGTTCGTTTTATTCTGAGATGTTTTTACATTATGCAGCAAATGATGAAGTGAGAGTCATTGTAGAATCATTGGAAACATTTTTCTTTCGTGATTGAATTTTTGTCATCTGAGCCTAATATTTAAAGTTTAATATTTGAAGTTCAATTAAGCGAGAGAAAAGAAGTCCTACGTTAGTCTTCAGAAATTTCATTGTATTCGATCTTCAAACGCATCGTAGTTTCAGTCATGAAAAAAATTTTCTCAATGTTCTCATATATACTGTGACAATTTGTAGCAATTTGTAGCAAAAAGAAAATTGTCTTTATTTTTCTAGCCGCTGCAGAATGTAAAATCGTCTTAGTTGGAATAAAACGAACGACGCATTTTGACAGTAGAGACTTCGAGCTTTAAAATAATTTCAATTTTATTGTTGTAGGATTATCTTTTACGAAATTACGACATTTTCGATATTTAACAAGAGTCAACTGTATTCCAAAAAAAATATTCACATTTCAACAAATTGAAAAAAATCGATCGAAATGTAGAATTACAATTATCGGCGGATGAAATTTATTGTTTGCCACGTTTATTATACGATTACTTCTCACAAAATTGCAAACAGTTTCGTTTTGTTTTTTTTTTAACGAGAGTCCCTGTATTCACCGAAATATTTCAACAAACGTTCCATAGAAACGATTTATTATTCGCCAACTTTATTGTTACGCGGTATGCTTTTTACAAAATTACATTTCCAGTGTTTAACGAGAGAGTCAACACTGTATTCGGGGAAATGTTTCAACAGAATTCTGGAGAAACCACGAAGACGTAGAATTACGATTACGAAAGGACAGAGTTGTTTCGATCATGCAAATTAACCGAGAACGAAATTTGCGACACAATGCGCTCGCTCGTAATGTATTAATGCGTTTAATACTCTTATGGTAATGCCGGTTTTTTGTAAGCTCGATGTAATATCCCGAAAATAATAGACGTGTCGCTCGAAAATTCCGCGTGCTTTAGCCCGGCGAGTTAAATATTTTCGCGTGGAATTTCTCGATATTCGTCGAACATCCGAGGTAAACATCCTCGCACAAACGCACACCATCGTTCTACACCGTGTAAACGGGCGATCGGGAAGCGAAACTGGAGAAACACTTTCGTTCTCAGTTATTGCGTGTTCGTCGGGTCGTGCACACGAACGTTGGAAATTTTCGATTTAACAGAATCGCGGAACGCGGTGAATACCAGAACATCCTGCAGCAACATCCGCCAGCGTGCTGGTGGAAATTCAATAATTCATCGGGAGGGATCGGTATCAACCGAATTTAAATCCGCAGAACCGATTATTTCCAATTCTACGATCGATCGTCGAATCACACTCGTTCGTTTCACGTAACGCAAAACATGGGAATTACGGCGTGCGGAAAGTGTTCGTACGCTCGATGAAGAATTTCAAACTTCGTAGATAGGATTTTCAACTTCAGTTTTGATACTGCTCTGGAAGATGCTTTTGTAATCACGTAAGAAGTGGAAGTTTCGTTCACGTCGAAGTTCAAGTGCCTGCGAAAGTACTAAAAAATTCCCTTCGCCATCATGACCTCGAAGATTGAAGTCTCCTCTTAGAAATTGCTGTGCGATTTTTCCTTCGCCATTTCATTGAACCTCGAACGTTGACGAGGTTCAACGACGAGGCAAGTGGGGAGATCGATGCAATGGAGGGGATAGATCAGGAAAGTAGAGGCAAGAGCCGCCAGTTAGCCACCTCTGTCTTAAATGGAAAATTATTACCTATTATTATTTCATATATTTTTGCATATTACGTGCATTGTATATATCTTTGTGTCTTCAAATTTTTGTGTGCAAATGCACAAACATCCGCAGTCTAGTTATAGTTGATCAAAAACAGTCATAGCCTTATTTTAGAGTACGAAGCTTCCACTTTTTTTTGATAGTCTTACGTTAAGTTCTTCTTAAAGATGTTCTTTTATTATCTAGGAAGTGAGAAAGCAATAATACTTTTGTTTTCAAAAAATTGTCGGAATTCAATATTAAACAATTTTTTTTCACGATTTAATCTATCATGATCTTGAAGATTAAAGTCTTCTCTTTGCAACGCCTTGTCAAAATTTACCGTGCGACTTTTTTCGCGTAATTTTATCGAACGTTAAGATGAAATGACGAAATTTTACGATTTCTTCAATTCTTGTCGTTTAACTTCGACAAAGTGTTCGAGGTTCGCTAAAGTGACGAAGAAAAATCGTACAGTAATTTTTAAGAAACCGACACACAGAGAAGACTTCGATCTTCAAGATTACGGTAGATCTAACCGCGAGAAATATTTTTTCACTGATCTTGGACCCGTTCAAATTTCTACGATTCTCGACGACAAAAGTGTCGTTGCTTTTCTACCAGCTGCGTGGTGTAAAAAACATCTTTGGAGAAGAAAGAACTCAAGATTGATAGAAGTTTGACGCTTTAGAACGAGCGACTTGTTTCACCAAGCTTGACCACATTTTTAAATACCGATGATCTTTCATCGAGCGTGCGAATACCACTGTATCTTCGTATCTGCGTGCAGAAACTGCGTGAAGTCTGAACGGGGAAGATATTCTCCTTCATTTTGTTACAATGTAACTTTCTCAACTGAGAATAATTCGAGAGAAATGAACAATTCAGATTCGAGGCTTGGCTTCTTCGCAGAGGATGTCAAGAAGCAATGTTCTCTTCGTCTTTGTTCATGCTTCTCGTTCTCGTCTCGAGGATATTCTATATCTCGAACACCTCGCAAGCTCTCGCCGCGACCGTAAATATAAATTTTGACTGAATTCGACGTCAGGTGTAAAGAGAAAGCACGGCTGCGCCATTGGACGTCGAAAATTGAGAATCACTCGGGTCCCCGTGCATTTTATCATTTATTTGCCAAGTAAATGCTTCCGGGATTGCGAATCATCCTTGGATAGATTGATAAAACTCGATGGTTTAACATTATTGCGAAATCATCGCTGCGAGTTTCTCATCGGCGGCCCTCGCAACGAAATTCAACCCTTATTCAACCCTCACTCATTCCCTCTCCCTACGCGATTAATGTTTGACGTGAAATGTATCGAATTTGTTCGAGAAGGAACAACTTGTTTCACTCTCGAAATTTTTTATTTTACGAAATTCAACCCCTTATTCAACCCCCACCAATTCCTTCTCTCTACGCGATTAATGTCTGGCGTGAAATGTATCGAATTTGTTCGAGAAGGAACAACTTGTTTCACTCTCGAAATTTTTTATTTTCGAGAGTGTAAGAGAAAGAGTTGAAATTGCAATGGACGAATATTTACGTTGTCCACGTTACGCGAGTGTTGTTATTATATGCAATTCGTATTCGGTATTATTCCATTACTTCTCATACATGAAATTCTCTTTCTCCTGCAAATACGACTTTCGTTTCACCAAGCTTGAACACATTTTTAAATTACCAGGATCTTTCATCGCGCGCGCAGAAACCGTGAGAAGTCTCAACAAGAAAGATATTCTTCTTCATTTTTTTGTTAGAACGTAATATTTTTAAAATTTCGATGCTCTGTTTCTCTGGAAAAAATGAATGCTCAAGAAGCATTGCTCATCTTCGCTTCGTTCAAGTTTCAACATATTTTTAAATACCGACAATCTTTCGGACCGAGTGTGCACTTGTCTGCGTATTTGTTTTTTGTTTTTCTGACCGATTTGTCTTTACGTTTGTTACGATGTCAACTTTCGGCGAACTTTGCAAATGGACGTTCGAACGTTCAACTGCGTCCACGAACTGGTCGAAACTGTCGGAAGATAAAACGCGGACCCGTGTTATTCCATTCGCGGTTTCCTCGTCGACAAATGGTTGTCCCGGCGTTTCGACAAATTTCGCGGAGAAATTCTGGTCGTTTACCAGAAGAGTAATGGCGGAGAAGGGAGGGGCGGAATAGTGGTTGTGTTGGTGGAAAATCTAAGAAGCAACGCAGAAGGATGTTGCGGAAGTTCGACGGAAATTGCGGCTCGAGTTGCTGAAAACGCTGCCGCGCCAATTCTATTATTTGGAACGCCCGAGCAGTTGCAATTGTGTGGAAGTTGTTGCGTTTGCAACTGAGGAGATAAATTTCCACGGCAGAGCGAGTCCGTGGAAATTAGTATGGTCGAAGTGTGGTGTTGAGAAGTAACTCGAGACCATTTCGATCTCAGTTACATGGAAAAGCATGCAATTTGTCGTGGAAATGGAAAGAATATCGAGTCTGTTTCCGGTTGATGCTAATCAGACGAGAACTTTCACTCGGGGGCGGGATCCTCAAGTATCTCGGGGAAATTGCAAGATGCCCGATGTACCGGCGAAATTTTAGATAACGACAAGCCTGAATAGAGGGAGTGTTCATTAAGATTCGAGATCGCGTTCGTTAAGATTCTCAATTCTGCATCTCTGTCGTTAACGAAAGTTAGTCTAATGCCCCGTGGAACTTTTCTTCGCTAATTAAATTTTAGTGGATCTCGCGAGCTTCAATCGACGAAACGTAGGAGAAACGGTTCGTAGGAGATGAAGAAATGATGCAGAAAAATATTCGCAGAAAGTAATACACGATCGTAATACTGAAAGTTATGGTTATTTGACAAGGAAGAAATAATGTAAAAAGATATTCATAATATAGAAAATAATGTACGATTGTAACAGTAAAAGCTATAGTCGTTTGCAGAAGAAGAAATAATATAGAAAAGTATTCAAGAAGAAGAAATAATATGGAAAAGTATTCAAGAGGAAGAAATAATGTAGAAAAGTATTTAAGAGGAAGAAATAATATAGAAAAATATTCAAGAAGAAGAAATAATATAAAAAAGTATTCAAGAGGAAGAAATAATATAGAAAAGTATTCAAGAGGAAGAAATAATGTAGAAAAGTATTCAAGAGGAAGAAATAATATAGAAAATATTCAAGAAGAAGAAATAATATAAAAAAGTATTCAAGACGAAGAAATAATATAGAAAAGTATTCAAGAGGAAGAAATAATGTAGAAAAGTATTTAAGAAGAAGAAATGATACAAAGAGAAAAGAATAACATAGAAAGTATAATTTATATAGAATTATATCAAAAATAGTGTAAAAAGATAATGAATATTATATAATGAATAGTATAATAATATAGAAAATATATTATACAGGAAAGTATTCAAGAGGAAGAAACAGCATAGAAAGAGAAAGAAATAATACAAGGAGGAAGAAATAATATGGAAAATATATTACATAACGAACGATATAGAAAATTATTCAAGTCACTCAGTGGCCCCTTTAATCGGCGTAATCAAGTCACGCAAGTTACATCAAACATTTGCAATTGCTATTGAATACATCCGAAAAATACGATTGAAATGAAAACTATCGCGAAACAAGGAGTTAGTTAATCACGTAGAGCAAAAGGAAACACAACAGCTTTTGCGAGTTTCGTTAGCTGAATGGCGAATATGCATATCAACTTTCCAGCAGTTAACAAAGTATCGCTGATGGAAATAGTATTAACCTCATCGCGTGGAAACCATCGAGGAATACTGGTGGAGAAACGCAGCTCGGGAACATGTCTGAGAAATATACACAGTGGCTTTGTTGTAAATCATTTGCAAGTTACCGTGAAAGTTTGGATTATTGCTTTATAGACTCGCTGGCGTCTGTTTAACAGCGGAACGATGGAAAATTAACGAACTCGTAAGTTTTTCGGAAGTTCTTGTGGATCCCTTTCTGCAAAATATACAGGGTAATTCCGTAATTAGTTGTAACAACCGAGGTGAGAGGTGATTCTACGTGAAAAAAAAAGAAAAAAAAATACGAGTCGAAAGAAAAGAGTAAAGATTTTTTTTTTTTTCGTCAAAGCCTTCGTTGCCGTGAAAATCGAGTTTGAAAATTGATCCGTAGTATTTTATCTCGAAAACGAAGGCTTTAACGAGAAAATTCGATTCTTTCCTTCCGACTCGTTTTTTTTCTTTCTTTTTCACGTAGAATCAGTTTTTACTTGGTTGCACTACTGGTTGCTGGACACCCTATATAAATGAGAGCTGAACGTTCCTCTCATTGTGTTGTAAATCCTTTTTCCGACGGTAAAATTTCACACGTTTCTTTCAAAGTTCTAAATCGACGAGTTGAATAGCTTCAAACTTTTAGCATTTCTAACATTGCCCGGGCAAGGTTGTCAAAAACTTATAAAATCCCGTGAAATCCACTTTCACGAATTAATAAGCACGAATTTTTGATAAACTCGGATTAAAGAAGAACCTCCCTTTCTTTCGATTTGATTTAAAATTAACAGGGATCACAGGGTTATATCACTTTTATGGATCCTATAGAGAAAAAGAGAGAGAGAGACAGAGAAAGAAAAAAGAGAATGATCGCGACCTCGATGTCGAGCCAAGATAAATTCTAAGCGTACAAGTTTAATAATTGAGTCTGTGTTCGACTTTTTATAGTCTTGGCGGAGAGCAAAGAGAGCCAAGTTCAGAGAGCTCGTAGTATACGTAGGTTTCTCTGATACGCAGTTTCTCGCTGTTTTCGAACGAGAAAGCATCGACGGTTTATCCGTTTTGGCGTTTGTTTAGCTAAGAGATCCGCTTTTATGATCGTGACCACCATCGCTTCTCTATACAACGAGTTTCTACCAACTCCTTTTCGCGTTGGTTTGCGCTGGGAACGAACGAAACGACTACGGAATTTACAGAGAATCTCTCCCCAGTGGGGAAATTCGAATGTTTTCTAGCGACGAAAGCATCAGCCTTTCCGTTCCGAAAACGGAAAAACAACGTTGTAGCATTAGTGTTTGCGCGTGCGCGCGATAGAAAAATTTTTCAAACACAGTGTGTACTCCGTGGATTTTAGTGTTTGCAGATTGAAAAAAAATCGGCACGTTACACAGAAATATCACGGAGTTATATATCGCGGTGATCGCCGCGTTTTAAAACTGTAGATAATATCGTAAATCACACGCCGAGGAAAATACCGCACACGTCGTGCGCTGTTTGTTGATATCTAAATCGTCGTTTCTCTGACGATTTAGATATCAAAGTCAAATAAAGTCGCATACGTATCCCATTGTATCCTCTCCTCTACATATAAACAATTGCGCTTCAGTATTCATGTGTGCCGATTTATTAATTAAACTTTAACGATTGCAATTTATTAATGGAAACCACCGCGGTGTTTATATAGGCGTATCGCGTGACGTGTAATACATACATACGTACAATGCGGGCATTCATGCATTTATGCAAAGTATGCAAAAATGCACACAAAATATTTCGAGGCTAAATTACTCGCTACGTCTAGCGGGTGAAACGAAATTTGTTTAATTACGTTCCTGTACCGACGTCAATTTACATAAATATCCGCAGCGTGTCTATAGAGCGTATCGTTCGCGGTTTTTCGCGTATACTCGCTCGGCTATAGCTTTGAACGTGTTATTATCACAATATTTCGCCCGTGAAGCTCAGGAACGAACTAACTCGATTTTTCAAATAGTTCAAGGTCCTCGGGTAATTATACGAAACAGCATCGATTTAGTTTTCTTAACTTTCTTAATTATCTTTCTTTTAAGAAAAAAAAAGAAAAAAAAAGGATCTAGATTCAGCTTAGTTGTGTGAATTTAAATTTCACGGCCATTCCCGAGCACTCGATCGAACACGACGATTAGCGGAAAGAAAAAGGTCTGCCCGTCGCAAGAATATCAGAAAAGCTATCGAAACCGCGCGCGGTGGATTGGTAATTAATTATCGGTAAAAACCGCAAGGTCGTTGAATAATCTAGAGTCAACCGATGAAGACACAAATCGGGCGTGTCACCGTTGATTCATTGGCGGGAATCACACGGTTTGTCTTCGGATTGTCTTTGCGAACCGAATCGATCTGTAATAATCGCGACTCGTGCACTTTCGATAACGAAAGATTCGTTCCTGATTGAAGAGACATCCAATCGTGATGATTCTATTCAACGAACGAGCATCTTGTCTCGGTGGAATGTACATGGTGTCCCGTTTAAACGTGACCTTCAATCGCGAGGATGCAAGAAATATATTTTACACGCAGCCAATATTCTGCAACTACTTTCCTAAAATTTTCGACACAATGTTTTCCTTTCGAATAACCACGTTTTTTTCTTCTTATGTTCTATCGCGTATCTTATGAAAAAAAAAAAAAAATACATTCGCGTACGAAATGAAATATTTTTTGCGTCCTTGTTAAAAAAGAAAAAGGGAAGATATTCGAGGAAAAAGAGATATTAATTAAATTAAATAAAATGGCAAATAGCGAAGTACAAATGAAAGTTAAATAAAACGTAGACAGGTCGAATGAAATTTAGATAGAAATTACACGCGTGAAAGGATAATACCGATCATTACACGAGATATTGCTATAAATTCGCTCGTGGAACCGATTGATTTATTTTGCGGGTAATCTTCAATCGCGAGGATGCAAGAAATATATTTTACACGCAGCTAATATTCTGCGACTACTGACTTTTCCGAAACTTACGACACAATGTTTTCCTTTCGAATAACCACGTTCTTTCTTCTTCTATTCTATCGCGTGTCTTATGAAAAAAATTCGCGTTCAAACCACGTATGAAATATTTCTTGCGTCCTTGCTAAAAAAAAGGGAAGATATTCGGGGAAAAAGAGATATTAATTAAATTAAATTAAATGAAATAGTGAAGTCAAATGAAAGTTAAATAAAACGTAGACAGGTCGAATGAAATTTAGATAGAAATTACACGCGTGAAAGGATAATACCGATCATTACACGAGATATTGCTATAAATTCGCTCGTGGAACCGATTGATTTATATCGCGGGTAACAGCGATCGATTGAGTTTCGAAACGTTGTAGCCTGTAACGATCGACGAGCAAAATAGTCAAACTGTCGGACATTCTGGTGGGCGGTGTTGACTGTGTCCTCGTGTGTGTGTAACGTTGTGGTGGGTGTACGTTAGACAGTTAAGTCGAGCGAGTTAATCTGGATTATGTTTGAACACGGGCGTAGGAATTATGACTCGTTTGCTTATCGAGAGAGAGGGAGAGAGAGAGAGAGCGAATTAGTCGTTGCTTTCGATGTGTCGTACGTAGAATTCGCACATCAGAGTACCGAAAATGAAAATTATCGATATGTCGAGTCGAAATGATGTTCGCGATAATGTTGTGACAATTGGAGATGACATGTGAAAATCACGTTCGAC
This sequence comes from Tetragonula carbonaria, assembly GCA_032399595.1. NCBI lineage: Eukaryota > Metazoa > Arthropoda > Insecta > Hymenoptera > Apidae > Tetragonula > Tetragonula carbonaria. The sequence continues at coordinate 10,022,803 of JAUCRC010000014.1, forward strand.
TGATCGTGCGATTGTTAAAAAATTTCGCCGGCAACTATTCAATTCAAATTCAGCCGCGATGTTATCGACAGGGCTGTTTATAATTTCGGGCAAGTGATAAGCCGCAGTTCGTACCGATGGTAATTGGAAATCGGTCGGGATATTGTCGAAAGTTTTCGCCCAGGATTTCTCCAAACGATCGGCTGTTTAGAACAGTGTCGCGGTATTTATGCTCTCGATTAGGTATCGTGAACGAGACAAAGGTTCACTTACGCTCTTCGTAATTTCCGCTCGCGGGCTGTGAATTTTATTAAACGCGATCTCGCGCTTTCGAAGGAAGAAAAAAGAAAAAAAAAATGAAGAGTGATGACAACTTCCTATCGAGAAGCTTCGATCTTTTTCGTCACATTTTCGAAGAAAAAATAAATAAATAAATAAATAAATAAATAAATATATTTTCCTCGCCTACGTCGAAACTTGGACAGAGCGATTTTTTTTCTTTCTTCGATCTCTCTCTCTCTCTCTCTCTTTCTGTTTTTAAGACAATTTACAGCAGTTCGAAAACACAGTCAGAAATCGCGAGAACGCAATAGAAATTTCCGGCGGGATAACGTTGGATACGGTGGGAACGGTAGCTACGTTTATCCAGGTCACCGGTTCCAAACTTATGGCCGCCGTGGTAGAATGCATTTCACGCGGCGCACTTTGTATGAGGGACGTTTACAAAGTTCTGCGAATTTAGTTTGACTGATAAGATAAGCAGGGCTGGTCCTAACGCGTCTATTTTCATCCCCTCGTCCCTCGTCCGCATGTTGGTTCGCATCTGAACCGATTTCTGACTGTGGGATGCATCGCGTTTATCACGTTGGGCCGCGCTGCTGACGCCTCGTGAAGAAGAAAAAGGAAAAAAAAACCGATTCTCGCACGTATCATTAACCCCTTGGATTTCGAGAATTTCTGGCGACATCAGCGACCGATAAATCCCGATCGAACTCTGTTCGAGCGAGAGAGGAGTTCTTTTTATTCTCTTGAATATTTCTTCTGACATGTCGCTCGATAAATTTAACAGAATGATAACTACTCTTTGAATGAAAATACACTACATACTATATGTTTAATACACTAATATAGTGAAAATACACTCCGAATGGAGACTATGTAGCTACTATAAATCCTACTGTATTCTCAATTATTCTTCCAATTTCTTGAATATTTCTTCTGACACGTCGATAAATGTAACAAAATGATAACTACTCTTGGAATGAAAATACACTATATACTATAATTGCGTAATCTTGAATATTTCTTCTGACACGTCGATAAATTAACAAATGATAACTACTCTTTGAATGAAAATACACTAATACTATATGTTTAATACACTAATATATTGAAAATACACTCCGAATGGAGACTATGTAGCTACTATAAATCCTACTGTATTCTCAATTATTCTTCCAATTTCTTGAATATTTCTTCTGACACGTCGATAAATGTAACAAAATGATAACTACTCTTGGAATGAAAATACACTATATACTATAATTGCGTAATACACTAATATATTGAAAATACACTCCGAATGGAGACTATGTAGCTACTATAAATCCTACGATATTTTCAATTATTCTTCCAATTTCTTGAATATTTCTTCTGACACGTCGATAAATGTAACAAAATGATAACTACTCTTTGAATGAAAATACACTATATACTATAATTGCGTAATACACTAATATATTGAAAATACACTCCGAATGGAGACTATGTAGCTACTATAAATCCTACTATAGTCTCAATTATTTTTTCCCAATTTTCGTTCACAAGAGAAGAGAAGAAGAGTTGCACTCGTAGAGAGTGAGAGAGAAAATATCAGCAGACCACTCGAGGAAATCCTGTGGAAAATCACCGAAGCGAAAATGTATTCAAGGGATATTTCTTCGCCGTTCGAAACGGAGGGCTGATTTCATGGTTAGCGTCATCGGATGGGCTTTACGGTGGCCACATTTCCTTTCTGTGGTTCCGAGGGCCTTTCTCGATATTCCTCGTGCTCGTAAAAACGAAGGGCAACGCGTCAGGGGAGAAAAAAAGGGAGGAAAAGTGGATAGCACAAAGGCTTTCCGCGATGTACGAGACGTATCGTTTCTCGAGGCGACTTGCTAAAGGAACCACTTTCCACTGACAATCGAACAGAACTAATGGCCGCTGTGTTTCTCCCCTTTTAAATCAGCCTCTTTTCTCGGCTCTCTTCTTCCTTTTCCTCGAGTTCCCCTTCGAGTTCTCTTTATTATCGAATTCGCCGATATCGATCACTGTTGTGGCTACGCGAATGCTGAAACTGGCAACGTGATTCTGTTTCTGTCATTTTCGTTTTTCTTCCTGGCGGTGTAATAGCCACGAATGGGTTGAATTCTTGCGAATTTGTTGGATCAGTAATAATCTCCCTAAAGTGACATGCGAACAGTTATTGACAGGGTAAATTACAATAGTTCGCTTTTTTCGATGTATCATAGACAAAAATACCGAGAAAAACAGTATATGGAGAAATAATTTGCGAAAGTTTTCTGCCGGAAAAGTGGGAAGAGGGAAATATTACTGCTTCGGTTCCTCGATGAAATTGCTTCTCGTTAGATCTGCCTTTCATGGCAAAGTGAACCAGGTATCGAATTGCACGAATATCGAAGCGCTCTCGGATTCTTCGAAACTTTTCGGGCAAACGACTCTTCGAAGAGTGAAGTATATCCCCTCTCGAAAATCTCTCTTTCGTTTGTTTTATATTTTTTTTATCGACCTGTATGGTAATTGTCTAGATTTTACAGCATGCTCGGTCCAGCGGTCCCGAGACAGCAATGAATACCGAAATAAATGTCCGAAATAATTGAGGGATCAAACTCGTGGCTCGAATTCGGACACGCGATAAATCCGCAGGGAACGTCTGTCATAAACGATACCCCCGAAATTTTTCAATCCTATACCGCGAAGGGAAAAATTATAATCATTGACAATTCACTTGTTGCCACGAAAACGTGACTTTGCGCCACCATTTTCGCAAGACGTACAGTTCGGGAAGAAAAGTTTCTCCGTGGCTCATTCATCATAGATAGCGTGAGTGGTAACAGCCACTTGGGTGCCTATGTTACTATAATGCTTATATTTGTTGAATAATGTTAACAGTTAGTTTTATCATTTGATTATTTAGACTCGCACCGATGCTATCAACTATGGTAAATCAAATGTTAGTGAAATCTAATACGGAAATTAGACGTAATATAAGAGATCCAGGACCATGCTTGAGAACTATTTTTCTTGGGAAAGTTTTACCTTCGTCATGAGGAGAATACAATGTAATAAATAAAAAAAAAAAGAAATTTGACCTTGAAATTCAGTTTTGCGGATCAGTTATTTCCATCAAATATCGAAGGTAAGTTGGAATTCATCAACGGACAAATTTTTCTTTCCACCCTGTACAGAAATGATTCCAGGCCTCGAGTTCGATGTGCGTTAATTCTGGAAACATTAATTTATGACACGACGATGTTACTTTTGAAAAAAAAAGATCCAGAAATTAACTGAGATTTATGAAAGACCTGGTTGTAAATTCTCTGAACTGTCTACGCAATCGTGATGTATGTAAAAGATGTGTAAAAATCTCTAATTTGGCAAGCTTTTACCAACAAGCATAATTGGTGTAATTATTAATTATAGTATGAACGATGAGTATAAATCGTATGAAGAGCAAACGACCATTCCGTCGAATTGCAAAATTTCAAAGTTGAAAAATCCTCGCAAATCCTCGAATCGTGTGTGTCAAATTTCCCACGTTTCGATCGAACAATCCCCCGATTTTTCACCGATCTTTCCAAAATTTTCCAACATTCCGAAATGCTCCATTCGCCGAAATATTTCGAGTAGGCATCACTCGTGCGTTTTGCAAAAAATTCGCTGGGAAGTTTCGCGCGTTCGAGCAGTTTCGCGCTTTTCGATGATTCTGGCTTGCGAGTCTCGTCGCGAGGAAAGAAATTTTGCGACAGAAGAAGTCGCGTAGCGGCATTTAACTCGACAAACTTTTCTTATTATCTACCAGCAATTTATTTACGAAGCATCGTCGCTTCAAATGGAATGATATAGCATTGGAAAGAATCATTCGAATGATATTTAACACCGTTGATTATATCTTTCTAACGCGTTCAAATTTCAAAGCAACCATCAGCGTGCGTTGCGAGTTTGCCAGAATAAGTATAACATAACAAGAGTTAACACAGTTTCTTGTAAAACAATGTCCTCCATTTTTTTCAACTTTCGCAGGAAGCAATAAGTCTAGCTTATGCGAATTATCGAGTGTCAATCGACTCAGGACTTCGGTAATTTCTTCTTTCTGAAAAAAGTCGCTCTAGGCGTCTGGTTCAGATATATATCATACTATTCAACATCAAATGTATATACGTTTGTTATAATTATCAGTAAATGATAAAAGAAGAAAGTCGTCGGCTAGATTTAAATACGATGTTCCCTCGTAGATGGGACAGAGTCAAAGGATTAATTTCTGCGGCAAAGGGATCACTTTGTTCTTTGTCGAACTATCGTTTTATCTTCCTTCCCTCTTCGCTCTGTCTGTTATTTCATCTGGCGATTGGTCGTTCTCGTTATCAACATGCAGCAAGTTTCACAACGGATTGTGAAAGATACTTGAAAAGAAATGCGAGTTTCTCTCCTTTGGATCGGATCCTGTATCCCTTTATTTCTTTACAGTTTTCATTTATCAGTCTGTTCTCTGTTCTCTTTCCTGTTTCCGAGGCGAAGATAACTGTGTCTCCATTAAATCGGGAATACCGAGTAATTCTTTTGTAATCCTATAAAGAACGTGAATCAAGATATTAACTTAAGATATAATAGGTGCATTTTTCTCTTAACAATCGGCAGCGCGATCGTTCGATTCCTCCGATGAACGAATTTGAAATATCGTAAGAATTATCGAGGTTCGCGCTGCCGCGAAGGGAGAGAAAGTTGTATTTCCACGACACGGGTCTTTCTCAAAGTCTAAAAATACGTGGTCTAGAGCCGCGGGTAGTCTCTCGCGGCACTTTACTACGAAAAAAAAAAAAGAAAAAGAAAAATAAAATCTCAAGACGGTCAAGGCTTGAGATCCACTCGACGCTCGACGCTCGCAACAACGTGGCCATTGAGCAATATTTGCGTGTATTCGCAACTAGCGACCGTGGTTTGTGCTTTTTTTTTCCCCCAAGTGGAGGACCTTGTCACAAAGTGCATGTTTCGTGGGACGTGCTTCAAGTGCAGATAAACAAGTCGGCCGCGAAAAATGCGACCAAACGAGACACTGTTCGGACTTCTGCCGTTCGTTTTGCGAATGTTTTTCAAGCGAATGGGATTTCATAAAGGGATACGTTGATCTACAGACACACGTTGCGTGAAAAATAATTCACCTCTGAAAGGGTTGCTGTTCGCGTGTTCGAACATTTCGTTTATTCAAGAGTTCGCGCGCAACGACAGAGATTTATCTGCTATTTTATTTTCTATTTTTTTGACTCTGTCTCACTTCTACGAGACGAGAGACATTTTTATTTTCTCTCGCCCAGTTTTTTCCCCCGCCGCGATATTAGTTTATTAAACTACGAGAACGCATGCTGGATTAACGTTGCGAATATTTTATCAGAGTATTCGTGTATTGTAAAGAGTAAAATTATCACGACGGAATTGCAAAGAGAAAATATCACGGAAAGGAATTAGCCGCCGTGTATTATTTTTATGAAATATCAAACATATTAAATGTCAGTGGGAAATGGTGAATTTTTAAAAAAATTTCTATGCCCGTGCGCCGAAGCGCGGAGGGAATTTTTTTAATAATTTAATAAGTCTGAAAAAGGGAGTAAAACTCTTAATCTGAAATGTCGCGTTTAACGAATACGCTTTTAACGAATTCGTATACGAGATTCGTGTTCTCTGTCGAAGGAAAAAAAGAAAAAAAAAAAAAGAAAGAAAGGAAGAAGAATAAAGATAAAAACGAGTCGGCGAAACATTTCACGAATTTTCGAAGAAAATTTTCAAACCGAGTCGTCTCTCTGTCGTAAACGTTGAACACTGGAGACATTCCGTACGAACGAATCCGAGCGAGATCGTATCTGCTGGCACGAAGGGTTAAAGAGTTATTACATACCATCGGCAGTCCTTCTTTTGTTCCCCTAAAAGCTCGACGAAATAAATTTCGCCGGCCGATGCCGTTCGTGTTTAAAGAACGCGTAAAGTATCTCTCGTTCGATTTCAGCCTGTAGATTCTTTTTCGTGTCGTAGTGCCGGCGTGGTGCCATTTTTATCAGTAAAAAAAAAAGGAGGAGAGAGGGGAGGGGGAGAGAGAAAGGAGTCGAGGTTTCCCAGGGAGATGATCAATACGCAGCCAGGATTCGACAAACGACGCTTTATTGCATGCTCGTTCCAGCGTCATCCGAAGCGAAGAGAAATGGCACCGGGGGAAAATGGCACTCTCACGGAGGCTCATTGTTTCCGAAACAATGAGCATCGGCGTACACTATTGAAGTTTGCAATAATATATATATACTGCAACATATTTCCCAGTTCGAGCTTTTACATTTCGTGGCACGTTTCGCGTACCCTCGGGAGAAAACGATGATTCTTCCGACAACGACAGCGCCGCGGTTGAAAAACCATCGTTTTTTAAACCTGTCTGTGGGATGCTTGACTGAATATTTTAACGTAAACGGGAAATGCCAGAGAGTGCTTCCACCACTGGAATTTTCTTCTTCTTCTTTTTTTTTTTCTCTTGGCAAATTTCGGCTTTGAACGATGCTCGTTACGTGCAGCGAGGAATGGTAAAAATTTTCGTTGGATACTACGTTGGAGATTTCTTTCTTCGGGTAAAGTATTCTCGCTCTTGGTAATTTCGAGAAATTTGGAGTCATGGAATCTCGATGGAAAATGGAACGAGACCTTCTTGCAATAAGAGAGAGGAAGAAAGCTGGAGATACCAAGGGAAAAGTAGAACGCGAACGACAAAAACTTTTTTTCCTTCAAACCGAATCGCGGTGGAAATATTTTGCCGCAATCTGAATTCCCGTGCAAAAGAGAATTGTGACCAACTGGGATATCGCGTACTTTTTCCTCCCGCGCACCAACAGTTGTACCCCGGATGAAACCCGGGGAATTCTATGATACACGTTTTTTTTCGTGGAACGTTCCCTCTTTTTTCGGGCTGCTCGCGCCATTTTTCAGTACGGTTCGGTTCGCGTCGGAATGTATTGCGGAATGTCGGGATAAAAAGCATTCTACCGCGTTCGAATTGTCAAGATAACGGGGAAAACATCTGTGAAAAATTTCGTCAATCCTCCAGTGACGAGCTTTGCCAATGATTTCTCGAATGGCCCCTCGTTGTCGAGCAACGAAAATTTATCGCGCAGAAATTGAAGAACGGCCGAAAAAAAAGAGAGAGAGATTTTCCTTGCGAAATCTCAGTCGTACGGAAAGAAAAATTCTAACTGGGAAGAAATACGCGTCATTTAGTGCCGTATCTGCCAATGATTTCTCGTTAAATGCCCCCCTCGTTATCGAATAAAAGTCGAAGAATAGTCGAGAGAGATTTTTCTTACGCGTTTCAATCGTTAAAGAAATTCCATCGTGCAATCCCGTCGAGAAATCCCATTTTGCTAATGGGTACATCCGGTGCTATTTAAAATATACAAGAACGATCTGCTTAATCGCACGATTAAACTTTCCGCGATGTTGAATGAAGAAGCGGGAAATGGAACAAGTTCCCGGCATCGAGCTACGAGAAATTTCACATTATCGCTGAAGTGCATGGTCAGTCGTTCGCGATCGAATTAAACTTAATATCAAAATGATGAGAAAGTCAGCGAACCGGTTATTCGTTTATTCATCTGCCGTCATGACGAATAACCTGTCAGTCGATATTTTTTTCACCATTCTTCACCCTCCTACCGATCGTAAACGATCTTCTCTCGCTTAGTGGATATATCAAAATCGTGATTAATCGTGGCCAAATTCAAGATTGGACGAAGAGGATAAGTTGGATTCTTTTTATCTTGAATTCTTATCGAGAACCGTCAAATGTAACCAACTAACTAGAAAGCGTATCGGAATGTCAATCACCGATTTTCATTAAATTTGACATGCAATTTCCCTTAGTTTCCGAAAGAACTATCTGACAAAGTATTTATATCTTTCATCCACAATTGTCCGTGTTGAAAGGATGTGAATTCATCGTTGTGTCATATCTCTGTCTAGTCCATTTGCGTGGGAAAGGACGGAAAACTAAAAAAAGTGTCCCCTCGAAAAATTATTGTTTCCACAATGAAATAAAAATCCGCGTGTCTTCTGATCAGAAAGATCGGATCAAGAGATTACAGACCAATTCCGGCAGGGAGAAAAAAAAAAAAAAGAAAAAAACAAAAACAAAAACGCTGAATCAAAAAATTGCGGAGCGAACTCGTGGATCGATAAACGCGTGCGGACCGTGGAAATTTCGACGAACAACGTTGACACACTATAGCGGCATAGCCATCAAGCGATAGGCGTCGATCGAAAACAGTGTTTCTTTCTCGAATCTGTCAACTCGTGTATTTCATCCCTCGAAGCCGAGAAATAAAGCGAAACGCGTACGGTCGTCAGCCGAGTTATTCCTTCGACTGTGAAATCGAGCCCCTCTCCTCCCCTCCCCCCCACCTCGGTCTTGTTAATCGCATTTTCCTTTCACGAGGAAAAACAAGGGAGCGGATTCTAACTTTCCCTTTAGGGGATCGTCGAGGGTTGGATTGATAAAACGATTCGAAAGCTCTTGTCCATGATCGTACGGTTGAACCGTATTTCCAGTGCCTGCTATAAGAGTGCCTTCTTATAGATCTCCGCTTCTTCGCGAAAGAATGAAAACGAGAGAAACAACGTTCGGATATTTGTTACACGATAGATCCCCTGAGATTTATAATTTTGCGGAAACAGATGTGTCGATTTGTCAGTTTATTGCATCTTAAAACCTGGGCTGGGGGAAGATTTTATTTTGTAAGCATTTTATTTTAGCAATTAGGTATCTCGCCAGAATTATACGTATCAGATTTTTGATTTTCAAAATCTTCTCTGCTGACTCGATTCGAGATGATAAACTGATACGTCAAGATACATCTGATTCGGAAATTATAAATCTTCTACGATGTGACAACTATCCCAACGTTGTCTCTGCCTTGTGATTTTTTCTTCTCAAACTTCTTGGATAAACGTCGATCGCTATAATTGTGATGTCGTGTTAGAGTGATAAAGTATCGGAAGTGTGAATTTTGTATTTTCTAATTTTCTAATTGGAGAATTTAAATGTCGAACTGACGTGACATTATAGAATTCTCTGTTTTTTTTTTTTTTTCAAAACTGAGAATAGTATTACAATATCATACTATATTAGAGTATCGAAACATCACTGTGTATGATTTGCACTAATTTTCAAATTAGAGAATTTAAATGTCGAATTGCACTATGTAATTTTCTTCTTCTTTCGTTTTTCTTTTTTTCAAATTGAAAATAGTATCAGAATATCGTAATGTTATATTAGAATAATGAAACGCTGTGTATGATTTGTATTTTCTGATTTCTAATTTTCGAATTGGAGAATTTAAATATCGAACTGACGTGACATTATAAAATTCTCTCTCTCTTTTTTTTTCTAACTGAGAATAATATTACAATATCATACTATATTAGAGTATCGAAACATCACTGTGTATGATTTGTACTAATTTTCAAATTAGAGAATTTAAATGTCGAATTGCACTAATTTTCTCCCTCTTTCGTTTTTCTTTTTTTCAAAACTGAAAATAGTATCAGAATATCATAATGTTATATTAGAGTAATGAAACACTGCGTGTGACTTGTACCTTCTAATTTTCTAATTTAAATGACGAATTGCGTGACGTTATAGAATTCTCTCTCTCTTTTTTTCAAACTGAGAATAGTATTACAATATCATACTATATTAGAGTATCGTTTCGAATCACTGTGTGTGATTTGCACTAATTTTCAAATTAGAGAATTTAAATATCGAATTACACTAAGTAATTTTCTCCCTCTTTCGTTTCTCTTTTTTCCAAAACTGAAAATAGTATCAGAATATCATAATGTTATATTAGAGTAATGAAACACTGCGTGTGACTTGTATCTTTTAATTTTCTAATTTAAATGTCGAATTGCACTATGTAATTTTCTCCCTCTTTCGTTTTTCTTTCTTTCAAAACTGAAAATAGTATCAGAATATCATAATGTCTTAGAGTAATGAAACACTGCGTGTGACTTGTATCTTCTAATTTAAATGTCGAATTGCATTGTATAATTCCCTGTGTTTTTCTTTTATTTTCTCTTTTTTTTCCAAACGATCGCGATTCGACGTCTCAAGGCAAGAAGTTACAACCAAGTTTGGACATTTTCGTGACTCGAGTTTCCTCGTTCAATTTTTTGAAATTTGCCTCCGCCTGTAGCAGTGGTTACCAACCTTTTCTTAGGTCATGTCCCATCTGAGCATGTCTCTGAAATATATAACTCTGACGCACATAATTCTTATTCAAAAAGTGAATTTTTGATAAAAAAAAAAGTGCCCAAAGCTCCATTAACTTGGTCTAAACAAGCTTCCAAAGAACGTGACAAACAACCATGAGAGAAAGAAAATAAAAGAACGAAAGGACAGTCGAAGTATCTTGAGAGAAATCGCTCAAGGAATTGTTGGAAAGAAATAATGAAATGAAACGACACGATAAACAGCGAATAAAGCTTCGAAAACGTGTGAAATCCGAAATCGTTTAAATTGTTATAATATCAAACAAAAAGGTACATAACGAATTCGAGCTTGTGCTAAATGCAAACGAAATTCACTATTAATAGCTCTCGAATTCTCGAAGAGAAATTGCCCCATGTTGCAACCACGGACCTAGAGGGAAAGAAAGTTTCTCTTTTCTCTCTCTCTCTCCCTATGTGTTTGCCCTGTTAAATATCCCATAACTGTTTGAAAACCAGCTCGAGTATATCCGAGTTCGATTATATCGCATAATGGAGGCTGCAGACACACGCGGGGTCATACGTTCGAATCGGTCGTGAATGGAATAGTTGGTCCGATCCTTTTCAACCACGGTTGTTGTACGCCGTGAACGAAATCTCGAACGAAACGACTCGATTCTCCGATCTCCTCCCCCCCCCCCCGGGTCGATTATAAAATAGGGAAGATAACGTCCTCGTTTCGATCGACGGCGTAGCTCTTTTTCTTTCTTTTTCTCTCTCTCCCCCAAAAGGGGGTGGTTCACCGTGATCGGAATCTTAAGAGCTTTCACGTCCCTTTTCTTATTTCCCTTTGGGGAAGAGAAACGGCCCTTTTATTTGTTAAAAAAAAATCTTTTTATGTGCGTTTACTAGTGTAATACTGGGCGTTCCTTTGTAATTATTTCAATTAGCAGTATGTAATAAAAACACCCATTCCATTTAATCAAATACATCATCACTTGAGAAATTGAAACAAATTAGATATTGAACAAATTATTAATAGAGCGTAGTATCGAGAGACCGTTGGTCCGTAATGTAATTTTTTTTAATACCATTTGTATCCTTATTTATTTTACACCATACTATGGAATACGGGATTATAACGACAAATGCCGGGACCATATTCCTGATAAGCCTTTTTGGTATGACAAACTGTATAAAATTCTGGATCGCTAGCTATAATAAAGCACCCCTATACCATACTGCCCAACGTTGTTTGTGATGCGATATAACATGAACATCTATAGGTTTTGGCGTAATAAGACTACCACTTAATGTTTCGCTAAGTTTAAACTCTCTCTCTCTCTCTCTCTCTTGCTTACAAATATTTCGCTTGCCAATTGCTATCAGTCGGAATTTAAATAGTCTTCTTCCCTCGGACTCTGCTCTTGGCAGCAGGCAAAGTGTGCACGAGTGAAAATTATATCGAGAGCGAGCGATAACTTCGTTTTAACCCTTTCGTTTCCGGCAGTCCAGTCCGTCGAAGTGCCGTCACTGAACGGAAACACGCGCCAGAAATGTGCACAGTGCGCGTGGTTTTTTTGTATATACGTTTCCCTAAGTCTTAAATATCAACTGCTCGTAATAAAACGTAATCGTTGCTCTAATATAACACGTATAGTTCACATTTTCAATATGAAAAGACTTATACAAAATTATATTAGCTATTCCAAAAACATTAGACCAATTACAGTTGACGTATTTTTAGACATTTACATATACATACATATATATATATATATATATATATAACAATTATATATATATATATATATATTACAATTTTAATTTTTTATTTATTATATATATTACAATTTTTAATTTTTAAAAGATTAAGAATTATACCTTAAGCCGATTCATTCCTAATTCTTGTAAAAAAAACGTATATGAACTCTCGTTTCACTGGCGAATGGATTCGATAGATTTTTTTTGAAATGAAACAGTAAACGATCGTTTTGATGTCGTTACAACAAAGAGTAGTAGTCTTAATATGTGATCGATCCAATATGTCAATAGAATCAACAAAAAATGTTCTGCCGATAACGAAGAATTTATGATTGACTACAGATGGTATTCGTAAACACGTGATATGGACGCCGGATATATCTGACGCACGAAGCGAAAGGGTTAATTTTCAATTTTCAATCGAGACACGGAGGAAGTTTGCGTTTCAATAGGCGCGTAAGTGGATATAAAATTCAATGTGTGAATTTCCCGGGGAAATTGGGTTAATAAATTTGCAATTTAAATAACAAAACGCCCGTTTTGCAATTCAATTTTATCACAGCAACAGTTGTAACTCGCATTACACACGGCGCGCGCTGGAACAGCGAAGGAAAACTATTTAATTCATCTCTTGTTGATTTCTTGCGCGGACGATAATAATAATCGCAACGAACGAAAGCCGATTGAATATTTCCAGGGTAATTAGGACATAAATATAACGTAAATTTTGCTTCGACAAGTGAGCCGAGTGCATCGGGTGCAAAGGAATTACAATCGTATTATTCCTGTCTTTCCTCGGAGTTCAGATCAGTTTCGCCCAATATATGACATTTCCCTTCTGGAAATTATTTTTTTCTTATCACTTTGCTGACTTGGCTGATTTTGAGAGGGTTTCTTTTAATTTAGTCCCTTTTATTGCACGCTATCGTGGAAGAGACAAAAGACATTGTACATTGTTTCGCAGATCTAAGGGAATTTAGTCTTGCAATTTATGCGTCCTGCGGAGAAAAAACTTTGAAAAAACTTTCTCGCAGTAGACAATCTCTTCTTGAAGAATAGCCGAAAGAATAAGAGTAAATTTTCTTGTAATAATTTTCTATTTTAAAGAGTAAGAAAAAGAGGTGAGCGTAATTTTTAAAAAATAGTAAAAGTGTAAAATAAGTGTAAATAGGAAAAGTGTAATTTTCCGAAAAATTCGGCCAAAGACCGTGAGTAAATCCCCTCTGCAGCGATCGCTTTTCTCAAACAGTCAAATAATAGCCTGGAGAGTATAAAGAAAAAAAAGAAAAATATTCCTCGCGCTTTTCACGCGAGAAATTCGAGAAATGTGAAATATCTGTCAGGGATATTTGCATCTTGATTTTTTTGTCAATTGTCGCGACGACAATTCGATGAGATCCCTATTCGGAGCGGTGAGAGCGTCTTCTAGTATTTGTCTGGACTAGCCAGTGGGATGAACGCACTGACGTTCAGTCGGCCATTTGTCACCATCAATTCGCCATCTTTTCGTTTCCTCGATATTCATCTCTTTCACCGAATTTCATGTAGGTCGTGGGATATCCGTTCTCAGAGGAGGCTGCAGCCTCCATTTCCTCGACGAAAAGAAAAACACACACACACACACACACACACACACACACACGAAAGAGGGGGGGGGAAGAAGAAGAACGAAAAAGGATCAAGAGGAGATTTCGGAGTAGATTTCGACTCATCGAAAGTGCCGAGATCTCTCTCGATCGCGAGAGAGTTTCTCAATTGTTCGACGATCGAATTGACGAACAAACGTGCGCGTGTTTCGCAACTTTTTGGCAAATTTCCAAGGAAATCAACAGTTTGTGAAACGCGCGTGATTGTGTACGAATGCGTAAGCCATCGATTATCTGATCCGATTTAACGTATCCACGGTGTGCAACCGTTGACGAAAGAGATTCCAATTTAACAGGAGGGACGGGGTGATCGCTATCGACAGGAGTCGAATTCGTAAATGCTTGGCTCTGCCGGTCCAATTGTCGCTGTCAACAATTTTTCACGGCAGCTGATACCGCGAATTTCACCGACTCTGTGTGTGTGTGAAAAGTGCAAAAAAAGCTTTCATCTACAGCTCCTAGCGCGGAATCCCTTTTTTCCCTAAATATATATATATATATATTTTTTTTTTCTCTCTTTCTTCCATTCTCCTTTTTTTTTCTAAACTCGTATTGTTGCGTTCTTCACGAGATAAACGTATCGCAAGCTCGGACGTTCTCGAGGCGAGCGTTGTACAAAGAATACACGATCGCATGAAATATTCAGAACACAGGCAAGCTTTGCAACAGGCAAAAAGAAATTGCGCGAAATCTCGTCTCTGTCGCGGCGTATTTCGTATATATATATATATATATATTCACGCACTTAAGACATGTCGGAGCATTGTATTCCGCGGAGCATCGCGCTGGAAACGCAACGAGGCTGCGAGGAGATTGAAACGATGTTCATTAAAAAAGCGACTCGGTACGCAGCTGGAACATGAAATTCCCAGACAATTCAAGAAATATTCATTTTGAAACGTGAAAACAGGCTCGTCGTACCTGATATCACTCGCCATTGATTTTTGAAAATTGTTTAACTTTAACTCTCAGCGATAAAGTTGCTGATTATGTAAATTCATTCCCACTTTCTTTCTCAATTTTGTAATTATCGCTTTTCTTCTTTTTTCTCGAACTGCATCAAATTGGCTCGATTAGGTACAGCGAGGGTTAAAATTAAATAACAATTTTTTTCTATATATACATATATATACAAAAGAAAGAAATTGAAAATTTTTATTTAATTTTAAATAGAGGTTACACACAGATGGAACGCAAAATGCTAGACTGAGAACAATTAATTTTGAAACGTGAAAGAGGTTCGTTGTATTTGTTATTATTCTACTTGCTATTGATTTTGGATGTTATTGTTGGCTACGTAAATTCATTTTTCCTCTCTTATTCAATTTTGCGATGTCACGTTTTTTTTTCCCCTCAAACTTCACTTGACTCGAGGTTTCTCGTTTAGGGCGCAACTAAGAAGGTTATGAAATTAAATAAAAATTAAGGAAGCTGGAAATGGTGACCCGACGTGAAAACTATTCAATTTCAACCTGTCGTTGAACACAGGTGAAACATAAAATGCTAGACTAAGAAAAATTAATTTTGAAATGTACTGCTGATTTTGGTAATTATTCGACTTTATCCCTCAGCGATGGAAGTTGTTAGCTACATTGTAAATTTATTTATCCTTTCTGAACTTTGAATGTAATCGTCGCTCAGGCAAAACTGAAATTCATTAAACGTTGTCGCAAAATTCAATGAAAATTTTCTCCGTTTAAAAAGAGCAAAACAAAAAAAAAAAAAAAAAAAAAAGAAAGAGAAAGAAAACAATCAACCGGGGAAGCTGAAATTGACAATTTTCGTGAAATGAAAATTTGTCCACCGATTATGAATCGTTTTGTCACGCGGACAGCGTGCACAACGGTGACACTAAAGCTAAAATTGAGCATGAAGCGACGAACGCGGCCCGATTATATCGAAGGACCGTGTTTTGCCAGGTGGATCGGAAGTTGCGCGTCGTTGGCTCGACTATTCGGACTATAAAGCTCGGAAAATACGCGCGCGGCTCGCGGTCTGGCGCAATTCATTGGAGCTGACAGCGCGAGAAACTGTCGCCGTTAGTTTCGCAGTTTCGCATCCGATTACGTGTCCGCGTACACGCGTTTAAAGGGGGCAACTTTGTGAGCGAAGTTTCCTCCCACGCTCGAAGTTGAAATATAACGAGCGCGAGCACAGAAAATCGAGGAACGATTACAGCGTTATCTTCGCGGTGCAACGAGAGTCCAAAGTTCGAGCGTGCATCGATACGCGAATCCTTGTGTACAATAAAAAGCTGATCACGACGATCTGATTACAGTTTTACCATTTTCAATGGACATCTGCAAATTATAGGATTCGAATGGAATTTTATTATTATATAAAATACAATTGGGAAGAAACACTTGAGAGATTATGGAATTAAAATTGTAGAATTTTAATCACGGCTTTGCCATTTTCGTGTAATTTAGTAAGAAGAGGCATCCGTAGATTATCGAATTAGAGTGAATAGATTTTTAATTGGGATTTTACCATCTTCGTGTAATTTAATAAGAAGAGAACATTTGTAGATTATAGAGTCACGGTCGTAGAATTTTCATTACGATTAATTGCCATTTTTCGTGCAATTTAATGAGAAGAGACGTCTGTAGATCATAAAATTCATACAGTGAATTGAATTTTAATTACGATTTTAATAAAAAGAGATATTTGAGAGATTATGAAATAAAAATTGTAGAATTTTAATTACAACTTTATCATGTTCATGTAATTTAATAATCATGGAATTATATAGGATTAGAATTGTAGAATTTTAATCACGGCTTTGCCATTTTCGTGTAATTTAGTAAGAAGAGGCATTCGTAGATTCTCGAATTAGAATGAGTAGATCTTTATTTGGGATTTTACCATTTTCGTGTAATTTAATAAGAAGAGAACATCTGTAGATTATAGATTCACGGTCGTAGAATTTTCATTACGATTAATTGCCATTTTTCGTGCAATTTAATGAGAAGAGACGTCCGTAGATCATAAAATTCATAGAGTGAATTGAATTTTAATTACGATTTTACCATCTTCGTATAATTTAATAAGAAGAGGACATCTGTAGATTATAGAGTCACGGTCGTAGAATTTTCATTACGATTAATTGCCATTTTTCGTGTAATTTAGTGAGAAGAGACGTCTGTCGATCAAAATTCATAAAATGAATACAATTTTAATTACAACTTCACTATCTTCATGTAATTTAATAAGAAGAAATATTTGAGAGACTATGGAATTAAAATTGTAGAATTTCAATTACGACTTTACCATTTTCGCACGATTTAACAAGAAGATGGACAGACATCTGTAAATTATAGAATCAAAGCTCGTGAAGTATAGCTTAAGAATTCGAGCGAGCGTTGATACTTTTTTCCTTACTCCATACTACATTCAATTCAAGTTTGTGCTCATCGATGCATCACGAAGCTAAACAAAGTTTCATTCGAAGAATACTTCGATCATTGTGGCTACGGTTTTCCAATTGCCATTTTGGCCATTACCCGTGGCGTAGAAAAGAAAAAGGAGAAACATTATATCGTGATGAGATTGACAGAAATTCTCTGCGATGTAGGAAAGCTCTGTTCCTTCGGAAAGAGAGAGAGAGAGACACACACACAGAGAGAGAGAGAGAGAGAGAGAGTAAGAGAGATGGGCAGTAAAAGAAGGACATTCTAGAATGAAAAGTTGCAACAATAGAAATCGAGACAGAGGAAACGCCGAGAAAGAAATGGTAGCGATCAAAGGGTAGCGATCAAAGGGTAGCGATATAACGGCCCGAAAAAGAAAAAGAAAAAGAAACTGCGGCAACGAGGAAGACGAATACGCGCGATAGGATATGCACGAGCCTCGAGAATCGAGTTCTCTCGTTCATCGGGCATGCAGTTACGAGCCTAACCTAATGTAAATCCTATTCGCGACTTTGCTCAACGCTTTGCTACTATCAAAATGGTCAAAATCGCCAGTTTTCTAATTAATTTCCCATCAAGATTTTTATAAACGTAAATATAATTTTATATTTACTGTTGGAATAACGTATATTATATACCACACTGTGTATAATATAAAAAAAGTAAATATATTTATTTTAATTGGAAAATATATAAATATATATGAAATATATTTCCTTTAAATCGAAAATTTTTTTAACGATATAAATGCACGACTGGGGCATATTCTATTTTCTATTTTCTAGAGTTTAAATAAAAATTTAAAGTCGAGAAACGTTCCTTGAAATATTTTGAACGATGATTTCGCGATTTGCTTCGTTTCATGTTCTTACGAAATGCACGCTAACTTTGATAGACAACCGCAGTCAGTATATTAAGACAGTATTTTTAAAGATGAAAAAAAAAGAAAACGAATTACAAATTATGAGTGAAGAGAAAGACAATGCGTCTGATCGTGAGCAATTTTCTTGAGCAAGCGATCGGTAGAAGAAGGAAAAGCTCGAAAAAGAATCTGTAATATCGATTTATTCCTCTTCTCGAGCACTGAGATACATGCGATTTCAAACGGGGATACTTCTGTAAATAAATGACATTAATTTACGTATTACATATTACTGTTGTAATTTCATATCACTGCTATAGAAATTTGTAACAGTATTTTCAGAGACCCGAGCGATTTTTAGTAAAATATATCGTGCTCTTTGTTATATCACAAGTTCTTCCCTGTATCTTAGTTTCTCTTGTTACAAATTTTATACTTTACTCGCTGGTAGTTCTGGTGTTAACCTTTTGCGATCGAGAGCTTTTTCGGCCTCTTTTCGGGCTCAATCAGCAGCTTTCCGTATGTTTTTGGTGAATTTTTTACTAGCTAGCTTAAAATGATTTCACTCTACAAATCGACTGTAACAGAACTGTTAGATCTTGACGTTTTATTTGTCTTTCACATCTCAAAGAAGAAAATTCATTTAATATTTCCCTATCTTCGATTTTCCTTCGCCACGAGTGCAAAGGCACGAGTCATTGAGCGAACGCAGATTGAATACACTATCCAGGAATGTGTGTTCTTAGTAAATTTAGAAGGTTGCTCGATTTTGACGACTTTTATTCTTCTCGAAGGTTCAACGGAGAGCAGAAAGAATTATCTCGAGCGAGGAGGAGTTTATTAAAAACGAAAACTGGCTAAATTAACTTCGCAAAGAAAGAAGGAGAAAAAAAAGAAAGCATTGCGTCGAGTGATTTATCAAAAAGAAAAAAGGAAAGGTGATGTGCTAGGCGAGCTGCAAAGAATTCACCGGGCACAAAGTCGCCGCTCCGGTGCATTTCAATGCGGTCTCTCTCTCTCTCTTTCTTTCTCTCTTTCTGGCCGAACAAGTGTTTTATTTCCTCACCTCAACGGTCATAAAGTGCCTGCGCGTAGTGGTTCATCGTTGGCGAGCCAAGAGAAAGCGAAACAGGGTCGTAATTCTTCGCTGCGCTGACCAAACTGCGCGAGAGAAACTCCGCGATAATAAAAAAGAAAAAAAAAAAAGAAAGAAGAAAAAAATAGAAAAAAAGGACCTCCTACTCTCGTTGTATGATATTTCAACGTGGTAGCCTCACCATCTTTCTCTATATAAATTGAACGGAGCTATTGTCACGAGACGCGTGGACCGTGATAATCCGATTTTTCGCGTTCGATGCGGGCCGGCTGCCGCGGCTTTCCAGCTTCAAATCTCGACGAGGATAGTGAGAAGCGCACGCGAGAAATTATTCATCCTCTTACACTAGCTGCCGGTTCCTTTTCTCTTGCTTCTTTTTTTTTTTTACGGGACGGTTGTTCGAAATGTCTCCGGAGACGTGATTTTGGCGAAATTGGTCACGATCATGGAGCAATATCGTTCGCGACAGATGTCTGAACACTGCTCGTGTTTCCCGCGGATTTTCCTGTTAAGCAGTCTTATCCCGGTTAACCTCGAATCCCTGGAACGCAATTTCTTTCGACTTTCTCTCGAACGATCGATTCGATTCGTACTTCTCTTAATGGCACCTCCATTGGCTGTCTCTGTTTCTTTCTCTCTCTTTCTCTCGTTCTCGTTCTCATTCTCGTATCTGCTGCAACACAGTCGCAACCTCCTCATAAACGATATTTGCTTTTTATCTCAGATTTAGAGTGGGATTGCTTGGACGAAGAGAAGAATAATGCAATTTCGAGCGGTTTTTAACGACGTTCGATTAGCAGATTTTAGTGATACTTTAAAAATCTCGGAAGACTGAAGTGGATGTCTTAATTTTTTTTTTACTTCTAGAACTTTTTTCTCTTTCCCCAGGTCTGTCTAATTCTGTTGTTATATTAATACTTTGTCTTTGCAAGGTTACTCGTGCTGTTTCATAAATGAACGTGTCTCCGTTTTTGATCAAGTTCCCACAAGGGAGCTAAAAAAATTTGTCATGAACGTAGTTGAAAATTTTCGAGAAAACTACTTGACACGTATTTTCTTTTTTTTTTGGTCGATGTCAGAAAACTATCCTCAAAGCTGCTGACGCGGAACATATCACGGAAATTACTGAAAATATAATTCCGCTGAAACTGATGAAATTATTGTTCTCTAACGACGAACTTACGACGAAGAAACTATTTGTTTGAACAGCATCGAAGAAGTCGTATTTTCTGTAACTTTCTCCAAGTATAATGTTAATATTCGTTCGTGACAACAGTACATATTACGGACGAATCTTGGAATCTTGACTTTTGTATTGCAATGGAAATGGAATTAGAACGTTCCTCGGTGAAAAACGAACGCAGATCGAAATTCCCTCGTGAATTGATCGTTGAAAATTCAAGAGGACGGCTGTAATGTCCGGCGATGGTAACACGTTTATTTTAATGGTGCGTTTATTTAATGCGGCGCATCTCGCGGTGCGAAAGAACGAACTTTCGTCGTTCTGGCGACGACAATCGGCGCTCGCTCCGGCCATCTCAGCTTCTGCATTCTCGTTCCCTTATTTCCCTCTCTTTCCACCTGTGTTATTCATATATCACGGAGCATTCGCAGTGGTGCAACTCGGCGAATCATCCGACACGCGCGAACGTTCTCGCCGAATATTACAGGCAAGGTTATTACAACAAAATGTTGCTCCGTTTCACGGTGTCGTGCAAGTCTTCGCGCGATTTCCAGCAACGAAAGTGGCTCGAGATATTTTACTCCTTTCCTTCCCCTCCGATGAATATTTTACGCTTTTATCTCCTGCGTGACGCGATAAATTCGCTATAATACCGTCTCTCTTATCCGCTGCATCGAGAAAACCTGTTCGTTATGCCCACGAGTAGTAGTTTTCGAAGACGACGTGCAAATCGCTTCGATGATTGAAAGTCCGAAAACAGTCCACAAAGTCAAGTTCGAGCCTTCGAAAATGGATGGTCTCTTTGGTAGAGTGGTAATTGAATCGAGGATTTTCGTGCATTTTTAGGGCATTTATTAAAGTATATTGTAGAGAGGATGCGCGTGTTATAAAATATCCAAAGTACAGTGTTTTCTTTTTTTTATAACATTTTATACACACGCGATTTTCCAAATTTTCCAAATTTTAACCAAGGTTCTCTCTCTCTTATTTTTTTTTTTAATCACGATCAAGGTTCGATCAATTATAACCAATCAAAATTTAACCAACGTTCTATTTTTCTTTAGTAGAGAAACACTTTTTAACAAGAGAAATCCCGATGATGTGATTTTGCATGAAAATGCGCGGTCTAGTGTATAACAATGATAATTCGCGCAATAGTTGTATTCGTTTGTTAATGTGCGTACAATAGGCGAGGGATTGTTGGGAAACTGTACGTTTTCTGTGTTTTTCATTCCCCCCCCTTTTTTTTATCGCAGATTAATCAAGAAAAGTGAGTCTGTCTCTGGAAGAAGTACGATTAAACATTTTTCTTCAACACAAAGTTTCTGTTCGCTTTATCTAAAATATCTAAATGTCTGTGAAATTGTCATCTGATTCTTATGAAATCTTGATCAATCATACGCGCGATATTCGAAGTCTTCGAGGATCAAGATTTTCTCGAAAAATTGGGGGAAAAAATATCAGATGGAATATTGGAGAGATGCCGGAGTGCTTTAATAATTGAAACGTCTCCGCGAAATCGTGGAGAAAATAGCAGAAAATAGCTGCGATTCGGTTGATATCAATGTTAAAGTTGGCTCGAAAGCTCGAAAGCTCAATTTCGCTTCGATAACCCCGACAGCTTCATCAATTTTTACTAATGCCTTCGACGTCTAATCCTCGAGAGGAAAACTCTGTGCCGCGATTTTTCTCATCGTGTGCTTCGGCTCGAGAGAACGATCTTTTATTCAGATTCTTTGCCCGATTCACCGATCCCTTGTCTCACCTCGTTCAATACCCTCAAACGATATGAGAGTAATGCCAATTTTCTGAACGTTGAAATCAATTTAGCACGCCGGACTCTATCGAATAGAGATAAATTTAACACTATTTATGAATTAACACTAGAACTACGAAAGTAGTAAAAATCATCAATTTACAATTTTTCTTGCAAACTGGGGAATTCCATAGGCACAAAGCAATGTGCTGTCAAAAATTCAAATGACTTTTCGAAAAGTCTGTAATTCGTTGAGAGATGCTGGAATTTTATTCTTTGGTCGTCCTAGGTAATTCTAGCGTTAAGGGAAGAACTTGAAATTACTGGAATATCTTGGCCATCTTCGATACAAAATGTCATAAAAATTAAGAGTTATCGTTACTAATAATTAAATTAATACAAAATGTCAAAACTCAAGAGTTATCATTACTGATAATTAAATTAATACAAAATGTCATAAAAATCAAGAGTTATCATTACTAGTAGTTAAATTTCTTACGAAAAGCGCTTGTTTGCAGAAATCATGTTCCCAGTAACACAAACAGTTGTCGTCATCAACGAAGTTTCGAGACGCAGGGGATGACAACGATCGAGGGAAGCAGAGCAGAGAAACGAGCAAGTGAAACAGGTGCGTGCGTGGTCAGACATGCTTGGAATACCTTCCGCGCAACCATGCGATTGCAGTGTAACCGTAATATATCTATAAACGTAATATCTCGCAATTATTAACCGATCTGTCAAACAGCGTCAGAAATATTACTGATATTTTATTCATATCGATTCGCCCTGTACAAATATTAATAAATAAATCGCGTTTTCACAGAGGTGTAATTAACGATGCCGATTTTATCGGGGGGGGGGAGAATTTTTCAAACCATACGATAATTCTGTGACATAAAATTGTGACTGAAATTGCATCTCTCGCTCCCAACCCTTTCGCTTGCAAATGGCCCATTATCGCGAACGAAATTCAATGGATACTGTTCAATGAAATAACGCTCGACGTGATGAAATTGTTCGACGACAGTCGAAACGAAATACGAACGAGCGCTGAGGGGTGGCGAAGTAACATTTTTTTCCCGCGATTTTTCGGGCCACGCGAGGGGAACAGAGGATCGAAAGCGAGAAACGGAAGAACACATCACGTCACCGTGTCTGGAATTTTAATAGCTCGCGGGAATGTTGAAAACGAGTTAGAGCGATTAATCGTGTATTTTGTCTAGGAATTCGCGAATTTTTTCTTTTGCTTTTCTACCAATTAGGTTTCACTTAATTTTGTTTTATATATATATATGTTTTTTTAAATTCCAAATTTTTATGGAAAAATATCTCGTGACAAGAGTATCGCGATTTTTGTACATATTTTTGCACACTTATTTTATACATATATTTTATATTTTATATTTTATATTTTTTATATATATAGTAAAATTAATTAATACATAATATAAAACATGTACATGTAGAACAAAAAATAAGCGGAGCCCAATTAATAGAAAAGCAAGAAACTAAAATCGCGATACTCTTGTCACAATATTTCTCCATAAAAATTTATATATATATATATATATATATATATATATATATATATATATATATTTAAATTTCAAACCATTACGGAGGAATATCACCGTGAGAAGAGTGTTACGATTTTTAATTGAATAACGTATTGTCGCAGTCGTCGCATAAAAAAATATCTCGCCGTTCTGTACACATTTGCGATACACGCACGTCCCGGACGAATAACGGAATGATTGAAAAACTGTATTATCGTTTATAGATGGTTTAATCGACGCGACCGAGAGAGAATAACCAAATAGTTACGGGGCCAGGAAACGAGATAATACACGGCGTATTCGTTCACAATGCATCGAGCATTTCAAACGCTATTTTTAATTGACTTTCATTAGCCGACGGGTAAGGAAGGGATTTTAAATCCCTCCTGAATAGAATTGCTAATCATTCGGATACAAATTCCTCCGCGAGTCGCGCTAATGGAAATGGAAATTATCGATTTTCCGAAGCTCCGCGCTCTTCAATCGTATTTCGATGGGGGAAAAAAAATTCCAACGAGAGAAACTTCCAACGGGGGAGGGGGGCGAAACTTCCCTCCCATTTCGTTTTCAATGCGTGTTCTTGTATAAAAAAAAAAAAAAAAAAAGAAAACAAGCTGAACATCGGCCAAGAAGTGGAATACGTGCCAGTTATAAAGACGAAGGATAAAATCGGTAGTATATAAATATCCCCTGGGTTATACGAAGCGAAGTCGTTCGTTAGAAAAAAAGAAAAAAAGAAAAAATTGCACGTTTGAAGGTAAACCGGTTCGATCCGAATTGAATGCAGTTAGCGAACCGAAAAACAGAATTCTTGATAAAAGGGAGAAGTTTCGAGAGCGGCGAGCTTGCGCGAGTGAATTTTCTCCAGAAATTTCGTCCGTTGAGATAGTACTTGATCAGCTGGCTGCCTGATATAGCCCCATTAAACATTCAACATTTTGTGGTTGAACCGGCCAGCCAAGACAAATGTCACGGCCAAGCAGAATATTCATACGACGAGGCACGTTTGTTTTTATTGTACGCCAGACAAGGCACATAGTACGGCTCGGGCCTTATTGGGGATTCCTATTTCAATCAGAAAATACAGTGGCGTCTGGTCGGACGTGTTTCGACTTCGAAATTCGAGCGTAGGTTGGCACATGCAAATGAGAAATTTTTTTCAATCGAAATTGTTTCAATCAGTTTGACTGATGAAATTAATCTCGAATTCGAATTCGCAGCAGGTTAATTCACGAAAGGGAACTTACATCTTAGAGGTACATTAATACAAGAATTAAAAAAGTTTTGCGTTCCGTTGCAAAAATAATAGATTCACGGACGTGCAAAATTCAATGGAAATGCGAAATGTTGGGTTTCGAACGTGTGCCAGAGTTTTTTTCTCTCAATTGTTTTCGCCAGTTTGATGAATTAATTTTAAATTCGTGAAGGAAAGCACAGATTAATATTATAAGGTGAGAAACTTACATCTTAGAGATACATTTTTAATACAGGAATTAAAAAGCAAAAATAGTAGATTCACGGACGTGCAAAATTCAATGGAAATGCGAAATGTTGGGTTTCGAACGTGTGCCAGAGTTTTTTTCTCTCAATTGTTTTCGCCAGTTTGATGAATTAATTTTAAATTCGTGAAGGAAAGCACAGATTAATATTATAAGGTGAGAAACTTACATCTTAGAGATACATTTTTAATACAGGAATTAAAAAGCAAAAATAGTAGATTCACGGACGTGCAAAATTCAATGGAAATGCGAAATGTTGGGTTTCGAACGTGTGCCAGAGTTTTTTTCTCTCAATTGTTTTCGCCAGTTTGATGAATTAATTTTAAATTCGCGAAGGAAAGCACAGATTAATATCATAAGGTGAGAAACTTACATCTTAGAGATACATTTTTAATACAGGAATTAAAAAGTTTCAAAGCAAAAATGTAGATTCGCGGACCTGCAAAATTCAATGGAAATGCGAAATATTGGGTTCGAACTATATGCAAACGAGACTATTGGTTTTTGTTTTAAGTCGTTTCCACGAGGCTCGATGAATTAATCTCAAATTCTTAAAGGAAAGCGTAGTTAGGGCGGGAAATTCGCAGGGAGGAAACTCACGTTCTAAAAATACGAAATTTTCATACAAGAATTGAAAAGTTTGCGCGCTCTATTACAAAAATATAGATTCACGCACGTGAAAAATTAAATGGAAATGGGTAATACATTGGCTTTTTCAGATGCATGCGAATAAGAATTATTGATCTTCTTTGAATTGTTCCGATCAGTTCGATGAATTAATATCGAATTCGTGGAGGAAAGCGTAGATTAATTACGATAGGAAATTCGCTTAAGGACATGTTTTTAATACAAAAATTGAAAAGTCTCGCGCGTTTCTCTTGCTGAAATAAAACAGATTCACGGACGTGAATCCGGATAATAGAGTAGAATAGAAAATGTACAAAATTAAATGGAAATAGTTTTCAGATATATATGCAAATAAGGCTACTGGTTTTTTCATTTTTTTTTCTTTTTCTTTTTTCTTTTTTAGTTTCCATGAGTTCGACGAATGAATCTCAAATTCACAAAGCAAAGCGTAGATTAATAAGTTCATGGGATACCGAGGGACTCGCTCTCCTGAGAATAAAAATTAAGAAATTCAACAAAAATTAAGAACGTTTTGTACGTTTTATCACGCAGGTATAAACTCAACTAACCAAATAAGAGAAATTTTTCTCCGAATTATTGAAATGCTATTTTTAACTTTTGTGTCTCGACTCTCGAAGAAATTCACGGAGGGGATCTCTTATAATTTAAAAAAAAATATAATAACAAAAGAATTACTTATAATAAAAGAACATAATTTAATAGAAGGCTTAAAATATAATTTTAACACATAGGTTTAACACGCAGAAGACTTAAAAGTACTGAATTAATAATTACTAAAAAATACTTATTTAATAACTTTAACACACAGAAGACTTTAAAAAAAAAAATGAAACGATGTATAGTTCGTAGAAACAGCGAGATTGTGTGTTTCGAGCGCACCTAGTGTAGTTTCAGTGGAAGGTGAGAAAGTACGTTGAAAATGTGCTGTATAGGAGTATGCAAGCCTAGTTGGAATCGTAGCTGTTAGAGTTAGCTGCAAGTTAGCTGAAACTCAGTTGATTGTTAGCTGTCAGAGTTGACAGGTGGAGAGAGAGAGAGAGTCAGTCGATCGTTAGTCGCCGGTGTTCCTAGTCGGCGATTAATTAACCTGTTAGCGGTTATCCCGTCAGTTAGTTACACTTTTGTTCCGCGTGTCGAACGAAATCGAATTCGTTTCACCCTCGACGAGTAATTCTTTTCTTTTTTTCTTTTCAACCACTTTCCCTCTCCTGTCTTTTTTTTCTCCCAGCGCGAAAATCTCTCCTGACGCTGGTTAAATTACGTTCGCGCACGTTTCCTTCGATATTCTTTTGCACTTTTACAACAAGCAAGAGGAGGCTGCATCGGATTATTTCGTAATCACTGCACTCTTGCGCGATATAAATTCCCCACCGACGGTAAATCAGCGAGATGCAATTCTTTTTTTTCCCTTTCTCTCTCTCTCTCTGTTTGTTTTTTCGTAATTTGCAAAGCAGAGTAACCAAAGGACTGGCAATTCGACCGAAGCTTGTTCCTAAAATTCTTTGTTTGTTTTAGCATGAATTTTCGAGCGAATTTTCTGCCGCTTTAAATTTCAGCTGTCAGAAAAAGTTCATTACGCGCGCGGAGGATATGCATTAACAAAGCTCGTTATTTTCATGAATTTTCATGATGAGCTATATAAACCGAACCCGAGGAAAACACACACACACACACACACACACACACACACACACACACAGAGAACGGACGTTCGACGAGATACATGCTAATGAAAGTACCATTCATGCATTGATGCATCAACTGTCCCATAACTTCGTCGTAATGCGAGCCCAACACCGTGGTAACAGCCGATTCAACGGGATCCTACGTTGAACGGTGTTTGAGTGGAATCGTCAGTCGAGACTTTATTCATCGGAAATCAATTCGTCGCGATTTAAATGATGACGAGTGCCGAGGAAGAAATAACACGGTGAAAATAGAATCCTAGCTACGATCTGGTTGTCGCATCACAGCTATGTGGATATTTTATAGTTGAAGTCGAAATCTTTCGGAGAATCGCTCAATCATCGCGAATATGGCGAGAATTGTTACGTTTCACGAAATATTTCTCCATCTCCATTTTGTACAGTTGAACGTTCTGAACGATCGATTTCTGTTTATACAAAAATCGTGATTTTACGACCGGATTCTGTGTGAAAATAAGCCTCGAGAAAGAGAGGAAGACAGTTTTTTCGACGCTTCGAGATTTTGGAAATTTATCAAATACCAACTTTTGACTTAACATTTGGAAAAAGAAAAAACATTCAGTTTTTTTTTTGCGAAGCGAAACAAATTTTATTCTACATTTCTTTCTTGCACACCTGTTAATTATCATTTCCCGCCAAGCTTAGACTCGAGAATTCTGAATCCATGATAAATATTTGATGAAGTACTTAATAAAGTGTTCTCAATATTTGAGTACTTAATACTCAATATTGAGAAAAGCTCGATTTCTTTCTTGCACACCTGTTAATTATCATTTCCCGCCAAGCTTACACTCGAGAATTCTGAATCCATGATAAATATTTGATGAAGTACTTAATAAAGTGTTCTTAATATTTGAGTACTTAATACTCAATATTGAGAAAAGCTCGATTTTCTGGAAAACGGAGTGCATGGAAAAACCGTGTCCTTTGCTTTCGATTAATTTTCTACGTGTGAATTTCGATTTCGGCAACATATTTCCTATATATATATATATATATATATATATATATATATATATATATATATATGTATGTATGTATGTATGTATGTATGTACGTACAAATATTATCCACCGAAGGATGTCTTCAAATAAATAATTCATTGAGCGTGCAAGCCCGATTACATTAGTAGAAGTCAGAGTGAAAATATCTCTTACATCTCGCGCGGATTAATCGAATTTCCGATGTCCATTCCAGCGACGTTTTTCATCGGTTTTAGTTGGCTCGCGTAATTACCAACGAATTTCGCTCGTTCCACTTCCCCTCTCTTCCTCTCCCCCTCGCCAGCGCGAAGAACGAAGTTAACGACGTTAACGAAGTTAACGTCAAGTTCTTCAACGACATTACGCCGTTAACGAGCGACAGAGTCAAGCTTTCACTCTATGCTCCCCCTATTATAACTTTTTAACACTTGTCACGCTCGCGTGACATGTGTGTAACAACGATATTATCGTCTGACATTTCGTTCCCAGTTCCATAGATCTTCGATGCAAAGTTGTTGCGAAACAGTGATCAAATACTCGATATACTTTGGCCCGTGATTTCGATATTTCACCGGTATTCGAGTTAGTAATAATGTTAGTAATAATCGCTTTTTCGATCAATCCTATCAATACCGGTTTCATTTTGAAACACTTCCTACTTCAACAAATAAGCGACTGAAATTTACACTTGCATTACGAAGGGAGAACGTAGTATGAAAAGAATATCTATATCAACTGTTCACTTTATTCTGGAATTTACTCGAATTAGCGATGTTTCGTTTGTGCAATTGTGGGAATGATAAAATGATACTTCAACGATGAGAGAAAGCGTTCGACGCTAACTTGGAAGAGATAAAATTGCACCAGCTAATTCCTGGTTTGTAGTACTCCTCTTCTTTTTCCAGAAATGTTCTTTTTCGAGTTTAATCGAGAAACTTCAGAGAATTTGTTTTTAATTGATCCTTTGAATTTAAAGCGGGGATGTATAATGTTTAAGTTTTAAGTTCGCTTTCTTTCGCTGCGACAATTGCATCACAGAGAGATAATTCCAAACAACGAGGCTTCCTCGCTCCACGTAAATAATAATAATAATAATAATATATATTATAATAATATAATTTTATATATATATATATATATACATGATAAATAATAACGTTTCGATGAAAATACATATATGATAAATAATAATATATATATAATAATAATATATATATAATTATTATATATATAATATAATAATTATATACATATATAATAATATAATAATATAATTATATATATGATAATATAATAATATAATTATATATATAATAACGTTCCGATGAAAATAACAAGTCAAGAGCAATTTGACAGAGACCCACCTGTCTCGTTTCTCAGACTTGTGCTACGCAAGTTCTCGCGCCCGTGATGGACAGTCCGAAGTTGCGAAAGTTGCTGCAACTGTTTCTGAAATTGTCATTGCCCGGGACGTGGCAGGAAATTGTCTTAATTACAACACACCGTTCATTCTGCGCCGCGCTCGTAAAAGCGTCAAACGCTTCTGTTAAAGTGTTAGGTGTTGAAGTTCTGACATTCTGGCCGCCACTTTTGAGCTACGATTTCTCGACGATTCGTTCTTTTTTCTTTTTTTTTTTTCTTTTTATAAGATCATAGCCATACTCGAACCGACGTCGAAATTCATTCGTTTGAAAATTAATTACTAAAACATTGTGCTCGCTCGCTCTTTTACGTTTCTTACGTTGCCGGTTAAAAAAAAAAAGAACAGAAATCGCTTTTTACTCGCAATCTCTCTCTTTTTTTTTGTTTCTTTTTCCCCCGAACCATCGTTCATAAATACGCGCGACATTTTTCATTTTTGGCACGGGTTGTTTTTGTTCCCTGTTAATATTTCATTCTCCGCTCTCTCTCTCTCTCTCTCTCCCCCTCTCTGTGGATATTTTTGTCGAACAACGGCAAGAAAGAAAACAGACTGGTGGACAGAGCGAACGATGGGCAAAAAGTTTTAATACAAAGCCGCTTTTCTTCCCGATCCGCCACATCAGCACTTTCATTATTTAATACCCGTACGAAGGGACGGTTTTCGAAGTTGAAACGTTTTCAATTATAAAGCGAACGTGGAATTTCAAGCAGGTATTGAAAGCACCTGTTAACGGAGCCCGCCATCTCTAAAGCCTCTTTTTGTCTTTGGGATCCCGTCGCGGTAACGAATCGTGGTATTTGTAATAATATTGCACGAACGTGGAAGTTCCAGTGATTCTTCCATCCTTGGTCTTTCGTGTCTCGATCTCTTTGAGAATCCTCTTTTATTCAACGTTATTATTCAACTTTAGGACTTTCGTCTTCTGTTTTCGATTTATCGATACAAAAGTTTCAAAAAACTGGACGATATATCAGTTTCGAGTGTTAGTACCTCTGACCAGAATCATTTAATCGTTCTAACGACGACTGATAAAATTTAAGTGAAATCACATCATTTCGATGTAAATCTTTCAATGATACACCGAGAATAATACTCTATTTGTTGAAATTATCGATGAATAAGAATGATAAAAAAATTTCAACAGTAATGAGAATCCGGATAATCTGAATCGAGGTATTCCTATTAATCTTAAAAAAGTGTTGCGGGGAAAGATGTAAGATCAATACCAATAAATATCTACAAACAGCTGCGACAAACATCGGTGCAACGTGCCACCAGCTGGACTTGTTCTATCTCTTTTGACTGCGGTTTACCGTCGGCAATGAGTAAAGTCGGGAAGAATAAGGCTAACGATTCGAGAAAATCGTTGTGCACGGTATCTTAGTACCATAGCGTCGTCGTGGAAGAGGTTAAGGTGCGCGAGACGACGTCACGTTGTCGATTATGTGCTCCCTCAATTGTTGAACCGAGTTCGCTTGATGACAGCCACGATATTGGCTAGATTTAAACGAGAGGTGGCTAACTGGCGGCTTTTGCCCCCACTTTTCTGATCGCAAGCGTTACCCCCTCCACTGCATCGATCCCCTCCACTGCATCGATCCCCACAGCATTGAAACTTCGTGTATGACTCCCTCCCTCTCTCTCTCTCTCAGTCTATTGATTTTTTCTCACCAAGCAAGTTGAGATATTTTGTTTCTATAAAAAAATTTTTACTACCATTATTTCTGATAGATACGAGCTATTTTCTATAATCACAGTTTTTTTTCAGCGCAATGAATTTGATGGATACGTTAAATTAATACAACTTCGTAAAAAAGAATCCTGTAGAAATCTACTTGGTCTCGTTTCAAAGAACATTTTAAAGCAGCTTTTATTTCGACTGTTCTGAATTCGTTTTTTTTTTTTCTCCTAAAACATTTTAACATCACGTAGCAACTGAAAAACTGTCCCTTCCTTTGGAACAAAATTGCAAATTTCTCGTAAAAAAAATTGTAAAATTCACACGTATGCGGAAACACCGTAAGATTTTATTTACGACTAAATCCATCACGGTCTTGAAGATTGATGTTTTTCCTCTCTACAACGACCAGATTTCCTTTCGTCGTTTCATCGAACTTTGAACGTTAGGGTTGAACGATCAAAATTCAAGAAATCTTAACGTTTCGTCATTTGATCTTAATGTTCGAAGTTTAATAAAATGGCCAGAGAGAAATCGTTAAAAGTGGCAAGTTTTAAGAGAAGACTTCAGTCTCTACGACCGATGACAGATTCGATCGCGAAGGAAATTTTTTTTAATACTTTCGGAGGCATTTGTATTTCGACAACTTTTCGAGAGGAAAAATGGCCCTGCTCTCCCACTCGCTACACGATCTAAAAAACGAACCTGGAATGTTGAAACTTTGAAACGAGGCCAACTGGTAAACTGTCGTAACAATTCACAGCACTTTTTCATCATTCACTCAGTTATGTGCTCAGTTATGCTTCTCGTTCCACCGACGTTACGAAAGAAGTGTTTCCACTCCTAACAGAGGCGCTGGACTTCAAATTTCTACAGCCTGATCCCCTACGATGCTACAGTGTAATCGCATAATCCTCCCTCTCAGGAAAAATATGAAAAAAAAGGAAAGAAAAGGAAAAGACGCGAAGAAGTAATCGTCGAATAAAACGACGAGGAGAAGAACGTGTCCAACGTTTACTCACCTTTTATGAAATCGACGGCCATCTCGAGGCCGTACGTGTCCTTATCGCAGTCGTCGAGGATGTGCGCCCCGATTTTCACACCTGGCATGATACCCTCGTCCTCGTTCAGCTTGTCCAAGGTGTAGAGCATCGCCTCGAGAGCTTGCACGCCCCCCTGCGGCATCACCGGGCCGCACGTGACCGTGTCCTCCCTCTCGTGCACCATCATCAGACCACCGAGCACCAGATCACCCTCGACCACCGCTTCTTTCTTCACTGGCCAGTTGATCTGCGTGGGCGCGTTCTGATCCATCGATCGGAATTGTCGGCGACCGTGTCGGATCAAATGATGGGTCTCTGGGTTTTCGAGCCGAAAGCGACGCGCTCGCCCGCCGATACGATCATCCCTCTCTTCGTACCATCCTTCGTCGTTTATCGATCTACCACGGTCTACGACAGTCCGGACGTGATCGGCGAGCTTCTCGCGATCGATCAACCACCGGCGATCAGTGTAGTAGTAGTAGTCGTCGTCGTCGTCGTCGTGACGACGGATCTGCTCGAAATTGTAATAGTCGTCGCTGCTTGGCTCGCGATGGGCCGAGCACACGCAACCGAGCGCGGCAAGCAGCAGAAGCTTCATGACTTCATGACTTCATAGCTCTCTGTGTGGTTGGCTCTTTCGAATAGCGTCGACGACGCGTTCCTCGTTCGTTAGCTTCGAGTTTGAATCGTCTGAGTTCAGAGCGGTGACGCTTGTTTCGGGTTTGCCGAGCCAGGTTTGTCGAGTTGCTCGATTTCGCTGTAAATCGTTGTTTTCGCGGCAGGATATCCGGGTCGTTCGCGTGGAGAACGGCGCATCGCGACGGTGGCTTGTCTGTTTCGGAGAAGAAAGTTCCTTTCGTTTCACTTTCTAAGAGGGGGCAGTTGGGCTGAGACGGTCATTCGTGTCGTTCGAAATCGAGCAGACACGAAGAACGGGAGTTTCGAATTAACGACGGGGTTGTTGCGAGTGTAATCGTTCGTTTTACCTGTGGCTTCCAGTTCTAACAATTAGCGCTTTGTTTCTACGACGAAAGTATTCGCACACTCGGACGAGAAAAATTGCCTGTGTGTTGCAACTGCGAGTTTTTACGCATTTCCAAATTTTTGTGAACATAATTGAAGCAAATACGTATTATTGTTAAATGACAGTGGAAAATACATATACCTTACATCAGAGGTGGCTAACTGGCGGCATCTATCCCTACTTTCCTGATCGCTAGTGCTACCTCCATTGCCCTTCCAATTCTCTTTACTACGTAGAAACTTTCTCACCGTGCATGAGCCCCACTCTCTCAATCTGTCGATTTCTTCTTACCAAGCAAGTGGGGAGATCGATGCAATGGAGGGGATAGATCAGGAAAGTAGAGGCTAGAGCCGCCAGTTAGCCACCTCTGCCTTAAATGGAAAATTATTACCTATTATTATTTCATATATTTTTGCATATTACGTGCATTGTATATATCTTTGTGTCTTCAAATTTTTGTGTGCAAATGCACAAACATCCGCAGTCTAGTTATAGTTGATCAAAAACAGTCATAGCCTTATTTTAGAGTACGAAGCTTCCACTTTTTTTTGATAGTCTTACGTTAAGTTCTTCTTAAAGATGTTCTTTTATTATCTAGGAAGTGACGAAGCAATAATATTTCTGTTTTCAAAAAATTGTCGGAATTCAATATTAAACAATTTTTTTTCACGATTTAATCTATCATGGTCTTGAAGATTAAAGTCTTCTCTTTGCAACGCCTTGTCAAAATTTACCGTGCGACTTTTTTCGCGTAATTTTATCGAACGTTAAGATGAAATGACGAAATTTTACGATTTCTTCAATTCTTGTCGTTTAACTTCGACAGTGTTCGAGGTTCGCTAAAGTGACGAAGAAAAATCGTACAGTAATTTTTAAGAAACCGACACACAAAGAAGACTTCGATCTTCAAGATTACGGTAGATCTAACCGCGAGAAATATTTTTTCACTGATCTTGGACCCGTTCAAATTTCTGGTGTCAAAATTCGTGGTGTAAAAAACATCTTTGGAGAAGAAAGAACTCAAGATTGATAGAAGTTTCACGCTTTAGAACGAGCGACTTGTTTGACCAAGCTTGACCATATTTTTAAATACCGATGATCTTTCATCGAGCGTGCGAATACCACTGTATCTTCGTATCTGCGTGCAGAAACTGCGTGAAGTCTGAACGGGGAAGATATTCTCCTTCATTTTGTTACAATGTAACTTTCTCAACTGAGAATAATTCGAGAGGAATGAACAATTCAGATTCGAGGCTTGGCTTCTTCGCAGAGGATGTCAAGAAGCAATGTTCTCTTCGTCTTTGTTCATGCTTTTCGTTCTCGTCTCGAGGATATTCTATATCTCGAACACCTCGCAAGCTCTCGCCGCGACCGTAAATATAAATTTTGACTGAATTCGACGTCAGGTGTAAAGAGAAAGCACGGCTGCGCCATTGGACGTCGAAAATTGAGAATCACTCGGGTCCTCGTGCATTTTATCATTCATTTGCCAAGTAAATGCGTCCGGAATTGCGAATCATCCTCGGATAGAGATTGATAAAACTCGATGGTTTAACATTATTGCGAAATCATCGCTGCGACTTTCTCATCGGCGGCCCTCGCAACGAAATTTAACCCTTATTCAACCCCCACCCATTCCTTCTTACTACGCGATTAATGTTTGACGTGAAATGTATCGAATTTGTTCGAGAAGGAACAACTTGTTTCACTCTCAAAATTTTTTATTTCCGAGAGAGAGAGAGAGAGAGAGAGAGAAGCGACGAATTGAAATTGCAATGGACGAATATTTACGTTGTCCACACGCGAGTGTTGTTATTATATGCAATTCGTATTCGATATTATTCCATTATTTCTCATACATGAAACTCTCTTTCTCCTGCACTGTGCAAATGAACGGTCCACTCTTGGTGATTCTTTGTAATTTCAATCAACTTTCGTTGTTTTCTTTCTTCCCCCAATGTTTCTCCGTTCGAAAGTCGGCTCTTTCGGTGCTGAATTGAACGAAACACGTTGGTAAATTTCTCGAGCGACGCGAATTGACTGCGAGCTAAATTTAACACGGGCAAAATTCAATTTATAAATTCCGACGAATTTTGACGACGTGCCGGCAAACTGGTCCCGACGCACGCGGAAATGGGATAATAATAATTATATTTAATAACGAAATATCAATTTAAATTGATTCAGAAACGTTTCGCCCTAGCAAGCAATTTTGCCGTTTAATTGAACGCAGTTCTTTTCGGCGTAATCGTCACACCTACGCCGATCCGGTCGTGATGGACATTTCGTTATTGAAAGAAAGGGAGACAGGAAAAATGAAATGGAATGGAAATTGAACGCGTTAGAGTGTATATATTTTCATCGATCCGAACAAATTTGTGAGGAAAAATGACGAAAAAAAAAAATGATGAAAACAAATCTGTCGAGACTTTGGATCGGACAAAGTGTGTAACTTTGCAATCAATAACACTATTGTTACACGTGTAATACTGCAGTGTGATCGTGAATGAAACTAATTGGCAAGAGGCACTGATAACGTCATTCACGTTTCGCTTTTCGTTTCGATCAGATTAACATCGTTTCAATTGCAGATAGAAAATCTGCGAATAATTGATTGCCATTCGATCGTTTCAATCGGGGAAAAAAAGAAACTTCTTCCTGTGTCCGACCAATGTTTCTCGATCGATTTGCAGACACTTCTAATTAAATATGTTAACTTCGTTCTGGATTTATCTCGTTCTGTTGCCATTTATACACACGTGACTGTAGCACATTTCTCTAGTGTGTTTTAGCGAGATTTTATAAATCGCCTAAGAACGAAATTCGATCGATCTGACAATGCAGTTGCTGGCACCAAGTTCCAACTGTACGCGGTTCTCACTGAATCGACGAAAAAACGCGATCGCCCTCGTCGAATTAATTAAAACCTTCGACCTCTCGTGTCTTCCTTTCTCTTTTCGTCGCTTCTTTTTCCCACCGCGTGCCCGTCCTTAACTATCTCGCGATTCATTACGTACGCTAACCTGTTGCTCGCGGGATCGCGAACGATTTTTCTCGCCTTTCGAAAATCCGCCGATTCCCGCGCTTCTCGAAATATTGCAAACATAAACAATTGTTGTATAATTTTGTGCGTTGGTCATTGTAAAATATTGCATTGTTGTACAATTTTGTATGTTGGTCATAGTAAAGTATTGTAAATATAAACAATTGTCGTACAATTTTGTATGTTGGTCATAGTAAAATATTGCAAACATAAACAATTGTCGTACAATTTTGTATATTGGTCAAAGTAAAATATTGCAATCAGAAACAATTGTTATACAATTTTGTATGTTGGTCATAATAAAATATTGCAATCAGAAACAATTGTTATACAATTTTGTATGTTGGTCATAGTAAAATATTGCAAACATAAACAATTGTCGTACAATTTTGTATATTGGTCATAATAATTCGTATATGTAATTTTGTCCTCTCCGCGACGAGACTCGTAGCTCGATGCAGATCACGTTACCTGTTGCATGTGTCTCTCGCTGCTGATCTCGCGCGAAACGATCGCTGCCGATTTTGCAGAAACGTTTCTTCCAAGACGATCGATACGAAACACGCTCGCGTCGAAACACCTTGTCCAAGCGGCGCTGTCGCGCGTCTCAATGGCCACTTTGTCAGGCCGGGTGTATTGTGGCCATTCGAGAGGCTTTTCTCCCGGAGGATTCCCCCCCTCCCCCCGACGTGGAATAATCGCGATGGCCATTGGATGGTAAACAGGGCTTGGAAGGTGGATTTTCACCGGAACGGTCGCTATTGAAAAGGTTACGGGGGTCTCGAAGAAGCGTTTCAACGTGATGGATTCGTTTCATAAGTCGCGATTTGGATGGGAAACGGGATTGGTGAGGGTATTCTCTGTGATGGAGAGTGCTGGTGACGTAATCGAGATACGGTGTTCTCGAATTTCGATGGGATAAGAAACGTTGGCGGTAGATTTTAGATTTTTGTTGGTCGATCGAACGGGAAGCACGAGAGGTTGACAGATCTGTTCTCTTTTGAATTACGATAAAATTGCGAAATTCTTCTGCTCGTGTTGGACAGAATTGATTGTACTTG
This sequence comes from Tetragonula carbonaria, assembly GCA_032399595.1. Lineage (NCBI taxonomy): Eukaryota > Metazoa > Arthropoda > Insecta > Hymenoptera > Apidae > Tetragonula > Tetragonula carbonaria. The sequence goes on from JAUCRC010000014.1 coordinate 10,060,678, forward strand.
GAGAAACGCCGTTTAAAATGTAGAATTCAGCCATCGAGTGTCTTTTAAGTAGGTTGAATTCGTGCGTGGTCAGACAAGGAGTCGAACTCCTTAAAATCAAAGCTGCTCCTTTATTTTTAATCGAGTAAATGAAACTTTAATCACACTATATTCAACGAAAATGTCGTGTTTACCGATTTTTATCTTAAAAGTATCGTATGCGAAACATGAAATAATTTTCTGTAACACTTCTCACGTAGATCAGGAACTGTGACGATGACCAGTTTGTATTTCACAATTGTTCAACAACTTTAGTTTATTCTGAAAAGTTCCTTAAAATTTTTCTTATAGGTTCAAGAAAATTCTTCTAGAATCTTTAATCGAATGTATACTCATTGTACCATAATGTAGCTATGAATATTTTTTATCGTGATTTAGCTATCGAGTGCGTTCCAAGTAGGTTAAATTCGTACGTGGTCAGACAAACCTCCTTACAATCAGAGCTTATTCTGTTATTCTTTTTATCAAGAAAATGAAACTTTAATTATATTATATTTAAGAAAAATATCGTATTTACCTATTTTCTATCTTGAAAGCATCGTGTTCAAAACATGAAATAATGTCCTACAACATTTCTCAAGAACTACTAGGTAACAAAGACCATCTTGTATTTTATAATTTTATTCGACACTTTTAATTTACTCTGAAAAGTTCCTTAAAATTTTCCTCATTGCAAGAATATTTGTCCAGAATTTTAATTGAATGTTTTCCCCCATTATATTGATAAATTAAACGAACACGTTTAATGCAGTTTGTTATGCAATTCATTGCCCGAATGTCGCGGAGAAGGAGACCGTGAAAATAATTGCAAATTAAACCGCGAACGATCGTTCGTAACGCACAGTTTCACACCAGACTCTGACGCTGATGCACACAACATCGCGCGTGTAAACTAAATTGCAAACAAATTTTTCAACAAAATAGAATCATTATCTCTTCGTTCAACTACGCGTTCGTGAATTACAAAGGATATGTTTTCGATGTTTCTCTTCGAATATTTTGCTCTTTTTCATCAGCGTTTATAATTACGAACTACTGTTTCGATAAACGCAAATAAACGTATATTATAAAAAAGAGATGGAATTTTATATTGCGAAAATCGAAGAGGAAAAAGAAGCTTTCGGGGTTGTGGTTCGAATGTCTGAGAAACGGGTCGATTTGATTATTTATGAACGTGTATCAAGGAGCCGGGTTTCTTCTTGCCGAAGATAACTGAATCGAAAGCGAGACGCATCTGTTCGTTTTCTACGAGTTTCAGACGAGCGTTTAAGCTGATTTGCTGAATACGTGAACGCGCACTCTGCATGGTGATTTACGGTGATTCGGTTTTCAAGGCGTTTTCTTTTTTTTTTTTCTCCCCCTCCCCCGTAGAAATTCAGGAAGGCATTGATTAAGAAACGGAGGAAATATCAGTGCATCTCTCTCTCTGTTCTTTCAGTAATTAAATTTTTAATCAACGAATTTTACACTCTCGAAAGTTTGGGCCACTTACAGAAGAAACATTCCTTGCCATTTTCTTTCTCTCTCTCTCCATTTTCATATTCCTATTCTTTCGATCTTGTTAATTGGAAATTACCAACGAGCTTCTGGAAAATCTTCGCGATCCTTTCAACGGCTGTCCTGAGATTATTACGCGTATATACGTCAAACGTATTTTGAAACACCGGTGTGTGTGTGCGTGTGTGTGTGTATGTGTATGTGTGTCGTTTTTGTCGAAAAGTATTTACTAGTCACGACGAGCAGAATTGGTTTCTCGATAAGAATTGGTTGTCGCGCGCGAGACGGGCGCCGGTAAATTACAGTGAAACCGAGCAGCTGCTGCTTAACGAACGTGATATTTTTCACCCTTCTTCCCTCTCTCTCTCTCTCTCTCTCTCTCTTTCTCTTTTTAAGTTCTCTCGTTCGAGGAACCTCAGAAGCAATCTTGCAAAGTGGTTCCCGCGATAGTGGTATATCATCTGCTTGCCGAGCTTGTAATCGCCCAGGGAGTTATTTTTTTTCCCTTGCCCCCCCTCCCCCCTTCGTTTCTGTTTTTCAATGACTGTGATTAACGCCGTTCTCCCTATCGATTGAATCATCAGACTGAATCTTGCCTCTCTCGGTTTTTCGGAAATTTCGGAATTCCGAACGAACGATTACACTCTTACTTGACGACTCTCTCGTCTCGAATACACGTCTTTAATTATCCTCACGTCAGCGCGAGACTAAGGGGAAATACTTAAGAACATTTGAGCTTACGATTCGTCTCGTCGGCGATAGAACGTGGCATCGACGGGGGTTTCACAGGACCGGGACTCGAAGGGACGTAGAAGAAACATGGTGGCGAGTGCGAGAGGCAAGCCGCCGGGTTCGATTCTTCCGTCCACCTGTTTGATTCTTCTTGCACATTTCTTTCTTTCGCCGCGGTTACGCTCGAGCCGTCGCGATACACGACATCGTGCTCTCTCTCTCTCTCTCTCTCTCTCGGTCGTCCGCCGGAGAATCCTCCAGCCAACCGTCCCGACGCGAAAACGTTTCTCTCTCGGGCGAATTTCCCTTTCACACGGTGGAGAAAAAAACGAAATGAAAATAGTTCCCTCCCATCGGAGTGGGAGGGATTGAGTCTGTCAACTCTCTCTCCTGTCTCTCTCTTCTTTCTCAAGCTTCTTTCTCAAGCTTCGTCCAGAGTAGATCACCACGATAGCGAAGGCGAGAATTAGAGAAAAGGCGAGGAGTGTTTCAGTGACGCTGGCCACGTTCGTATAGCTGATACTTTTCAGTCATGGTTTCGCGAAAACTCTCCGAAACATCGTGCGAGGCTCGTGCGAAGCCGCCTCGAGTTTTAGGAGCACGCGCGTGCGGCTTCGTGCCGTAGCAGCTACTGACTGGCTCTGCGACTGCATCAACACTACCCTCCCGTGAAACGTACCAAACCCCCTCCCCCCTTCCCCTCCCTCATCACCACCCACTCACTCACCCCCGTTCGCTACTACCCTCGTTCCCTACTACCCTACCTAGGCTTTTTCCCTTGCCTTTCCCTTCCGGACCCCTTCGTCATTGTTTCACGCCTGCTTCCGAACGTTTCTTTCGCTTTCTTAACCCCCTTCGCTACCGCAGACTTTGAATCGTAATCTCTGATTTTCTAAAGTGAGAAAACGCGGAAATTTTTCCTCAGGCGTGCATTTCTCAGAAACGTGTGTGTGTATGTGTGTATATAAAATATCCGTGTATATATATATATATATATATATAATACGAATATATAATAATAATAAGTTATATAATAATAAAATATAAAATATTAAAATATTAAAAAAAAAATATATATATATATATATAGTAACGTATATATTTTAAATACATATTGCAACGTATATATATTAAAATATACCATAATATAAAATATAATAATAAAATGTAAAATATTAAAATATTTAAAAAAATGTATATATATATATATATATATATATATTGTAACGTATATATTTTAATATTTTATTGTTATGTTATAACGTATTATTGAATATTTTAGCACACTCTAAAAATTATATATATAGAGAGAGATAATCGGAACACTGAATTGCAGTGCATTAAACGCAATTTGTTTGCTCGTATTCTGTATCGAATTGTTTGAATAGTGCACACGCTGAAAAATTTCGTAGTAACCTTAAGCTTCGTTTCGTAATGATGGGTACAATTCGAAACATGGGTGAATGCATAATCCTACATCATACTTCTTTTATTCGTACATATTGTTGTAGTTCTGGAAAAGCAGATTTCACTATCGAATACTTGCACGTTACATTTGTAAGTTTTCTAATTTACCACGCTGCGTTGGAGCAGATTTCCACAAATGTTGCGTATCCTTGGCCTTGACGCTACTTTTATTATGTTGCTTGGCACTTTTCTCAGTTAACACCAGTTAACACCAAGCCGGAAGAACCTACCGAAGCGGTCAATTTACAGTGTATTTTCAAAGATTTAAATTAATTTCTCGTCACTTTCATACATAAATTAAAGCTTATATACTCCCATTGCACTGTTCCTTTATTTTTTTTTTATTTTTTTTTTTTTTTTAGTTTAATGGAAATCCCATGCTTTAATCTCACCTAGTGGTAGTTCTAGTTTTAAATAGCCGCATGGTATTAAAACAGTGTGTTAAAATCCTATATCATGACCGTTCTCGTCGACGCGAATCGATGACGAGAAGTGAGCAGCAGGTTTACCCCTTATTGTTTCTTTTTTACCGACGGTGTCGAGAAAGGTCTTCGGTTTCGTAGTAAGTTTTTGACCGTCGACCTTAATCTCTTAGGATGTACTTTGATAAATTATTGCCGGCGAACAGGTTTGAAGCTGATCCTGTGACGGCCAGCGTGAACGAGCAGCTATGACCGAGGTAAAAAGGAAAGAAGAAAGGAGAAAGGAGGACGCGGGAGGAAAGTAATGAAAGAACGAGAGAGTATCTTTTATTCGTTTCCGCGAACAATCCCTCGGGGGGTGGCGGATGTGTCGGTCATAATGCGGAACGAGCCATTGATAGGACTTATTCTACTTTGCCTCTCCTTCGTTTGACGATTTTTCTTCTTCTCCTTTTTTTTTTTTTACAATGGTCTGTTAGATAAATGTGGGGTGGATTTTCAGAATCAGCGATCTCGAGTTCTCGAACACTTCGCTATTTTCCTTTTCTATTTTTTCCTTTGAGAATCTTTCTTTCGAAATAAAAATTGGTTCCTAACTCAAAATTCAATGATAGAGCTTCGTTTGAGGATTCTTTTGTGACAAAGATAAATCTGAGGAATGTCACGAATGGCTGGATTTTCAGAATCGGCGAGCTTGAGTTCTCAAACACTTCACTATTTTTTTCTTCTATTTTTTCCTTTGAGAATCTTTCTTTCGAAATAAAAATTCCTAACTCAAAATTCAATGATAGAGCTTCGTTTGAGGATTCTTTTGTGACAAAGATAAATCTGAGAAATATCACGAATGGCTGGATTTTCAGACTCAGCGATCTCGAGTTCTCAAACACTTCACTATTTTCTTCTTCTATTTTTTCCTTTGAGAATCTTTCTTTCGAAATAAAAATTCCTAACTCAAAATTCAATGATAGAGCTTCGTTTGAGGATTCTTTTGTGACAAAGATAAATCTGAGGAATGTCACGAATGGCTGGATTTTCAGAATCGGCGAGCTTGAGTTCTCAAACACTTCACTATTTTCTTCTTCTATTTTTTCCTTTGAGAATCTTTCTTTCGAAATAAAAATTCCTAACTCAAAATTCAATGATAGAGCTTCGTTTGAGGATTCTTTTGTGACAAAGATAAATCTGAGAAATATCACGAATGGCTGGATTTTCAGACTCAGCGATCTCGAGTTCTCAAACACTTCGCTATTTCCTTTCCTTTCTTTTTTTTTTCCCTTTAAAAATCTTTCTTTCGAAATAAAAATTAGTTCCCAACTCAACATTCAAGGACGGGGTTCTTTATTCTTCGAAATATCAACGCTCGCTTCAACTCACAGGCTCGGCACGGGATTTATTACACGCTTCGACGCGCTTTATCGCAGGACGCACAAGACGTGAAGCACCGCGGCCCGAAGCTGTTTCAAAGTTTAACGCGTCTGAGCTCTGATTAAATTCGGCCACCGAAGTTGCCCTGATCCGCGAGAACCGGTTCTTGAAATAGGAACTGTCCGTGATGGTAAAACTAACGCGAGGCGTCCAATTATAGGGGGTCGGGTGGATCGTTTAGCTCTGTCAGTAGAAGACGCGCGATTGTTGGGATAGTTGGGAATCTAAGAGCGCACGCACGCTACAGCTTTCAGACGCCGTCGATCTAGAACAATCGAAGTTCTCCGGTGTTGATCTAATGAAACTTCCCTGCCCGGCCAGCGGCGTTATATACCGCCGTTTACTGTGAGCTCCGAGCCAACTATCCCTCTGCTGTTTTATTGCTCGAACCTCTGTCTAATCTCTTTTCCTCTCGTCTTGGCTTCTCATGCTCTTTTCCCTTTTCGTCGTCCGCCTGTTTGACCTATTAACATCGCTGTTTGCACGATTTATTTAAAAAATATTGTACCATCTTTCTAGAATTAGTAATCTGGATTCAACCTAACCTAATTTATCTTTCATCGCTTTCTGCGTACCAATCTCCTTTCGAGGAGAAGGATAATAATATCTTCGATCTGTTGTTTTAGATCTGTGTAATATTTAAATAATATTCATGTTTATTAATAATATCTTATTATCATCTCTATCTAGATTTAGTAATTTGGATTCAACCTAACCTAATTTATTTTTCATCGCTATCTGTAAATGAATCTTCTTTCGAGGAGAAGGATAATAATATTTTCGATCTGTTGGTTTAGATCTGTGTAATATTTAAATAATATTCATGTTTATTAATAATATCTTATTATCATCTCTATCTAGATTTAGTAATTTGGATTCAACCTAACCTAATTTATTTTTCATCGCTATCTGTAAATGAATCTTCTTTCGAGGAGAAGGATAATAATATTTTCGATCTGTTGGTTTAGATCTGTGTAATATTTAAATAATATTCATGTTTATTAATAATATCTTATTATCATCTCTATCTAGATTTAGTAATTTGGATTCAACCTAACCTAATTTACCTTTCATCGCTTTCTGCGTACCAATCTCCTTTCCAGGAGAAGGATAATAATATCTTCGATCTGTTTTAGATCTGTGTAATATTTAAATAATATTAATGTTTATTAATAATATCTTATTATCATCTTTTTATAGAATTAGTAATTTGGATTCAAGCTAACCTAATTTATTTTTCATCGCTATCTGTAAATGAATCTTCTTTCGAGGAAAAGAATAATAATATCTTCGATCTGTTGTTTTAGATCTGTGTAATATTTAAATAATATTAATGTTTATTAACGATATCTTATTATCATCTCTTACTAGAATTAGTAATTTGAATTCAACCTAACCTGATTTACCTTTCATCGCTTTCTGCATACCAATCTTCTTTCGAGGAGGGTAATATTTTAGATCCGTATACTATTTATATAATATTAATGTTTTATATAATATTATTTAAATACGCGTGTTTCGTGCGAGTCACGTGTATTTTATTAAAGGAAAGGGAGGGAATACTCGTCGTGTCCGCGAGTCGTGGGAAATGATTATTTCGAAATAATGGAAACTGAGTGGTTGAGACGGGGGACGACTGCGTGTCGTTTCTAAAGTGTCAGACACGCCGTCAAATGGAAATTCGCGTTTTTTTCTTCGCGCTCGTGTTGAAAAGAAAGAGAGAAAGAAAAAAGTAAAAGAAAAAAAATGACAGAGTTTCCGTTCGATTTTTATTGGAACCGTGTTTCATCGATGAAAGTCATTCGACGAAGGGGAACGACGTTTCGAAAATACCGCTGTGAAGAGACGTCAGCCGCGCGTTTCCGTGTATTTAGACACCTCTTCGAAATTTGTTCCTTCTCTTCTTTTTTTCTTTTTCTTCTTTTCTTCTTCCCCGGACGTTGTAACTCCGACACGTTCGAAACTGTCAAAATACGAAAGCCTTCCGGCAGAATTTGAAATACAAATACGAAAGTTCGAGATAGAAATGTCACTTAGAGTTATAAAACGCCACACCGCGATGACAGTGGATCTGGAAATTAATTTAATCATCTTTCACTGACATTTTCCTCCCATACGTATATTTTCATTTTCTCGAAACTTCTTCTGGAAGTTATTCTCGCGATAAAAATCCGACCGGAATATGGAAAAAGGGCAGGAGAGATGGAAGAGAACGAGTAATTCAATCGTCCCAAATAATTTCCCTCGCTCGCCATGGTTCGCTAATAAAAATCCAAGACCGAGTCCCTTGTCAGAAAAACGAACTCCCACCGTAAAGAGGTCGAAAGTTTCGCGTGTCTTGTAAATTTCCCCTGCAGCCCAAAAAGATTTCATGCCCCGGAAAGATTTTCCCTTGGGCGAGCCAATTAACAATAGGGAAGTATTTCCGCTTTTTTTCTTTCCGATTTTTCTTGCGCGAATACCTCGCCACGTTCGTGGTATTCTCTGCTCTCTCTCGTTCGGGTGTGGTCAGACGTAAAAAAAAAAAGTTTCACTGTGCGAGAAATTTCAGAAAATTATATTTGCAGATGCGCCTTTTTGGCGAAACGTCGAGCGACGCTCACTTTTCCTTTCTCTCGTGTAATTTCATCACGAAGTTGGAAATCCGTGCAGGCTTTTCACCGATCGCGTTCGATCACGCGTGTTTCCACGTGACGAACGATTAAACGACCCTCGGTGCGAGGCCCTTGCTTTTTCGAAATCCCATTGACAGCACCCGTGACAGTCATAGCGAACAGTCGGTCGGGCGATTTTCAGTGAAGTCGATGAAACGGCTCGATACGATCGAACGATCTGTCCTTTCTCCTCTTGTTTCTCTCTTGTTTGAAAGTTTCCCTCTTTCTCTCTCTCTCTCTCTCGTTCTTTTTAATTCGATTTCGGACGTGTCGGAAAGTTCTCTCGGAACGGGAACAGATACACACATACAGGGGCGAGAATATTTCGAAACTTTCGGGTCTGCTTCAGCATCGTGGAAAATACCATAACGGCGTGTCGTTTCGGGAATTATACCGGCGTCGATGGTATCGATTTGCAACGACATAAAACTGCACTCTGCCGTATTAAATTCCCTTGTTACACGCGTTGCAGGGAAAGAAAATTGCCACCGTAGGCGGCCTGATTTCCCTTCTCTTCAGATCAGCGTTTTTTCACTCTGGACCGGCAGGCAGTGTCTTATGCGAGTTATGAAATAAGGATTCTGACGTGAAATTGAAGTCACATCGAGCGGATCCTTTGGAAAGTTTGCAGTCACCTCGAGGCTTCGACTAAAAATTGGTAATTTATGACTCCTCTGAAGGACACGTTTCTACTCTTCTTCGTGTGACAGTGAAATATAGAAAAACGTTCAATTCCGTGATATATTAACTTTTAGAATTTTTCCATTCTTCTATGTGTTTTTCGTGCAAGATGTTCCGAATTTAAGTGTCGAAAGTCCTTTGGAGGACTAAATGATTTTCGAGCAAAATCGCGAAGAAAGAATGTACGTTCGATAATAAAATTATTTATTTTTCCAAGCTATTATATTTCTTTAATAATTGTATTTTATTCATAATTTTAATGTTATTTATTTCTTCAAAAAATTTGTTTCACTAAAAAAAAAAATCTTTTCGAAATAAGAGAATTTAATGAAAAAACTTACACATTTATCTTTTTTTTACCCACACCTATAAATATTAATTATTTTTGAAATTTTAGATCGATACTAGGAATTTTTTTTTGATAATTCTCGTTTGCTCATTTATCCAGCAAGTCTGTTCGAGAGATCAAACATCACGAGAACAGTGAGAATGATCTGATGTGATACCTGCATTGCTGCAAAAGATCAGCATTCTGAATATATTCTTCGTTAAGTGGACGACATAAGCGATAACAGACGACAGCGTAACCTGGTAATATGAATGGCAACATAGACGAGAACGTAAAAACGAAATTATAAAATAATAACGCGAACGACAAAATAGATAATAACACGAACAAGCGATCGAAACGAAATTCTTCGTGTTCTCCTTCTTCGCGTTTTTCTCAAGAAAAGATTTCTTTCCTTTACGCAGTGTATGTGAAAGAAGTTTCGACACTTGAATTTCGGACACATTGTATATCGATCGTTGGTAGTTCCGATACTGAATTCGGCAGAATGGCAATTCATTTAGGATATGAAATTATCGGCCAGCTTCTCAGATTAACGACGTGCACGAATATCCTTTTGCGGCGAATATCTGCAAACACAACCTCTGCATCCGGTTTCTCGCGAAATCGGTTGGCGTACATTTCTCATTGGTATCGCAGTACTTCCTGTTCGCGATCTCTACTGGCTTGCCAACAATATCTTACTCTCGAGAATACGCGCTCGAACCTCATTCATTGACAAATGAAACTTTCCTTGTCGAATTTGTCGAGAGATTGACGATCGAAAATTCTTGGCGTTCGCTTGTTCGTCGATCTTCTCTCGAAATAGAAAAATCTTCATTAACACTTTAATGGCCGCTCAACACAACGTGTGTGTGATGCTATCACCGAAGGTTATACCACACTCTCTGTGTGATGATTGATGAACGTAAACAAGTATGGATATCGCTTCGTATTTCATCGCTACGTCTTTGATTTTAGGTAATTATTGTTTCATTAAAATTAATAAAACTAATGACGGTGATTCTGCTGAAAGATTAGCCGGAGGAATAAAACATCAATTAGTTAAAATATCAGTAATAAAAAAAAAAGGGTGTACGAAGGGACTGTCGTGTTTGCTATGCGAATAAAATTAGAAAATCTACATATTTGATATGTAAGACTACTTGCCAAGTACCGTTAGGTGATTGATTTAATAATTGCTTTAATAATGATTGCTTTAATAATTATCACACAAAGGAAACTTATTAAGTTTGTTGTTAAATTATTGTTAAATTTATTGTATTAAATGTGTTGTTATTGTTGTTGTTGTTGTTTTTGGTTTTATGTGTACGTTCGCACATGTTGAATTATTTCGTGAATTTACATAAAGTTTTTTCAAATTAATTCTTCAAATATATTGCCGGCTCTTGTACGGCCATTAAAGTATTAAGAAATAGAAAAATCTGTGAAAAAATAGAAAAATCTTTTCAGGTAGAAATTCAGAAATATTTCCGAAGACGCATTAATACTGGTTCACGTAAAATTCGTTGTTCGAGATTAACAATCGACATTCACGCGTTCTGTTGTACGAATTTCCCTGTATTACCGGCAACGTCGTAATTAATAACGCGGTTAGAGAGTTTCGAATTTATCGCCGGCAAGGATATCGCCATTGGAAGTTTTTCCATGCGTGTGGTCACACACACACACACACACACACACACACACACACACACACACACACACACACACACACACATGTAACAACATTACACGCTTTTCGCTCGAACGAGAATAAAGTAGAATTTTGTAAAGTAGAAGCACGTTGCGCGTGTTTGACGCCAATTCGGTATACAACGCACCGCGAAAAACTTTCGTCCATTACAGTTAATAATTAATTGCAGTTGTTCGATTTGATCTGACGTTTATCCGTGCAACGTGCAAATATCTCCACGAGAAGATAAACTTCTTTCTCTATTATATTAAAAAAAAAAAAAAGAATAGAAGAAACGATTAACGGTCTACGAATCTAGTCGAAGGTTTATTCTTCGAAACAATTTTCAACTTCCGTGAGGCAGTGAATTTTCTTTCGAATCAACACGAATTCTTCTCTATCCACATGGCGAATGTGTTATTACTCGACAAACAGTTTCTTTCGGTTATCCCCGCATCAACGGTTTCTAACGCTTGGCTAGAGGCGCACGTAATAAACAAGAAACCGCTGGCAATTATAGCGTATCGCGGCCCGCCACGATTTACAAGCTAATAGCGTCCGTAATAAATACCGCGTAACAATGTCGGCCATCGTAGGGTGGAGAACGAGCGGTAAAAGACGACCGACGATTATTTTCAGGATTGCTTCGCGAGGCATCTCACCACCGACCGACCGTGCGGTGGAGGTCGTTGCCCTTTCCTTCCTTCTTCATCCCTCTCTCTCTCTCTCTCTCATTCACCTTAGAGTGCCATATTTAAGGCATATATTCGCCACGGGAAAATCGCCAGAAAACGTATCATCGAAGAAGGCTTGTTCTCTTCAGGATAGTTGGCGTCAACCGCGTCGATACAAACTGTAATACTTACGAGAGTCTCAAGAAAATTCAGTGGAAGTTCGTAGTTTCAGGGGATCATTTGGGGTGCTTGTAATTAATTGAGAACGTATCGATATTCGATGGCCACTTACTGATGGCCACAGCTTTTGCTCCGGAAGGGCGGATGAGTGAGTGGTTGCTCCTTTCGGACCGGGACGAACGAGAATTAATAGCGCCTCTCGTTGATTTGAACGGCGAGTTTGTCGAACGGGATGTTTAAGCAAATTGTCAGGCGGTCGGTACCGACGAATCAAAGGATTAGCGATCGGCGATGGTGTTTCAAAGTGGTAATTGAAATCGAATTTTTCGGGCGGGCGTTTAACGCCTGAAGTTGATGCAGTTGCTTTTTTCGCTCTTCTTTTCTTTTCTTTTCTTTAGTCTTATGAAGCGTGCGTGAAAGCAGCTACTTTTCCAGCGCGTTCACCAGCAAACAGGATTTTATTATCGAATTATTTCTGTCGTCCAAATATTTCGCACGGTGTTTCATCGCGATATCAGCAATGGCAGTGATATTCAGCGGGGTGAATTTCATCGAGGGAGAAGCCGAGATTGTTGCGAAACACACCGCGGCGTAATCGATCATTGCGATAACGAAGTATCTGCAATTTTTGCCCGTTCGCGATAAAGGATGAAGATAAATTTTCACCGGGCGGAGATAAGCGCTAAACTAAGCTTTGCTATAAAAGAAAAAAAAAAAGAACGAACGTTCGATGGTTACTTTTTGAAATTTATATATATATATATATGTGTAAATTGTGTCAGTACGTGTTGTTTCATTGAGCTAAGAAAAATTCCGGAGTAATTTCGTTCCACAGTTTTCAGACAGGGGAAAAGCAGGACAACGAAACGTCTGTCAGTCAGGTTTGCCAGAATATCTGTTCCGGACAGGCTGGAAATCGGCGTGTATTCACGCCGCCGCAGGAAAATAGATTAGGCGTGTTTTTACGTAGTTACTTACGGAGATCCGCAAAGAATGAGGTGAACTGCCTGCGGGAATTCCGTGCCGGAAGACCGGCACGCTTTGCCGATAAATCGCAATGGAGGGTGGAGATAAGGGGCGTTGTTAACCGGTTAGACAGCGCCGTGTAATCGCGCGTGATTCGTGAAGAAAACTCGCATCTTTTTCGTCGGAATTGCCTCCCCTCGCCTAATCGCCCATCTGACCTATGGTTTATTCGAGTCGCTATACACAGTATTCGAAAAATCTTCAGCAAATAAATACATTTTTTTTTATCTTTGTCTTCAACATGCTTCAGATCAGACGATGAATATTCATCATTTTTACGATACAAAATTTTTACGATGCCTCACGAACGAACTGAGTTGATCTCTGTTGTGCAAGTATTCGATACGTTTGAAGTGGGATAAATCGATGACAAAACAGACGTACTTATCGTTTAATCTTTGTTTCAAACATCCTTCAATTCGACAGAAATCTATCATTTTTGCGTTGTAAAATCTTAATAAGTCATCAGTTGATCTTTGTTGTTTTGCTTGTATTCGAAATATTTTAAGTGACATTTTAGGTGGAATAAATCGATGACAAAGCAGACATACTCGCAATATACTTCAGTTTGATAAAAATTTATCATTTTCGCGATGTATAATCTTGATACCTTATGAATAAAGAATTGTCATCATTGTCATTTGGCATTCGAAATATTTTAAGTGACATTTTAAGTGGAATAAATCGATGGCAAAGCAGGCATACTCACAATATACACTTCAGTTTGATAAAAATTTATCATTTTCGCGATATAGAATCTTGATACCTTATGAATGAAGAGTTGTCATCATTGCCATTTGGCGTTCGAAATATTTTAAGTGACATTTTAAGTGGAATAAATCGATGGCAAAGCAGACATGCTTATGATTTCATCGTTTCAAACATTCTTCAGTTCGATGAGAGTCCATCATTCTCGTGATATAAAGTCTCGACACTTCGTGAATGAGCAGAGTACTAACAGCAGTGATCGTTGTAAAAGGTACTTGAAACGGTTATCTGGAGAATTACAACGTTAAGTAGTATAAGCGGACCCGTTGCCAGACGAGTAGTCTACTATAAAAGTTTGCTCCACTTATCGATCGTTTCTTCGAATTCCGCACCGATTTCCATCTTAACAGACGCACGCTCTCTTTCTCTCGAAGCTTAAACGCAGAGAATTTCTCCCGATATTCGAACTTGGACACTTCAAACAGAACGAGATTACGGAACTCACAGTCATTAAGATTCCATGTTACTCTTGTCTCTGGTTAAATTGTTCAATCCCGACGCGAAGAGATTACGATTTCGATTCGTCCCTGATTGCTTCACGATTTTGTAATCTTTCCTCGCGTCGCAGGGAAATTCAACGAGCAGTTTGATATTCGCTATCGAAGCGTACGAAGAGGTTAAGCGTCCGATCGTCCATGCAAGCCGAGAGTGGTTAGTTAAACTTTTGCCGGCCCGAGCTCAACGAGGCCAGACTCGACGAGGAGTCATTTTCCAGGAGGAATTGCGTGCTCGTCGGTATGATTTCTATAATATCACCCGGCTACAGTCGTTAAGCTGTCAACCGTGAATACCCAGCAATCGACCTCCATTCAGCTCGTTTCCTCACACGTTCTCTCGACACCTTCTCTTCGACCCTCTTGCTACTCTTGCCTCGAAACCGAACGCCGATCGTTCCGTATATAAAGTAAATTACAGTGTAAATTACACTCGTCCTTTGACGTGTTAATCGGTCGAAAAAAATTTATACGATACAATCGAGCCGATCGCTTATCAAAGAATATTTACATGCATCGTGTCAAAGCATCCGGTGTTAATCAAGTTTCCGCGTTTCGTAAAGCGGCCCCCCCTCCCCCCGTCCGTAACGAATGTTTATATTCCTCTGTCGTTTGCAGTCTGCCATATCGAATAACGCGAATCATTATTCGTTGGTCTAGTTTTTCGAGTTTCCTGCCTCGTCAGGAAGTACTTTCGCGTTTTCATAGCGTGGAGCATCGGTCTCATTGTAAATTCTAAAGCGACATGTCCGACACGTTTTAAATCCTCATGGGCCTCATTGGTCGACAAAAATTTGCTTGTCAGTTTAATGTAACCGATTATTTACGAAGATATACACAACTTTTACAGTGAAATAACACGTTGATTACAAAATGTATATTTATGTCAGTTGAAAAAAATGTGAAAATTTTTAATAAGAATACTGAGCTTGTATATATATATATATATATATATATATATCACTGAGAAAATAATAAGAGTGAGTTTGTATAAAACTCATAAGAACATTGAGTTTGTATATTTTTAACACTGACAACATGTATATTTATATCAATTGGAAAAAATGTGAAAATTTTTAATAAGAACACTTGTTTTCTAGCTATCAGTTCATCAATATCTGGTTTGATACAGGCAATACGAAGAATATTTTTAAGGTGCTCTAAAATTTCTGTTTCCTATTTTATTTCTTGTGTGTTTCGTATAGAGGGGAAAAATTTTGACTCTGAAATTCAAGGTCAAGGTCGAGATCAATTTTGCGGTTCTTTCGAAGGCGAATGGAATATCGTTGATACATCGAAAGGATATATTTCCTGCTACCTAGGAGATTTCTGGCTCTCTACGAAAACTTTTTCGATTCATTAAACGAAGGAAGACTCTGCGTCTTCGTGACCCGACGAGTCACCATCGTCTTCGATCATGCCCCATTAAAATTCGCCTGTTTGATCGTAAAGTTCGAGTAAGAGTCCGCGATCCTCTCAGATCACATTAAAAAACATCGAAACATCTCGTCCTATTTTATATTCTATGAATAAAAATTACGTCCCGGACTTTCAGCCGTGAACTTCTTCTCGGTTTGTCAGCCCTTTAACAAGTTGCTTTCGTTTCCGTCGCGTTCGAATTCTCTTGTTTGCCCGAAAGCTTTCGTTTCTCCGAGATGTAAGATTTTAACGATCGACTCGTTAAATTTCGACGAATCGAAAGCTATTTTACAGTGCCATGATTTTCAGAAATTTCCAGTTAAGTTGTAGGCTGACTTGTCGCGAAAGACTTGGCGAACTTGTCGAAAGACAGCGAGTCACACTTCAGTCATTAAATTTCAGTAATTAAATAATCATACGCACAATTGTTTGCGTATAACGAAATGTCAGCGGCCTGATTCCTGCGTTAAGCAAACGTTAATTGAAACGCGATATTCACGAGTTTCCGAAACCTTCTTTGGATCACGTCAGAGGATATTTCGTCCTGTTTTATATTCTATGAATAAAAATTGACCGTCTTGAACCTTCCTCGAGAACTTCTCGACACCCGTGTAACAAGTTACTTTCGTTTCCAGTTACATTGCGTTAAGATTCTCCTGTTTATTTATAAGATGTCAGAGTGTGCTCGTCTTCTCTCGAGCCTCAAATGAAAAATGCGTCTTATCGTGTTCCTTTTCTCTAATCACACTTTACTTCCTCGTGGATGATTCCGTGTTTTTACATGTAGCAATGTACAGAAAGCAGTGGAAAGAAAAGTCTGTTCGTCACTATCATAGAGTCTACATCTTCGAAAGAACCTGCCGCAAAATTAACCTTGGCCTTGAATTTTTCAAAATGTCTCTTTCTGGAATTGTATTCCACTCGCCGCGAAGATAAAACTTTACCGAGGAACCATAGATCGCAACCTAATAGTTCTCTTTGAAAAATTTAACACTGCAGATACGCGCGATCTAACAGCGACTTTATGGTTGCGAACGCGATGTTTATATTTCAAATAGTATTAAATCAAATAGTATTAACACTTACGTAGTTTTAGTTATTTAGACTCACACTGATGCTACAACTGTGATAAATCAAATATTAGTGAAATATTAGTAATACTAAAATTCAAAATTAAACATCCACACGTCCACTATAAAGTCGCTGTTAGCACGCACACGTCCGCAGTGATAAATGATTAAACAATTTTTTTGCCATTTTTCAAAAGAACTCGTCACGAAGGTAAAACTTTACCGAGGAATCACAGATCACAAGCTCATAATTTTCTTGAAAAATTTAACACTGCGTTCTAACAGCGACTTTATGGTTTTGAACGCGATGTTTATATTTCGAATAATATTAACGCTTACATAGTTTTATCGTTTGGTTATTTAGACTCATACTTAGACTACAACTGTGATAAATCAAATATTAGTGAAATATTAGTAATATGAAAATTCAAAATTAAACATCCACACGTCCAGAACTATAAAGTCGCTGTTAGCGCGCACACGTCTGCAGTGATAAATGATTGAGAAACTTTTTTGCCATTTTTCAAAAGAACTCGTTACGAAGGTAAAATTTTACCCAGGAATCACAGATCACAAGCTCATAATTTTCTTGAAAAATTTAACACTGCGTTCTAACAGCGACTTTATGGGTTTGAATGTTTATATTTCGAATAATATTAACGCTTGCATAGTTTTATCGTTTGGTTATTTAGACTCACAACTGTGCTAAATAAAGTATTAATGAAACCTAATATGAAAATTCAAAATTAAACATCCACACGTCCAGAACCATAAAGTCGCTGTCAGCACGCACGCGTTCGCAATAATAAATGATTAAGAAACTTTTTTGCCATTTTTCAAAAGAACTAGGTTGCAACCTATGGAAAAGTTTTACCTTCGCGACGAGTAGAATACAATGCAAAACAAAAAATGACCTTGAGATTCAGGGTCAAAGTCAATTCTGTGTCAGATTCTTTACAATGTATTTCCATCAAATCGAAGGTAGATTAAAATCCATCTATGACAGCCATGGACAAACTTTTCTTCTCTCATCGTGTGTACACGTAACACCCGGTGTATTTCGCTTTTACGACAACAGGATTACACTGGTGGTAGTTTATCGTCAACTCGATATTACAACTACTTGGCGGAGCTTTCATTTCTGCGCACTTGGCCGGGCGATAAAAATGAACAGAAGAAAGTTAACCGGCGGCTTAACGACGGAGCAGAGAGGACTGATACAAGCGTAGAAGTTCTCTAAAAGCCTCGTTATTAGTTAATTAAGAAAAGCTTTCGCTTCTTAGCCACGATATGAATATTATCTCTTAGAGAACCGGTACACTCGCGCGGTGAGAGAAACTTACGTGGCGCGGACATTTTTCATCGCGAACCTACCAAGCAATTGCAACTCTCTCTATCTGACCCACCCTCTTCCGATTTTTTTTTTTTCATACGACGTAATTATTCGCAAAGTTATTCGTAAATTATTCGAAAGTTTCATCGTTCGTGATACAAACGTGTTCTCTCTTATATGTAATTACTGCGAGCGAGGCTCTTTCCAGAGACTATCGGGAATTCTCTTGAACGCGAAGAAAAATGTCCGATTATTTAGATTTTGACGCGACACGTGATTCATACGTGTCATTTTATGTAAGCTCGCTCAATTTGGCCCAGTTTGTTCGAAAATGCACACGTCGGTTGGCTTGTATTTAGATGAATATTGAATATCCCGCATTAAAGCTTTATCAATGTTCGATTGTTGAATTTCGATATCTCGTGCGGAGTATACCGCCGCTCTATACGATTTTAACACTGAGCATCTTAAGTATCTCGCGCGAGTGTAATAAGAAGATGAAATACCAGAGATCGGAAAGAACGGATCGATATTTATAGCGATTCGCGTATTATAAAAAGAGGTCGGCTCGGAGGGAAAGGAGATTGTTCAATTAAACTGTCCGACTTTATATATCCGCCTCATTAGCCGCTGATTCATTCGATCCTTAATTCGATCGCGACAGTGATTCCGCGTAGCATTAGCCCGCGTGAATATCGACGATAAAACCGACGATCCGAAATTATTATGATAATAACACGCTAATAACCGGATTAATCTTCCGGCGATCAAACGCCGATAGAGAACAAACACCGCGCCGTTGCTCATGCACCAAAGGCTCGCGTTTTAATGGCGTTGTTCCCGTAAATTCGGCTTTGCCGATTAGCACATCACGTATCTTATAAATATCAAACGCCTGTATACAAACGGAGCGGAATGATTTCAGATTTAATTAAACTCCGAATTGTGCACCCGCGTTGCGAGAGAATATAAACATTCTAAAGGCACTAATCTTTCCCTCTCTCCCCCCCTTCTTCTCTTTCTCTTTCTCTCTCTGTCTCTGTCTCTCTCAGTTGGACCCAATAAAACAGGTTTAGCGAAGCAGACCGAGTAATCTGTATACATTCGATTTTGTTCGAGGGAGCACAAAGGGAGCCCGCTTGTGTGCGGACGATGTTTCTTGCATGTGCGTGTGTATCTGTGCGTAGATCACGACGCGTTTAAATATTCCGGTGCCAAGAGACCGTCGATTCCGCGTACAATTCTGCAGCCGCATACATAGAAATCGAACACGCATGCGTCGAAAATGACGGAGACGACGGGACGTTTGCCCCTTAAAAATCGGCCGGCTCTCGAACTCGATCTATCTTCTCGCGTTTTTCCATCGTGCGATTTACAGAAAAATGAAAAAAATCCAACCGGATTCGCCATTTCGGATCGCATCGGAACGAAACGGTTCATGGGGCATATATAGATCTCGTATGGATATATTTGGGGAAAAGAAGAGAAAAGAACGTGGGCACACGCGTATGTACACACGCATGTGTGCGCATATGCCAACCAATTTCGAAGCTGGCTATTTTTCATTTATCGGGAACACCGTTAAATGTTTTCCCCCGCGCGTTGCAACGAGAGAGGTATTACTTTTTTAATCTTATTCATTTTATTTACATTCAATTGGAATCTGCGTTTCTGCCCCCCCCCTCCCCCTCCTTTCCTCGACCCTCTCTCTGCCGGCTTCATCGAACGATTTTTTTTTCATCGTGCTCGCGTGTCCTTTATGACGGAGCGCTTCACTATTTTGTAGCGAGAACCAGTTTTGTTTTGTTCGACGAGCGTCGATCAACCCCCCCCCCCTTCCCCCAGCGTTGACGGCAAATATTGCCTTTGTTAATATTTGTTCAAGTCTCGTCCATTTGTTTCCTGAATTTTGCCTCCCCTCACCCGCCCCTCCTGCGCGTTATTTTTCTCGAAGCCGTGCCGTCATCGAGTTTCGAATGGTTTGTCGTCGCTTCGCTCGGTGCGAAACCATTCCTCGTTCCTCGTTTCTTATTCTTCGACCCTCTGAACTGAACGTTCCGTTCGATTTCAACTATGTCGAAGCCATTTTTTTTTCTGCTCCGAAGCTATCCACTCGATATCGTCTTAAACTATTCGCCGTGCAGATAAGTATTTCGAATGAAACGTACGTTGTCTCGAGGCGGACATCTTAAGGTCTTCGAGATTTCAAGATGACCTACGTTCTTCCCAAATGGAATTGTATATACTTTTGAGTTCGTACAGTCTTGTAGCTGATTTCTTGAAGATGAATTGAAGGTGACTTAGGTGAATGTTGGTGACATTCAAGGTCATTCAAAGGGCGCTCAAAGCTTATCTGCTTCGAGTTGAGCATCCAGAGATTGTTCCTCATCTATGATATTCAACGTGGACCGTGGGACTTGGTCAATACTTACTTGCTTTGTTCTTAAATAACAGTTGCAAGACATTTTTCTTCTGATGTTTTCTGGGAAAAAATTAGGGAAGAACCGAACTATTTCTCATAATGTGAAAGAAAAGAGGGGAAAAAATGAACGAGAAGCCAGATGCGGAGTTAAAGCTGTATTAATAAGAATACTTGAGAGCAGAATGGAAACCGAATAAATCGGTGTATCGACGCCCAAGGTCACTACTTTCACTCCACAGCGAATAGTTTGATAGAGCATCGCGTGGCTAGCTTCATATGGGACACCCTGTATAATAGAAACCCTGTACGATGAATTTCTGTTTCTTTCGCAAGAGAGAGGACTGCTTCTCCTCTCCAAGAGAATCTTCCCGCCAATTTCAACATTTCAACAATTGGAACATATCAAGCACGACAAGTTCACTTGTTGGCTAACGAGTGATATCCTCTTGTTTCTCTTCTGTTTGATATCCTTTTGTTTGATTTTAATTAACCATCGATCGACGCCAGACGACTCTTGCTTTCGCGTCTTTTGACGTACTGTGTCAAAACTCTTGCGAAGATTGATGAAAATTGATTTCAATCTCGTTGTGTCGGAGGACAAGATATATCTATATTCATTTTGTGCAATATATGATAGAGCGTAAGGATATTTGAATCGATATACTTGATTCTGCCGAATCGATTTCAAATCAATTTCTTTAATTTCCCGTTCTAGCTCTATCGCGCGTGAACTGATTCAAACTTTCCAAACTCCAATTTTCTTTTTTCTTTTTTTTTTTTTTGGCTAGTTTGATCGATTCGGTTCTAATTTCTAGGAACCGAGAAGTTTAGAATTTATCTCGCATTTATATCGAAGCTTAAGTCGCGGAGGACAGCCCGGTCCGAAGCGTGTCGCCTGCCTCTCTCGCGCGCGTGAAATTTCGTTTAATCCAAATCCGGAATTCTTTCCAACGTCCGTATTTCCGCAAACGAGAAACGAGTGTCTCGTTTTTGCGCGTATTTCGCCCCGCGGCACGGCAGGGTAAATCCTTAAAATAATCGCGTAACCGTGGATACTTCGAGAAAGTAGCCGCTTGTAATTTATCAGCGCTGATGCGCGAGGGAGTGAAAAAAGAAAAAAAAAAGAAAAAAAGGAGAGATATCTTCGGAGAAGAGCGTGCAAATACTCCGCTGATCTGACAAGATTTGACCTTGTAATTCCCTTCTCGTTTTCAGAGAAGCAAGAGTCACGCCGTTCCGATTGTTAGAAACTCTTGAAAAGAAAAAGAACAAGAAGAAAAAAAGAATTCGTCGCTGGAACTTTTGTGGAAATTTTAAATAGATTCGTCCCAAAATCGGCCATCGACTGCGTTTTCGATTTTCTCGATTATTCTCCGTTTGGAAGTACAGGTAGCCACCCTACAGCATGGTTTCGCTCTAACACGATAAAAAAGATTCGCGAAAACAACTTTGTACAACACTGTACTTCTACAGCACTGGATAACATGATTTTTGTTCGACACATTTGAAAACTAAATTACCTTAAAATAATGACGGGAAGAAATGATGAGGAAGAAATTTATTAAATTAAATTCGCATTAAACAAAAATAATTCTTTTTGTTTCGCGTTATACATACACTTATATTTTTAATAAAAATTAAATTGCTTATATGGAATTTAAAAAAAGAAATGTTTGTTTTTAATAAGTTTTCGGAACGTAACACACCTTTTTGTATTGGCTCTGGGTCTTGCACAATACGGCAACATTTTCTAGGAACCTATCTACCGTGTTATAGGAGGGTTACCTGTATTTCTGACTAAATCGCCTTCGACTAAATCGCATTAGCGTTCATCTCGACGCGTGATGAATGCAACCTCAGTCCAAGGAATTCGTTTCCCCGTGGAAATGAACTTCCGCGTAATCATCGTTCCGCGGTTTACATTCGCGGCCGCGTAGCTGAAAAGTGTATTGATAATCGAGTGTTTACGTTTCTCGATAACGATTCGATATATTTCCGGAGGGGGAAACGAAACGCGAACGCTCGCGTTCGTTTATTCGGGTGATTCCTTTGTCGACAAACAAAATTCATGTTTTTCAATTTAGACGGCTGATTGAGGGGATCGTCAATAAATTGATCTTTGGATTGGCGGGAAATCTTCATGTTTATACGAGCAAGGGGCTTTCATGTGTTGCAGCAGTACGAAAAAGTAAACCGCGTTGTACTTTTCGTCGTTTAAATGGAGAAATTGCTGTGGAAAACAGTGTAAAGCAATGAAACGCGATTGATTCGCGATGTAAAATGTACGATGACTGATATCTCTTATTAATTAGTGATGACTGATTATTGATCATTTAATATTACTAACGATTGATTGATTAATATATCACTTAAGATATATAATGATTAATAAATCTGATTAACTGCTGATGATTAACAATTGGTAACTAATCATTTAATATGATGACTAATGTGACTCTGATTAATCAGCGACTGATGGTTGGTGAGTGATACTTTAAATATGACTAACAACCGATGACTAATTACTTGAAATGAAATGATTAATAAATCTGATCAGTGACCAATTAGTGATTAATCAGTCACAATGGACAATCAGTGACTAATCAGTTAATGTGATTAATAATTCTGATTAATCAGTGAGCAATGACTGATGATTGATGACTGATGATCAGTCACTTAAAATGAATAACAATTCTGACGATTTTAATTAGTCTTAAATATATTTCAATCAGTGATTAATTAATTAGTCAGTTTTGAAATTGCCTCACTCAATGATTAACTAGTCAATGTTGAAATTATTTCAGTTCGATTATGGACGATCGATGATTACGAATGTTCTTCGTTAGACGAGACGATACGTGAAAGTAATTGCTTGTCGACGAGATCTCATTTCGTCAGTTCAATATAATTTATTGTGCAAATGAAATTAACAAAATACTTCGTAAAGAAACGTGCCTTCTCACGAGTTCAACAAGTTCGAATTTCTAAAGTATCAATATTAAGCATGTGCAATTGTTAATTGATTCTGTGTTTTAAATTTCAAGTTTGACTTTGTATTTTTTTTTTCTCTTTCTACATCGAAGATCGTATCTGATAATTTTATTCGTGGAATATTTTCCCAACACAGGACAAGAATATTCTTTCAGTGTGTTTTAAATTTCAAGTTTGATTTTGTATTTTTTTTTTTCTCTTTTTCTACATCGAAGATCGTATCCGATAATTTTATTCGTAGAATATTTTCCCAACACAGAATATTCTTCCAGACGATATAATCAACAGGCAGGCAAAATGTTGCAAACATCAACGATGTAAATGCAAATTGCTCGTTTAAACGCCTCGTGCTTAAAGTTCATCGAGCACGTGATGTTCATTGCGCAAATAACGAAAGAAACGTCTCTTCGAGCGTGACTGTCTTCTGAGACATTACGGGTAATTAACGTAGCCTGGAATGTCGGGAACATCGATATTACCCTGTGCCAATTCCATCCTGTTAATGCTAATTAACTGCCTGCGCCTCGAGAAATACTGGCATAATTGCGTTACCACACATACAGCAGAACGGTTGCTACGCTGCAATTCGACGCGTAATTAGAAAATTCGACGCATTGTCTTCCCTATTCGACTTGGCTTGTCAATGTATTCCGTATTTGCGGAAATGGGGGGAAAATAAATCCAGGGGGAAATATCACGGAGTTTCAGGACATTTTTAGCACGTTCGTTCGCCGAACAGAGCATGGAACTCGCGAATTAAGTTAGAAAGTTGGCGACGCAACGTTGATGACCGGGATGAAATTGTCACTGCGCGGGTATCATTTTGTCAACTTTTACTCACCCCATTTATTTATCGTTATCAGTTGGCCTATTGTTCCTATTGCCAGTGAAAATGTTTATTATCTTTGTTCGTTTGTCATTCAGATTCTCCAATCGTTGTTTACAATTTTCCCAACTTCAACGCGGTATTTCCTTATATTTTCCTAGATTCCTTTGCCGATTTCTGTCATTTCTAACAGTTAATCTGCTTCGTTGAAGTCAAAAGTTGTCTAAGATACGCAACGACGAAAGGAAAGGACACAGTGTGTTTCACGAACGATTTCCTCCGGTTTCTTTCCTCTCCGCGAGATATTTTTCACAAAAGCATTCTCTCTTTCTTCTGTTTCTTTTTTCCTCTCATTTCCGCAACTTTGCAATTCATTTCCCGACTCATATTCTCGGCCGGCCGTGGAGAAACATTTTCTAAATATTTATACCGCGACGGTACGATGTACGTTTACAATTTATACGCGCGTTTTGCATTAACAAAGGAACGTCGGCTAGGGTAAACGAGGCTGGAATAACAACGTTTATATACGTCCGCGCTACGTCTATCCGTGTTGCACATGCTTTAAGTGCCGCCCATAAAAGTATTAATAAAAAAAAAAGAGCCTGTTACAGCCACGAATACCAAACGAGATTGCGTGGCGGTTTTCAATGTAAAAAAAGAAATTGTAAGCGTCACCTCGTCGCGGTATTAAATCCTTCCCGGTTTCCCGGATCGAATGGTCAATTGAGCGCGAGCAGCAAGAAATGGCATCGCTCGGCATGTTGCACGTACCGGGAATAAACGATATTGTTATTTTTATTGTTGACGTTACTCATTACGAATGGCACGTAAGAAATAGCACGCGGTGAAAAAAATGGAATGAGCTAAAGGTAAAATATGCGGAAGAATACAGAGAAAATACGTGATGTTTGTACGATGATTGCAGAGTTCTCAAATGGAAGACCAGCGGGCGTAGAATTTCAGGAGAATTACGGTGTATAAAATCTTATTAAATTCTTATTAAATCTTATTAAATTAAAGTCAGTCAATAGTGAAAGAATTTCTTCGAAAATTAATGTTATTGGAGTTTTGCTATTGAAAAGGTAAAATATGCGGAAGAATACAGAGAAAATACGTGATGTTTGTACGATGATTGCAGAGTTCTCAAATGGAAGACCAGTGGGCGTAAAATTTCAGGAGAATTACGGTGTACAAAATCTTATTAAATTAGTCAGTCAATAGTGAAAGAATTTCTTCGAAAATCAATGTTATTGGAGTTTTGTTATTGGAAAGGTAAAATATGCGGAAGAATACAGAGAAAATACGTAATGTTTGTAGAATGATTGTAGAGTTCTCAAATGGAAGACCAGTGGGCGTAGAATTTCAGGAGAATTACGGTGTACAAAATCTTATTAAATTAGTCAGTCAATAGTGAAAGAATTTCTTCGAAAATCAATGTTATTGGAGTTTTGCTATTGAAAAGGATGAATTAAATGATTAGAGCGAGTCCCCAAATGCAGCAACTGTGTGATACAATTATTAATCATGTAGCAAATAGCAACGAGCTGATTGGCTACGTTCGCGATTAGATATTTATATCAACGAGAGTCTCGTTAGTTTTGGAAATTTTCGAAAGAAATTTTTCAATTCCCTTCAATTTAAAGCTTTCGTCTCCAGAGTAGAAGAAATTTCTATCATTTCCGAGATGGTTTTCGTAACATGAAAATTTAGTTTTACTAATAATTCCAACCACTGTCAATGTCGTATTCTTGCTCTATACTGAATCGATAACACGTAGAACGTGAAACGAAAAAGCACAAGGTGGTTTCGAAGCGAAGTTATCGAGCTTTACCGCTTTACCGACAGCAGATACTCGAGCTTTCGCGGTACGGTAGGAATCCTTTCGAGAGCTTTGTATCGACGGGATTTTTATCGATAACATCTGTGTTATCTACATTAGATTCTAGGACTTGGAAATACTTGGTTTTCACGTGCAAATAAAATCATCCACCGATTTGGCCGAAATTTCGAAAATAGGTTACTTTACGATGTAAAAGTAATTACCGCGAGAAGGATCTCTGGCGACTCGAAGGAATTTTTGAAAAATTATGCCACAATTGCGTCGAACAGCCTCTCAGACATCAAATTGATCCACTCCATTTTTTTTGCCAATTTCAATGAAAGAAGATCAGAAAGCAGAAGATTCGATGAAAAGAAAACAGAATATGCAATATCACCATTTTTCTGTATTCTTCAATTTACGGGCTGAACAATGCATAATATTCACACGCGACGCGCGAATAAAAAATATCTGTGTCGTAAAAAATAGAATTCTTTCGAAGAGCCATACTTCCAAAGTAGAAAAATCGACGACAGCGCCGCAACGATCGTAAATATCGTGAATACCGTCGTACTTCGTACGCCATAAATCAAAAGTATACTCGCGTCCTCATATTCGCAGATTAAATTTACTTTTGCAATGTCACGTTAGTGTTTGCGGTGTCGTGAATCAACATCAAGAACACATCGATCTCTCGTTCCCTATCATCCTCGGAGGAGCTCGCGCAATCGAGAAACATCTCGAGAACGCGTTCGAGGCACTGTTTGCACGTCTTGTTCCCTATTTTCGTATTCGTGCCGCACTGAAACTGTCGGCATTCGTATCGGAATCATGCCTCGTTCGATTATATGCATATCGATTCACCAGAGAAGCTTCCGTTCCCTAGGCCACGGATCCGATTCCGCAGAAATGCATGAATAATTTGTAACGATATTCAACGGGATGATATCACTGTTGCACCGCTTTTCGCGGGAGCATTAAACTTGGAAATTTATAACTCGTGTCAAAGTCCGATTGGCTTGTTTCTACGATCTGTACTGTATCGTTCTGCACAGATCGGAAATTCATAACTCGCGAACGATCCTCTTTACACGCAGATGTTCGGTATATAATGTTAGTTTCAATTGAGATACGAAATACGGATTAAAAAAGAATGAATTTGTATTTTTCAATTTTCTGCTCGGTATAAAATTTCCTCTGACTTTACTTTCGCCGTGAACGTAGAAGATTTCTTACATTCTTTCGAGAAATATGTTTTCTTTGAAAAATTGAAGAATTTTTTTAACGATATAAATGTACGACTGGGGTTCGTATCTGTTTTTTTTTCTAGAGTTTGAATAAAAATTTATATAGAGAGATACTTTGAACGCACTAATTTTGATAGACAACTCCAGTCAGTGCATTGAGAATGCATTTTTAAGTAGTTCAAATAAAAGAAAATGAGATTACAAATTACGAGTGGACAAAAGACAATGCGTCTGATCGTGAGTAATTTTCTCTTCGTTCATTTTTCTTGGCAAGCGAAAGAAGGCAGAAGAAAGAAAAGCTCGATAAATCTGTAACGTTCGATTTATTCCGCTTCTCGAGCACTGAGATGTGTGATTTCAAACGGGGATACTGATTGCTCCTGGAAATAGAGGATTCTAATTACGTATTTCCGTATTACCAGCGAACGACGTAATGCACGTCTATTACAAATGCAAACTATCTCGTGGTAAACTGACACTGCGATGACCCCCGTGACACCCTCCTCCAAGGAAATTGAATTCCAAAGAGTTTATCGTTCGAAGCCTAAGTAGAATTAAGCCTCTGTGGCGTTGTACTTCCCTTCTAAAATTAAACCAAGACGAGAAGAAAAGGAGACAAAAGAAAAAAATATGAGCGGCTTTAACGCTCTTAAAGCCTGTCACATGGAATATGTTTGACTTCATTTCTGTAAGGAAATAAAACTGGACACCCTTTCATGTACGTTTGCTTCATTTTCATTCCTGTTAATTTTTTATGGACAGAATTGGTTGGTGGTAACTATAATTTTATTAACTACTTTTATTTCCCTCAATCTTAACACCTCACTCCTTTACAGCATCTGCAACCCCCTCCTCCAACAAGTTCCTAATCGAAAGCGTAACGCGTTTTCGTTGCACATTTCGTAAAATTTTTTCGTCCGAACACCCCCGATAAAAAATATTTTATGTTACAAGAATTCGTAAACTCTCTTTTTGTGAGAGTTTGCTCGAACCACGAACTAAGAATGAGAGTGTTATAAGAAAATCGCAGAACGAGTAGATTCGAGCGTGTAGTTAACAACTTTTTCAAGTCTCGTTAAGTATTCAACATTCGAGCCTGAAATTTCCTTCGAAACTCGAAGCTCCGTTAAACTTTGAAATTCAACCACCGGCACAGAAATCGAAAACTCTGCTTTTGAATATTTTCGCGTATGTCTGCGATACGAGTACAATAATCCGAAATACACGTGAGATTCCGTAACGATCGCAAAATTGAAAAAAAACATCCACCGGTCGAATCATTATTGAGCGAAGAATATCCTTAAATATTGGTTTTTTCCTTTTTCTTCAATTCCAAGCTCTTTTCACATGTTCCGTGACGTTTATAATGTTTATGACGTTTCTTATTCGTTCTTTTGTGCGTTTTCTTTCATTAAGAACGCAGATGAAAGAGAGAGAGACTTCTTTTGTTTCGTTTGATTATCGCGCGACAAAAGTCTTTTTTGAACAATACCTTCGGAACACGTTGACTTGAAGATCGGTTAAAGATCCAGCGACATTGTTTCGCGATTTCAATTAAAATCTTACGCGCCAACGACTCGTTAAATGATTTATTTCAATCTCGTTTCTCGCGAACGTTACAGAGAAATCGAGCG
Organism: Tetragonula carbonaria; assembly: GCA_032399595.1. Lineage (NCBI taxonomy): Eukaryota > Metazoa > Arthropoda > Insecta > Hymenoptera > Apidae > Tetragonula > Tetragonula carbonaria. The sequence goes on from JAUCRC010000014.1 coordinate 10,089,525, forward strand.
TATCCCTGTTTTGTTTGGGAAACAAAACGCAACGCGGCGTCTTTTTAATTCGTAACCGCGTTGCGAGCATTTCCATGGAAATATCTTAATCATCGTTGCAGAAATTCTCCCAGAGAGAGATGAAAATATTCTTACAATTGATCAATTGGAATTCAGTTATTTCAATTATGCGAATATCATTCGATTCAAAGTTCAGCCAACCGATCGTTTGGAATTCAATTGTCCTAATTGCTTGAATATTGTTCAATTCAATGTTCAACAACTGATCGATTGGAATTCAATTTTCCCAATTTTTGAATATTGTTCAATTCAAAGTTCAACAATTGATCGACTGGAATTCAATTTTCCTAATTATTTGGATGTTATTCAATTCAAAGTTCATCAATTGATCGATTGGAATTCAATTGTTCCAATTATTTAAATATCATTCAATTCAATGTTCGACAATTCATCGATTAGAATTCAATTATCCCAATTATTTCAATATTGTTCAATTCAGAGTTCATCAACTGATCGATTAGAATTCAATTGTTCCAATTATTTGAATATTGTTGAATTCAAAGTTCAACAACTGATCGATTGGAATTCAATTGTCGCTATTACTTTAATGTTGTTCAATTCAGAGTTCAGCAACTGATCGATTAGAATTCAATTGTCCCAATTACTTTAATATTGTTCAAATTCATAGTTCGACAATTGGGGAAGCGTAAATATTTTCCAAATGAATCAATGCAACTCAGTATTCGTTGACGAACAACCGAGGCACGATAAAAAGCGAGGAAGAGGAGAGAACATGCTGAAGATTAATTCAACAATCGGTCGGCGTCCTCGATGGAAAAATATTCTGCATACATTTATTGGCAGCGTATTCGCGCGTTTCGCAAGGATGGAACAAGCTGGTACAAAGGAACAAACTTTCAAAGACTCGTTGTAAAACCGCTGGCGGCTACACACCGGAAACACTCGGTAACACGCAAAGGCCTGGTTTTCCCCTAAAATTTCTATAACAATCGCTCGGTTTTGCTTTTCTATTTAGCGTCGCTTCTATATCTCGGTTGCACGATTTTCAGGTTGCAGGTTGCAGTTTTCCATTTTTATTATTTTTTTTTTTTGCCATATCTGTCGCGTGTTTTATGTCGTCGCGATTTGCATTGTCGGCTCGTGGAATCTATCAAATCGTTGCGATCGTAGAAATGCGTGGCAAATTACGACCTTGGCATTGGCGAAATATCCGAAGATCGAAGATTTGAAGAATTGCGACAAAGAAAAAAAGACAAGAAAAAAGACGAGCAAACGTACGTTGCTCTGAGATTTGATAAAACTGTTTTGAAATCTAATAAATTTGAAGAGGAGAAGAGTGGTGCTTCATTCGTTGATTTTTTCACTCGAAACTTTCTTCGATGATCCGGAGAATAATAGATTAACGTTCAATACGAAAAGAGAGAGAGAGAGAGAGAGAGAGAGAGAACGAGAGAAGAAAATGAGAAACGAAGGAGAGTTCCAAGACTGGACTTTCAGTGTTTCAGTTTATACAGTCGTCTACGAGGTTGTTTTCCCACGTAAAGCATCGCGTCCGTTTTTCTTCGAGCCATCGCTCTTCTTTGGCAACTTCTTTCCCTACGAGACGTGTCAAAGTTTTATGAAGAATCTTTGAAACCACCGACCGGAATTCACGCGAGAAGCTTTGACAGCGAGATAACGATGAGACTTGTTTCGCTCGCAAAGTTTCCTAGGAGAACGTAAACAGGAACGGCGGTTTCACGTTTCCAGCTTCAAAGATGTGACGTTTTCCTTTTTACTTATGAACCGTCATCGCTCTTCTTCGCGAGTTAGATTGAGACGGATGGGAATCCGAATTTTCTAGATATTAATCGAACGCCTATTAAAGCTCGGAGATAACAGCGCGCTGTTCAAAACAGTAATTAGTTTCAATTTGTATTTTTTTACGTGTCGTAGAAATTTATTAGAATTTCTAAAAATTAACAGGACTAGACACCGGGGCTTTAGATAAATTCAGACAATTATCAAATTGTTTGAATTTATCTAGAACAATTCAGACGAATGTTTCTATTTGGATATACTAACGCTTGTGAAAGTTTGGAGAAAATAGCGGGATATTTAAAATAAAAATTCAGTTTTCAAATTCAGCGTCAAAAAATACAATTTTGGAAGCCGTAGAGATTTATTGAAATTTCCAAAAATTGTCAAGAATAATTCAAACGAATGTTTCCAAGTATTAATTAAACGTTTACAACGTTTAGAAAATAGCGGGATATTTTAAAATAAAAATTGTTTTCAATTTCAGCGTCAAAATACAACAATTTTTAGAAGCCGTAGAGATTTATTGAAATTTCCAAAAATTGTCAAAAATAATTTAGATGAACGTTTCTAGTTACTAATTAAACGATTATAAAAATTTCACTGAAATAGCAGGATATTTAAAATAAAAATTGTTTTCAATTTCAGCGTCAAAATACAATTTTGGTAGCCGTAGATATTTATTGAAATTTCCAAAAATTGTCAAAAATAATTCGAACGAAAGTTTCTAGATACTCATAAAAGAATTAAACTCATGAAAGTTTGGAGCAAAAAACGGGATATTTTGAAAACAGAAAATTGTCTTCAATTTCAACGTCGAAATACAACAATTTTAAATGCGGCAGAGATCTGTTAGGAATTTTCAGAAATCGTCGGGAAACAATTCAGACGAATGTCGACGAGAGATTCGTCGAGCGTGATATCCTCGTAGTAAGTAAAAGACACACACCGTATAGTTACCAATTTATTTTACCAATGCTTTCAATTGAAATCCCCCGCGAAATGTTAGCCGAGTTAATTGAATTTTGAAATCTTTCTTTTTCCATTCTCGTGCACACGGTGAAAAGCATTTGATGAAAAACATTTGAGGAACGCTGCTGTCATTGAAAGATCCACCGGGGCCGGGTTTATACATATTATTTGCTTTTTCACTGTGACGCTGCAGCACGTCGATGAAAGATGTGTCGAAAGAGCGGCCTCGCGATTGTGATAAATTAAAAAAAAAAGAGAATGAATGTTGGCTGCGTCGGGAGAAGAATAGGCAACCCGTTTTAATTACGCTTTTGTCCCCTCTCTCTCTCGGCTGTTGCTAAGAAGCAAGTTGATGTTCAGCCTTGGTATTCATTTAAAATATGCGTCCATTTTTTCCTCACGGTTGTTTATCACTATGTTCGAAACAATGGCCGCGAAACAGGATTCCAAAGTAATTGAATTCTGCATAATTTACATTTTTTACCTTTTTCCTCTCCTTGCTTCCTTCCTCGGTTGAAGAACAATTCGATGTATTATTGTTTAATTTCGCGCGAAATCTATGCTTCGCGATGCTCGATTCAAGAAGAAGCGTTTGACTCTCTTCTAAAAAAACAGTTTAAACAGCGTAAAAATCAGGAATCGAGCTCACGAACGCGAACAACAGAATTTAGATTAAACGACGACTTTACTCTTTACTCTGATTGTCGCGAGTCGTTCGCCAAGTTTTCCATCGTCAATCTCGACGAAACTTTTCGTATTTGCGAAAACGAATGAAATTAAAGGGGATGCAAGTTATTCTTTTCTCTCTCTCTCTCTCTGTTCTCTTCGGTTATGGGAAGTTGGATCCCAAAGACGAATGCAAGCCATACGAAGTTTCTTCTCCCTGCCTCGCAAACTATTGTTGAAGATACTGAAAAAGTTTCACGAGAAGCAATTTGTAGTCACTTCTTCTTATTTGTTGCGCGACGAGATAGCATTTTTAGGGCCGCGCGGAGGCGGACCAAGTTTCTGAGCGACGGTGTATACTTTTTTTTTCAAAAATGATATCTCCATCGCCGGGGAATACACGTTGCTTTCAATTTAATAGAATAATTCTTCTCCGATGATGGCCGTGAAGTTGAGCCAAGTTACGATTTCTGAGGGATTTCGCTTCTGAACTCGACGTTTGCGTCATATTCGGCACTCGATGTTTCTTTCAATTTCTCTATAAATAATATTTGTATATTTTCGCAAATTATGCGGCAGTGATTCTTCGAGCTTCCTCTAATTTCTGAACTTAATGTTTGCATCATATTCGAGGCTTGATGTTTCCCCGAATTTCTTTAATAAATTATATAATATCTGTATATTTTCGCAAATTATACGGCAGTGGTTCTAATTTCTGAACTCAACGTTTACGTCGCATTCGAGACTGATAGTTGCTTCTAATTTCTCTCAATAATAGATTATAATGAATTATAAATTTCTATTAATTACGCGGTAGTAATTCTTCTAATGTTTCTAATTATCCAAAGAAATTCTTCTAATTCTTTTAATTATCCGAAGATAATTCTAATTCTTCCAATTATCTTCTAATTATCTAATAATTCTTCTTCCAACCATCTAATAATTCTTCTAATTATCCAAACAAATTTTTCTAATTCTTCTAATGCTTCTAATTATCCAAAGAAATTCTTCTAATTCTTATAATTATTTTCTAACTATCTAGTAATTCTTCTAACTATCCAAAGAAATTCTTCTAATCCTTTTAATTCTTCCAATTATCTTCTAATTATCTAATGATTCTTCTTCTAACTATCTAATAATTCTTCTAATTATCCAAAGAAATTCTTTCAATTCTTCTAATTATCCAAAGACTATCGATCGCCAAACGGCACAACGCCGTTTCAACGCTCTCAGTGCAACAAAACGGGACAATACGGAAATCACTGGAACGAAACGATCGAGCACCTTCAGCGAGATAATAGACTGGCTGTTCGGATTGACACTCCAACAAGCTGTTGATAGATGAATCACTCATAATCGTGCCGAATATGTGCGCAGTGGATTAATCACCAGCCATCAACCCGGCGAATCGATAAACTACAGTACACATATACGTATATATATATATATATATATATATATATACAGATTGTGCGTGTACGTACCTTTGATGAAGTCCACGGCCATTTCCAACCCGTACGTATCCTTGTCACAATCGTCGAGAATATGGGCGCCGATCTTGACACCTGGTACAATTTCAAGATCGTTCAGCCTGTCCAGGGTGTACAGCATGGCCTCGAGCGCTTGTATACCGCCCTGTGGCATCACCGGACCGCAAGTGATGGTGTCCTCCCTCTCGTGCACCATCATCAAACCACCCAACACTAAATCACCTTCAACCACCGCGCTATGTTTAACCGGCCATTGATCCGGCTGTTCCATCTCGCGCGACGAGTTGTCCGTCTCGCGCAAAGACACGTTGCTCACAGTCGTGTATAGGTCGTCGGGCTCCAACGACGTGACGACGATCGCGGCGTCGAAGCTCAACAGCTGATCCTCGTCGTTGATCAACGATTGAACTGTGGATTCAACGGTTTGCAGTTGGTCGTCTCCGGTCGACGAGAACGTCGCATCGCTCGTAGAAAGAGGATCGTCCGGTTGCTTCGTAGTCCAAGCGGTGGCCATCGTGGTCGACAGAACGAGCGGACCTTTCGAGAGGAATTGAAACGAACCGTTCGACCTGGCTGGCGAAGCCTCGATCGAGATGTCGTCGTTGGCCTTCGTTGGTGTCGTCGAATCGATCGAAACGTTTCTCACATTTCGGCGTGTCTCGTCTTTGCTCGGCGTCGCCGTGTCATCCTCGATCATTGCTTTCGGGGCGGATGCTATCGACGACCTGGACTTTCGTCCCTTCGAGTCGCGATCGTCATTCGTTGGTCGATCCTCGAGATCGATCATCGTCTTTTTGCTACCCTCGACGACAGGACGAGCCTCGAAGTTCAATGGTTTGTCGTTTCTTTTCAGCGAAGACCCCGCTGGAAACAAGGCCGACTCATTAGCCTTAATTTCGCTGACGTTTCGGTTCGCCGAGTCAACGGAATTCCCCTCGTCGGGGTCGATCCTCGCGGGGCCATTAAGCGTTCCTCGATCGTTTATTGTTACCTCGATCTGGTTGATCGCACTCGATTCTCGTACAGGCGTCGCCTCGTCATCGATCTCGCCGATTTTCCACAGCGATTCGTCATCGCGTCCGCTACTTGTACCCGCCTCTACTTCTTCCTCGAGTACGGCATTTTTCGATACGACGTTCGACGGCGGGACTGTCGGAGAGGCTCTCGACCCTGCTTGCTCCTCGTTATTTACAGACGATCGCTCAGCCAGTGAATTTACGTTGAAATTCTCGACGATCCTGCCCGCCTCCTCGCCCCCCTCGCGTCCCGTTGTCGACGAGTTTCTAAACGAATCGTTAGCATTCCTTCCGCGATGCCGCGGCGAGAGGGCACTGCTCTCGCCGAGGACAAAGCTTCCAGCTGCGGCTAGACTGTTCATATCGCTGCGTCTTAGATACGTGGCATTCCTGCGAGCCGCAGCCGTGCCGCGCCGAGCAGAATTCACCGGCACGCTAGTTAGCGCAGATCTTTCTTCATCTTCCACGTTCCCTCGCTCCTTAACAGCTGCCACCTCGTCGATTCGCGCGTCTAATTCCGTTCCGTCAATTAGATCGTTGCTCGTATCCGTGCTCGTTAACGCAGATTCGTCGTTAGAATCTCTCGCAGCTTTGCTGCCGTTCGACTGCGAATTAATCACGGCGGCTCTGTTTGCCGGCTCGTTCGTCTCGATGTCGTTCATCACCGAGCGTTGATCGTCACCTGCGCGCGACTTCAACTCGAACGTCGAACTGTCCGCTTCTGAATCGTTTTCGTACGTCGACAAGACGCTTGTCTCCGACACGATCGGACGTACGCGTGTACTTGATGCGTAATTCGAGTCATTTTCATTTGCAGCGGGAATCGTCAAGCGACGAGACGATCTCCGTTCACCGAGCAAACGGTCCGCGAGGTTATCCTCGATCGGATCTAAGGTCGATTCTTTCCCCGACTCGAGATTGTTCGTCGCATTCTCCGGGAAACTCTTCGTCGTCCCTTCGTCGCGGAAGGTGACGTTCGACGAATCGAAGACTGAAAGGGAATAATCTCTCTTCCCTCGGATCGAGGCGGAATCGATGGTCCCTTTGTCTCGCGGATCATCGTGTCTCGTCGTCGTCGTCGTCGTCGTCGTCGACTGTCTCGAAGCGTTTTCATCGAGCTCGCGCGTATCATCCATGCGATGGGGCGCCTCTATTGATTCTGTCTCGAACTTGTCACTTTGTCGATCGCCATCATCGAAGAACGGCCACGAATCACGCCGTCTTTCCAGGTTCGCTGATCCTTCTTTCACGTACCCGACAGATCGTCCGCGTCTGTTTTTCGATCGTCTCGCGACGACCAGTTTGTTCAGCCTGTCAAGTTTGTTCAACCTCCTGTTCAGAGTGGCGGAGAAGACCGAGTAGCCAGTCAGAAATCGTTTCCTAACGATCTTCTTCGAATTTCCGGAAGAATCGGCTCTCTCGAGATGGAGAAATCTCTCTGTTTCAGAAAGATCTCTCGTCGATGGTTCCCCTCGTTCGTCGCCGTCGATCCGTCGCGCAGGGATCGTCGTCAGTGAATCGTCGACGTGACCGTAATGCGGACGTTCAATGCTTCCTCGTCCACTCGCTTTCTCCGACGTTTCAGACGTTTCACGTATTCCATCGATTTTCGACGGTTCAGCAGCCAGTTTCGCATGGTCGATCCACCTGGATACGTCCCTTATCGGGGCACGAGGCATCCACGAGGATAAACGCGGCTGTTGCGGAATTCCCAAGTCGATGAAGCTTCTCGATCCTTTGACAGCTTGCGACACGCCAGATTTCCCCTTTCGACGTTCGCGAGATCGTTCGTTGGATTTGTGGAGGATCGATCGACGACCGGTGTTTAACCGTTCTTCGTCCTTCAGTTTGTCGAGCTTCGTTGCTCGCCGTTGCGTTATTATCACGTTGATTCGATTGGCCGAACGGTCTTTCGACGGGACGACATTTTTCACGTCGGTGACGTGTGAACGTGACTGCGTCGATTGTATCGCGGCGAAAGACGACGACGACGACGACGACGACCTTGACTTGGCGATTGGCCTCGATGTCGTGGGGTTTGTGCGGCTACGCGAGCTCGGCGATGTAAGTTCGTTCGGGTTGTAAGTTTCGTAAGCGGTTTTGCTGCTGTTAACCGGCAGCTCGGCGTTATCATAGTCGAGCGGATAACGCTCGCCCGCTAAACTATTCCGTAGGATCGACAGCACCAGCCAGACGGCCAGGACGGCCAGCCAACCGTTGTTCCGCCGCATCACCTGCCTTCCCTCGCCAACATGTCCCGATCCTGAAAGTTTATTATTATTTATTAGTATTTATTATTATTATTACTATTATTATTATTATTATTTTTAATACTATTTTTATTATTATTTTTTAATACTATTTATTATTATTATTTTTTTACTATTACCATTAATACTATTTATTATTATTATATAAGTTTATTATTTATTATTATTATATAAATTTACTATTATTATTTATTAATATTATTTTTTTTATTATTTATATTACTTATTATTATTTTCATTTTATTAACATTATTCTTTTATTTTTTTTAGTTTGGTTTGCACGTGAGAAGAGAACGTAAATTAAAAAATAAAAAAGAAAATAGAGGCTTCGAATTTTCTTATTAATCTTTTCGCCTATGGATACCTAGCCGCAATTGCAGTTACACCGATATATTAATATCCGGATATCAAATATTCTAATAATTCTAGAATTACAATAATTTAAATTAAATATAAATTAATGTTGTAATATATATAAAATTGTAATTATAATTTGCAAGAGTGATGTATATATATATACATATATAATTGTAATTATATTTTGCAAGAATGTTGTAATATATATATATATATATAATATTATAATATATAATTATATATATTAATATTATATATATATTATTTTATTATATGTTATATGTTATATGTTATATGTTATATGTTATAATTGAAATTAAATATCGAAACATTGTTAATAGGGGGACATAATCGTGACGGGATATCTTCAACGAAAGGACTAACGTTCGAAAAATTATATCATAGAAGCTCGAAATTAAATTCGTACCATGAACTATGAATTTCTCGAAACAACATCCGCTTGTTATAGTAATAAGTAAAAAGTCATTGAGCACATGTTGGTTTTACTTATTGGATATCGTCGTGTTATTTATTCAAATTTACTTTCGAGGAATTAATTAAAACCGTGACTCACCGCGTTACAATCGTTACAATCGTTGCCAGAATTGTTGATCACCGGGCCAAACGTTGTTCGTATCAAATGTTGATCGTTTTACGAAATTTCGGAACGAAACCGCATTACCATTGTCCCTTGTCATTAAATCCGCATCGTCGGAACAGATTCTGGGTACCGATCGACCATTGGTCGCCGATTAGATTCGGAATGTTGTCATTAAAAATTTCTTGCACGCGCGAGTGTTACAATAGATGGCTATTTGCATCTTTGATTGATTGGGCCACTGTGCTCAGATCGTATTGGACGCTTCGTACACGCAATAACGATCTGCGTTATTATTTTGCATTTTCATGAGTCCGGCTGATTTGATTTCTTTCGAATTTCGGCGAAAAAGAAGAAAGAAAAAAAAAAAGAAAACAGTCATGGGGACTGTCGACAGAAGTGAAAGCTTAAAACTATGAAATAACAGTAATTTTCAAATTAATTGTAGTATCAAAAATTAAAATTTCATAATTTGTAAATTAAAATTATTAATATTAGTCTGGTTTTCACATCTGTCGGCACTCCGAGCAACAATTATATACATTTTTATATGGTTTATTTATTAGTCAAGACATATGACGGGCTGCGCAAGCCCAGTACAAAATATAAATACAACTTAATTGAAATAATAATATACACTTATATTATTTATACATAGTATTTGTATTTACATAAATTTCAATGAACTTAATTTTCAACATTATTTTCATTGTTTGCATCATTGTCATCATTAATTTCAACAATACTCATTTCGTTATATTCTAAACAGGATACAATAGGCTTATGGCAACTGAAGTAAGAAACAAAAATGTTTGATTGGAATTTATGTAAATATCGTGTAAAAACCGCATCGATCGTCGTTTTATATTTTGTAGTACTGAGTTCTCGATCATTGCACATAGTCAAACCTAATGCTTCATTCAAAAATTCAATTAATGGTATATATATATATATGCTTTCACTGCTGGCCAAGCGTATGACGTCATTGCATGTCAGTGACGCGAACCCATAAGATTTTCCCCTACCAAAAATCGCTCAACGCGCCTAAAGAAGTTTTCACTTCGAAAAATTATGGACATTTGACGACGGACGAAGTTTATTCTTCGATATTTCGAACGTTTCGAAATTTATTCAATTCGCACGGTCTGAAATCAATCGAATTAACCGGTTTTCGGTCTAATATCTTATCATTCGTCTTCGATCGAAATCTTAATTTACCACCGAGCTGATTCGTTTGTACCCGGTATACAGACTCGATCTCTCGGAGTGTTGCAATTATTATTTGAATGTCTCCGACGGTTCCACCGTCCTATGAAATCATCCTCTGCGTAGTCACCATTTTCCTTATCTCACTTAATGGATCATCGCGACCCGAGCAAAGCCGATTCATTAATTTAACAACGCAGCCGCTCCTCTGCCAATCTCGCCGTCTCTATTTGCATGCTTCTCGTAGCGTAGTCATCTCCGGTGCCATCAAATAAATTCCACCAATCCTGCACTTACCAGGATCCCTTCCTACTTAATTCACTACATGCTCACGCAACGTGATGCACACACGTATGAGGGAGAGATCTCGCTCACGTGTTCAACGAAGAAGCGTTCCCTCGAACGCTGTCATCGATTCACGACCCGAGAGATCGAAAACACGCGCGCCGGCTAAATACTTATTGGAACGATTGGCACTCCGTTGGGATTCGAATGACTTGTGGTGGCCCGTTTTATCGATGGAATCGTTTCATACGATTGGATCCTGCGAAATGAAGCTCATTTCGGCTCGCCTCTGGCAACAGACAGACTGAAGGACCGGATGAATCGGCGGAATGAGAAGATTTTTCACGACGATGAGAAAGAACCGACGAGAGGGAGAACCGATTCTGTCTGTCGTTGCTTATTGGAAGATAAACGTGACATGATGTAATTTACTTGCCGGGGCTTATTGACTTGATTCTCTCTTACTCTCCAGAGGGATACGTCGCGTTAATTAGAGTTTCTTCCGCCGGTGGATTAATCCATTAAGCGTCGAGTAGCGGTTTTCTTGGGGGGGGGGGGATTGAACACACGTGGTTTAAAATAAATAAAAAATTTATTAATTTAGGAATTGAGGGATACTGTGTGAGTTCGAATATTGCTATCAGAACTCGATATTCTCTCAAAACCTTCGTCTTCGCATGCTCACGCACAATCATACTTTCTTATTTTAGACTTCTTGAGAAATTAAGGGATACCGTGTGAGTTCGAATATTGCTATCAGAACCATACTTTCTCATTTTAAACTTCTTGAGGAATTAAGGGATACTATGTGAGTTCGAATATTGCTATCAGAGCTTGATATTCTCTATAATTCTCTCAAAACCTTCGTCTTCGCATGCTCACGCACAATCATACTTTCTTATTTTCGACTTCTTGAGGAATTAAGGGATACCGTGTGAGTTCGAATATTGCTATCAGAGCTCGATATTCTCTATAATTCTCTCCAACGAAATCTTACTCTCAAAACCTTCGTCTTCGCATGCTCACAACCATACTTTCTCATTTTGGACTTCTTGAAGAATTAAAGGATACTGTGTGAGTTCGAATATTGCACGCTATCAGAGCTCGATATTCTTTATAATTCTCTTTAACGAAATCTCTCAATACCTTCGTCTTCGCACACACACGCACACTATACTCTCTTGTTTTAGATTTCTTGAGACTAAAAGAAACAGTGCGAAGCCTGGCCTTGTTCGCTGCGACAATGCAGCAGGCGACAATTGCCTCGCAGGAAGAAGAAATTCCGAGCAACGAGGTTTCCTCATTCCCATTCCGTAGATTTCCGTAAATTCGGTGGAAATTACGTCTGAAGATTGTGGAAGATTACGGGTGACGCAGGTGTGCAAGATTGCTAAAAATAGAATTTTTCAACGGAAATTCCATCGTCAGAAAACGTCGAAAAAAGAAAGAAAGAAAGAAAGAAGAAAATACAGAAGAATCTAGTTGTTACACAAATGTCACGCATTTCAAGATGAGATACGAGCATATTGAGCTGGAACAATGTATTCCATCAAGGAGTGACGATGAAAGAATCTCTTTTTTTTTTTTTTAAAGGACAAGAGCTTCGATGCTTCGAAGCATTTTTCAAGCGTCGCGTTAGAATGATTGAGTCACTCGGAACGGGAATATACATAAGAAATTTTCCATCGCGAGGATGACAAAAACATTCGGGATGACAAACTCTCACTGCATTGTTCGCGTTTCGCCGTTCCTCCATCGGAGAGAAAAGGAGAAAAAAGACCGGGCAGTTTTTTACTGCGGATAACGGCGTTACCGCCGAAAAAAAAGAAAAAAGAAAAAAGAAAAACAAAGGAAAAACTGCGGGTATATTCGATGCAAAACCGTTCCGATAGTTCTTTTGTCGGTTTATCTTCGGTTGTCCGGGTTGTCAGGCAATGTAGCGCGGTCGCTGCGGGATATTTATAACCCGCCATCGTCAAAAATCATTGGATTTTTTTATATTACACCGCGCATTATTTAAATGATCGTACGCGACGATCGATTAGAAGTGAATCGAATCGCGATGATAAAGGCTAGGTCCTCAGGTTCTTTAATTTAGCGAATTATAAGCTATATGAAATACATTGCTTTACGGTTTCCTTTCTTAGACAAGCGATTGATTCTCACAATCGTATTGAAATTGATTACGCGTGATCAGTATTTTTTAATTTTTTTCCTAAATTGCAAATCATACGACGATTTGATATAACTTCTCGGAGAGGTAAGTTGCACCCGTCTCTCAATTTACGCGAATAAAAATCGTGTAAATTGAATCTGTCAGTATGAAAGGAAAAATATTGGAAATGAAAGCTAGTAAAAGTTTTAGAAATACACGTGTGCATATTTATTTCACATTACTCAACAAAAAAATAAGTAAGACATTCCAGAAAACAGAAGTATGTAAGTTTTATTCGACGTCACTGTCGCTACTGTAATTCAAAACGATAAGACTTTTCTTTTTAATTGGGATAAACTCGTCATTTTTATCGCTTGAAATATTTGGAAGTTCTTCATTTTCATCGTGAATGTAAATTTTTTCTCAATATTTTCTGTTACTAAGTTTTCATAAATTTGCCGACATTCGCTGCGACGAATTTCATGAAATTCTGACGAAATTTTAAGGCTCGTTGAATGTTTGGATCAATGTTTATAACGGCACGTTATTCCAATCTTTTTGGTTAACTCAAGAGCTTTACAAAGATTTCCCGCAGCGAATGAATCTGTTTCTTCGTTGTCACTGCTGCATACATCATGACGTTGGGTTTCACATGTGATATTTATTAATTCAGTAAATTAGTAAATCATTAACAGTAGAACTACCGACAGTTAAGATGAAGTTATTTCTACCAAAATTATTTTGATTATTTTAACAAATAAGAATAAAATGAAATTTATTAGATTATTTCTTTAGCTATCACTGTAAAAGTTATTGCATCATTGCGGGGGGAAAAATTGTAACATGAAATAGAAATTTTAAAATAGAATTGTAAAACCAGTCATTTTGACTGGTGTGGTAGTTCTAGTGTTAATGTCACACCCATTTAAATTGGCAAAGCATCCTGTTTCAACCTCTTGTGATAAAGTAATAGCTTATAGGAAAATAAGTATGTATATACATATCTGACCGCGTAGAATAAGCTCGCGTAAATCAATTCCGCGTATAAAAAATTACGAAAAGTTGAGGTAAATTTGCCGCGTAAATTGAAGGACGGGTGTAATTTGTACACTTCGATCAAATTGAAACGCCCACGCCGACTGCAAATTAAACGCGAAGTGTTTGAATGTCATACAGCGTGTGAAGTTTCACAGTGATCTATCTGCCAGTCTCTTAATCAAACGGGATAATCTTGATAATCTCTGTTTGCTTGAATGACTTCAGGCCAGTTCCATGATGATGACCGCGAGTATGTTTCTAATTAAAGCACTCCGGTGAATGTTGATTAACAGTTCGTCGAAGCAATATGACGCTCCGGTCCGGTTTGGGAATACAGATTGAATACAGAGCTAAATATCCTTGCACGGGTCAGGAATCGTGTTATCCTGATCGATGAACAGGCACGTGATTAATAGACGTAGCGCGTTGCAAAATTCTTCGTTTCTTTTGTTAATCTCATCAGGTCGCCGAAATCGACGTCGTAACGTTTTGCAAATTCAGTGGACCAAAGAAGTATTTATTATCGTAGAATTTGCAGAAAATGCTCTTGCGATAATTTCGTGTTTTTCGAAAATTGCGAAGCCTCGAGCTCGAAACAGAGTTGTACGAAAAGATCGTCATTAGCACACGCACGATCCCGATAATTGAATTTATTTTCGCGGAACAGGATTGCAAAGATTGTAAACAAATTGAAGGATCGCGACAGGAGTTAACTCTTTCTCTTTCCTCTTTTCCTTCGTTTCAACGAGAGGAAGCTTCTTCCCCGAATTAGTTCGTTTTGGAAATTTCACGGACTATTTCTCGCCAGGGAAATTTAGAACTGAGATTTGAAAGAAAATGCTCTTGTTACTTTTTTGATAAGACACTTTCGTGTTTTTCGAAAAATTGAGAAGCCTCGAGCTCGAAACAGAGTTGTACGAAAAGATCGTCATTAGCACACGCACGATCCCGATAATTGAATTTATTTTCGCGGAACAGGATTGCAAAGATTGTAAACAAATTGAAGGATCGCGACGGGAGTTAACTCTTTCGTTTTGGACATTTCGCGGACTATTTCTCGCCTAAAGGGGAATTTAGAATTCGAAGTACTCGAAGAATTCACGTGTCATTACGATTGCGCTGGACTTTGCCATTGCCACGTGACCCGTATGAAAAGCATACGTTAATGACCAGTGAAATGACTTTAGAGCTCAAAAGGCTCTTTCGAAGTCGAACGTGTGCAGTCGAACATGTTTTTTGCCGATAGCGCACGTTCGTCGTTCGATCAAGTTTCCGTGCTCTCTTTACAGAGAGTTTTTCAGCCGTCGCATTCGATCGATATCGAACGCCGATAATTTCGCGCTGTCGTCGCGAAAATGGTACGTACGGTGTGGGTGGTTGAGAGAGAGAGAGAGAGATAGTATCGCGTGGTTTAATCTAGCGCGTACAAATTACTCCCGGCGTGTTATGCAGCTTCACGTTCTAATTGCCGTGGCTCGAATCGCCGGCGTCTACCAGCTTGTCTTCAGCAGCACGTGCTGTCATAACTTGCTCAATTGTATTTCAAATCCACATAATCACGGCCGCCTGATCATACATATGTATGCACGTCGGTATATATATATATCGGTGAAACAGATGGTCTCGACGGATGCTTCGATTTCGCGTTCCAATTAAGGGATCTCTCTCGTGTCGTGCCCTTGGCGAGCTATGCAATTTGCACGATGAGTTAATTCGGTTCTCGGTAACTTGTAAAATATTCGCGTATTCGCGGCGAGATGATTCTTTTTCCTTCCTCCTCTTATAAATAACCTAACCTAACCTAAACCTAAGCTATTTTTTTTTTTTTACGTGGAGGAAATCTTCAAAAGACACCCGAGTCTTTTAAGGGAAGATTATTACTAGTTGAAAACCTAAACCTAACCTATTTTTTTTTTTTACATGGAGGAAATCTTCAAAAGACTCCTGAGTCTTTTAAGGGAAGACTATTGCTAATTGAAAACCTAACCTTTTTTTTTTTTTTACATGGAGGAAATCTTCAAAAGACTCCTGAGTCTTTTAAGGGAAGACTATTGCTAGTTGAAAACCTAAACTAAAATCAGGTTTGTAAGTAAATAATGTAAAATCGTATCTTTCGACAGGGATCGAACACTTTCGGCTAGCTTTGCTGAAAGTCGAGAATTGTTCTGGCGATTTATTTCTCCATTTGCAACTGCACGGTTTGTAATTTCGCGCGCACGCAGTTGCGTTCGATTCTTCGACAGAAAGAAGCGAAGTAGAATAGAGTTCCGCGGCTATGCAACATCCTGATGCGTTTCAAAATGGGGTGAAGAAGTGAACAAAGGGGACACTTAATGCCATGCGAACTCGAGAATGGATGAATGCCGAGCAAATGAGACGCCGGCAAATAATTGGAGGCAGAGTCTCTGTCTTCCCGCGAAATAGCGTATCGCGAAATAGAGGATTCTTAGAAATTCCTTCAATGGACAATTATCATACGTCCATTATGATTGAAAAAAGAGAAAGAGAAAAGAATTGCGATTAATTGAAACGAAGTTCGACTATTTTTAATAGTATCTTTTTAATTGGTTCCAGAGAACTTGAAAGAGTTGAAGTTAAAAGCTGTTGCTTTTATTTTCTTTCGCTTCTCGAGCAACATTGAGCCGCGCCACTTGATTATGCGCGTTCGATGTCATCAACAAGGAGAGAAATTTTATCGAATTTTTCCCGTGTTGAGAATCAGAACGATCGAATTTTCGACGGATTTTACGAGAACTTGGATTTAATCGAGCTTTTTGTTTCGCGCGCGGTTGGCTCAAATTTTCCCAGAGAAACCGCGAGAATGAGCTTTTAATCCCTCCTCTCCAACGAACGATCCCTTTTTACAAGGCAAACATCGTATCGTTAAAGTTCCATTCTTCTCCGATCGAACTTTTAAATCGAGTGATCTCTCTCGTCGAGGCAACCGACGAAACGAAGAAAGATCTCGAGTTTCGTGGTAATCGCTCGGAAGTTCAATCCGCTTGCACTGCCGCGAATGAATTCGATCAGTGAATGATTGAAGGAGGTTTTAATTAGAAGCTGATAACAGGATTCTTCTAGAAAACAGTTTTTATAAAAAAATTACTCAGCCATTGTTCATTGAAAATTCGTGAAATTGCATGAAACATTGACAAAATCCCTCGTACACGTGACATGAGCTCTGTTTTCTCGAAATAAATGCAACACACAGCGATACAATAACATTATACTTGTTACAAATGATGTTTTCATCAAAAGTTCGGCTCGCCGGAGAATTTTAACAGCAAAATTGTCACACACGGAGAATTTCGCGAGCGAGTCTCTCGCAATTGCGTTTTATAATTTTCTCTCTATGGATGATACGATCGCGCGAAACTTTTCAAATTACAAGTTGGTCGATATAATTTCCTTTTTCTTTTTTTTTTCGTTTCCTCTCTCTCTCTCTTCTCTCTACGAACCGTGTAAAAACACAAGGCGACATAAGGGGTTTTTATTCTTCTGCTGTGCTTGCAAGCTGATTGCAAAATCTCCGGAATGTTCGACGGAATTTCGAGCGGAAAGCTGCTGAGGCACGGCGAATATTCACGCGTTCCAACTTTTCTAATACCATCGTGGCATATCTGCGCGTTCACCTGCGAGAATTGCGAAAGTCATTAAGCCCTATTTTTTTACGACAGTAAGTCTTCTCCTTCCGTAGCTCGCGGCCGCGTGAATTACGAAGACATTGAACACCGCTGTTGCGCGTGCAACACCGTGAAACCCACGCAACAGTTCGCATCCATGGAAACTAACTTTCTCTGTGAAGTGGGAGATTTTTTTTGTAAATTTTTTCGCAGTTTAATATCAAGCAAATTTTATTAACTTTTATTGACGAAAGTACTAAACATTTCATACACCTCGTATAGAAGTAAATGCGAGTTGAAATTCGTGGGAATTAATTTTCTTGAAAGAGGACGTGGGAGATTTTGTAAAAATTTTTTACAGTTTAACATCAAGCAGATTTCACTGTTTTAACTTCTTGTTGAGAGGGATGCTAAGAATTTAAAATACACCTACCGAGGGGTAGAAGCGAGTTCAAATTCGTGGGAATTAATTTTCTTGAAAGAGGACGTGGGAAATTTTGTAAAATTTTTTTACAGTTTGACATCAAGCAGATGAATAGCATTAAGAAGGATACTAAAATTTTCATACATCGAGGGATGAAAGCAAATTCAAATTCATGGGAATTAACTTTTTTGAAAGAGGACGCGGGAGATTTTGTAAAATTTTTTTACAATTTGACATCAAGCAGATTTCATTAACCTTTGTTGAGAAAAGTTTCTCGCTGAAAGTTTCATACACCGAGTTTAAAAAAAAAAAAAAACGAATTTAACGAGATATATTGAGTTGTGAAAAAGTTTACAAAATTTCCCACGTCCTCCTTCGAGAATTAAATTTTTTCACGGCTCAATATCAAGCACATCTCATCTTGATTATTATTGACAGAAACTTACTACTAAAACTTTAGTGAGAGAAAAGTATATGAAACTTTTCGACTCACAGAATCGCGATACGTATATTATTCACAAGATTCATCGCTGTATGTATATTTTACACCCATCGAAACTTTGCATTCCTGTTCCACGTTGTTCGATCCTTCCGAGGGACGCCAGTCCCTGAAGAAGGGATTCAAATTATCAGACCGAGGGGAGAAAGAAAAGAAAAGAAAAAGAAAAGAAAAAAAAAAGGAAGATTGGTGGTCGGTACACGTTTCAGTCGTCCATCAAAGTTAGACCCTCGTTGGACGAATGGATCTAGTTTCCCTGTTCGTTCTAATAATTCTTCTGTTACGTGAGAAATCGTGGCGATCGTTTTCCTCCGGGTAGAACGGCCAGACCTACTTCTTCTTCGCTTAATTCCACGCATTCGTAGCTTCCCTCGGGACAATAAGGCGCGTAGAAAAAAAAGGGGAGAGAAATAGCAACACGTACGTATGTGAAATAACGTTAACAGGATAACTTCGTAAAACGAAGGCGTCGAACCTGTTGAAAATGGAAGACTTCATGTCTTCACTCAAAGAGAGCGATCTTCAGATCGCTCGCGACAACGTGAAATTTGCCTAAAAATCTGACATTTTTTTTACGTCGCCACTGACAAGTGACATTTCGCTGAACGTCTCGAACGAATTATTCCACGTTCTGTTGCACGCGCTGTTCAAGATTCAGTCGATGAACCACGTTGAACTTTCACTGTTATAATATATTTTTAGAGGAAATTCGAGAAATCGTCGAGACATTCTTCCTCGACACGTAATTAGAAAATTGACGACTTTTATATTTTTACGTTGTATATTTCCATATTTTTGTAGAGTTGAAACGACGAAAATTCGAGAAATCGTCGAGACATTCCTACTAGCGTGTAATTAGAATATCGATGATATATTTTAGATAATTGACGATTTTTATATTTTTATGTAATATATTTCCATATTTTTGTAGAATTGAAACGACGAAAGTTCGAGAAATCGTCGAGACATTGCTCCTCGCGTGTAATTAGAAAATCGACGATATATTTTAGATAATTGACGATTTTTATATTTTTATGTTATATATTTCCATATTTTTGTAGAATTGAAACGACGAAAATTCGAGAAATCGTCGAGACATTGCTCCTCGCGTGTAATTAGAAAATCGACGATATATTTTAGATAATTGACGATTTTTATATTTTTATGTTATATATTTCCATATTTTTGTAGAATTGAAACGACGAAAGTTCGAGAAATCGTCGAGACATTGTTCCTCGCGTGTAATTAAAAAATTGACGATTTCTATATTTTGATGTTATATATATCTGTATTTTCGCAGAGTTCAAAATTCGCGGAATCGTCGTGACGTGCTTGCTTTCGCGTAATTAGGAAATCGATAAATATCGTTAGATATACCTATATAGCTCTCGCTTGGCCGATTCGATGTGTTTTCGAGGCGGGAGAGGGAGGGGGGCAAATAAATTCGCGAGATGTAATTAATCAGTATACCGCATCGTGGTCCGGTAAATTAACCGGAAACGTCCGGGAATTTAGCGGTTTCAAACAATGATTCCCATTCAGCGTAAACTGAAGAGGGGGGGCGAGAGTTTTGCCGGATCGCGAGGTGATTTAATTATTCAGCGGACGATTAACAACACTAGCGCGCCGCACGCGTTATAACTTTGTCACTTGTAGCTTCCACTCGATTAACACCGTTTTCGTCCAATTTTCGTTAAACGAGTTGAAAGGGTGCCACAATTTACCAATAATCGCTCGTGTGTAACATGCATCCTGGTGGATCTATGCGAATTTATCATCACAAAGCTGCTTCTCTGTTATATTTTCGGGTTCGTTTATTTCGTGTATTTAGCACTTTGCTAAAACTGCGTACGATCTATATATTAAAAATGTACATTAGAAATTATTCTAAGTTTCTGTTTCTAGTTATTTACTATATTTTGTTTTTTCTAGTTATCAAAAATTCAGCAACAATCGACTTACTTTGCATAGACCACTGAATTGATTATGATAATCAATTTATCATTAATCAATTGATCATTCCTGACGCGAAAGTCAATAGCCACGATTACGTTCGACGTTCTCTAGTCATTAATCTGCAGTTTGTAATCGTTTGACGATTAATTCACCTTCGTCATAACATCCGCGGATACTGAATTTCTCTTGATCACAGATCAAAGACGCACGGTCGTTTCGTGATTAACGATCGTTGGGTCAATCGCGCGCGTTCATCGCGCATTTTCTTCGCGCGCTTCAACTTCGTTCATCAATCATGATTGAACTGAAATTTCGCGATAATTTATCGTGAATCGTAATAGTCATTCGTCGGTTGCAATTGTCTCTGAATGAGATGAAATAAAATCATTTCGCGCGATTCCAGATTTCGATTCGACGATTTCGTTCCAGTAACAGAGGTTTAACGAGAGTGTTCATTTGCTCCGCAATCTCGTGTGGCCTGTTGTTTGCATTAGTTAAAAAATACCTGCCGGAAGAGGTGGGAGAGGTTCGAACTTTGCGGCGAAATGAAATCGATTCTCCGTTTCCGATTAATACCTGTTACGAGAATTGCGGCTTCCAGCAATCCACTGGTCGGATAGTCGATTTGCGGCTATTTAATTTCCTCGGCGCACGTGTTTTCGACTATATATGTGTATATATATATATATATATATATATATATATATATATATATCGACTCTGCTTCGACCAACCGAATCGAGACCGCGTGCGCTCGAATTTTGATGAAATATTTCAACACGTGTAGGTGTCGGAGCGAAGCTGCGAAAAGATTTGCCGAGCTTTAATTAAAGGGGGGGGGAGGAGAGCGGATTTTCACGCGTTTGCGTGTTAAAAAAAATATACACGCATTTGCATATGCAAAGCAAAGTATTTTGTTACAATGCTCGCGGCTGACGAAGCAAATTTCCATTTAGATTTTTCTTCCCGTTTGTAATTATGTCTCGTCGAAAGTTTAAAAAGAATTTAAAAATGCAAATTAGAAACAAAGGGAGGGGGGAAGGAAGGGAAGGGATATAAATGTTTTTTTGAATTTCTCTTTGCGCGGTAAAATCAGGACGATATATAAACGACGAGCAAATTTTCCATTTTCTCGCATGTCTCGCGATTTTAACATTTCGGGGATCTTCTAAGGGGCTGAGAAGCGAAATATACGAAACAAAAGGGACAAAGAGGCTCGAAAGAGAGGTTTAGAAGAGGTTTAAGGAATGGATGAAACGCCAGCGTCACGCGAACGTGTTGTAAAGAAAACCGAAAATCGGCTTCTCTCCTCTCTAGGAGTCTAGACAGAATAAATTTCTCTTAAATGTTTTCTCGGTTGCCTCCGGTCGACTTCTTTCTGTTTCAAGGGGAAACGAAGTATTCTTTCCTGAGATCACGAAGAAACGAAAGAAACACACGCTGAATGGAAAACGCAAAATTTTTCGTTTTCAACTCTGGCAACATATTTTCCCGGAGATTCATTCGGCAGAACTTCGTTCGGAAAGATCGGACCGAGGACTGAAGTTTCTTGGCGAGTCAGCCAAAAAAAAAAGAAAAAAAAAAGAAATCAAGCTCCCCCTGTCAGCATTTCGTGTCGACGATTTCTTTATCAATTTGTAAAGCCTTTGAATTCTGTCACCTTTCGAATTGTCGCGAATTCAACATTTTTGTAAGAAGATTCTACGCATTTAGGTTTAGTTAGAGGGAAATTCTAAATATTCAAGTATCTGAAATATTCAAGAATTTTAAACAATTTTACTACATACGTAAGTGTCTTTAAATAGTTTTCGTTGATACGATCGATGGAAATGTTTCATCGCGAAACGCGTCGGAAAGAGCTGGAGAGGAGCGAGAAATTTCCAAAGAGCTTCGCGAACGTACTTCACAAAATACGGGAAATGTTCGACGAAGTTTCAGAAGCCACGCGATTCTCGTTCTCCGCTCTTCATCCGTAAAGATGATTGCCGTCGTTGGACGTCGCGTTCGAAAATTCGAACAGTGTCGTCCCCCGTGGCCCGTGGAAATCAATAAAAATAAAAATGATCCGCCGGTGGATTTTGAACTCCGATGCTTCGGCTGTTTCCGCTCCGGCGCAGGAAATTGCTTCAGGAATTTCCTTAGTTCATTTCCCAGATGGAATCACGGCGTCGATTCGAGTCGCGATTTCACCGTGAGCTCGATCTATATATTCTCCGCGCACGCTTTGTTCGAGATACAGAGGGGATCGAATCATCGCGTATCACTCGCGATTGAAGTTTCCATCACGGCGACGAGCGATAGATTTCGATGATGATCCATGCTGTTACCGGAAGCTAACGTCTAACGCGCGTTTCGAATTCATTCACCGGTTGTATCTCTCCCCTCGGAAACCGATGTTTCCAGCGTCGAAGTAATTCTCCATTTATATTCAGAACTTATTCTCTTTGGAGATCTCATTGGCGAAACAAGTCCCGCTGCTTTTGACCGAGCTGGCAACGTACAGGGTGGGCCAAAAGTTTCTTGCCACATTTTTTTCTTTTTTCCTTTTCTAACGAAACGTCGGAATATAAGAAAATTTGATTTTTCTCCCATTACGTTTCGAAAATTACGTTCTTTCAAACGTTGCTGACCACCAGAGTCATCAAATTTGCGCTGTTTTCGACGTTTCAACGTTTTTCGTATTATTGCCGCTGTTATCTTTTAATTGTGCTAAATTTTGTATACATTTGGCTTATTAACGTAAACTTTGGCTTTTTTAAATAGCCCTGGAGGAAGTCGTATTGTAAAATCTTTTAAATTTCATTTACGTTTAAAAAAATATCTAAATATCGTTTATTTTAATTCTTTCTTGCGGCGTGTATTTATTCACAACGAAGGTTGTTTCCCGTGCATTTTAATCTACTAAAAAAAAAAAAAAAAAAAAGAAAAAAGAAAAATTTTTTTTAAGTATACAATAAAAACATTACGGATTTATTTTAGCAGGAAGTGATTTTTTAGCTCATCCTTTGACGCGCACACGATTGCAGTGTCTTTTTTTTCATTTTCAAACCGATGATTTCCCACAATATGAAGCAAATCCTTCGACGCAAAGTTCTCTTCCTTTCAAAGAAGGATTGTTAATTTGAAAGGTGTGTAATTTCCAGCACACGCGCGAGCCAACGTTCTTTCAGAAGGGAAATCCACTTTCGCAAAATCCTGCTCGCCGAGCTCGCGGAAACGCGTGTTGAGAGGATGCAAATGCCGTTAACGATCTACACGTGTACCATTATCGGGAGCGTTTCAGGATCGTTTGCGAGGATGCAACTGCGACACAAAGCCGCGAATGCTTTCCCTCATTCCCTTCCCCCTTTCTCCTTGATCATCCCCAAACGAGGATTCATCAAAGAGACACATTTTTATTACACGTCTAGCCCCATGCGCAAGACTTACGTCTCGTATTTCGCTGTTCTTTCTAATATTTAACAGAAACTTATCGTTTATAAACGTGATGAATTCTTTCGCGCGGGCGAAAATTTCCGATGTATAGATTCAGAGTAACGCCGCGAGCTAATGGCTTAGGTTAGGTTTAGAATTCCGCTAATGGTTTTTTAGGTTGGAATTCCGCGCGCGAGAGGGACCATGAAATTTCAGAGATATCGAGACTTCATATAATAAAGAACAAAGTTCGTAATAAAAAAGAAAAGTTTCATGATAAAAGAAATAAGTTTATAATACAAACTACAGAATAGGAACTTTATATAAAAGGACAGTAAATATATAATAGGAACTTTGTAATAATGAAAAGAAGAAAAAAAATAAGCTTTTATAATACGAGCTTTCACTCGTACATTTTACAAGAAATTACTTGAGTCTTTAAAAGTACGGTGTTTCACGGTCTATAGAAATAATATCTAACTACAAAACTATACAATAAATTGGTCGTCATTTTGATCAATTCATAATGAAGAAATTCTCTCGCGTACAACAATAAACGAAACGAACGGAAATTTTCCACGAAAGTGATTGACGAAACTTCGCGGCGGGGAGATCGGAGGGAAGAATCGTTGTGCAAGCTAATGGTTCGTTAGAATTCCGCGCGTGAGAGAGAGAGAGAGAGAGAGAGAGGTTATGCCGACGTCGATGTCGGTCGAAAATCAGTGCACAATGGACGTCGTTTCAGCGACGAGGGTTTGACGTTGAAAAGATGCGCGCAACGCCGTCGAGCTTACTTCTCCGGGGGCCGAAATATGCGGTGCATATGAAATCCTTGAAGTTTTAAACGCGATAAATCGCGTCGAGAGCGACGTTCCTCGTGCTCGACTCGCTTGTTACCGCCGCTCGCGCCGTAGTTGCATTAAGCCGCGACAACGCGGAACTCGTGTCGGGATTTTCTTCTTTTTTCTTCTTCTTCTTCTTTTTTCTTCTTTTTTTTTTCTCTTCTTTTAATACCACTCGCCGGCGGGGAAGTTTTTCCGGTCAGAGGCTCGCAATTAACGGAATTGAATGCAAATGGATGCGAGAGGCTGGCAAGGGATGGTAGAAGTCACGGGGGAATAGCGAACGGTTCAAGTTCCCGGGAAATCTCGAGCTTTAATGGAGAATCGTTCGCGCTATCGGTCCGACGCCTCGAATACCATTTCCTCCCTCTCCCCTCCCCTCCGCCCTCCCTGCCATCGATCCGGATATCCGTTCGCATCCTGACAATGTTAATGGAGTTTTAAGCGATTCGTGGATTTACTCTTTGACGACGAGACACACACGCAACGCGAAACTTCGGTGCATTCTATTTTGATATTCGTTGTAACGGACGCAGTTCCCTCGTAATTGCACGTTAGATTTTTCAGACGTTTGTGGGAAATTTGTGATAAAAAAAAAAACAATTGTATCCGGTCGAGAAAAGTGTAACGAATATTTGTTCATTATTGACGTTTTCAGTATTTACGTTGTATCGGCACGTCTGTTGCTCTTTTTTTTTCTTTTTTTCTCTCTCCGACAAACAACGAACGTTGGTTTTTATCTTTGAGAGAATATCGAGCAAATTATTATATCATTCAAAGTACTTTACGGCAGTATTATTTCGTTAATTAATTTCCATAAAAGATGGTTGACAATTTTCGTTGAAATCCGCCGAATGAATGAATAATTCTTCGGCAGGAAAATTAATCGAACTTTATCTTGGCGTTGAGAGAATTTTTCCTTTTTTGTACGATATAACTCGTTGCATTTGACGAAAGAAATTTCGTGAAATTCGTCAGTTACATATTGTTACAGGATGCGGCACATAAAGGCGAGTGCGAGGAGAGATTCCACCGCAACTTATAGCTGCAACGATAATTGGATTTCCGTGTAAGTCTTGTTTTTATTCCTCCCCTCTCCTCCCCCATCGGATGTTCCACCCAGTAAATTGTGCTCTGCTCCTATTCGTTAACAAGACTCCGCTTTCTCAGTCTTCGCCTTGAGGTAATATTTTTTTTCGTCGTTGAAAAATTTTGCTTCTCATTTCGTGTAATCACTTTCGCAATCTCGTCTCTGACAATTTTCTTTTTTTTTTTTTAATGAGAAAAAAAATTCCTCGCGGCAGAAGATCCGTCGAGAAGATCCGTTTTTGGGAGATGAAAGAGAAGATTCCGCTTTAACGTTGCATAAATTAACAACAATCAAGCCTCCGTGTCGTATGCATAATTTTCCCCTCCCCTGTACAAAAATAATTTCCTCTTCATTGTAATTTCATAAAATCTAGAGCGCAAGTCGGCGAACGTAGATAACGCGCGGAAAAAAAAGAAAAAGAAAAACAAGATCGTTAATTGATTTTCATCGTTGAGAAATTTTGTAATTTTTTTCTTTTTTTCTCTGATAGCACGAGGTTTCACAATATTTCGTTCCTCTCGTCGAAATTCAGAGAAACGCGTTCACGGCTGGTAACCTGTTGATAACGCGCGGAGAGACACAGAAACAGCTTTTCGGGCTTTCGAGATTGTTTACGACGAATTTCGTCGAACGTACAGGGATTAAAGTCGATCAGTTGGCGTTCGACTGTTTACGGGACAGCAGCGGGACGCAGTTTTCGGTGAGTTTCTTTCTTTCCCAAATATATTCCCGTCTGTTATTATAAAATTTGCAAAATTTGTCTCGATTATTCCTTTCAGCTCGAAACCTATAATCCTCGAAACTCTGTCGCGAGCATTGTTTACCGGCTGCGCTTTTTTCTAAATTTTCCACGATTTTCCACGATTTTTGTCCTGAAGAATCGTAGGAGGAACAGAGAAGTCATAGAAAGATGTAACGGAAGAACTCGAAGGGAAAAAGTAACAAGTGTTTGAATAAACGCGTTTTATTCCTGAAAATCGTGTGTGAAATTTTAATATCTCTCTCTCTCTCTCTCTCTCTTTGCGAGTTAAAAGGCGACATTAATTATGACGGGGACAGAGTTTCCAGATTACAGGTACAGGAATAACGAGAGCTGAAAGGAATAATCAAGACAAATTTTGAAAATCCACGAGCCACGGAATGGAATGGAAATTTCATCCAAGGTTTCTAAATATTCAGCGTCAATTTTTAATTGCTGGTATTCTTCCTCGAGCTTTTGTCATGTTCGTTCTACGTTGCCGTCGCTATTCTAATCCTAATTAGGATCGTGTAAAGGAATTCCATGCAAATAGAGAACCAGACGTAAATTACTGTAATACAGAGTAATCAATTCTTTTCTCCTCGCTCGTATACGTGTCATTTACTTTTTGAAATTATTCCCATAACCGTGTTGCGATTTACTAGAAAGTCCTCGTTGATTAACCCATCATGTCGCATCACCTTCGAACGCGAAAAAATAATAATTTCCGGATTAACTATGAAATGGTTGTTCCTTGAGATAGTAGTCGAGCTAGAAAGTAACACACAGATCTCGATACCACCATAAACTCGTTTCGTGTGTTAAAGGGGTCGCGTTCACTCGGGTGATTGACGTTGATCTACGCTGAAAGTTTCTATCATCGACACACGCGTTCGCACGTAATCTCCGATCGATTAGCATTGTTGATGCTAGAGAATAATCCCTCGTAGTAACGTTAACGCGATATTTCCATGCGGGACTGTCTGCATCGTTGAGCTTCGAGAGCTTTCTTTCATGCGATTTACATTTCCTCGTGCGTGTAATTTAATCTCATAGGCGAATTTTTCCCAAAAGAAAGGAAAAAAGATGAGTAAAGATATGATTTGAGAATGTTGCGTATATGTTCCCACATATGGTCTGCGATCACGTGTTTTATAATTTTCAGAATGAAGTGATTCGTTCATTCTGATTTATTGTTTTTCTGTTTCTTGAGGTTCGCCGTTGTCTTCACCGTACGCGTCAGTTTTTATTTTTTTTTAACGAGTTTGCGTCTGTTCCATTTTGACTTTCCATTTTTTCTATCTTTCAAACAATCGAACAATTGTCGACGTGCATTTTTTTTTTTTTTTGCTTCTGTAAAGTAAGTTTGAACAATCGGGTATCAAACGACACGATGAATTCGCGGTTTAAAACGAAGTTACAAGCCACATTTTAAGGCACGCGTGCCAATCTGTTAGAAAAACGCAATTATTCACGTCTTTGGTGAACCCAATAATTTATCGATTAGTTAAATCCTCGCATGATAAGCCAGAGTGGCGAAGCTTATGACGGATGTTTTGTAGAACATATTCATGGTCTTTAGTCTCGTGAAAGTTGGTGGTCGGTGAATTATTTCTCTAGCTCTCGTGAGAAATTTTCTGCCGAGCTTCGTGCTGTAACTTTCGTACAAAGCAACTGCGGCGGGTGCAACTTTTGTTTTTCCAAAAATAATGTTTAGTCAACTTTGTTACTTTTTCCCCTTCTTTTTCCTGCGTTTCGCCAGACAACTGAAATTGTCGAGTTCGCAGTTTCAGTTGTGCCCCGTGCAGGGTGTGATCGTTTTATAGATTTGATTTATCTTTCCTTGATTAATTTTCCTTCATTTGCTTCGCTGGCCTTGGCGAAGCTTGCTCGCGCTTTCGCTGTTTCACATCGGTAGCTTTTCCAGTCGTTTGAAACATCTAACTCTTGCGCGCGTTTGTTACGCGTTCGTTTAATTAGATTCGCGAATATTTCTCATCGAAGAGTTCTTCCCCTTTTGACACGATGAAAACTCAAAGAGACTCTCTGGAGCTCTAATTTGTTAATTATTTATTGCGGAATATTTTCATAATTTTGTTAGTTACCTGTCGCCGAATTTTTTCATAATTTCAAAGCGAAAGCGAGAAAGAGATGGATTCGACTTGAGGATCATTTTTGTCTTGCCGCGTGATTTCCTGCCGATCGAGCATTGATCGAGTGATTTGAAAGTTGATTGAAATACTGAGATAACTTCTTCCGACTCGGGAACTCGTGAAACAATTCGTGCGTATCCGGAAAGTAAGTAAAATTCCACCCTCGGGATATCAGGAAGTTTCGTTTTTTCTGGAAAAAAGACGTCTTCTTTCTTTTTTTTTTTCTTTTTTTTTTTTCAAGGAATCGTAGCGGTGACAATGGTGCGGGCTCGAGCACCCATTACGGGAATGCCTTCGTATTCAGGTCAGCAAATCGCAGAGGACACGTTCATCTCCAAAATCACACTCGTGTTTTTTCTTTATTTTTTTTTTTTCTACGGGATTTCATTCCAAAAATACAATTATTATTGGATGGAACTTCAGCGTAGACTGGCTTTAGATTTTTCTGAATTATCTCTCGGAAACGACGAGGAGTTCAACGATTGCGATTGGTTTCTTAAAAAAAAAAAAAGGTAATTGCTTTTAAAGGAAGACTTTCTCTCTCTCTCCCTCTCTCTTTAAAAGTCGTTCGAGGAGTATTGTAAAATTCGTTGTTTGAAGTAGCAGCGTCATTTCTACAGTGATCCCCCTAGGAAGACTTCGAAGGAAAATTGCATCGTTGTTTTGGGATTCTTTCCAATTCTCTCTGCACGAATTGCGTCGCTTGATTATGTAAATGATCGGCTGTATCGTTGAATCTCCCAGTCAAACACGAGAATATGTCGCGAAATGTCGGAATCTGTGAACTTTCCGTTACTCGATAACGCAGCCTGATTAGGTTACAACAGGAATTCGTAAATTCCAGCGGGGTTCGTGGATTACGTTTCGGAAGCGTTCGCAGAACAAATCCATCATCGCGGATAACCATCGAATTAATCTTTGTAATACCATCGATTGAACGTTCAATAGACCACTCACAAATTGTATGCATGGCCTATGTAAATCAACGAATATTTGTAAGTTCCTCGCGTCTCATCCGAGCGGAGAGTTACGATTTAATCGAACACGTTGAACCCGTTCGTAAATATCCGTAATCCGTGCACGCTGCCGGGAGTAATGTTCATGCAAATGCACTGCATGCGTTACAGCGCGAAATTTCAATTACTTTGCAGTTTTACGTCGCGTTCGCGATCGCGAATTTATATTGTCTGCTCATGGGTTGCAATAATCGAGCCTCGATAATTCGTCAGTTAGCATCTTCGAAGCTGAACGTGCACTTTTCACGAGGAGGGGGGCATTTTTCGAAATTGTAGACAAATTCCTTTTGTCGACAAGTGTGTGTGTTATGACTGATTCTTTGTTCTTTCGCGATTTCCGTGCCGATATTTATTCGAGGCTTGGCACGGCGCAACAAAACGTGATTCGAACGAGCTGTTTGCGTTTCCCCGCCGCTAATGAAATTTCTCACACCATCCTGACTGCATCGAGTATCGCTGGGGAATTAGGTCGGCATCGTTCTTAACGAACCGTAAGTTACATTGCTGACGAACTAATTGTGCAGGTTGTCGAACATCTTCAGGAATTTCGGCCCGAAATCAACTCAGCAATTAAGTGCTTCATGATGAGTAATCAACATTTGTGTGCGGCAGATCATAAGTACACACACACACACACACACATACACAGTGTAGATACTGCTGCACACACAATGCCGAGACTGAGCATTCGGCAGATTTGAACACCGTAACGAAAGCTATTAAAATGTTTGCGCACCAGTTACGAAAAAATTACGCTGACTTTAGCGGACGCTTTTGTTATTATGTTGTTAACTTCCCTCACAGTTGACTTTCCCCACAGTGTTTACTGGATTTTCCGGATTTCACTGCGCGAATATGTGTTTCCGTGTTTGCTTGGTGTTTCTCGCGTAAATTTAGCCCCCCTTCATCCTCCGTTTTTTCTTTTTTTCGATTCCGTTGCCAGTTTTCACGCAGCAAATTGACGAAGTAACAGGCCAACGTTGGGAAGATTTCTTTCCAATTAGAAACCAGTGGCTATAGCAAACGATGAGAATCTTTTTGGAGTTAAAAATCATTTCTCTTGCGAATCAATTTTAGCGATAATTTTTTCAAGTGTTGCTCATCTCCTCGGCCATTGATAACACTCGGAGGATCGTACGTGTGGCGCTGGTTTGTCTCAAACGCGAACGAGTTAAGAGTTAAGAGACGCATTAATTGGACACATTAATCCAACGTAATTAAACTCACGACATTCGATTATCGTCCTTCACGCAGGGAATTCGTGGATCCCCGCAATTGAAGCGAATGTTATGGGTAGTGATCCAAAGATACCGGTGGCCTCGCTCGTTTCGTTTGACAAACGATCGCGCTTTCTCTAATTCAACGGGGCACATCAGGATTACGTTGTTTTATCTCTTGCTCGTTAGAAAGCTCATAAAAACATCATTTTCGTCCTTTTTGTAATCTATTATTTCACAATTCAGTTGCTTTTATAATTTATTATTTCACGACGACTCTTTCTTCTTCGTCGGTGAAGAATCTGCTTGCAGCCATTTTGATATTCGTTCGTCGTGAACGTAATGAATGAGAACTTGAGTACGTAATTGGAAGGCTCATTTTCGTTGGCCTCGCAATACGTTCCACGAATTTATTATTACTTGTACAGTGATCCCTTCATAATTTACTGTTTTATAGTTAATTAATTTCTCTTGCAATTTATTACTTTTACAATGATCCTTTCTTCGTCACGCGAGTCAAAAATCTGTCGAGTTTCTTCATTCGCCGCCATTTTGATATTCGTTGGCCGTGAACGTGGTGAACGTCGTAACAAATGAAAGCTTGAATACTCGTAGCGAGTAATTAGAAACATCATTTTCGTTGCTCTTTGGCCTCACAATACATTCCACGAATTTATTATTATTTATTATTATTTGTACATTCATTTCTTTATAATTTATAATTAACTTCTTTTATGATATTATATTCTGCCGAGTTTCTTCATTTTCACATTCACGTTCGTCGTGAATACGGTGTGTTTCGTAACAAATGACAACTTGAATACCCATAACGAGTAATTGACTGGCTATTTCAGGTTGGAAGCGAATTATTCGCGGAAGCGAAATTCGCGTTAGACGATGGTACAACGAACGACGTGCTGCTTCATCGTCCAGTGTACTCACGTAGCGGGGGTATTTGTTCAAGAATACTGAAACAGGATTGCATCCGACGTGCTTTACGTTTAACCGCGCAATGCTCTCCGTGTAACAATTACACGGGAGGGAATAAAAGTACAATCGAAGACGGATCCTGATCGGAACTTGGGAACTTGAAACGTGGCTTGCGTACCTATTCGAGGAATTTCGCTTGCTTAACGGTAACGTCGCGAAATTCTCCAAATTATTTTCGTTCCAGCGTTCCGTAAATGAACTCACGAAGTGAGCTTCCTTAACATATAAATAACTTGGATTAACGTGACGCTAATTCTTCGAGAGTCCTTGACACTTTGAGTCAATTGAACGTAGATGAATTTACATTTCGAAAGAAACTGTTATATAATTTTCTAATTCTAAAAAGAATTTTAGCAGGAAACTCGGGCTCGTTTCAAAGCTCGAGGCCTCTACTATCGAACTACTGTTTTTTTTACATTTTGTAGTATCTAGAAAAGTAAAGACATTTTCTTTCTTCGAAACACTGTAGATTGTCGTAGTATATAAAAAAACATTGAACAATTTTTTTTCGTGACTGAAACTACGATGGATTTGAAGATATTTCCTTCACGACTCAGACACTCAGAAACTTGATTCCTTTTTCGCCATTTTTTTCTTTTTTTTTTTAAGTATCAGGCTCAGATGACGAACATTCAAGAAATCGTAACATTTTCGTCTGATATTCAAAGTTCAACTGACGAAAATTGACGAAAGAAATACTCGTGCAACAAGTTTTGAGGGATCCGTTTGTCGAAGATAATTTTTAAACAATACCTTTACAATTTGCAGCACTTTCAAGAAGAAAAGTTAGACTAATATACCGTTTCATAGTAGAGGCTTCAAGTATAAAAATCGGTCCAAGATTTCTTTTCTTTTTTTTTTTGCGATTATTAACTGTATGTGAAATCGTTCGTAGCCTTTTGCCACTTTCTGTTTTCATCGGCGTCAACAAAAGCAAGCAACAATGTCCCAATTACTTACATCACGCGTTTCTCCGACTCCACATTGTCGTTAATCCAAAGTTTCGTACATCGTTCGGAATTCGAGCGAACGAAGGCGACACGCGAAACTGACACGTGTTGCATATTCAACGGCCAGAGGGAGCAAAGGTTACTTTGATCAAAGTTTTCGATGCACGGTCGTCGGCAAAACCGTGTAATAAGGTGGTAATTAAATTTTATACGGCTGTCTGTCGCTCAGTGCTGGCCGTTTGTGAGGGAAGATCCCATTGTGAGAGAACGTTGCATAATGCATAAACGCGTTAAGTCGGCACGTAGCTCTGGTCGTCGCGCGTTGATCAAAGTTCTGTATACGTTTCACGTTTGCAGAAACTTGCAACGACTTGATTGCTCGACGAACGAGTTTAACACTTATCCCGGTGCCTCGTGCATGCAGCGCGAGAGGACACGCGTCGAAGATTAAAGTTCGGTACACGTGCGTGACGTGAAAGTCCATTAAGGCAACGCGATTAGTATTAACGGGCCGTAATTAATGTTGTACCGTGGCAAGTACTCGCCTTTGTCTCGGACTTGCTATCGTCAAACGCGCGCAACTTGCTTAATCGGATGAATCCGGAAGCGTCGCTGTTATTGCACACATTGTTTTACACGATTTCGAAACTTCGTGGACGGAACGTGCGAGCAACTTTCCTCGTATTAGCGCAGCGTAATTAACGTTAATGCGAGATTATTCGCGTATTTATGGCGAGATGTACTCTCGAAGGTGATGTAATAACGAACTAGACCCAACTACGTTGCAACTGTTTCCGGCAAATTATTTCGATTTACGTATTCCTATATTAGTTTCGATGCGTCTAATTTCGAAACGCCCCGTATGTTTTTTCTTCCTCTTCTTTTTCTTTTTTTTTTTACAGGGTCGTCAGCTATTTCCAGACGTTTACAGGAATTTCTTAGCGACGCGTGCTATAGTGTAATTTCACGCGACACCGCAACTTCCCGCAAAGTTTCCGCCAATGTTTCGTTAAATTCTAAAGCGAAACTGGCGCAACTGATGGCCTTCTTCGTATGAATTTCGCTCCTCGGAGAGAAGGGAGGTCGATTGTTAATAGACCGCGGATTTTTATGCGAATTTCTCACAGATGCATAGAAATCATTTATTAATGTTAAAGAATATAATATACCATATGTAACAATTTTATTATTCATCTTATTTTATATTAATAATTGTATTTATTATTATTATTAATCTCACTCTATATAATTATTATTTATCTTACTTTATATTAACAAATGTCTATTTCTACTACCTTTCTTTTAAATGTTATGTTCTACTTGCCTGCAAGTACGATGAACGCGATAGGTGAAGTTATATAGTTAATTCTATGTTCGTTTCCTCTATTGAATTGTTAATGCAAATAACTAAAAATTTCACAGTAACTTTCACAGTAACTTATAATATATCTAACAATCTAATAAAGTGTAGTACAATTTGAAACGTAAAATAATACATAACCTCACATCGTATATCTTCAATTAAAGTTCACTTACGTCTGATCCGGGCGCTTGTAGGCGTATTCAGTTCGACTCGAGCAACGTGAAGTGAGCGCGCTTATTGGCGCCTGTCGTTTCAGCGGGCCTGTCGGTGTGTCAACAGTATTTTGCTTATAAAGCAAATTTTAAAAGCGCCTTCAGACGTCAACAGTAGCCAAAAAGAGTTAACAACATCAGTAAGTACATCAACGAACACTTTTTATAGTTCTCTTCTGTCGCTGACATGTGACATTTATTACATTTATTAATAAAATTAAAATTAAAATTTCTAACATTTACCAATCTTGAAATTTCCAAAATTCTAACCTAAAATCTCGCGTTCCAACAGTGGGAGTGTTTTATTAACTTCTGAAAGGACGAAGGTGACAGTTATGCGTACATGGCAAAGGACAAAGTTCGTGGAAAGAAGAACACAAGTGAAAATCGCAACAGCTTGTATTTTTTCTACGAAATATCGTCTCGTAGTTTGCCGGGCGCCTTCAGTTCGATTCTAGCAACGTGATGTGAGCGCTTATTGGCGCCTGTCGATGTCAACAATATTTCGAAAGCAAATTTTAAAAGCGCCTTTAGACGTTAATAGTAGCCAAAAAGGGTTAATAACACCAATGAACACTTTTTATAGTTCTCTTCTGTCGCTGACATGTGACATTTATTACATTTATTAACCTTAAAATTTCAACCTTGAAATCTCCAAAATTCTAACCTAAAATCGTCGCGTTGCAACAGTGGGAGTGTTTTATTAACTTCTTGCCGGTGAAAGCACGAAGGTGACAGTTATGCGTACATGGCAAAGGACAAAGTTCGTGGAAAGAAGAACACGAGTGGAAGTGAAAATCGCAACAGCTTGTAGTTTTTTCTACGAAATATCGTCTCGCAGTTTGCCGGTTCTGCGCGTTCTGATACGCGACTCAGGTACGTGGAATCGTTACGCTGAAATTTGTTGCCAGTGACTGGACAACGGTCGGCAACATCTGCTCGGCCAGCGATAAGATTATTTACAGTTCGGACGGAATCGCGTTACACGCATCTGTGCTTGGGAATTGACGCTGGCGAGCGTTCTAGATCGCGAGGAGTGGAAACTCGACTCGATTTGTTCGCGAGACCACGGGAAACAGAGCCACCAATCTCGCACACCGATTGAACGTTCATCATCTTCTATTTGATACGACAAATAAATGCAGCTAATCAAACTCGACGAAGTGTAAACCGTCGTTGAAGGCCTCGAGGTCTGACGATCGAATCTCGATCGTGCGATCTCGCGGAAAATTCATAGATTCGCAACGCTGGGATTTTTTGGAAATTCCTTGAAATTGAATTCTTCACGCTTCGTGATCGTCCGATAGAGCTGGGATTAAGTTCATCGAGCTGTCCGACTATCGATTTTCCCTTGTACTTAGGACTATCCCTTGTGTACTCAAACTCTCGTACCCGTTGCATATTCATGAGATTAATTAACAAAATCTAATCCTACAGCTTGTGACAGCGCCGAACAAATCGTCAATCAATCGCGTGTCTTCGCGATGAAATGTCCAAAGTGCCAGAGTTGACAAAAAGAGAAAAAAAAATTAAGAAAATTTTTGCTTATGTAGTCAAATGTCAGATTTTTCATTTTTCTTTTTTTTTCTTTTTTTCTTCAGACTTTACAAACGATTCGTATTGCGCCGCTGTCGAGCTGAACGGGGACACCGGAAACCATAAAGCTGGCGTTCCGTGTGCGCTGATCTCTGGCGGAAACGGCGGAAATAAAAATCTTCGCTTCAATCCGAAGAAGAAAGTAGAAATCCCGCTCGCGCCAAGCATCGTTTCTCTTTCTTTTCTTTGGCACGGTTGAACAACAGAACGGCGGATTTTTACATCCTGCGTGAGTATTAATTACGCATTTTCACCGTCGCATGTTAGCCGAGTTATTTCCAGGTGTAAAGTGAAGTAACAATTTTTCAAAAAATCGTGTGAAGCACGCTTCCTGCATGTGTTAGATATATGATATCGTTTACATGGGTCTCTCTCTTTCTCTCTCTTTTTCAAGCATTTATTTTCTCCGCTTAAAAGAGAGAGAAAGAGAGAGAGAGAGAGAGAGACGATAAAAAGGAAACAAGACTCGTTCTATGAGATATAGTTTGCGGATAAAAGTGAAAAATTTCATCTCGCAGCTTTTAATATAAATAGAATCATCAGAAAACACGGGGGAAATTTTAGCCTCCAGTGCGTTGTTGAACGTTTGAAATTCTTTAAAACAACACTAAGAAAATATCATTGAAGCTACAAAATCGTGA
This sequence comes from Tetragonula carbonaria, assembly GCA_032399595.1. NCBI lineage: Eukaryota > Metazoa > Arthropoda > Insecta > Hymenoptera > Apidae > Tetragonula > Tetragonula carbonaria. The sequence continues at coordinate 10,126,121 of JAUCRC010000014.1, forward strand.
AGGCAGGGAAAAATTGTGCAAAAGGGAATACGGAAGTACACTGGAATATCCGGATTCTGTAGTTCCCAAGGAGATAAATTCGATGTGACTGCGAGAGCACACGTAGCAGACGAGGGACGATATTTGACGAAACGTGAAATACGACGTCACCGTAAATCTTTCGATTGAATGATCAATAGAATATTACAGAACAAAGTACTGATAACATCGAGTGACAATTTGACGCGTTCGCACAAAGAGCGAAACGTTTTACCTGAACGTGATATTCCGTGAATAATAAACTGACTGCGTTGCAAACGACCTTTTATGCAAAACGACCTTTTATTTCGTGACACTGCGATTCGCGTGGCGAGCTAATTTTTGAGAAACATATTCACTGGATAATAAACTTTCTCGAATAACGAACACTCGTCGAGGAAAGAAACGAAACGAACGAACGAAATTGAACAATTAGTGATTGATCTTCTGATAAGTTTAAAGATTTAACCTATCAAGAACTTTAGCAAATACAAATTATTCTTGTCCCTAAAAGTCGACGTAATAATTGCTAAACTAGATATCCTGCTACTCCGTCTATTTTCACTTTTCTTAAACACTGTAACCTAAACCCTTTATATTTTTATTTTCTAGTCGGTCCTGTAGATGTAGCCGTAATAAATCTCAGATGAGGTTTCTGAGGCTTAAATTGAAAAGAAAAGAAGTACTTCAACACGTCAGTCACCCGTGACCGGAGTGCTTAAAATATTTTTCGAACAAGTAAAGTAAAACGAGTATCGTCGACCAAAAAATTTCATAGAACGTCACAGCTAACTGGACAACGTCATGAAATTAAAAAAAAAAAAAAGAAATGCGCTGTTTAACGACTGAAAATAGAATAAAAATTCTCTCGTAAACATCGCGTAAAAAATCTGGCGGTGGCAGTCAGCGTATTAAAAAAAATTCATTATTTTAGAATTGTCTCTAGTACGATAGCTCGTCCATCGTTCGCAATTCAGAATTATAATGAAACACAATGAAACCGAAGGGATTCATGAATCTTTGATTGAAAGGTAGTAAATCAAATCTGCAGATGAACATTCATCCTGTCGTCGGACGATTTTTTTCTTTTTTTTTTTTTTTTCGAAAAGATATATCGTTCTAGGTAACCGATCTGGTCCTTCTGTGGTATAATCTTTTTTTTTTTCCCTCTTTTCATTTTTCGTCTCGAGACAATGCTACTTGTCTGTCTTCCCGAACGAGACGGGAATTTAATTTATGACGGTGGAAAACCAACGCTTCCATATTTTTCCCCGTCAGTTAACGTTGTTTCTACCGCGTCGGTGGTCGAACGTGGCCACGATGCTCGTTTCTTTTGGACGATAGTGAAGAAAAATGACGAGGGAAAAAGAGCGACGGAAATGCCTCGGGATCGTAAGTGAGACGCGACACGGTAAATACACGAAACAAACAATCCTGGTTTTAAGTTGGGGGTTTAGGTTGGATGCTCTTCTTTTCTTCTTTTCTCTTGCTGATGGCGTATTGGACGGGATAAGAAGAATCGATTTGTCTCTCTCGCGGAGGTTGGACTGGGTGAAAATTTTTTTTTTTTTCAATTGACAAATTTATACTTGTCTCTGGGGAAGTTTGACAGGGAATAACTTCGGAACTAAGAGTCGATAGATATTGCCTGAAAGTTTATTGACTGAAAGTTTTGAAAATGTTCTCCGCGTTAACTTTTGTTGTTCCGTTATTTATCTTGGAACGAGTTTCTTAATTCTACTTTCGCATCGGTGACACACGCATTGCAAAACATTTCTACAAAGGAAAGAAGTTCTAAATTTCACGTTTTAACGTTTGAACTTTCGAAACTTGTTTCCCAGAGATTCCGGGAATCGCAGAAACGGGAATATTCCCGTCGACACGTACCGTCGCGGGGAATTTACGCCCGCTTATACCCGTTCCGCGATATTTTACGTCTTCCGAGATTGATATATTAGAATATCGATTCAATTTGTAACGATCGGGAAAGTGTCGGGAAATTAACGACGGTCAATATCGTTCCAACGAGAAGATATCCCTTCAGGCTAGAAGTAAGTAGAGAATGTCGTTAATCACGCGTGAAATCGACGCGGAGGATTCATCGAGTGAAATGATTCGCGAAGCGCGAGGTTCGCTTTCTCTCTTTCTCGAACAAAAAAAGATTCTGCTCTCCTTCGATTCCTCTCTTCGTACTTTTTCCCGTTTCGATTCGACTCGATTTGACTCGGCTAAGATTATTCGCGATTTTTAATTAACACAGACTCGTCGGAGATCTGCATGCAAACTTTTGTCGCATTATCTTCCGATGAGAGAAAAAAGAAAAAAAAACGCGAAGATTGAACGGCTCGAGGTAGATCTAACCAGGGAGTATTTACCTTTACTCTTCGCATAACATTTGCTATGTACATTTTCATTCGTCTTTCCAGTTCGCGCTTTCCTCGGGGGAAATTTTTGTCTTGGGACGCCAAAATTATCTTTTCTTTTTTTTATCGTGGGATGCTCGAGAAACGTCATCGGTCGTTTCTTGATTAATTCTCTGCCTTGTTGTATATTCAAAAAACTATATTTTATTCTATTCTATTATTCGATTCTGTTTTATTATTCCAATTTTCTTTTCTGTTTCAAGAGACGAACAATTGGTATTTTTCAGACGAAACCGATCGAGAATTATAGCCGATAAATAAATTCTTAGACACGAAGCTGTAAGAATTCAGAACAGCAACTCGATTGAGAAAATTTACGAATGGGGACCTCTTAACCTCTTAACCCTTTGACTATAGTGTCCCGCTTTCAAAAGTGTGTAGCTACATTGTGTCGCTATGACGATTATGCGCAGGCTGCCGTAAAATTGAGTTAAACTATAAGAAAACAATAACTAGTTTTTCTTTTTCTTTTTCTTGAAAAATCAATTAATCAATATTAATAGTGAGAAAATATTTAGAAATGATGCAAGAAGAACTGGTAAAGTCTGTTCTCAAAATATTCTAACATGTCTAAAATCTACAAATTATAAATTAATTAATAATTAGTTAATATTAGTGGCAAGAAAAGGCATTTAGAAGAGAACTAGAGACAAGTTTGAAAATATTCTGAAATGTTTAAGATTTATAAATATATTCTATTCTTGTAATTACTCTTCTCGGGCGATGACGATACTCGATATACTCGTCGTTGCCATTTCCATAAAATTGCCATTTCTTCGTCACGAGTGCGCTCGTCATTCACAGATGAAAGATTAGCAAAGTAAAGAGAAGAAATGGGCGTGAAGAAAAAATTGTAATGAGTGTCGAGCGTGCATTGTCACGTACGTTTTACGACACCGCGATTACATCGTTCAAACGAACGCGGGCACACACGCCACACGCGTTTCGACTTCATTTTGTCGGATTATCATCGCGAAACACGAATAGCCTGTTGGCAATGTCGCGAGCACAGGGTTTCAAACAGTATTATTCAGCGTTGCGGCTCCTCGGATGACTGGTGTGTGTCTAGAACATCGATTTCTCAGCGCTAAGCTGTTTCCATTAACGTCTCCCGAGGAGACTTATCGATTTTTCCTCTTCAATTTATCGCCCTGATCATCGTTCTGACATGATGGAATATAGCGAGCTTGCTGCGTGGATTTGAAAAAGAAGAAGACGGCGTAAATCAAGTGAATCAAGTAAATCAAATACTCTGCCTCGGTCGGCGCGATAAATTTCAAAACAGCTAATCCGAACACGATATCGTACCTGTGTGTGTGTGTTTTTCAATTTTTTTCTACGTTTGAAAATCCCCACGCTATATATTTCAAACACCGCTTATGTTTCTCTATCGCGATCGAAACGGAAACAATTCATCGGTATCGTTTCACGTAAAAAGGGATACCGAGGTTCTTCGTTTGTACTTTGTCCCGAGAAAACCTTGAGGAACGTGCTGTTCTCCGATTTCAATGCAAGACTTCTTTAACGTCATCACGTTTCGACATCCGAACGATATCAGCGCGCGGTGAAGCATTGGCCATCGGAATTTTCGTCACGTTCGCGCGGTGTCGATTCTTTTTTCCCCTCATTTTTCCTGGCAACGTCACGAGGCGTTTCTCGAGGTGTATCAGCGAAATTTATATTCGCGCGCCGAGCCCCGTAGCCTCGCCGCGCGGTGGTTTCGAAATCACCGGCAAAGAAATCTCGGGTCAAAGTTCAGATTTATATCTGAGACCTGTTTTTCCGTTTACTGCAGTCGCGTGGATATTTTTCTTTTTTTTTTCACGTTGTTGCGAATGCAATTCCGGCGACATTTCCACGGCGTCGGATTTCCACGGTGTCAGGCTCCTTTTTTTTAACACGCGAGAAAAATACGACGGGGCCATGTTTGTTGATTTTTCTCACTTCACGCGCCGTTTACACATCAAACAGAGGTATAATTGCAGCATAAGTTTGAAGAAAATACGAATTTCGGTTCTGCAGTTTCAGACGAAAATTACGGTCACGCGGTCGAAAGCTTCGCGAACATCAGCTTGTGATGATAAAAAGGTAGGAGACTGATTATACAGGGTGTGTCCCGTAACTAATTGATTTTACGTGAAAGCAAAAAACGAAGAAAATTTTTTCATTACAGCCTTCGTTTTCGAGAAAATCGAGTTTGAAGATTATTTACCGAGTATACTTGAATTTAGCTAGTTCTAAACGTGGTAGAAAGGAATAATTGATTTTATTATTAAATAAATTTTTTTCGCAAGATCCTTCGTTTTTGTGAAAGTCGAGTTTGAAGATTTGTCAAGCACAAGATTTGTCTATCGAGGCGAATTTTTTTAACGAAACACATTCAAAGCCTCTATTTTCATAAAAATGGAAATATTTTATTCCACGCTTTTCTGACTTTTCCCGCATAGAATATTATGTACTCGCGCCTGTCCAGCACGGAATTATCTAAATTCAAATATATATCTTACATTTTTTAACGAAAAACTTTTATTCTTTCTTTTCGATTCATTTTTTCCACCTTTAGAATCACCTTCCATTTTTACATTAACCACTAATTACACTTGGGACACTTTGTGTTACATCCTCAGTTCGGTGCAACAAAGAATTAGCCAGACAGTATACTTTTTCATTTTTTTTTTAACAAAAACGTTTTATTCATTCTTTTTGGCAGAGTCGAAAGAGTTATCTTCTACTCGGTTTTACCACCAATTATTTACTCGGTACACTCTTCAGTCCGAGGCGACTAAAAAAATTAGATAGCCAGTTCGGCGCGACGAAGAATTAGTCAGACAGTATACTTTTTCATTTTTTTAATCCTTTCGGTACGAGCGCCGGATATATCAGGCATCCATCTGGTGACCTGTGTGTACATATATAATTCTAGTGTTACTTACATAATTTTATATAGAATTTTATATAAATATCTTTTAATATTAAAACTATAAATGACATTTGTTAGAAGAAACATTGTTTTATTAAGCACAGTTCTTATTTAACGCTTCTTTTACCAAAGAGGACTAACCACGCGCTATGTGTGCATTTTCGGAGCGGTACTTCGTGCAACAAGAGTATCACGGCGGACAGAGCGCTCGTACCGAAAGGGTTAACAAAAACGTTTTATTCTTTCTTTTTGATAGAGTCGAAAGAGTCATCTACTCGGTTTTACCACTAATTACTTACTCGGTACACCCTTCAGTCCGAGGCGACTAAAAAAATTAGATAGCCAGTTCGGCGCGATGAGAAATTAGTCAGACAGTATACTTTTTCATTTCTTTTTTTTAACAAAAACGTTTTATTCTTTTTTTTTGAAAGAGTCGAAAGAGTCATCTACTCGGTTTTACCACTAATTACTTACTCGGTACACCCTTCAGTCCGAGAGAACTAAAAAAATTAGATTTGAGAGCCCACTCAGTTTATAGGACTCGTAGAATTTTCGGGATATTTTACAGCGCTCCGAAACTGAATAGCGGCGGCACCCGATCCTCTATCATCATTTCCCGCTTAGTTCACAGAAAGAGAGAGAGAGAGAGAGAGAGAGAGAGGAAGATTTGCGAGGGGCAGTAAAACTGACAAGCGAAAGCATGCGCTCGTTTCTTCGCGAGAAAAATACGACGTGGATGCACTCTCAATGAATGCACTCTCGAACTCTCAGCGAAGTATTTTGCAACCTGTAACAAGCAGTCCGAAATGTGACCGAATCTATTTGGCTATTCCTCGACAATTATTTTTCGAGTTCGCATATTGGAAATGGAATTTCTTCGCTTATGATAGATCTGTGAGAGAGGCACAAAATGGGAAGAAAGTGGCCCAAGAAGATCGATTTTATCTATTTTAGCGAAGTGCTTTCGGCGAGAAGACACTCTCGAAAATACGTCAGATACTAAGATACTTAATTTTCACAGTTTTTGCAAGCCTGACGCGATCTCATTGGGACTGTGCGAAACTTTCCGAATGTTTTCACTTTTCTCTCTGGCGAAGCGAAGCATCTGATCGAATCTCGTAAACGATAATAAATTTATTGTTTCGTACTTTTTTTTTCCAGACTCTTTCGATGCAATTCAAGATCCAGTAATCCAAGTATTTGAATAACGACGTCTCTCAACTATGGAAATTCGAGCGTTTGCCTTGATAAGATTCTGCCAAGTCGTTTGACGGATGCGTTTCAAAGGGGTGAGTCAATTTTCACACAAATTTATTTCCACCGTGTACTTCCACGCCGTGATCAGAAAAAAAAGCGGCGAATCTTTTATCAAATTAACGATACCGAACTAATGAGATCAACTAGTAAATCCATTTTCTCGGTTTTGTTTTTTTTCCGTTCTCGATTTTTCGCAGGCCTGTTCGCGCTGCGTGTTTGCCCCAATTTTTTCTCTCTTTTGATTTTTTCTTTTTTTTTTCTTTTTTCTTTTTTCTTTTTTTTTTTGTTTGGTCGACGATCATTTCGAAGCGGTAGCTCGCTCTACCGTCTGTTGGCCATTTTACGATCCTCGTAAATTCGAATATCGATGTAATATCCAACCACGTTGTTTTGCCCTTCTTTCCTGCCGCGTGGTGAAATATGCTTTCGAATTTATAGCGCAAGCTTGCAACGCTGGAAAAATTTATGTTTAGACTATTAATAAGCGATGCAACGGGCTCCTTATTAGGTACGTCGAAATTTTCGAGTTTCTTGCGATATTGAAAGTTGTCGTTGCGTCACAAAATGCGACATGATTTTTAATAAAGAAAAAAATTTTTTTCAATCAGGAATAATTACTAAATAATTTTTAGCAGGTTCCTTATCAGATACATTTCTAATGCTCAGAATTTTCTGCGATGTTGAAAAATGTCAATTGAAGATTCTTTTTAGTAAAAAAAGAAAATCTTTAATCGATCAGAGAAACAATTACAAGATCATTTTTTTATTTTAACAAAAACTAGCTAGAACAACGTTCCTCCAGAGAAAGTATCTCGAAACGACAGAAATATTTGTTTATCGCGTCCCGTATTTGGTTTGTCTGATCGTCTTTCAATTTGTCGTCGCGTTTTATTATAAATTTTTGCCTTTTTTAATTATCTCGCTCGATTAGACGAGCACACACACACACACACACACACACACACACACACACACACACACACACACACACACACACACACGCATACACAAACACACACACAGAGGTTTCTCTCCGAGTTACATCGATTTACATCGATTTTCACGGCAACTTCGTTCATATCGCGCTAATGAAAAACGTCAAGAGACATTAACCTGTCGATGAGTGGAAAATGGATGTGTCGATAAATCACGTTTGATGAATGTTTCGCTCGGATTATTAAAAAAAGACAGCCCAGCCCGGACCTCTCTCTCTCTCGTCTGTCGGATACTTTCTTTCCTTGTGGATTGTTTTTCCTTTTTCTTTTTCATTTTTTTTTCTTTTCCAGTAATGCAATACGCACACCGAAATGATTTAATTAATTTCTCGCGTAGTCGCGACATCGATTCGCGAGATCGACACCGTTAATTAATTAAACTCTGAATGAACGTTGATAGCAGCGAGCCGGGAAATGTGTCTATCTCGCTTCTAACATTCTCTTCGACGTGAATAAATGTAAAACGCGGAGCTTGTTTAATCAGCGATGCCGCTAGAGAAATCGACGATTCGCAATTACGCGAATGAAGTTCGTTTTTTCCCCCTCGATATGATACGGTGTTGATTCATCATTTTCCGCGTATTCGTTGCTGACGTGAGTACGTTTCTCTGCAACGATCTCTATATTTACCGTACGAACGCGACTCGCTCTACGAGTTTGCTCTCAACGTTGAACGATTTTCACGTTGAAAAGCCAATTCGCCGCTTGCAGATTGTAGACTTAATCGACAAACGAGCTCTGAATCGTGCAAAGAGATAGATATCTTCTTTATTTTTCTGCTCGACCCTTTACATCAGCGGTTTCCAATCTTTTCTCTCTCTCTCTCTCTCTCTCGTGAGACCATTTGATATCAGGCTTCTCATCGTTGAGTTTCATTCTTTCCTCATAAGACTCGCCCATAAAACTTTCGCACGATTCTCTCGTTCGTCAATCGAAACTCTACAATTTTGTTTCCTATGTTTTCATTTTTTTTTCTCTGGTGTTTCACGTCGTTATTTTCGAGTGAGTAGAAATCCACAGATTGGGAACCACTGACGTAAAGGGTCGAGCAGAAAAATAAAGAAGACATATCTATCGCCCCACGGTCCTCCACATTATTTTTCCATATTATTCTGCGTATTATGCACGCTCTTTACGCGTATTCTTTACGTATATTTGCCTTTTTACGCGTGGGAAAACCTTCGGACCCGTTAATTATCTACGCCTCTCGTATTCCAACGAAGACTAGAGACCTGTTAACAGGTGACTGAAAGGAACGTAATAGCCTTTCTCCGTTTCAGTTTCCTCGTTTTTTTATCCTCTCATTCTCGTCTCTCGTGCACGTTGAATTGCATTTCAAAAGCATCGTACGCTGTACGAGCATAAGCTTCGCGGAATAATATTTTTCTGCGGGCGCGTGTTCCTGGCCGGACATTACCGTACGTTTTCTCCTTGGTGGAACATCGACGTGGCTCTATTACTCGTCTATACGAGGGCTGGCCAAACTTTTGCTCCCTACGTAATATTTTTCTCAACCGACGCGTCGCTAAATTCTTTTAACAAGAAAAAATATTGTCTGTAAGTAGCAAATATAAGAAAGAAAAAGGCAAAATAACTAGAGCTCTTGATCAAATTATTTACGTCCACGGTTCACTCTGTTGTAGCGAGGATCATTCTCATCCTCGAACGGTGCTTATTTTTAGTTAATTTCATAAAGGAGAAAGCTTGTTTGCTTCCAAATAGGTACACACACACATATATTTTCTGAGGTTTGCAAAAGCCTTCAGAAGGGATAAGATCTTCCAAAAATTTATCAAGACAACGTTCATTTGAAACAGGAGGGAGGGTATCAAAGTTTGCTTTTAAAAACCTAAGGAAAATTGATTGACTAAATTCTGAAAATAGTCGAGTTAATTTCAATAATCTTATATCTTATATTGTTCTTTTTATTCAGTATGAAAATTTGCACTACGCGCCACCAAAAATCATGAAATACGCCACGATTGGCCATCCCTGCTCTATATCGTTCTTTGTTTCAAAATCATCGATCTGACCGATCTTTGAGCTCATGCTCTCCGTATGATGTCTCCGGCGTGTGTGTATATATATATATATATATATATATATATATATGTTTCGTCGCATAAATGTACACGTAGCGCGCGTACTTCGCCGTAAAATCAGCCGCAATCCGCGCCGCGAATAACCGGCGCCATCTCGGAATTTATACGACCCATGAAAGTATCGCCGATGCTGCATTTTGTTGCATTTCGTCGGGGATATTTTTGCATAACGCAAACGGGAACGGATAAAAAGGCACGGATTCAATGGATTTCCAACCGCATGGAATCATTTTTTTGCGTGTTATTCGAAATTCAAATTGGTTAATGGCTCGGAGAAATTTGTGAGAAGTACCTGGTGCTGGTGCTTTCAAATATCGTACGCTGGTTTATGGTACTTGAAGAAATATCAGCGTCGCGGATATTGCGTGAAAATTCGTTCGGATACGTTTGAGCGGCGTGCGTTTTGAGTATTTTCGGTGATACGGCGCAATTGTGAAAAATCGTCGAAAGTTTAAACAGAGATTAATGTTAACTTTGACAAGAGTATCCGTGCCTTTTAAGCGTTTGTTACAATGTTGAAAGTAATAAAATAACCGTGTCGAATTATTACTACATACAAATCATTACAATTCAAACGATAATTGAAATAAGTACAATTTGTACGGCCACGTGTCTGTCCAAATTTCGCCGAAGAATCGTTTCGTATAGCGACCTATTTGATCTGATTGTGGAGCGTGAAGCTTCTTATTTCGACAGTCGTGAGTTCTTTTCCTTCACATCGCGTGTGAAAAACATTAAAAAATTTTCTTAGTAACTAGAATCACCATCAGTTTGAAAACTAAAGCTTTCTCTTTACGACGAGCGCTTGTTGTACGATTTCTTTTTTTCTCGCCATTTTATCGGACGTTGAATGTCACAGTTACAAACGAGAAATTCAAGAAATCTTAACATCTCGTCATTTAAGCGATGAAGAAAAATCGTGTTCGGCGAGTTCTGAGTAAGTTGTGTAATCTTCGAGTCACGAAAAAAGAATCTTTTTAATGTAAGTTTGAATTTTTACAATTTTCGAGAGAAAAGTGTAAAAATTCTCGCCTTCTACTCGTTGCGTTTGATATAAAATCATCTCCAAAAAAAAAAAGAAAATAAAAAGATAGTGTAATTGAATGAAACCAAGTAGATCGTCATTTGATCTTCTCATCGAGGTTAAAATGCCGACAATTTTTCATTGTCATCGATACAGTTACGCTTTTCGCTACTTTCACAAGGTAATGAGAAGAAACGATTAATAAGGGAATGAATGAAAGGTTGAGATGCCAGAATTCCACTTGCTTGGTAGGGGAAACAGACTGAGAGATTGGGGCGAGGAAATTTTAATATAGTGGAGGGGATCGATGCAGTGGAGGGGATAGCGATCAGAAAAGTAGGAAGAAAGATCGCCAGTTAGCTACCTCTAGTGCAAAACATCGCGAGAAGAAGCGTCGAAATTTGTTAATAAAGTACAAATAATCAGCATTCGATGAAAGAGACAAAGAAATCGCAAGAAAAGAAAGTTTCGAAAAGTTTTTTAAACGCGGTGAAATGAGTCACTTTCTGTAAAGTGAGGATTCTTTCGCGAAATCTTTGTGCGAAATCACTACTTGTTCTATTCTTTCGTGCGAATGACATTCACTGTCACCGGATGATTCACGAGCCACGATCTGCTATTAATCAAATGAATCAGAATGAACGGAGCTTCGTCACAATCTAAGATAATGAGCTGACGAATGGAATCAGAAAATTCGAGAGACTTCAAACACGGTGCCGCGTGTTTCTGATAAAATGCGAAACGCCGTTTCTCGAGTTTCTCGACAACAGAAATTAAGAGAACGCCGAACGGGAAAGAATTCGTTCGAATAAGTGGAACGGAACTTTCTTTAGCGGAAACTTCGCTCAAGAAAACGACCGGGAGAGAGAGAGAGAGAGAGATTGCTCGAGAAGTATTCGTGTTCTTCGAATCTGTACGAGTCAGAAGTTTTAAAGTCCCTTCGTTCGCAGATAACGATCATATTGAAATCAAGAAAATTGAATGAGAACTTTCGGTCGTATTTCGTGTCGTAAAATACAAATTTCGAAAGATATTAAAACTTCGAGCCATTAAAGATCGTTTGACCGAAGCGAAAGAAGATCGCGAATAATAGTTAATTTAGTCATTCGGAAGCCAGCGTCGATCGTCAATTTCGTAAAAAAATTCGAAAGTAGAAATAATATACTTATTATTTTTTTTTTAATTCAAACCAACGAGAAGTCACGAAAAACAAACGATGTTGAATCGCGCAGAATTTAATATCTCCATTCGACGCAATTCGGAGCAATTTCACGAGGATGAAAAAGACGGCGAAAGATTAATCGCGAAGAATCGTGAAGAAGTGATTAAAAGAATTTATAAAGGGAACGATTCATCTCTGGTGAACGGGGAAGATTTGTCAGCTGAAGGAACGCGACAGACGAAGTTTCATATCGACGACGTTTCTTATTAAACAGTGGCGTGCTGCTTAATAAATCTCGGTGATCTCTGCCGTGTGGCACCGGCCATATTTCGTTCCTTAAAGTACGTAATTCTCCGCGACGTCGCGAGAAAGCCAAGTGAAAGAATTTCAGCCGCCGTCGCGGAATGGCTGCGACCGAAATGCATAATAAGAAATGTATTTCGCCGGCTCTGTTCTGAAAATTTCAGCACCCGCGTGTATAATAGAGTTATTGGGACGTGCTTCCAATATCAGGAATATGTTTTCTGTCGCCAAAGGCGGCGCGCGATACAACTATTCGCATTAACTTCGAAATTTACGGCGAGATACTCTCCATCTACTGTTACTTTCAATTTTTCATTCGTTTTCAAATTTTTCGTCTTTCGCAATTTATTCTTCTCTTCCGATTTTTAACTTTCTCAGCTTTCGAAGGAAAGCTTCACGTGTTTTACCAAAATTCGTGAAATTCTCGTCCTTTTGCACGGCCGCTGGTGGACTTTGTACGCGAGGACAGCGTGCAAAAATCGATCTCTTTCTCTCTCGATTTCTTTCTTTTTTATCGATTTTTAGGGAAAAGCTCCGTGTGGTTTTGTCTTTTTTTTTTTTGAGTCTCTAACGATATCTAATTTTTCCTTTCGTTGTTTGTATAATTTTCATCGATTTTCCTTTTTCGAAATTCCACTTTGTTTATTATATATCTTGTTGCGAACACAAGAACGAATCTCGCACGACGTTCCCAATATATTTCGCTGGCTTTTCAATTCGATTCCGAGAAAGTAAACGATCAGCTTGTCTCCTCCGATCTTTAAAGAGTCGCTCTCCGTTTCAGTTCGAATCGATCGAGATTCCTGGGAGAATTCTGACACAAAGCCTCAAATTTTTCACCCTGTCTTCAATTAAACGTCCAACGTATCCGGGTAACTTACGACCAAGTCAATTTCCTCCGCGATTTTTCTTGCTATTTTTTTAAAGAAAGGCGTCACGTTCGTCTTCTTTCGGAGCCACGGCGGCGCAAGATTTTCAGAAGGAACTTTCACGCGAAAATTCCAAACAAAGAGAAATGGAAGAGCCTGCCCGATGCTCGGAGGAAATTCCGAGTGTGATTGAACCCGAGCATCTGTCTCGAGCAGAGTGAAGAAGCGCACGACCAGGAAATAAAAGAATGATCGCAATGGTCGCGTCGATTTACTGTTACTGTCGAGGTAGTTTGTCCTCGCCATTGTAACGTCGTAACGCGAAAGCGAAAACGCGAGATCAAAGATCGAAGCAAACGTTCATCGAGGAGGATTCGAAGAAAGGTCGAAGAAAAATGTAGTAACTACCTTTTAGTTGATTTCCTGATTTAATAACTAGACGTAGAGAACTACTTCGACTTTCAACTTTCAGTACTTTTTCGAACAAAGAATTAAAGAATTTAAGAGCAAGGTACAAGGAAAAGTTAATAATGAAGAGCACAAGCTTCTATTAAAAATCACTCGAGTATCAAAATATACTGTTATGAATGTCTCAAAATTTCCATAGGAAATTATAAATTGGTCATTTTGATCATTTTCGTAGTTCTACCGTTAATACTTTGAACATTTTCTACATTTCTACTTTTCTTACTGATGTCCTATTTTTACAAACCTTTTCCCTCTTACTCGTTTTTTTTTTTTTACGACGCTGGTTTGTATTTGTAGACGTTATATAAAAAAATTACCATGCTAAATGTACCATGAGAATTAATATTAAATAGCGAAAGGAGAAGGTAACTTCGAGAAAAATCTGACAAATTCCTTTTCTGTTCGATTTTTCGAGTTCTGGATACTACTTTAGAGCAGAGCGGGCTACCCGTGAGCTCTTGTTTCTAGTAGTGGAGGGGATGGATGCAGTGGAGGGGGTAATGCTAGAAGTGGGGGTAAGGGCCGCCAGTTAGCCACCTCTACAGCACTTAGGAACGTGTGCCGATTCCAGAATATATTCGTGAATGCTTGCTCTAAACCTCTAATTCCAGAGGTGAATTATCGCGTTCTTAGAAGAGAGAACTTAGAAGAAAGTAAAGTTCTTAGAATGTACTTGTATGAAAAAGAAAAAAAAAATGCTAATCCTTCGAAGGAATTCCATTTTCTTTCGATGAAGTGACAAAGATGCAATAGCCTGCGAACTAAACTAAAGGAGAATAGATTCCACTGGTGGAAGTTTCAAGTTTCCTATAAAAGCTCGCCTATAAAACACAAAAGCAGGAGAGAGAGCAACTTGTCATGTGTTTTCCTTCGATGGTCTTCGTTCTCGATACGCGAGTGATCGAGTTTACCTTTACGTGCTCCTTCAGCCCGTCTAACCGTGTTCGTTCGAAATTTTTTCCAAACAAAGCAACAAAGCTTTCTCAGCAGACACAGAAAACGACGCAGGAAAACTATTGGCAAAGAATGAAAGAGAAACGCTTCGCGTTTCAGTTGTCTTCCTTGTCCTTCTTATATCTTTACGTTTCTTTTCTCTTTTTCTTCTTCTTCTTCTTCTTCTTCTTCTTCTTAGTCTTCTTCTTTTCATCCGAGGGCTTGAGCACACGAGCCAGAAACGGTCTGTTTTCAACTGGGTTCCACTTGGACCGGGAAGATTCGAAAGTTAATGAACTCACCGCACGATAAGATTCCATTCGAGTCAACGACGTGGGCGAATATAGAAACGTAGTGATGCTTAAAGGAGAACATTTTAAGGGGAACGTTTGCTTTGCCGTGCATTCTCTGTTTCTCTCCTTCGATTTCCTTCTTTATTTTTCAGTTTTGAAGCTTTCAAGAGAGAATTTTCCTTGGTTAACACACACATACACACACAGAGAGAGAGAGAGAGAGAGAGAGAGAGAGAGAGATGTTGACAATAAAAAGAATAATTCAATCATCGTGAAATGTAAGTTGAAAATAATTAATGGATATAAGGGGATCGAGTCGAATCTAATTGGATTGAAAATTAGAAAAAAAAATTAAATTATCCGACGAACACCAGAAGGCATGAGACGATAATTAAATAACGAAATAACACCGAACAGAACAAAATCCCACTATCTGTGTCCTCGATGAAACTGTCGTGCCTGTACTTTCGAGGGAAAGAGGGAAACTGATATTTCCAAGCACACAGGAAGCGAGGAACATTTCAATGAAAAGATATCCTAACTTGTCCTGTACATGTGTGTGTGTGTGTGGAAGTGGAGTCACGAGGGTGTGAATTTTTACAGAGACACTGCAGACAGACATAATGTATCGTGGTAAATAATGTCGGTTGCCAATGTATTCGAGGCGAACATACTGAAACACGAGCCCCGGCGAAGAAGTAAAAATCACGGATGTTCTCTGGGGCATAAGCTCGCAACGTTACCGCGCGTTTCACAATGGCTGCCGGAGGATACATCATCTTGTAACAAGTATATGGAAAACGTATATACGAAGGAACGACGACGAGGGAACTTTGAAGGGAGAACTTCTTTCTTTTAGGCTTCTCTCGAGGAGTGAAAGAGTGATCGTGACGAAACGACTCGAGTGAAAAATGACAAACGGACAGAGTCAGTTGCGGTACAATAGTTGTTCTCTCTCTCTCTCTCTCTCTTTCTCTCTCGACGATCTAATAATTTTTTAGAAAATTTTCTCTTACGTGGTCACGCGTTGTTTAGCTCGCAAAGCTGTTTATTTCCTTCTGTGAAATATGTGCCGCAGAGATATGGGATATACCCTTGGAGTATACTTAGGTTAAAAGTAGATACATTTTTGTATATTCTCGTCGTGTATAAAACGCCGGTCCCTTAAGTTGGAGAAGGATATTGCAGAAAGTATTTCGCGAGCGGAATTGTTCGATGGAAATTCTCCCAATATTTTGCAGTATTTCGCACCGTTTAATATATTCTGTTGTTTGAAAAGTATTCTAATTGATATACTCGAGAACGATAGAACTGCATGGAATGGAGAGCGTATAATTGTTGAAACTGTTAATCTTGTTAATTAAAGGCGCTCGATGCGTTAATTAAAAGTGAATTCGCATTGGCAATATTTCTGTCAATGCGAAATGCTCGAAACGAACGTTCGATTAAAAATGTGCCTCGACGAATGAAAAGAAAAGAAAAAAAAAGAGAAGAATAAATAAATTGGATAATATGCTCGCTGTTTTTATATAAGAAGAATCTTCGTTTACGACGGAGACGAAGGCAATTTCCATGGAAACGTGGCTCGTCTACGCGGCCAAGCGACAACGAAGGATCGTATTTCCAGACACCATTTTGAGGTTGCCGGCCGAAAAAAATCAATAAACTCCATTACTTTGGGAAAACAAAGGCTTCGAGCCGCGCGCGATGATGGCTTGTCAAGTCTTAACGGCGAAGAGCAACAATCTTCTTTAAGTCGGATCTTCTATCAGAATTCTCAACGATGCGAGAATGCGTCCAAGGATCAAATTAACAGCGTGATAACGAGAGTGACACATAACTCTGCTGCCTCATACCTCGACGAACAAGAGAATAAACAAAAAAATAAAAAAAGGAAAAAAGGAAAGTGAAAATAGAGCGAAGAGAAGAGAAATTTTCTCAACTGCTTTTCTTTTCCATTTTATTCTTTCGAAATCGTGTGGAAACTGAAGTCGGTCCTTGACACCGGTAATCGTCTTACGAAGCATAAATATTCCGAAACTCAAGTTCTCTTCAGGTTGGCTTTTCAAGAAATCTCGCTCGAACGTGGTCGTCTGTTTCGTGAACGAAAATTCGTGTACATTTTTTTTTTTAAATCTCCTTTTCGGATATTTTCCATGTCTTTTCTTTCTCTCGTCGCGAGATGAACAACTGGTTACTCGTGGTTTTTCGTTTAATCCGCGAATTCTTTCGTTTAATCCGTTTAAAACGAGCGAAGGGGGGCAGAAGAAAATTTCACGAGTAGAGAATTTACTGAAAATTACTTCAAGTGTTATTCTACGTGTTGGGGTTCTATCAAGTGGTCACGTTTTCATTCGATGAACGAACTTCTGCGTATTGTAACGTATAATGTTCGTTTACAAAAACAAAGAAATGATACGAGAAGCGAAGTATCTATGTACGATTTATTTTGCTCGCGTAATTTCGTCGTGGCTTTCGGAGAAAAATTCTCACCTGCCAGTGAATGCTGAAACATGCTGAAGTAAGTGAAAATATTAATAATCGAAGCACGGCGAAGCATGTGAAAAATATTAATATTCGATTCAATTATGTCGCGTTACCTATCACGCGGTCGTCGGTTGGCGATTATAAAATAAAAGGGACGTGCATCCGCGGAAATTTCATTAGAATGAATTTGTGACAAAATGAAATGAAATTTCATGATCGTTGATCTGTTTTAATCGTTTTCATCAGTCGCGTGCGTGCAACGTAATGCGCGGCAGAAAATTATGAAAACCGTGAAACGTTTCGAATATATATAGAGACGATATAATAAACGACGATGTCGGATTAATTTGCGGATTGAGTTAATTGAATTCGTTTATTTGATAATCGCGTTGCCAAGTGACGCAACATTGCCTCGATCATTTTCATCTGATCTTTTTTCGTTAAAAACCTTTTCGTTGGCGCTCGTCGTGGCTCCGTTTTGTCAAGTTTATTGTCCTTACTTCGAATACTTCGCATCGCATGGTTAAACACGAATTTCCCTACGTAAATATAATATTTTTCTTACCCGTGATTGATAATTCATAGACCGCGGAAATGGAAATTATTAACCTCTCGCCGTGCCAATCCCTATACGCTAAATAAAAGCGAAATTAATCTCGATTTCGTAACAGTGACATATAGAATCATTTTCTATCATTAAAAAAATCGAAAAATGTATATATTCTTCCTTGATTTTGGATTTATTCGAAAGAAAAAAGGCAAAAAACGAAATTCGCGTGCGAAAACTGTGAAATTCCACTCTTCAAAGCATACCACATCAGAAATAAATATTAGCTTCATTGTGTATAATATATATGTATATTTTTTAGATTATAAATTTATAACGTTTCAAATTTAACAAACGTGCACGTAACTTTTTTAATTTTTTAAATATTTAGTATTTGATCTATTGTGTGGCAACCGTAGTGAAAATCAACTGTTCTTTTTTTTCTTTTTGTGCAAATTATATCCTTAATAATTGATTGTGGCTCGCCAATCATGTAAGTAAAGAAATATTTAAATTATTTATTTATTAGTAAAAGTACATTTTTCTTAAAATTACGGCAAGCTGATGCGCGGTCTTTAAAAGAATGCGGCGGACGAGAAACGTTCGTAAAACGTATGTAAAACTCCGATGTAAAATCCACCAGAATTATGCGGAATCGATGAAACCAGCTCGGTTCGAGGAGTTCCGGTCCAAATGCGAAGTTTTTCGAAATTACCCCGCGTACAGGAATTGATTTATTTATTCATTTATCTACGCGCGATTTATGGAATCAGTTTGAAAGCTTTTTAAAAGCAGCGTGTTATTTGCTTCGCGGTGTCGGTGAATTTTTTTTTGTAGCGAACTTCAATGAATTTCAATGAAATGCGAAAATACGAAAGATTTGCATGTCTCCTGTTTGCGTGCCGTTTTTTTTTTGAAAATAAAACAATGCAGTGAAACGATTCGTAATGTAGCATCGTGGCAGTGCATTTTACAATAACTGGTTAATTTTCATTATGGAAAAAGATGTTGAAATATAGTCGTCATTATGGAAAAAGATGTAATAATAATATATAATAAACAATAATATAATATAAATATATATTATAATAATATAAAATATATACAGACAATAATATAATATAAATATATATGATATAATTATCATTATTGCAAAGAAACATCGCGATCGCTTCGAATTCGATAATTTGATTGTAAATCCGATTGCTTTCAATGATCACATCAAATGTGATCCCACAGGGATCTTGGGTTTATGACGTTGCGGGAAGTCGTGAAGTCGATTTGAAATTTATCGGCGGGAAATTCGGGCCGAGGGCGGGTGTTTCGATTTCGACGGACAAATCGCCATCGAAGTAAGAAGTTCGAAGGGAAAGCACTCAGGAAAGCAATTTCCAGCGTCTTGTCTGGCCGCGTTAGACATCGACTACTTGCTCAACTTCGTAAGTGAGACTTTGCGCGATGGTGTTGCGACACCTGCAACAGTTTCGCGAAAGATTTTTACGCGAGTGCGAGAATCGTCAAAGGGAGCGTTGGCACGATGTTTTCCCTTTTTTTTTTTTTAGAAAATTTCGGCTCGTCAAATTTGAAAATATGAAACGTGCCTCTCTGTTGCCGTGTCTTTTATATTTATAATAAAACGTAGACAGGAAATCGGTGAAATCTCATCTTTCGATCGTGATAACAATGAAACTCTCGTCTATTCGGAATTTACTTTTCTTTTCAGCTAGCTAGTATCAGAAGTCGAAAAGAACTTCGAACGATAATCCACAATTACGTTGTTTTGACAGTGTCGACGGATATTCCCGATCAGTTCAACTCGAGTCCGATTGAAATCGTATTTCCACAGAAATGCTGCGGAGTAATATTTCTCGATCTGATTTGCAGCGAGCAAACGGTACCAGCCGGAGGTTGATCCCATCGATTACAAAGCGTCAAAGAAATGGAAGTGAAAACGGTCCTGTGCAAACCGAACCTTTCCGGGGCGAGATCCGATGGCAGAAAGCACACGGTTCGGTTGCGTTTGATGTGCGGCGCTTCTGAAAGGAACATCGAAACCAAATTCACAGTGTGAATGTACCTTCATGACTATGAATCTCTCGTTTTGTACTCTCATTAGCGCTTAATTGAAACGGCAAGTTTACACACGGGAATGAAGATTTAAGCTAAAATTCACCTCCGTGGTATTCGTTTTCGCTCTTCGCTTGTTCGCGTAGCGTTAAATATTCGCTGTCTCTGTTCAGTTCAATCAAAGTTTCGTCAATTCGTTTCGTATTCGTGGTAATTCGTTTTAATTGCCACCAATTCGGCGAAATATATCTGGCAGCTGATCAACTGTTTGGTTAATCACAGTCGAAAGAACGCGTTTCACCGATATATCTGGCGATTAATTGAAACGGAAATTTCGCGGAAGCGAACATTACGTTTACGCGCCTGCGTTTCGATAATTGTACGTACGTTTCAATTAAATAGTTTCAGCTAAATCGTTTGACGTCATTTGAAAATTCTGCTCACAGAGAACGACGATAACGTTGGAATGGAATTTCATAGGGATTAACTCTACCGAGGTCAACCGAGGAAAAATCGAGAAAAGAAGAATTGTCAATTATCATTTAGTAATATAATCCTAAGATCCCCGAGGCAATTTCAAACATCGACGATCGCATTTTCCAACCACCGTTGAGACTTCGCTCGTTAAATCGGCGCAGGCAGCCGTTAATTAAAATTTTCGCACGGCCATCCGAGAGAGCGTAAGACGTCCCTCGACCGCAGCGGATAATAGTTGAACGTAGTTTGAAACTCTTGAGGAGCCGGAGTTAGTCTGAGGTGCTGAACTTGTTCCTCGTGTCGTGTGTCGTGTCGTATCGTATCGTGTCGTCTGTCGTGTCGTGTCGTGTCGTATCGTGTCGTGTATTGTGTTGTGTCGTGTTGTGTGTCGTGTCGTATCGTGTCGTATGTCATGTGTCGTGTGTCGTATCGTATCGTATCGTATCGTGTTGTGTCATGTCGTGTCGTGTCGTGTCGTGTCGTGTCGTGTCGTGTCGTGTCGTGTCGTGTCGTGTCGTGTCGTGTCGTGCCGTGTCTTCGCGTAAGACCGAATGGTCCCGTTCGTCTCGTTTCATTGGGGAATTTCATCGAGGAATTCGTCTCGAATGTGGCACGCGTGGATGTTTGATGATGCGTTTAACCAACGCGAACTGCTGTTTAGAGAACTTTAAATCTCCGTCGTCGAACTGTCGAACGTTACTGGTCGTTGTTTCAACTTGCGAACTTGAATCTCTACAGAGAGACAGACTGAACTAAATAGGAACAAGATACCATACGCGCGACGTGAATGCCATCCTCTAGTTTTCTGAAATAATTCCAGCACGATATATAGAAATAGGAAGAGAATTGGATCGTGTCGAGTTGATATCTTACTTAGTTACTTCGGGCCCGAGTACAATCGGGAGTAGTTAAGAGAATTATTTATTACCGTGCTCCGGGGATTTCCCCTTGATTTATATGCCTGGTTAAATTGTATTTTAGGGATTTTAGCCTCGAGTAGGGGCCTCGAGCGGAGACCTTGAGATATAGTCTCAGTGTCCACCGATATTGCCGAATTTATTGTTTTCGTAATCAACGACTCGATGATGAAATTATAAATGACTTTGAACGAACGACTTTGCATTTATTGCGTTTATTATTGCGTTCGTCATGAAGCTAAATGACAGCCTGAGACAACGGGCAAGCCAGCCTCACGGTTTGTACAGGATGATATCTCTGATCTCGTAAGAGAAATTTGTATTAAACGGTTCATAAATCAGTCCTCTTAGGGTGACGGAGGCCTTTGCCAACTCCATTATGCGAGGCGATATCGGGCCACCACGTGGTTTCAACTTTGCCCGACAGATCTCTTCTTTAATATCTGTCGGAAGCTTTCGATTGATTAGCGTTATTTTTCACGGTGTCAGAAACTTCGCTCGGTTACGAACTGCCGAACTACGCTCAGAATTTCTTCCCCCCTCCCCCCTCCCCGGACTGTCGTTGATAATTATGGCAGTGAAATATTTTCTCCGGAAACTACAGACTGTATATTCCATCGCGAGTCTTTGGTCGTGTTTCCTCTACGGTCGCGAAAATAGAGTGGAGCTCGTGAAAAATGTGAAGAGAAAGACAGTTTTGAGAAAAGAGATGAAGAAATAAATGGCAAAGGGATGTGAAACATAATCCGAATTCTCCGGCTGGGATACGTGCCATTTGAATTTCTATTCGTACTCTATCTCGCTACTTCTTGCTAGATATTTCAATTTAGGAGATCGCCCTTAGGAGAGCAATTCTGCAATTTGAAAGTCCAGGAGAAGCATTGCACAACCCGAGATAGTGGTTCCACCCAAGATAGGGAATTACCTAATGTATATCGTTGGTATTTTCTACAAGTCTAGTGCTTACACGCTTTAAGTCCCTGTCTCTTGGAAGTATCTCTACGATACATGAAGTGAATTATTGAGCTGTCCCGTAAGCATTTTTGGGTACGAAACAGTAAATATCTTTTTTGTAACTAACGAAGATTTTATTCGACAGTATATATCGTCCATCGTTTTGTATGATTTTTTCCCCGTTCAAAATTCGCATATGCATTTTTCAAGCTTCTGACGAATCAAAATTTTTCCCATTGAACGAATTTTGTAACGATCCAAATGAATAGCAATCCGAGGGTGATTCCAGGTCAGGGATATTCAACTTTCATAACCGTAAGATTCTTTCTGTTCGTTCAGCACTTCGATCGAAGTGCTGAAGAAAATTTCCTGAAATTTCCTTCGAATTTGCCGCGAGAAGCAGCATTTGAAATTCTTGATATCTCGATCGAAGTTTCGAAGCCAATGACGAATCTTGGAATGATTTGCTCTCGCAAGTTGACAAACTTGTGCAATTATAGAAGCTGCTCTGCAGCTCGTCAGGCGACATATTCGCTGCACGCAGCAAAGTTTTCGGGGAGGAACTCACTGTAGGTGTTCTCGCACAGCACGGACTCTGATCTCTCTGGCTGCACTTGCGTCTAACTCCTTTCTCGAACGCAATTCTCGTGCGTCGAACCAATTACTCGAAGTGCTTAGGGACCACGTTTCGCATCGCGCCGTTTTCGACAGGAGAGTCATCGCGATTTTTCGTTCAATGTATATACTACTACCTTGTGGAATCCTGACAACGTTCGTAACGTTCGTATCGTAACTTTCGGAACACTCGCTGTGTCGTCCGTTTCAACAATAGGTATTTGATTGCACGTTTGCAATTAGAAAGTTTTCTTCCTGTGTGTATGTTCTTTCGTTCACCGTGATCGCGAAATAGGACGAAGGAATTTTCGGGCTTAATTGAACGAAACGTAAAAAACTATCGAGTTATCGGACTTTATTCACGGTTACAGTTCATTCGTAATACCATTGAATCGAGTTTGTTAGTTGTGCATCGTGTCGGAGAATTAAATTCAACTTCAAGTTCAAATTCACTTCGGTATTAATGTTTGTCACGTGGAATCCGTGATCCGGGAGGAGCAAGAATTAACAAAAGTAAGTACAAAGATGACAGAAGATGAAGAATGATATATCGAAAGTTGAATTTTAGGAAGGTAGCCATCGTAAAAACAAGGTGAAAAGTTCCACGAAAACCGACGGTCTGTTAATAACTAGAATTGTCGGAGATATTACTGGAGCATGAAATTTCTGTAGTTTTCTTCGGTAATTAATCATTTCGCTGTGACGAGGCCAAACGTTGCACGAATGATGAATGTACCAAAGTTCCAGCAATTCTCCGTTCCGTGTATTAGATGCTGGAATGTCAAACGTAGCGGGTCGTTCGTAACCGGAGTTTCTCGGACGGAGCTTCAAATCCTGACGAGAAAAAAAAGGAGAACATTTAACGAAAATCCTCCTTTCCGAAAATCTTCAGTGACGCGTTTCAAACGGAAAAGGGTTGGAAGACATTTCACGTCTCTCAGTGATTCGTCTTCTTCGTCTCGAAATTTTCTATTCGAACACCTCATTCGATTGGAAGAAACTAAACCTCACTCTGGGTAGGTAAATTTGTAAGAAAAAAGTTCATGGTATATTTTCAAAAGAGTACCTTCGAAAAATAGTGGGAAACACGACCTTTAAAACGCGCTTTGTTCCGCCTCGATATCTCAATCCGTTCGGAAGATACAGCGCTTCAAAGTTCGCGTATGTAAGTTGAAACGCGCGCCAAATCGTCCGCCATCTTGGATCATAGGCCAGACGCCGTGACCTATATTTTTTCCTGGAAATCTGTCTGTCACTGACCATAGTCACGTGACGGTGTGTGCGGTAGGTCAGTGACGAGCCGCGCGACAGAGAGGGTGCAAGTGTGCGACAAGGACAGCGACAGTAACCGAACGAAAATCACCTCTGTCTTTACACGACGATATCTCGGGAACCGGAAGTCGCATCACAACGAAACGAAGAGCATTTTAAAGGGGAAGATTCGTCGCTTCCAACGACGTACACCTTTGCCAGAAATTGCCAGCAACTTTGGAATTATAGTTGCGTGAATTTTCGGGACTTTTAATAAGTTTTGTCGTATGGTTTTTCTATGCGATTGGGATAAATATTTTCGAATAATGCGGTTTGATAAATTATTGAACTATAAGGAGGTTTAGAAGGAGCATTGAAAATGTTGGTTAGATGGCGGATATTCGTGCAAAAATTGTATTTCTGTTAGTGTGACCAATTGAATATTCACTTTTGTCTGTTAAGTGTTATTGTCTATTAAGTATTAGATATTCATTTTTGTCTGTTGAAATCAGCGGTTTATTTCGAAATTGTCTCGTCACAGTTTCATCCATTTATACGTATTTCCGCAACTTGGAATTTATTAAAAATTCATAAACGTTCGTGGTACGATGATAACACGTTTCGAAAGATTTATGGTTGGTGCTGTTGATTTCTACTTCTTCTTTCTACTCCGCTGAAAATTTATCAAATTTTCGTTAATATTGTTCATTATTGCGAATTCGTTGGTTCGTGCGCTTTGTGATACAAATTCGTATATTTCACAAAATTTCGTTGTAACTTCTAATATCCTCTGTTGGCATTAAAAGCGAGAACCGCGTTTTCAACTTTCTGCAGGGGGGGCGTTCAAAAATTTCATCGGATAACATTGGCCGGGAGTTTACTCGCGCTTCGTGGGAAACGCGCGTGCGGCTCTCGGTGGTATTTGAAAGAGTGAGTGACGATCATAAGAGCCTTACGATAAGACGCTTCGTACAGGCTTGCATTACCTGCGTGCCATCAGATTTTTCTGTAAACGTTTTCGTTACGGGTTTGCGTTATCAGTTACTCTAGACCGTGGTGCACTGGATCGTTTCGATTCCTCGTTCCATTTCAATATATCGAAAAGCCTCGGGATTTTCGTCGATATTTCTGCCGCGTGAAAGGATGAAAGTCCTCTTTGCGAGCAATGAAAATCACCTGGCGAGATCCCGAGCCAGATGTTTCACAAAATTCTCTGGCCGTCGGCAGCCATTTGTTTCGGTCAAAAAGGGAATTCTCATCATCGTTCACGGGCGTTCATTGATATTTCCGAGGCATTTTATTCCAGAGCTAGCCCCCCAGAAGGCTCTAAACTGCAGCACCGCTGTCCACGGGAAACCAATTTAAACTGGGGCTGACCGTAAATTCAGCGCAGCGATAAATTCAACGATGGAGCTGTTGGAACCAGTCTGATCGAAACAACGTACCGCTGTTTACTTTCATATTCAGACGTCATGTTATTCTCCAGCTTACTGATTTATTCAGCTCCCGGTAGTCGGTATTAAAATATATATAAACAACGAGATTCAAAGACGAGAATTATTAAAATATAAAGAGTATTCGAATATTTCCATTTATTTTCGTATTTGACCATATTTCGCTCGAAGCTGTGCGATATTTGAACTGTTCTGCTGTTGTTGTTAGTACAAGAACGATGCATCCTACCATACCAGTGCTGGTGATGTGAATGAATCTCGAGGAAGGAAAAATCGTAACAGAGTTTTCTTGCACGGCAGAAGAAGAAGTCAGATTGGACGTTGTGTCGATATTTCATCTTGAAATTCTCTTTGTTTCTCAGCGAACTTTGTTGCTCGTTCGTCACGTTAATCGCGAGAAATACTTCGCGAAAATGCAGCGGAGGCATTTGCGTCATCCGATAAATACGGATTACGATTTTCGACGTGTCGAAATTTTTGCAGAAGATTAATACGAATTAATCTGGCTGAGTGTTTATTATAATGCGGCAGCTTTTGAAATTATTGCATTGGCGCCGCAGTTGTCATCGCAGTGAAAACAAGTTTGAGGTATGTCGAATATGGCGCAGATGAAATAGCAAAATCAAGTCTTATATATCGTTAAAGTATCTGAAAAATAAATATCTAATTAGTATGGTAATTGAAGAAAGACAGAAATTATGCTAAATTTTAGGAGAGAATCATTGGTAAATAAATTGTTGAAAATTTATCGCCAGAGAATTGATCTAATTCTGTCATTTTAGTTAGGAGAATTTTCTTAATTCACATGATTTACGAATTGGAGCACAGTATTGTAGATCGTAGATTTTCTAATCCATTGTTCTATGTACTAAAGCTGGCAGCGCATTGTCTAAACTTTTTTAACATTAAATCAATGCTCACAGATATAAATTTTGAAACATATATATTCGAGAAAACATATCGTCGATTTACACGATGAAAGATTTTACAAAATCGATTTTCGAAACGATGTTGCCACCGTTTTACGACAGATCTCTTGGATTTTATCCCGGTGAATTTTTGCAATCTGAAAAATATCGAATAATCTCTCTCGAATCGACGACTATAGTCCAAACTGATCGTAGATTTTACGAGACTCTTTTTTTTACGACTATCAGAATCTCCGAACTCTTTAATCTCTCTTTACTCTCGCACAAAGGACTCTCGCGTCGAGGAGAGAATCGTCAAAAGAATTATCATGCAATGTTAACATAGATTGCGAGAGCCCGGGATCCGTTGTAAAAATACATTTCAAAGATTCGTTTCGAATCGTTAACTCGCCGGCGATATCGCGAGACGGCGTAAAGATTTCAGAAGACGCATCGATCACCGTTCGCCCGCCATGTAAGTCGATAAAACGACGGAATCGGTCGAGCGTGAACGATTGAAATCGACTCGATTCACTCGGGTTACAAAGCTGCTGCTGAAAAAAACAGGAAAAAAAGAAGAAAAAAGAAAAAAAGGACAACTGCTTTCGCTCGCTGAGAGCGTGATTGCGCCCGGTCTCTAAAACGCGGCGCGTATTTTCTCGGAGAGCCGATGTTTTTTCCACCAGGTGTGCGGAATTAACGCGAATCTCTGCCTCTTCTCGCGCGGAGAAAGACGAGAAAAGAAAAATGAAGATTGTATTCCTGTGAATTATATTATTTTGTATTTCCTCGCGTTGTATCCAGTTTTCCTAGATCTCGTCGCTTCTTGAATTTTCACATCTTTCGATTCGTTCATTTGCGTAGCAACTAATTGACATTAGTCACGGAAATTACTCGCTCCGATTAAATAATAATTCTCCTCTAAGAATAGAAGGTAATTAAGAGAAGATCTTCGCCGCGAGAAGATAATGGAATTTTTTTTCTTCTTCAAAGTTAGCTCTCAGCCCGGTTCGATTAATCCGAATCGTACGGTGAGCTTCATAATCCGCAGCGAGCTCGCTGAAACTAACGTAGATTCTTCGTAAATCTACCAAAGATCAAGGAAAGAATGAGAGAGAGAGAGAGAGAGCAAAGCTCGTAGCTCGATTTTTTGATTTGTTCGATATGTAATTTGAAACTAACCACTCGAGGGGAGAAAGTTCATCAGCGACAAATTCATCTTTTCCTCTCCCTCCTCTTTCCTTCGATTCGTTCGAAACAAATTTCTTCGAACGACTTTCTCGCCTCTCGCGGCCGGAAGTCGCGTGTCCGACGAAATGCATGCTGCGCGTGCAACTTTTAAATTGAAATTGCCAAGTTTCTGCCAACGGTGGCTCGTTTTCGTTGTGTTTTCTTTTTTCCTTTTTTCTTCCCCCGTCTCCCCCGTGAATTTGTTTTCCACGCTCGTGTTTCAGAGTACTGGCGCTCGTAATTGTACGCGGCAATTAAAGTTTCGCGACCGGTGGGTGATGGGGGTCGGGGAGGGAAGGGAGGATAATTTCCCCGCCGGTGGCTTCGGTTTATCTCCGGGCAAGAAGTTTAAACAGCGTATTTCCGGGCAGCGTCGAAACGTAAAAAGATCAAACAACCGCGCCGGCCTGGAGTTATTAACTTAACGAGACAAAATTTACCTTTACCTTTGCGCCAGCCTCATTAGTTAGGCAAAGTTTGCCCGATGTAGACCTGCTACACGGTCTATGATGTTCCACGCGGTGCAAATAAAAAGATCGCTGTTTACTCGAGTCGTCCAGGATCTGACTTTTATTAATAATAACTGGCATTAATTCCCGTTGATTTCCCGTTTAAATAAAATAAATTCGGCAGGTGCTTTTTCGTGCATCGCGCGCGAAATGCTGTACCGCGGGAAATTTTAAATATCAATCTTTGGGAATGCACAAGAGGGGACGTATGATGAAGAAAGTTCGGAGTTGAATTTTGCGTGTATCCCTAATGGGGACATGTGTCTTTCTCCTCATTTTCGCGAATAAGGGAAATGACACCTTCTCTATTTCCGCGAATAGGGAAACAACGGAAGATGAAAGAATTTGAAAAAGACGTTTTACTGAAAATTGAAGCAAGTGCAACGCCGTGCAATTCCATTCTACACAACTTGATATTTAATGACGCACTTTGCTCTGTTTTACCATTCGAGAAACTATATGCATGACAAATGCTTGACGTATGTATGCGGTCCACTTCACTCGTAAAAGCCACACACAAACACACAGACACACAGCGCCGGGTGTGCAGGAATGCACAATTGCTGGTGCACAAAAATACGTTGTCCGCGTAAAAGAGACATCCGTCCAGTTAAGTACGAGTGTTTCATTTCCCACAAAGGCCGGTTTTGCTCGCATAATTGTTCGTTTAACACGTTCCTTTTCACCGTGTATCGTACGAAAAGATTGGAAGACGTGTGTTCGACAGAATAAATTTTCGCACATTTCCTTGATGTTGCCGAGAAAAAACTGGTTGGAAATGAAAAATCTGGTTAAAATCGGGAGAAAAAGTGTCCGGAGACAGATTCTTTTTTAGATTCTTGGCTTAGAGGAAGAGGAAGAAAGGAAGAGAAGATTTAGATTCTTGGCTTAGAGGAAGAGCAAGAGGAAGAGGAAGAAAGGAAGAGAAGATTTAGATTCTTGGCTTAGAGGAAGAGCAAGAGGAAGAGGAAGAGGAAGAAAAGAAGAGAAGATTTAGATTCTTGGCTTAGAGGAAGAGCAAGAGGAAGAGGAAGAAGGAAAGAGAAGATTTAGATTCTTGGCTTAGAGGAAGAGCAAGAGGAAGAAAAGGAAGAAAATGGAATTCCTCTTCCTCTCTTCCTTTCTTCCTTTTTTTCTCTCTTCCTCCTCCACCATCATCCTCTCTTCCTCCTCCACCATCACCCTCTCCTCCTCCCACCATCTTTATCACCCTCTCCTCCTCCCACCACCTTTATCACCCTCTCCTCCTCCCACCTCCTTTATCACCCTCTCCTCCTCCCACCATCTTTATCACCCTCTCCTCCTCCCACCATCTTTATCACCCTCTCCTCCTCCCACCTCCTTTATCACCCTCTCCTCCTCCCACCATCTTTATCACCCTCTCCTCCTCCCACCATCTTTATCACCCTCTCCTCCTCCCACCATCTTTATCACCCTCTCCTCCTCCCACCATCTTTATCACCCTCTCCTCCTCCACCATCTTTATCACCCTCTCCTCCTCCCACATCTTTATCACCCTCTCCTCCTCTCACCATCTTTATCACCCTCTCCTCCTCCCACCATCTTTATCACACTCTCCTCCTCCCACCATCTTTATCACCCTCTCCTCCTCCCACCATCTTTATCACCCTCTCCTCCTCCCACCATCTTTATCACCCTCTCCTCCTCCCACCTCCTTTATCACCCTCTCCTCCTCCCACCATCTTTATCACCCTCTCCTCCTCCCACCATCTTTATCACCCTCTCCTCCTCCCACCATCTTTATCATCGTCTCCTCCTCCTCCCATCTTCATCTTCGTGTTACTCTCTTCCTCTTCCACTTCCTCTTGCTCTTCCTCTAAACCAAGAATTTAAATCTTCCCTTATCCTGTTTTTTATGCTCCATCACGCGCCAAGCTATGGGTCATAAAGTTTTGCAACCGTTCTTGGTACTTTAGCGAAATGGATTCTACATTATAGTGATTACCCCGGCGTGTCGATAACACTGCCTCGATGCCGCTGAGGTATTAAGGGCAGTTTTCTTCTTCTTTCGTGCCATTTTTTATTCCCACTTCTTTTCTTCCTTCTTCTCCTTCTTCTTTTTTAATACTTGGTCGATGACGAGACGCATATCCGCGACGCATTCCATTAAGAGAGCGCAATGAATATACGTACGTATTCCCAGAGAAGTCAACGATGCATCCACCTCCCCTTCCTCTCTCTCTCTTTTTCTCTCTTCTATTTTTCTTACTTCTATTCCCTTTTTTGCATTCCGTCACGCCAGACGCTCGTTTTATTCCCATCCGGTTCGGCAGCATCGTAGTAAATGTAACTACACGGTTTTTACAGAACGAGGAATTTATAGGAAACGGCGGCGGATTTATTGAAGAGATCGGGAGTAATATTCCCCGAGAATCCGATAAATCACCGATATCAAATGTCGACGCCGCGTCGGATAGACTCCTCGGATACGGAACGTAACGAAACGGTATATATTTTTTTATAAATACAACGTTGCTCTCGCTGAATCGGGGGATTACGGGGATGATATTCGATTGTCTGGCTGCGACGTTATTGATGCGATATCCCGCGACGTGTATTACGAAAACTAATTCAGTGGATTCTTTTTTTTTTCTCTCTTTCTCTTTCTCTCTCTCTTTTTCTTTACAGACTTGTCTCACGTGTCGCCACGAAGCATTGCCAGTGATATCGTCACGTGATTATATTAATATACCGTATTAATTATAACTATATCATTATATAATATTATATTAAGATTTTAAACGAATTCAAATATGTACGAATTATTTGAATACGTAGATACTAGTAGAATAGAGTAGAGTAGTAGGGTAGCAAGTAGAATAGCTAGATTATTTCACAGACAGTCAGTGATAAAAATCTAAATAAATACTAATTCAATGATTAATATTTAAACGCATAGTTCTTCGTATGCGAGTAGATACTTTGAGTAGCTAGATTTATTTCAGAGACAGTCAGTTATAAAAATCTCAGTACATTTAAACGATCGTTATTTTAAACATAAACTTGTTTTGTTTAAAACATAATTTTCTTCCAGTTTCTTGCTAATTGAAACGCAGCTAAAACACGAGACGATACAATCGAAGCGACGACGCAATTAGTTTCCAATCAGGGCCTTATCTTCAGAAACCGATGAATCCTAATCGATCGAACCGAGGGCCGATCAGCGCGTCTCTATTCTCTAGTCTACAATCAGATTGTTTTCCGCACCTACGACTGGTAATTCAATTTTTTTCACTCTCCTCCGGTCACTTGATTCTCTCGTTTGACACTTCTCGCGGAATGAGAATCGATTCTCGCATTTTTATCGATCTCTCGGAAGCGACGAGCGTCCGCTCTAATTTTCTCTTTTGGTTCAATCATCGGTACGACGATCGATAAATGGCAAAGTCACCGTACTACAAATACAACGAAATAACTATATACTTTATCATGATTAATTTTTTCAATAACTATTATTTAACCATATTTAACCGAACAATGAAAATTAATTAATCAACTATTTATACACTTTTAATTGATAACGCGAAGAATGCAGAATGCCGATTAACTCTTTCGCAACTACTATTTATATCCTCGCCAATTTGTTATGTATTATTCACAAACATCCTTAGTAATTTTGATTTCTTACATGATCTCTTATTTTCGAGTTACGCAAAGCTGGCGCCGTAAATTTATCTGTAATGAACTCTTCGACGAAACGGTTGAAAAATAGATGTCGCTGTTAGAATCGCGTTAGATCGGTTGTTCGAGGTTGGATCGATTGGTTTCGCGCGGATTATCCGTGAGTTTGTTCCCTCTCTGTTTGCTGGTGAGCATTACGACGCCTCGTCAGGCGGTTAATTATATTTGCAGCGGGTGAAGCAAGCTTCCGAAAGGTATAACGCGGAATATCTATGCTTCAAGGTAGAAAGCTCTGTGTTCTTAATTAACGGTAACATTCAGCCACGTCAACCTGAAAAAATTGAACACCGTCGAATAGTCATTTGCTTAACGATGATTAACTGTACATTCGAGGAACATTCTGAATACGCGACGGTTGTTGGCAAAAGCTTGTTAACGACGCTGTGTTTCTCTTTGCGTGAGAGCAGAGACTAAAGAAGTAGACGCAGAATGATGTAGGAGATTAAATAGAGATTTCTGTCTAAGCTGTGCTAAATATTATACAGGCGGCGGTTGAAGTTGAATCACGCAGTTTTTAAATTACACGAAATTCGCCATGTGCACGTCAGTCGCAGAAGCTTAACATTTCAATGGGACAACGAAATATTTTCGACGACAGAGTCACGAAATTATTAAAAATATAAAAAAACAGGACACCAAACGATATTGAATGAAATTGTTGGAAAATTGTGTTGTATGATCGACGATCACTCGGAAGAAAAGAAATTTTAATTTTAATTTGATCACGGAGAAACAGAATTTTAATTTTAATTCGAACGAATCGGTAACAAATGGAATGAAACTTTCGTATCAAAATGGAACAATCGAAGTTTTTCGCTGTTTTAACTTCTCTTGCAAACGCAGAAAAATATGAGAGGTATTTTTTTGTAATTTGAGAAAGAGAGTTAGGTTAATGCAATTGAAATAAAAAACGAGGAAATATTTTTGCAAATAAAAATCGATTTTCGTTCGTCGAGCGGCGTGGAAACTTTCACGCGGGACTACGTATCCAGTTGTATTTTTTCCCCCCCGAATTTTCCCGTGCTCGTTGCAAGCTCGCTTTAATCTCTAAGCTTCTGGCTGGCTGAGAGATCACTCTCAAAGTGAGTAATTTTCTTTCTTACTTTCGTGTAACTTTCTACTCTCTTATTGTCGGCACCGTGCTGCCTTAATTCGTCGTTGCTTTTGCATTTATTTTATTTTCAACAAAAATTCGTCGCCTTTGTTTTCTGCTATTCGTTAAAGACCGAGCGACAATTTATCACGGTGTTATAAACACTTCAGTTCCTTCACACTTCCGACTTACTTGCTTTATTTCCGTGCAACGGAGAAAGAGAAACGCCTGTTCCTTTTCTTTCTCTAGAAATACGTATATGTACATTCGGAACAATTTCGAGGAACGTTGTTTGTAATTTCAGGATAACGTTGCTTGATATTTTTATGAAATCTCCCCGTTCTCTCTCTCTCTCTCTGGCAATTTTAACAATTGGGTAGCAAAATCGTAGGAGATGTTGCATCACTATCGTGCTGCTATTGTAATGCTGCAACTATGCACGGAGATGTGAAAGAAGCTGCTTGGAAAGGCAATAAGAGGAAACTAGAAACAGACAATGGAAAGTGGAAGAGAGCAAACGTGGACTCTACAGGAATGAGCCGAGTT
Source organism: Tetragonula carbonaria (assembly GCA_032399595.1). Lineage (NCBI taxonomy): Eukaryota > Metazoa > Arthropoda > Insecta > Hymenoptera > Apidae > Tetragonula > Tetragonula carbonaria. The sequence goes on from JAUCRC010000014.1 coordinate 10,159,645, forward strand.
TCATGGGAAATATCCTACACACAGAAAAAGATTTGGGTTAATATAATTAAAACAAAAACACGAGGAAATATTTTTGTACGCGTAAATTACAAATTTCGATTTTCTCAAACAAACCGGTGCTACAATCAGAATGGAACGGTTGAAATTTTTCGCTGTTTTTAACTTCTCGAAAAAGAAGAACAGAGAAATATGAAGGGTATTTGGTAATTTCAGAAAGAGAGTTAGGTTAATATAATTGAAACAAAAACACGAGGAAATATTTTTGTACACGTAAATTACAAATTTCGATTTTCTCAAACAAACCGGTGCTACAATCAGAATGGAACGATTGAAATTTTTCGCTGTTTTTAACTTCTCTCGAAAAAGAAGAACAGAGAAATATGAAGGGTATTTGGTAATTTGAGAAAGAGAGTTAGGTTAATATAATTGAAACAAAAACACGAGGAAATATTTTTATACGCATAAATTACAAATTTCGATTTCCACAAACAAACCGGTATTACAATCAGAATGGAACGATTGAAATTTTCCGCTGTTTTTAACTTCTATTGCAAACACACAAAAATATGAAAGGTATTCGGTGATTTCAGAAAGAGAGTTAGGTTAATACAATTGAAACAAAAACACGAGGAAATATTTTTGCAAATAAAAATCGCCGAAGTGCCGTCACTGAACAGAAACACGCCAGAAATGTGCACAGTGCGCGTGGTTTTTGTATATACGTTTTCCTAAGTCTTAAATATCAACTGTCGTTGCTCTAATATAACACGTATAGTTCGCATTTTTAATATGAAAGGACTTGTACAAAATTATATTAGTTATTCTAAAAACATTAGACCAATTTACTGACATATTTTTAGGTATTTACATATTTACAAGACTTTTAATGTAATTAATAATGTAACGCAAGTTAGTTAATATATTAAGCCGATCTATTCCTAATCCTTGTAGAAAAAAACGTATATGAACTATCGTTTCACTGTCGAATGGATTCGATCGATTTTTTGGAATGAAACAGTAAACGATCGTTTTGATGTCGTAACAACAAAGAGTAGTTTTAATATGCGATTAATCCAATGTATCAATAAAATCAAGAAAAAATGTTCTGCCGATAACGAAGAATTTATCATTAGACTAGTACTAGAACTACCACACCAGTCAAAATGACCGGTTTTACAATTTTATTTTAAAATTTGTATTTCACGTTACAATTTTTTCCCCTCCACAATGATGCAATGACTTTTACAGTGATAACTAAAGAAATAATATAATGAATTTTATTTTATTTTTTATTTATTAGAAATCAAAATAATTTTGGTAGAAATAACTTCGTCTTAACTGTCGGTAGTTCTAGTGCTAGAGATGGTACTTGTATACACGTCATATGGATGTCGGATATATCCGACGCTCGAAGCGAAAGGGTTAATATTATTCGTCAGCTTCTCCCACAAGTATGAAAGTTAAGGTATTCGAAGAGGCAACTCGTTGAAAGAGTGTGTTAACATAATTAAGAAGGCTATAACACTGGGTAGAATTCCTCGTCTAATTTCTAGGGCAAAAATAGAGAAAAGAAACTCTTTCGAACGAAGTTTCGAATTTACTTTCAAACTTGCGCATCCGAGAGTATCGAGGCGATGTACACTCGCAAGCAAATTACGAAGAATCGAAAGACGCGAAATATTTAATGTTGAAACGTTCGTCTTTCACAGGGCTAATAAAGTCGATCTTGCCGCTGTGGGAAACTGTTTCTTATCTCGGTGGAACATCCGAGACTCGCAGTGTCTCTGTTTTATTCATCCGGAATCACGCGGCATAATTTCGCGGTGAAATACGAAATACCGAAGCGGAAGATCGCGAGTTTCTGCGGTTGAAGCGAGAGCTTCAATTCCGAGATTTGTTTTCTAGCGCAATTCGCCGTTTTTAATTAGGACGAATCGCGAAAAATTTCACCTTCTTCATCAAGCGAACTCGCTGTATGTTTGCTCGTTAACTTGTCCTTGAATTATAGAATTCGAAAAGAAAATTTCTCTTTCTTCGTACTAACGAGACACGTTAATGTTCGTTAATGTTCGAAAGAAAGAGAAATTTGGGCAGAATTTAACTTGAAATCAAAAGGAATCGTTTGATCAGAAATCCGATACTGTATCAACTCAATGAGATTGTATCACGCGAAAAAAAGTCGTTCGGAACTCGATCTAAATCTAACAATCGGGACTCCGTCGGTTATTACTGTGCGCAAACTTCTGAACGTGTACGCTGCCGGTGCTGAGCGAGGGAAATGAGAACGTGCTTGAAATCATTATACATTTCATACATTATTGTGCCAGAGTCTCCTGCAAGTAGAGTAGAAACGTGCGTGGTCAGACATGCCTGTCGTCATTGTCTCGTCGATCGTTTGACACGATATGAAAACGAACGAAACGATATTAGATAATTTTAGTGAAACTTTAACTAATCGTTAAATAAGGCTAACACCATAACTCTCTGTATCGCTTTCAAAATTATCACGTGCTCGTCGACACGATGTTGCAACCGTGTCAACATGCCTGTGTGTTCGTGTAACGATTTCGGCAGGAGCAAAGGCTTCCGGCTGTCTAAATCTGTTTCTGGCTGTTTCTGGCGTATAAAGTGCGACACACGCGCAAAGAGGAGCTATTCAATATTCCGTTAGTAGCTCTTCAAGCCTGAGGAACTCTTTGACTGGCCCGATGAGCAGCTATACTCACCAAATGATTCATCAATCCAGAGTACCGAAACAACTGTACTGATACCAGCAGGTACACATGTGCACGCACACACCGACGTTCGATAGACTCGTAAGATAGAATACGCTTCGAGTCAAGCTTTACATATACACACCAGCCTCGCAGTTCTGTTAGGTAATGTGTGCGCACCTTGTGTGCGTAGAGCAGAAAGCCACTTCTGTTTCTGAGTCATGCGCCGCGCCCATAGTTAATGAGGAATATATATCGTGCCCTTTGAAGGTATTATGCCTCGGATTAATTAGCTGGGTATCAGCAGGTTATCCGCGTTGGTTCTACATTATTTATGGTATGGATTTTCACGTGCGGTTGAAAGTTAAACGACGTTACGGCCAACTACCACATACAAACGGATGCACGCAAGTACACGAGTCGAGTTGAGTTCCGAATGAATTTTAAAGGGTAGAAGATGCTCGTACAAAGTTGGTCGACTGTGTTCCAGATAGGATTCTGCGTTGGGTTCGATCTGTTGGTAACGTAGTTTGCTGACTAGAACGCGCGGCTTCGTGTATTTTGATCGAGTAATTACGATTGACGTAACACACAGGATTATTCCCCGGTATTATTGACGAGGAAGATTCGATTGGGAATCGGAAGTCGAGTCGGAAACCGCTTCGCCAAAGTGAAAGTTCAGCGAAGCGCGATCAACGAAGAGAATGGAATTTTTAAATTTATAAATATTCTCCTGTTTCGTTCGCGGTGACTCGATCCAAAGTCCACTGGTCCGCGGTAATCCTATTCGAGAGTCCACCTATCAGCATGTCAAACACGTTTCTCTACCCGTGATTGTATCGAGGTTGCGTGCATTACAAAGGGAAAAAATCTTTGAAAAGAAAAAAACAAAAAAGAAACACGCTTTCGCTCTTCCCTTTCGCCTGTCAGTTTCCATTTTTCGTCGCTGAATAATTATTTTTTCACGTTAATTATCTTCTTCGATGTTCGAGCGATCTTACCCGTTCTTTTCATGTATCTTTATTTTTTTTTAAGTAATTAGAATAATATTCGATGAATAGAAAGACGCGTCGTGCTCGAGCGTCTCTCATTCACAACTCACCGCCATATTTACCAACTTTATCGAATTATACGAATCATATCACGGAGATCGCGAGTTCGTGACATTCGGAACGATTTCCTTTTTCTTTTTTTTTCTGACGAGTTGCTCGAGGTTTCGTGAATCGACCCTTAACCTTGCGCTCTTCCAGTCCGCTCGTCACACAACAGTGTGTTCTCTTATCGCTTAATCATCGCTCGGCAGCGCTACGATTACCCCGTCGCACGGAACAGCGAGTGAAAAATGGCTCAAGGACACGCCTGGATGAATTACACGTGTTTTATTGCCTCGCGAGACTGGTAATTCGATCGCGATGCTTGTAAATTACTTAAATCAGAGTCGGCTAAGTGGCGGCCCTTGCCTCCACTTTCCTAATCGCTATCTCCTCCACTGCATCGATCCCCTCCACGTGATTGGTAGGACTGTGAGAGTGGGGGCTCACGTACGGCGTGGAGGGGGGAGCGCTAGAGACGAGAAAAGTAGGGGAAAAGGCCTGCGAGCCGCCAGTTAGCCGTCTCTGACTTAAATTGTAATTTCGGCAGTTCGTTTTACCATTCGGAAATCCGAGACGGTGCCACCGATTCCAAATCTTTGTAATTAAATATCCTTCGTGCTACACGCTGGTAAGAGAAGCCAGAAACGAGTAAATCTGGATCATAAGCTTACGTATAAACCGGCATAATTGACCAAAAGAAGACTGGTCTCTTTCGCGAGAAACTAATTTCGTTACGAGATAAAGCCGATTAAGGCCGCCGTCTCTAACGACGAGATTACGAGTGTTTGTTCGAACGTCGAAAAATTCCTCTAAAAATACTTGGAGCAACGAAAATATCTGTGTCGCATTTTTCGGAAAGATTCTAACTTTTGCTGCTGGGGCTGTCTGTTTCAGCCGCCCAAGTCTTAAGACTTTAAATTATCAGAATGTGAATGCACGTGCGAAGACGTTTTGAGGGGTAAGATTTCCGGTAGACAGTACCGAGTCATAGTAATGCGCAGATCTTGAGAGAATAGCGAGTTATGATAAAGCGAGCGCCGTATTCGGACTTTCTCACTTTTCCTTAATTCCTAAATTAACAAACTTGACAGTCATTTTGAATCACTTGGTTGAAATTGTGTTTTCTTTATCTCATACATCCTGATCAATATTTAAAAAGATTGACATTTGAAAACGATTCTCTCTCGTCGGAGAACGATAAATTTGATACTATATGCCTGAATTTCGTTCGCTAACGATTTTTGTATTCAACGTCACGTGGGAGTAATGTATGAATGAGTTTCTTGCACGAGCCGAAGATCCGTCTGAGAATTAATTAATATTCGTGAACTGCCGAGACGTTGCACAAGACGAGGTAATCCGATGTGTTCGGTTATTCCGCGAGCGTAAGAATGTATTACAGCGTGGCAGTCAGGATGCATTAAAATTAGGCGGCACGTTGTTGAGGATGTAATTTCAATTCAGCAGGTCGTCCATTACAGCAGATTCAGTCCCCCCCCCCCCCGAGTGAAAATTCATCGATGGCTTCAGTATACGCGCGTAATTTTACTCACCGGCTCGAATACTAATTACTGTTAATTATCATATCTTTATTAGCGAACGTAAAAAATTGCCGGTAGATATTCAAGATCGTGTTTCTCGTTTGAAATAACTTTTCTTGGAAATTAATTAGCCCCTTCTCTCTACTTTCTACTCGGGAAATTCCTTTCGAACAACTCTTTGACGCTAGAACCACCGAAGTGATCAAACCGAGCAATTTATGATTTTATAATTTCACGCATAATTTTCTAATTTTATCTGCAATTATCTATCGTTACAGTTATATTTTTTAATAACGCATCAGTTTTATGATTTATAGTTTTATCACTTTCACCTACCAGTTATCTGTATTACAATTTGTAACTTTACAATTTTATTTACAATTTATAGATGCAAAACGCACTGTATTTTTAGAGATTTGAACGAGCTCTCGTGAAATTATGTTTATTCTACTTTATGATAAAGTCTTTCTGTTCTTTTTGCCTCGGATATTTCCAGAAATTGAAGATTCAACAATTTAATTTAGCTGTCGGTAGTTCTAGCATTAATACTGTCCTTTTTCTTTTTTACTGTCACCTTCTTCCTTCTTCGAATGTAGAAAATCGTTCCTCTGCGAGCATATGAATCCCTTTTTTAAGAGCTTTTTAACCAACCGTAATTATTTCATTGAGTCACCGTAATGGACGACGATTCAGCGAGACTCGCGTTGGAAATGAGCAACGAGTCGCGAGGGAATCTCGGGCACCAGGACAACGAAACGGGGGGAGAAGTCGTCGCTTCGCACGCTCCACGGTCGATATAATTTATTCGAGAAACGAGAAAAGAGCTCGGAGGATGCCACAATTTTCTTTCGTTCGCGCCCTGGCGTTGAGAGAGAGAGAGAGAGAGAAAAGGAGCCACGGGCAAGACGAAAGCTGTTTGAAGAGCGGATGAAACGAGAATATGCTGATGGTACCCCCTTCTGAATATCAGCAATCTGCTATTCCATTAATGCCGAACGCTTGACAAAGCGGGAGAAGTGGATTTGGCAACTCCACGTCTTTTTCAATCTTTCTTCCGCGTTTTCTTTCTTACGTTCTGTGAAAGTGTCGCAGTTTGCTGGATTGCATTCAGGCACTTAATGGATTCAAATATTTCGTGGTCTTCGGTGCACTCACGTGTTTCAACGCTTCAATATTTTCGCACCTCGGTCAATGTTCAATGTTCTTCTGCCTGACAGTGTTTTAAATTGTATTCGCAAAATTATATGTCTGCAGCATGTTCAGGAGAATCTCACAGTGGAATGTACGACGCGAATCCGAGATTTTAAATTTATATTTCGATCTTACGTTTCTTCAAAGTATCGAAGAATTTTGATACTTTTAATATTCTCGAGTCTTGATCATTTACTCGTTCAATGTTCGAAGCTGGGAATATTTTAAATTTATATTGTAGAAAAATCTATAAAATTATACATTGCGAATTGTGAAATGTCTATACACGTGTTTACGAGACTCACAGTCTCTCATTGTTGATCCCAGATTTTTAAATTTAATTTCCATCTTACGTTTCTTTAAAATATCAAAGAATTTTGATACTTTTAATAGTCTCGAGTCTTGATCATTTACTCGTTCAATGTTCGAAGCTCTTGCGCTGTGATTATTTCAAATTATATTTTAGAAAGATCTGTAAAATTATGCGTTGCGAATTCTGAAATGTCTATTCTACTTTTAATATTTTCGAGTCTTGATCATTTACTCGTTCAATGTTCGAGGCTCTTGCGCTGGGAATATTTCATATTATATTTTAGAAAGATCTGTACAATTATATGTTGCGAATTCTGAAATGTCTATACACGTGTTTACGAGACTCACAGTCTCATTGTCGATCCCAGATCGTCGTCCGTAGATTTTTAAATGTAATTTCCATCTAACCTTTTCTTGAACGTAATTTTAATACTTTGAAAATCTGTAATATGTTTCACGAGAGTTCCATAGTCGATCATCGTCTGCAGATTTTCAATTTTAATTTCAATACCACGGCCATTCGTCCGCTCGATATTAAAAGTAGATCTTCTGCCGAGGACACTTGAAATTATATTTGCGGGGAAAATCTGGAAAGTTACATTCTGCAACATTTTCCCAGAGATACCAGAACGTACGATTGTCGATAACAGTTTATCCAAGTCGGTGAGGAAATTGTCTGTAGACATTGAATTTAATTTCAAAAGTCTACGTTTCTTTTTTTTTTTTTTTTTACTTTTTTTTTCAATCCACCCGGAGGACGAAGTCGGTATATACCGCGGGGAATCGACGAAAGACAAACGATCGAGCTGCCGGAGGAAAGTTTCGCGAGAAACGCGAAACGGGATAATCGTCGAATGAGCTCGCGACACAGTTCACGAGAAGAAGAATCATGGAGGAAACTTTTTCCGCTGGATTCTTCCGTCGACCGCTGGAATTTCTCTCGGGAACAGAGAACTCTCGGACTCGTGCGCGAAGAAGTTTCGGTCGCGCCTCGTATAATTTTGCCTCGCCGGAGAGGAGAGACACGGCGTGCAATCAAGAGGAATCATTCGACGAAGAGCCAGACGAAACCCGTGGCGAAGCTTCGGGGATAACGACGAACGATAAAGGGCAAAGCCAAGGGGAGTAGAAGAGGAATATTGGAACGATGAAGGAACGTCAGTCCTTACCTAGAGGGTAAAAATCGCCCGCGGTGACACGAAGAAGCGAGGAATGAAACGAAAAGGCGGTGGAATGACAACCAGGTGAATATTTTCGAGGACTACGGTCGCGAGGATTTTGCGAAATTTTCGAGTTGACGGTGGATTTTCGCGCATGTGTGTATATTTTACACATTTGATGCGTAAATATTTATTAACGTTGTTTGAAAAAAAAAAGAACGGAACTTTAGACAGAAAGAACGTTGTACAAATTTTCCGTGAACGTGCAAAAATTAACGACGAAAATTCAAGAATCATTATAGAACAGTTTCCTTACGAAGGAATCAGAGGTCTTTGAATTATTTCACGCAAATTATACAGTAAATAGCGTAGCAATAACAATGAAAAATTGTGAATAATTTGAACTGACATAACTTTTTTTGTAAAAAGAGATCATTATAGTAATCCACTCGGTCTCATTTCAAAGACCAAAGTTTCTACTTTGATGGCTGTGAGTTCATTTTTCTTTCTTTTTTTTTTCTTTTTTTTATCTCACGCGGTGAATGAGAAATCGAGGACACATTTTTCCTCGAAAATTGTAAAGATTCAAAACGCGTGTAGAAATGTTAAAAATCTCTTCTAGATTCACTGACGTTTGAAAGATTGAAGTTTCTCTAAAGCAATGATTCTCTAAAACTTGTTCCACAATTTTTTCTTCGCTGTTTCAGCGAAATAGTCGAATGTTAAAGTTAAACAACAAAAATTCGAAAATCTCAACGTGTTTGTCACACTAACCTATTTAATGATCCAAATTTAATAGAATGAAAAGAGAAACGTTCCAAATTTAATAGATGAAAAAAGAAATCACAGAGCGAGTTTTAAGAGGTCGTTGCGAAGAAAAAATTTTTTTTGACATTTTTACACGCCTTTGAATTTTTACAATTTTTCCGAGGGAGGACAAAGAAAGACAAATTGTCAAAGACGATTGTCAAAGTACAAGCATCGTGCTATAAAGTCAGATCAAATTGATCGTTATATGATCTCTTTTTACGAGGTGTATATCAGTTTTAATTGTCGAAAATTTTTCGTGGTCATTTGGTAGTCAGTTCATGCCCATCACTGTATTTACCACACACACAAAAAAAATAGACGTTTCGCCTTGAATTAAAAACTGTTGGATTTGGACTTGCCGTGAATATTTTTTTTTCAGGATGGAATTTTTTTAAAGTAAAATGGAAAATTATGGCCGCCATTACGGGGAGGAGTGTCGTGGATTTTTCCAGAGTACGTTCTCGTTACACGTTCGTTTAAATTCATGCTGTGAAATATTAGCACCAGCAACCCTGGGGAATAGAGAGAGAGAGAGAGGTGTAAATAAATTCTTTTTATCTTAGCCGTCGTCGAATGCGTAGAATGAAAATTTTTTCATTCGGAATTTTCACTCTTTCGCGACTCCTTGGAATTTCAAATCCGTCGGAGCCCGGTGTATTTAGAAATTTCAGCTTTTTCAATTGAATTTGCATTCGTTTGCAACCGCACCACCGGTCGGAGAATTCGCATTGGTTCGGAGTTTTTCGCCGATGAAATTTCAGGGACGTGAAACTCGACGCGTTCAGTGAAATCGACGCTGTTCCATAAATCATTGGTTGCCGTTTCCTGTCTGTTCCGTTCTGGCTCATTATCGTCAGTGTCGTCGAGGAAGATATATACACACGCGCGTGTCGTGGAAATAATTCACTGGCAGCGAAATTTCGTTCTCGACGATAAAAGACATCGTGAAATGGTGATCCACCAAAAATCCACCAAGAATGGATTTTCCAGCTGAATGAAATATTCCGGGGAAATTTGCCGCGAGAAATCTCGTCGAAATAGAAAAAGAACGTTGAAATCTCGAGATAGCGGCAATCGCAGAGATAGGAACCAGTACTATTATCATCTCGAATCTCTTTAATGAACAATCTAATCAAGAATACAGAATACAGTTGCATATGAAATTTCATTATGAGAATAATTTTCTACAATACACGTACGTACGTGTACGGCCTTGCGCGTATGCAAATTTAATGTACTCGTGAAAAGGCGAAAATCGGATTACGATCTTTCGTGTACCGTTTGCGAAATAGGTTAGCCGTAATATTTGATTAGATACGTTTGAAACGTGGCGTAAGACAAATCTCGTTCTTGACTTGTAATCCTGAGAAATACAGTAAATCACGATCCTGAAATTAATCGTCATTTGTTACACAACGTTACCGCCTGTCCGTGAAAGAGGAAAGTTCTTTACATTGTAATCCCCGCTATACGAATAATGTGCTTCATCAATCAAGCGTTTTCGTCAAGAAAGAGTGTGTGTCACGCGCCATGTTATCAGAATAACGCGACATAATAATCTCTACTCGGTGCATATGAAATACAGTGTTACGATACGCGAGTCTTCTTGTCAAGTTTGACTTTTAATTTCGCATTTCGCGCGAACGCGAGCAGAACGAAGTGATTGGTTAAATAAATCAACGGGGGCCAGTGATCGTAGAGAACAATTGTAGCAAATAATCGTATCGATCAACCGACGTTAACCTCTTGATCGCCGTGCTAATTCCTATACTCTAAATAAAAGCGAAATTAATTTCGATTTCTTAACAGTGACACATAGAATCATTTTCTGTCTCTAAAAAAATCGAAAAATATATATATTCTTCCTCGATTTTGGATTTGGATTCGAAAGAAAAAGGCAAGAAACACAAAATTCGCGTGCGAAAACTGTGAAATTCCACACTGCCCAACTATTTACTTTCAAAGCATACCACGACATAAATAAATTATATTAGTTTCATTGTGTACAATATATATATGTGCAACATAAATAAATATATTAGTTTCATTGTGTACAATATATATATGTGTATTTTTTAGACTATAAATTTATAACATTTCAAATTTAACAAACACGCATGTAACTTTTTTAATTTTTTTCAATATGTAGTATTTGATCTATTGTGTGACAACCCTAGTGAAAATCAAGTATATTTTTTTTCGCGCAAATTATATCCTAATTGATTGTGGCTCACCAATTATGTAAGTAAAAAGATATTTAAATTATTTATTTATTAGTAAAAGTGCATTTTTCTTAAAATTGAAAATACGCGGCAAGCTGACGCGCGTGATGTTTTTAAAAAAATGCGGCGATCAAGAGGTTGATACACGCGAGAGAAGATCATGTTAAACATCGTTGTTAATGATCTTCATTCTATACTTTCGAATTAATCCAACGTTCGTGGAAATATTATTATTTCATTATAATTACGACCAAGTAATTCGCTCGTGGTCGGTCATTTTCTGAGAGATCTTCAATAAAATGTCCTATCATAATTACCTGCGTAATAGAAATTATTTATGCGTGACTGTCGTGCTCTCGCGGAGAAATCCACGACGAGCGAATTCTAGATGTGAGATGTTGCTAATTGAAGAAAGAAGTCGCTGACAGTGACAGGACCGATGTTTCTAATTAAATTCTCGTCCCCGTTCTCCCAACTCTCGTTCAAATGATGAGCCATCGAGCATTTCTTTGAACGATGACGTCGACGAAAATTCACAAATCGAACGTGTGTTTGAAATTTTGAGCGCCACGCGAGTCTCGCGATATTCTTGAAAATTTCCATCCGTGTAAACGTCCTCTCGGAATGATATTTGACGTGCATGGAAGTTTAGGATGCGTTTTTGAACGTATGCGTGGATCGAAGGGATGTTAACGAAGGGATAGATAGTGATAAATTATTTAATATTTAATAAATATTAAATATATATATATATTTATATGCATCTTAATTAATTTAAGTTGATGAGTTAACTGGATATCGCATCGCGTACGAATTTTCTTTTCGTCTTGAACTTTTCGCTCGGTGGATTTTTAAATTTCACCTCATTTCTAGAGAAGCGATAAAGGAACCAGAGTGCAACAAAGAACAGTGTTTACGAAGTGCAGTTTACGCGGCGGCGCGTAAAATTTCAAGTCGACTTTCTCTTTTCCCCCTGATCTTCGAACCGAATCGATTCAACTAGTTCCCTATCACCCGTGCTGTTTATAGCTTCACAGTCGTGACAGGTTTAAGCAGAACGCGTTGTTCTTTAGCTTGTTACCGAGCTCTGCGCCGATGTTCTCAAAACCAATGGGACGTGTTTCTATTATTTTACGAGCGTGTGAAATCGAAATTCTGAACGTTTATTTATCGCTTTTTTCCAAGAAAATTGACGACAGAGCCTTCTGAATGCAGCGGCAGAAGAAGAAACGCGAGATAACGCGGGAGAAAATACAGTCGAACTTCTTCTCGACTAAAGCTTTCAGCAGCTCGGACTTTTTGGCTTTATCAAGCTGTGTAACATATCAGTTATTTGAAGGGAAAAATTGTATGTAAAATTACAAAGGCAACATATATTTTTAAAGCTGTTTTATTATTGTCATAATATGAACATTTTGTAAATTGAATGTTTGAATTATAAATTATTTGTAATTTTCGATGGTGTGATACCGTTTGAAGCAATTAGCAGAACGTAAACCTAATTGACGATCGCAAGTTTCACAAAAAAAAAAGAAGATTTTCACTGTAGATAACATTATTTAGAGTTTGTGATACGTTTTTTTTTTTGACTGCCACTAGAATTACTGTATTTCAATACTTTTGTTTTTTTTTTCACTGGTAAAGCAATGTCACTATCACTAGAATCATAGCTTAATCGCATGAAACAATCATTTTCTGAATCACTTTTCATATTCGTCCATAGTAAATTCATCATCGCCGCTGTCTCGAAGCAATACTTTTCCCATCACATTTTTACCCACGGTGAATAATAAATTTTTGTTGTTTTATCGGTTAAATCAACGATTAACCCTTTCGCTTCGGCAGTCCAGTCCGGCAAAGTGCCGGAAGCACGCGCCAGAAACATGCGCGTGGTTTTTGTATATACGTTTTTCTAAGTCTTAAATGTCAACTGTGCTTGATAAAACAGTCGTTGCTCTAATATAACACGTATAGTTCGCATTTTTAACATGAAAAGACTTATACAAAATTATATTAGTTATTCTAAAAAACATTAGACCAATTTACTATTGACATATTTCTAGGCATTTACATATTTACAAGACTTTACGATTAAAAGTTTAATATAATTAATAATGTAACGCAAATTAGTTGATATATCAAGCCGATCTATTCCTAATTCTTGTAAAAAAAAACTTATATGAACTATCGTTTCACTGTCGAATGGATTCGATCGATTTTTTGGAATGAAACAGTAAACGATCGTTTTGATGTCGTAACAACAAAGAGTAGTTTTGATATGTGATTAATCCAATATATCAATAAAATCAACCAAAAAATGTTCTGCCGATAACGAAGAATTTATCATTGACTAGCACCAGAACTACCACACCAGTCAAAATGACCGGTTTTACAATTTTATTTTGAAATTTCTATTTCACGTTACAATTTTTTCCCCTCCACAATGATGCAATGACTTTTACAGTGATAACTAAAGAAATAATATAATGAATTTTATTTTATTTTTATTTATTAGAAATCAAAATAATTTTGGTAGAAATAACTTCGTCTTAACTGTCGGTAGTTCTATTGCTAGAGATGGTACTTGTATACATGGCAGAACATTTTTTGGTTGATTTTATTGATATATTGGATTAATCACATATCAAAACTACTCTTTGTTGTTACGACATCAAAACGATTGTTTACTGTTTCATTACAAAAAATCGATCGAATCCATTCGACAGTGAAACGATAGTTCATATGGATGTCTGATATATCCGGCGCTCGAAGCGAAAGGGTTAAATACTGAAATCAATGACACATGAAATCACACGCAACTAAAGTTTGCAACTGTAAATTCAAACAGTTTGACGTTCATTGCAATATATTGTTGTTGTGCCAAATTTTGCCAGTGCCTGTGAGGAGTACTTCGAGTGCAATAGGTTAAAAACGAAAAATATCTTGCACGCGTTCGACAGTCTAGTCTAAGAATGCAAAGTTAATTCGATCTCCCGACTCGACGAGTTTAAATGATGAGACAATTTCGCCATTGTAGTTACAGTAGCACGGAGTAACACGCGAATGAATAATACAATGTCGATCGATAGTCGCTGCTCATTCGAGCAGCTTGTGAATGACATTTGACACGCCATCAACGCCATCAAATGTTTCGCGGAATTGTTTCTACGTTGTTTTTCGTTTCTGCGTTGTTCTTCCCTTTGCGATATTCACTCGCCGTTTCCTCTGTTTTTCAAGCGGTAATCACGGCTACGTTCTTTTTTTACTTTCCGCTTTCATTGTTGAAAGGGATGTTTAACTGGATACTTTCATCTCTGTGTATTCGTTTGCCGCGGCCGAGAGCCGATTCTTGAACAGTGGATTTAATCCGCCGCTGGTCAGACGTGGCAGCAAAACGAAATACGAGTCGCGCAGTTTCCGATTAAATTTCAATGAGCTTGTTGTGTATCAAGGTTGTCTATAATTTATAATTTATGTAATTCTCCACAGAAATTTCATATGTCTGCAACAGTGTACTTTTCGCCACTCGACATAATTTTCAATGATAATATACATGAATAAAAGCTGAGGTGTACCTTGTTGTGGATTTACACCGAGCAATTTATAATTTTTTATATTTTAAATATTTGCAACAGTTATATCTTTCCGAGGGTTTGAATTATTTTTAGTAAAACACATAAATAAAAGCTTCACATGTGTATCTTATTGTGGAACTATCCCTAATTGTAATTATAATTTTGTTGTTCAATATGTTTACAACAGTGTATTCTTCGAGACTCGGATGATTTTCAATAACAATATATAAACGAAATTCCTTGCCATAAATTTTTTTGTAGTCATAATATCCGTGTCATGAATTTTTTCCTCTGTTTCTTGGACTTTCATACTTCAGTCGTCGATAGTTCTTACAGTTAATGAAAATCGATTTTCCATCAGAATTTCTGCAAATAAGTTTCGTCCAATTTTTACCTAAGTAGCTAAAGAATTCATGATCCAAACAGCATCGAGCATTTCTCCGACGATTTAGCTCGGTGGTTGCGTTTCATGCGAGACCAGATGTTCTAATACTCTCCGGGAGGTGGATCTGTTCAGTGTAAGAAAATAATAATAACAATACACATCGCAGAAAAATAGAGTTCTGCCTTCATCGTTGCGTAACATTTTATTTCTACACGCTGGGGAAAGCAAACGGATCGGACCGATGTTTAACCCTTAACACTTTACCGACCGGTAGCCTATTAATCGGCTAACATATTTTAACACTTTACCGACCGGTAGCCTATTAATCGGCTATTCACCGCTAATACACGGTCGGTAAAGTGTTAACGGACCAATGCCGCCATATAAGTGCGGCATAGCACTTTTACTTACTGGGTCCAATGCCGCGTATATAGCGGTAAAAATCAATTTATTATTTTTATCACTGTTAGAGTTGTCATATTTACTATTAACGCGTTAAGTATTGTGCCATGTTATTTCTGAATTTGTTTGTCGCTTGTTATCTATGTTCTTTTATCTTTTACCGTTTTACGTGCACTTTTTTGCTCTTCGCGTGCAAAGTCAGTCTTGTGTTTGATTTTTCAAAAGAACGTGCGCGTTATCGGAGTTTCTTTTACACAGTTTCGTTTATTACATTTTATTTTGTTAATAAAATCGTAAAACACGGCCGGAAACTCTGAAAGAATAATACACGATGATTACGATAATTTCAATGATATTAGCAGCAGTGACGACGAGTTTGAATTCGGTGTTTCTATTGATGAAAATGAAAATTTGAGAAGCATTACGTTCTCAGACTATATAATGATAGTGACAATAGTAGTGATAGCGAAGTAGTTCCTAGAAAAAGAAGAAAAATTCCAAATGCAAGTTACAGTGAGGATGAAGAAGATGAACATGATGATACTGCTGATGAGAATACCGAGTGGAAAAATGTTACAGAAATTGATGACATTCCACCTCGGATACAGTTCAATACTTTTTCTCTTCGTATGAAAAATAGCTTGGACCTGGTGAGAAGTAAACTTGAAATACTTTCGGATTGTTAAGGGTTAAAAATAACGTTAACTGAGCGACGCAAAGCATCATACGTACAACTGAATCAGCAGCTATTCTTCTAGCCCGACATATTTCACGCAAGTGTGAATTGTTTCGCCAGTTCATTGTACCAATTCTGTCCCAAAATCTTGAACAAATGACTCTCGAAAATAAATCTATAGCAAAAGTAACCGAATGTAGCTACATTGACATTGCTGTTCGTTCAATTCTGTCCGTGATGCAACACCGTTTCGAATCATTTCGATTCACTGTATAGATTCTTAAATTCGAATAAATTTTATTTATTTCACTCGGTCGCGCGTTGGTAGCGAATCGTGTCACGCGTGAAATGCATGTCTCACCGTGCACGTTTTTCGCGTTTTTGAGCGACTTAGGCGAACGAGATAGCTGTTCTGAGAGAAACGAAGTATTTACAGAAATGGCCAAGATAAATAAAAGCGAAGAAAAGGGAATCCCAGAGGATATCGTGATCGAATAGATTTCCAAGCTTTCCAAATGTATCTCTTCTTGATCGGCGATGCTCTACTTGCGACATTCGAACGAAGAGAAGAGAGACACAAAGGTTGAATGGTCACTTTTAATGAAGCAACAGCATCAAATGAACGGCTTTATAAATGAATCATCCCTCGATACGCTTTTCCGCGAATCGTTTGTCAATGTCCGTTCATACTTACCCTTTTGCAAACAGTGTTCTTTCTGTCCGTAGCAGCTGCAACAACTGGATTATTGAAAAAAGGATTTTCCACATCACGCGGCATGGATCGTCGAGTTTTTCACTTCAATTTGTGGGGCTATCTCCTGGCGCTCCGTCGGCCGATTCACTGCGTAATGGCATCCGCGTGATTTGATCTCGTTTGATTAGACAAACAAACTGGAAACCTGCAGAGAATTGGATTCTCCCAATAGCAGGGGATATGGAAGGTTGTATGGAAAATTGGGGAAAATTTTCGTCGATCAGTTATCGCGGAGTGTTTCACGAAAAAAAGTCCACCTAAATATATCTTTCAGCGTATAGAAAATCGTAACTAACCTAAAAATCGTAACCTAACTTAAATTGATCGAAGGGACGAAATCGGATGACAGAAATATTCTTTTGTTTTTTAATATCATTGTTTAATGTTTTCTTTTTCAAGGTCATTGGCACACGTGTTATTTCTTTTTACTCCAGCTCCAGTGAAAAAATACATTACGGATATGACTTTCAAACGACCTTGGTCTTTATATATTACACAACTTATATTATCCTTCGTTCCAACTTCGAAGTGTATCACTCTTTCAATTAGAATCTCCAAATAAGAAGCATGAAACGGCACGAAAATTTGGGGAAAATTTTCCCGATCGATTGCGTGACACCCATTATCCTTGGTTTCAATTTTAAAATTACCTGTATCGATTGTATCTTTCTCTTAATTGGAATCCACGAATAATAGGAAATGTGAAACGAAATATGAAAATTTGGGAGAAGTTTTCTCGATCGATTATATGACACCAGTTATCCTTTGTTCGAATTTGGAAATTACCTGTATCTATCTTTTTTGTCGTCTGTCTGATGCGCCACTCTCATTGTGCCTAATAGTCTTTCCCATAAAGGGCATGATAGACAGTCTTCTCTCAGTTAGATATTTAGTCTATTATTTAGAGATTAAAACTCTCAGTTTAAGAATATTAATTGTGATTTAGAACAGCTACTAGCTATTACTGTAAGTACCAAAAGTACCAAATATTCTGTTATTCACTTATATATATATATATATATATATATATATATATATATATATATAGCATGTGCCATTTCAATCTATATAATGCAATTATCTGCGAAATTATTTGTCATTAAAAAATGTCTCAAGTGCATTATTTTTTCTATATATATATATATATATATATATATATATATATATATATATATATAGAAATTCAATTATAATTAAAATTATAATTAAAGTTAAAATATTAAATATTAAATTATTAGTTGAAATTAAAATATTAAATAATAAAATATCAAAATATCATTAATTAAAATAAAATTAAATAATTAAAATTTAATTCTATATATATAGGATGTCGCATTTCAATCTATAAATGCAATTATCTATAAATGAAATTATTCGTCATTTAAAAAATGTCTCAAATGCATTATTTTTTTCTCTGTTTCGAGTCAGCAGTAATTTGGTCTACTTGGTTTGTCGATATACATATATATAGGGATGGGCCAAAGATCACCGTAATTTTATTTCTATTTCTTTTTAAAACATAAAAGTTTTAAAACATAATGAAAGAATCATGTTTGAACTTGAATTTAATTCAAAGTTAATAAAATTAACTTTTTCTTTACATTTTTAAGTTTTTCAATTCGAAGAAAAGAATAGGTGGGGGAGAAACTTTATAAGTGCACGAGTCCAAGTGCGTCTGTGAAATTAAGATTAAAAACGACGTTTGAAAATTTCTCGTTGTATTTATACATACATACATACATACACACACACACATATATATATATATATATATATATATATATCGTGATTTCGCGACGTGACGAAATAATCTGAGCAACTCTCCGATAACGGTAGCGTGTACGTTCGCCGGTCGAATTACGTTAGCAGCTGACTCGGGTGTATCGGGATCAGTATGCGGAAAGCCGCGTGCAAAGCCTCATGCTGCATTACCGGACCGATGTCACGCGTGTTCAGGAGCAGAGAGAGAGAGAGAGAGAGCCGATGCATCAGCTCAACATCGTCGATCTAAGTGCTGAACCTTGTATCTTGACGGCATCATTTTTTATTTTCCCCTGTGATTGATACACCGAGGTAAGTTGATGCCTCACCGATTCTCTCTAGCGTGCAGTATCTCTCCGTCGGTAAGTTACCATCCTAGTTATACGCAGATAGTTATTCTTCGTTTCCGGGATAGCGGAAATTGCCACTGGGAGAAGACGAAGACCTCGAACGAGGTATCGAAAAGAATTTTGTATGTTGAATTTGAAATAGCACTGATTCAGAGGAGCGTGAATTTCAGTTCGGAGACGAAGCAATTTTGACTTTTTTCTTCGTGCAAATGACTGCGACGCGGTCGTCAAATATTACAGGAAATTGAAGTTGTGTGACGACGAATGAAGAGGTGCATTTCGCACCGGGTCTCCTCGTATCTTGTGCAACAAGAACAAACTTTTCGGCGAGATGCATTCCCGCACGACTCGAAAATGCAAATACCAATGCCGCGAGAGGATGGAATTCATATCGCATAATCACGCTGTTCTGGGAATACGTACATTGTGGTATCTCTGAGAAAATGACTGGAAAAATGAAGCACGCGACGAGGAAGCTCGTATTGGGAGGTCGAATTAACATTAACAGTTCTACATTTCACTTTGAAATATCATGCGAGAGAAAAAGAGGCGTGCAACCGAATCACTCGACTTGGTTTTGTACAAAGTATCGTGCGTTTCTCCCCGTTTCGTGTGTGACGTTGCACGTACAATATTTCGATTTCCCGGTATCACGTGGCTAATGAACAATTCTATTCTATTCGCGCCATAATTTCACTTTGATCACGTCGTTTTGATCAACCACGAGATTGTATTTCTCGAAATGAGAGAGAAAGAGAGATCTCTCGTTTATTTCTTGAATCGTCCGCGGGGGGAAAAAAGAGAAACGAATAACTTGCGGACTTTCGGTCGCGTTCCGTAATTAACCGTGAAAGGCTGATCAATTAAAAATTAAGAATTCCTTTCAGACCTGTTCGTCGTTTCGTTAACTATATTTGCCGCGGCTAGCCAGCACATTTAGCTTTTAACGCGGCCGTACGTGCATTTACTCGGGATTTATTACATCGGCCTAGCATACTCCGTCGCATCCGATACAATAGAGTACACACACATTTGAATCGAACTGGATTGAATTAATTGCTTTGGCAAACGTTTCCAACCGCTCGTCGCAAAATGATCTCTTCCCCCCCTTTCGATCGATTGCCCTTTCTCTCTTTAGCGTAGTAATTCAAAGTAAGTTTCAAGTCCGAGGAACTCGACTTGTTCCTGTATTTTAAAAATCGTGCAGTTGTTTTCTTTTTTTCTGTTGGCGAAGCGAACTATCGAACGAGTTCAATTGAAATCGCTGAATTACATTAATCAACTTTTTCCCTCGTGCCGTGATTCGGGAATTAAAATCCCGCGCGAGCGTAGTTCTCGTAATATTTTTTTGCAGTTTCATAGAGACATTTGTTTCTTTTTTTCTTTTTCTTTTTTTTTTTTTTTGCCAATCCAGCGTATTTCGTCGCAAAGAGCCGCTCGAATACGTCCTTTCCACCGTTGTAATTACTTTCCACGTTAAGATAACTATGCCGGGGGTCCATTTCTAATTACGAGAAAGCGCTGTCCGGTGAAAATTTAAAATACGCATCCTATAATTACCGTAATATATTTTAACAACTTCCCCTTCGCTGCCAAGAGATATTTCGCAACGCCATGGGAGGAATTTACAAACGGAGAGGAAAATGAAACGAAGCTTAACGAGCATTTAGGACAATTTTTTTCTTCGGCGCGAGAAGCTAGTAGGCTGTAAGAAATTGGCGCGTAATCTACGTTGTTAAATGGCCTCGTGCCGATTTATCACGGCGCGAGATATCATCGGTATATCCAACGTTTGCGTACGAATGAATGCCACCTTCGAGAGTACGGAGCAGTCGAATATGACCGCAGTAGAATAGGTCGACCACCAGTTGGTCCGACGAGACGAGTAGAATAGACTGTATTAGCCGCGTCGCTGGTTAAGGGGAATATCACTGTACGTGATCAGACAGCCGGCTGAGTAGAATACGCAGCGCGCAGGTGGATCGAGCCGCGGCCAACATTCTTCGACGATATTGAAATTCCTCTGTCGATGATATTCTGCTTGAATGGGACCAGAGTTCAAGATAATTGGTTTTTAATTCCACCGTGAAACTAAGGTACAAGACCGTGAATATATATATATATATATATATATATATATATCTTGGACCGACCGAGGCGCGAAATATTTCTCGTTAACGTCGTCTTGCTTTCGAATTCCTTGCCATGTTTTTTTTTTCAGGCGATTATCATTTCATCGAATGAAGTATCAAATTGTTAAGACAATTATTATGGAATACATATCGTAGGAATTCTAAATTTCTCTATCAATGAAACGAATATTTGGAATTCTTTCATAGGTGTGTTAAATCCGCGAATCGACGACTGAAGGGTTTTTCTAAATTCTTTCGTACAGAAAATTGATTTCCTCTTTATAATATTCTCAAAACTCTCGAGCTTCTTTCGATCGACGACGTGAAAGTTAAGTGTTATTTCAATTATTTCAGATTTCTGTGTAATATTCGGAATTCTCTCGGAGGTTAAATTTGCGAATCGACGACTGAAGAGTTTTTCTAAATTCTTTCGTACAGAAAATTGATTTCCTCTTTATAATATTCTCAAAACTCTCGAGCTTCTTTCGATCGACGACGTGAAAGTTAAGTGTTATTTCAATTATTTCAGATTTCTGTGTAATATTCGGAATTCTCTCGGAGGTGTGTTAAATTTGCGAATCGACGACTGAAGAGTTTTTTTCTATATCCTTTCGTACAAATAATTCCGCCATATTCCTGATATTCTGCTGACTTTCTTCTTCTGACCGACGACGTGATATTCGAAGCGTGATATTGCAGAGATATTTATTTTGATAAATAAAATTGCCCCGGGTCTCTCGTTGTCGCGTTAACGCTTCCCTCCGCAACTTCGCGGATTGGCGGACTGCCTTTTCCATCAAAGGGATAGCCGATCGAAGACGCACTTATCTCGGAATATTTCCTGAGAGGTATCCACTTCCTTTGTGACTTGGAAAAAGAAGAACCGGGAATCCAGGGCAGACACGAGCCACCATTCGCTCTAACACGATCTCACGAGGGGCTGATATTCGCACAGCGACTGATATTATTTTAAATTAATAACTGGGTCAGATCGTCGCGCTTTGCGAAACTCGTCACCAACAGTGTCGTGTTACACCACAACGACACACTCTTAATTAGAATCCATCGGTCTCTCTGTGTGAACGAAGCTGCAGTTCCCACACTGTCGCAATTAATGAAAATCGTGATGCGCGAACTCTAAACAAGATGAATAATCCCCAATCCATCTCTCAATTCTCCGTTTCACTCTCTCTCTCTGTCTCTACGCGAATGAGAATTCGAGTATCTCTCTCGTCTTGCACGCGAATTCTACGAATCCCAGAACGTCTTTTTATTGAAAGGGAGCTTCGAGATAGTATTTTTTGCCGAAAATACACTCGAAATTGCACGAAATTGTTATTCCCAACTTGTATTATGATGATGGAATTATACGAACGGATGACGGATTACGGGGAATAATTCGTCCCTTAATTTGCGCGAAACTTTCGCGCGACCACCGAGGTGCGGAATCGTATCACTTACCATGATTAATTAATCGTCCATCGATCGAACGTAATTCAATTTCGTCGTGCGAGTTAAGCGCGATTATGATCCCGATGCCCGTTCGTTCGTCGCGGCTGTTATTTTGGTGTTTGGCTTTCACGGCGAAGCAACGCGCATCGACGCCTAATTTATCAACAATTTGGCAAACGTCGAGACACTTTCTCGCAAGTTTTCGGGCAAGTTTGTCGTTGCGTCAAGAATTTCGTTTTCCGAGACTCGAGACGGGAATTTCTATTTTTTTTTTTTAAACGAAATTATGATATTCCGAATGGAAAAATTCAACGGAATAATAAGTGCTCTCTCCTGATAAGGGAAAAATATAATTTAACTGCGCTATTCCGTATTATCTTTCGTATAGCATTTCGTAAATTGCTCTAGCTCGTGTGATTCAGTTTTATCGCGCTGCAGAGAGAGAGAGAGAGAGAGAGAGAGAGA
The DNA here is from genome assembly GCA_032399595.1 of Tetragonula carbonaria. Lineage (NCBI taxonomy): Eukaryota > Metazoa > Arthropoda > Insecta > Hymenoptera > Apidae > Tetragonula > Tetragonula carbonaria. The sequence continues at coordinate 10,182,641 of JAUCRC010000014.1, forward strand.
GAGAGAAAGAGTTTGGGATAATTCTGGAATATCTTATCTCGCTGTATATTTCTGGCTGGATCCGTGGAAACGTAATTACCGCCTGGTAGGTGATAATTTCTACGATAAATTAGATTTGAAGGGGAAAGTATTGCGAATAATAAAGGTATTGTAATTGCATAGGGAACGGAATCTGGTTTATTAATTTTTTTAATTCACCTCTCTCTTTTTTTCTATCGCAATCGTGCACGAAATTCTAGAATTTTCTACAACGCCACTTGCGACAAATTTGCATGATGTCGTTCCAAGGTCGATACTTGCTCCGACGACGATGCAACACTCGTCCAAGTGAAATATTCCCCTATTCTCGAGGAAATTTCGAGCTTTCATAGTCGGAACTTTCCTCCCCCCCGCTTTGAGTTCACGTTGATACGTATCTGTCCCACATTATTACGAAAAGGAATTGTCGCGATGAGTTGCGGATAAATCGCGGGATTTATTGCGTTTGTCCAGCGTGAACGAGTTAATTGGCCATTGTCGAAATCCATCGTTTTGCTTTTCGCCGTTTATTAGGCCGATAATTTCAGCTGTGTCGTCGAACGTACGTGTTGATCGGTTCGGCGAGGCTTCGTCTTTGAACTGGCTCCGAAAGTATCGACAACTATCGATAACTGGCACGCAACTTGCTCGATTAATCTCGGTCTCGCCGTGTGTTTTTAGACGATAGAAACCTCTATCGCGCGATTAAAACGGGGTACGTGATATGTATCGTGTATCGATTACACACACAGAGCGAAGTGTAGAGTCAAGAAGATAGGTGATCTTCTTGGCCTGACGAATTAGAAATCTGTCAAAGTCGCGCGACGTGGAAGGGAATCCGAAAGGGTATTTAACACTAGAACTACCGCACCAGTCAAAATGACTGGTGTTACAATTTTATTTTAAAATTTCTATTTCACGTTACAATTTTTTCCCCCACAATGATGACTTTTACAGCGATAACTAAAGAAATAATATAATGAATTTTATTTTATTTTTATTCATTAGAAATCAAAATAATTTTGGTAGAAATAACCTCGTCTTAACTGTCGGTAGTTCTAGTGTTAACGGAAAATAGATCGCGTGTATTTCGCAGATAACGACATGACGATGACGCGTCATTTCTCGCAGAATCTGCAGAATCTGCATTCCGTCGTATTCCGAGGGTCAATTGCTTTCTGCGATCATCTTGTTAGTTGGAAGCAGCTTTTCAGAGCAGCTTTTATCGTTTCAGTTCGGAGCTCATTTTCTTTTCCTTTGTTTTTCTCTTTTTTTTTTTTGCAGTTTCCGCTCGTTTTGAAGCTCGACGAGTAACAAGGGATAATTACGTAGACAATGAAGTTTTTGCGTCAACAGTGAATCCCACCATTCCGGTGTCTCGCTCCGGATGTTTTTTGCAATTACGATCGCGAAAAAGTCGAGGAGTTTTACTCGCGAGAAATAGAGAGAGAGAGAAAGAAAAAAAGAAATTCCGATTTATTTCGTTCGGCGGTGCAATTGAAATCACGCGCGGGAAAAAAAGGAAAATATTTCAAAATATTATGTATTTCACTGTATTTCAAATATTGATTTTATTCATTCGCCGAATTCAATTATATACGTTCCTCGTGATTACAATCAACGGAAAAAGTTTCGTATCGATGAAACTTTGGGTAAAAATTTTCCATCGAGAATCGCTCATTGTTACTGGTCGCGAGTAATTATTGAAACAAATTGATGAAAATTTCGCAATGTGCACTTAAATTTGACTTTCAAGGGAGATTTTACAGCATTTAGAAATTTCTCTCTCTCTCTCTCTCTCTCTCTCTCTATCTATCTATTTCAATCGTTAATAAATTAGCCTCGTAATTACCAAATAATTTATGAAAGCAACGAATGCTTATAATCACGTTATTGCTAGAAGCACATTATCACCTTGCTTATAATCAAATTGCGGGATTGTGGATAGTTGAGTGCACAATTAACTCACGTTTTCGAAAAGTATTACACAACTCATTCGTGTCGAAACCTATCAATGGGTCTCTAATACTTTTCCAGCTGTATTCTCTATTTATTTACTTCGAGTGCACTCGATAAAAAGTTCTCAAAACCCCTCGAGGCTATAATTTCGTAATTTTCGAAACTTTACAGCGATCTTCCCTCGCTATTTTCATTCTTTCTTTTTTTTTTATTAGCTGATCAAGAGAAGAAAGGATTTCACAACGAAGTCTGTTGATTAATTGACAAAAAAAAAAAGAAATGAATCTTCCTCTATCTCGTTTGATTTTCTTGGCAAATCGGCTAAGTCGAAATTCACAGTAGTTGAAAGCAATCCGATGTATCCGGCGTATCGCCGTAACGGATGACACCGATTGCTGGTGACAGGTTATTAGAAGAAAAGCTATCTGACCGGTCGCGCGTTGCCAGGCAAATTTTTAAAGCTTTCCCCTGACGTGAAAGACGGCTCGCAGCGGTCACGTCGATTAATTTCATTGACGACTGCGTCTGACGGCTGGATTCTGCTGTATCGAGCCGACTCTCTTAATTCGTGGTCATTCATCTTTCCGATTGAAAAGTCAGTTCGCGCATATATGTTGTATATACAAGAAATAACGATCGATATCCGTGCCATTTTTTAGAAACTTAACAGAGGTGAAACGTTATGGAACGTTTCTCGCTGTGTTTGACAATAAATACGAGCAAGATTTAAATAAGTTGATAGAGTTCATTAAAAAGTCTTCGAAAAGCGTCTGATGGCTGGATTCTGCTGTATCGAGCCGACTTTCTTAATTCGTGGTCATTCATATTTGTTCATTCCGATTAAAAAATCAATTCACGCACGTATATTGTACATGCAAGAAATAACGATCGATATCCGCGCCATTTTTTAGAAACTTAACAGAGGTAAAATTAGGGAACGTTTCTCGATGTGTTTGACGATAAATACGAGCAAGATTGTGCCAAGTGATTTAAATAAGTCGATAGAGTTCATCAAAATGTCTTCTGATTGCTGGATTCTGCTGTATTTAGCTGACTTTCTTAATTCGTAGTCATTCATCTTTGTTCATTCCGATTAAAAAATCAATTCACGCACGTATATTGTACATGCAAGAAATAGCGATCGATATCCGCGCCATTTTTTAGAAACTTAACAGAGGTAAAACATTAGGGAACGTTTCTCGCTGTGTTTGACGATAAATACGAGCAAGATTGTGTCAAGTGATTTAAATAAGTCGAAGAGTTCGTCGAAGAGTCTTCGAAAGGAAGATAACGGGAACTGTCAGCGGTGATAAAGAAAAATTAAAATTGGAGTTTTGTCCCTTGGACCGATGATTTATAGACGAACCCGCTGGGACAGGAAGAGGGGAAGATGAAAAGTTTAATGGACACGGCTGATAAAAGAGAATCTCGCTGAAGGTTCTATATTACGAACGTTCGCAAAGCAAAGTTCGTAAGTTCGTGGAATGATTCGCTTTTCTCGCGAGGGGAAATTCTCGCGTCTCTCGGATCGCTTAATGCTTTTTGTTCTCTTTTTGAAATCGTATATTTCACGCTCGGAAATATTTCCCCTTGACGAGTGATCATTTGGTGATCGCTTAATTATCAAAAGATCTGATCGTGCGATTAATCATTTCACGAAAACGAAGAAACTCATAATATGATCTCGCGCTTGAAAATATTTTTTATGGCGATGCTACAAGGCGGATTGAAATTTCCCACCTATTTTTTTTTCTTTTTTTAAATAAAGCATCGAAATACGAGATAAGTCTGATTTTAATAATTTTAAGTTAAATTCAAGATTGAAAATTACGCAAATTACGAGAAGCACGAAAATTATTTCCTTTTGAAATGTTGATCGCCAGAGCGTTCGTAAATTTATATACACGTAATAATTAAAAAATTACAGTTTCATTTTAGTAGAAGATGATTTTTCGCCCACCTTGTAAATTAATACATCGCAAACGATTTGATCGTACAGTTAATCATACAAAAATAAAGGTTTCATCTTTTTTTTTTAATTTTCGAGTAATATAAAATGAACACAGAATGTTTAACGAGTTTAATCGGTTTTTTTTTCGCTGTCGCAGTGGTTCGCATTCTGAACTGTAGCGAAAAACGTGAAAACTTCATGGAAAATTGTGAAGCATTACCGAAACGTTCGTCCGATCTCCGATAATACTCGGGCGGAGAATAAATTGTAACACATTTCACGTGGCCCGTGAATGCAGCGTTCCGCCGGCCTCGTTAAAAGTCCGAGAATAAAATTTACAGGGGAGGGTTGATTCATTTACGAGCGCTCGCGGGCGAAAGTTTAAGGGACGAGTCACGAACTCCCTCGAATTACTCGCGAATTTATCGCGTTTGAAGAAGTTTCCGCATATTTTCACTCACTTAATCCATCGAAAAGCATCCCCGATGACTTACGGGGCGAATCAGGGAAAGTGCTTGATGCTTGCTCGAGAGAGAGAGAGAGAAAGAGAGAGAGGAGGTAGTAGTTCTTAAATCGAAGATTTCAACTGAAAGGAAAACGACGTCCGTGTGTATTACTATCAACAGTTTGGATAATAATCGCAGTGTGTATTTCTACACACACGCACACACAATTAATGATAATTAAAGTCTGCAAGTAATCGAAGATCATTCATTGATTATTCATCGCCCAATAGGCCCAACGTAATCTCTGCGTGTCGTAATAGGGCATTTTCCAAAAATGGTACATTAATACGATTTTTTTCTACAATCTCCAATATATTTAATAACGACAAACTTCCGAGAAACTCCCGTTAATAGAAAGTAGAAAATTCCTTTAATTCCTGTCACACGCTAAACAAAAGTTACTGACTTCTCAATGTTAAATCTGTAATTTCACACGGCCTGAATTTTCATTTCTGCTGGTACAAATATATTATATTTCATTTTTCGTGAAGTTCTTTGCAAAGTTTAAGAAAAAAATTCTTTCCTTTCTGTCAATTTCGAGTGAAAGATGTTTAAGCATATAATTTTATAAAAGCATGTGTGTTAGAGAGAGCGAGAGGAAATCAACGTTATGACCCCATAAACAAGGTGTTGATAACGCCTAGGTTAAAGGAGCAGGTTCAAACGCAACGGAGAGTCTCTCTCAACGAAGATTGGAAGAAACGGTCGAGAAATCGGTAGAAAGCTCGCGGAGAATACGCCGCAGGGACGTTTCATTCCTCGCTGGAAAACGTTTTCCACCGAACGCGTGTCGATGGGAACGCAATAGAAACGTCGATGAGGCGAGACATCCCCCAGGGTGTCGCGGCTCTCGACGAGGTTTTCTTTCAGTACTAGTACTGTTTTCCCATTGTGTCGACGTTGCACGGAACTAAAGGGTTGTTTACATTGCCCCGCGCGCGAGACGTGTTCGCAGCGGGTGGTTACTCCGTGGCTTGAAATGCTGGCTGGCTACAGCAATCCGAGAAATGTTACAGGCTAGATGTCAAGTGAACGAAACACGTAGAGAACATGCCGCGACGTTTTAACGGCGACGTAAGTGTTCCACGCGCTGCCTGGTACATGGAACTTCGATTTAGAGTCTGTCGATCGATCTATCGTTTCCCTTGCTCTTTTGAAAATTTCTTGGAATTTTTGTTGCGATTTGTATGCTGTTGCCGTTTTCCTTCGAATACTTCTTCCATGATCAGGAGAAATATGTACGCGCGAGTGTATATATTTGAACCTGAGTGCCATTCTTCGAGAACGACATATTCGGAGAAATAACCGATCGCGAATGTTCAAGTTTGGTGTGCTTCGGTGATTGGTACAGTGAGAAAAATACGCACGAGAGAAACAATTGACTGTAAATTATTGAAATTTGCCGTGCTTCGATGATTAGTGCAGTCAAAGAAATATACGCGAGTGTATCTTACATTTATAGTATACTTGAACCTAAGTACCATTTAATGGCCATTAACGATATGTCAAAAGCCGTGATAATATATTTCAGCAGCAATAATTCGACGAAATTACCGACTGTAATTATTGAAATTTGGCGTGCTTCGATGATTAGTGAAGTCAAAGAAATATACGCGAGTGTATCTTACATTTACAGTATACTTGAACCTAAGTACCATTTAATGGCCATTAACGATATGTTAAAATCCGTGATAATATGCTTCAGTAGCAATAATTCGAAGAAATTACCGACTATGATTGTTGAAAAATACGCGAGTGCATCTTACGCTTGTATACTTGAACTTAAGTACTATTTAATGGCCATTAATGATATGTTAAAATCCGTGATAATATGCTTCAGCAGCAATAATTCGACGAAATGACCGACTGTGATTGTTGAAATTTGTCGTTCTTCGATGATCAGCGCAGTCAGAGAAATACGAAAAAATTAATCGAATTGCAATTGTCTGCGCTACTGACTTCCACTTTCTGTCTAAATATCTGTGGATACATAATCAGCATCAGACTCGTCACGCATGCGAATAATCTCGCGATCGTAACAATCTTCGATCTGACGACAGGTTTTCATCCACAATAACCGATTCAAATTCAAGAGGCAGACTGAACGTCGGGGCTCCAAAAGAAACTAGGAACTTCAGGAAATATATAACTTTCAGACTGATTGAAGAAAAGAGAAAAAGTAGAAGAAGAACGGATATTGGAAATTGCAAAAAAAAATATCTGAAGTTTTCTGCGTTGCACCGCTGTGCAAAATTAAAAACTACGAAACCTCGTTGCAAGCATCGTAGTTGAGATCGTTGAGAAATAATTGACCGGCAGGGATGATAAAAAGAAAAGAAACTTTGTCAAAAAGAGAAACGTTTATTATTCTCCGGCGAGTAGGTCCAGTATGTTAGAGTGCTTGCAATTCGTTTTTTGTCGAATACCGAGATTTCTACGAGGAGAAGCCGAAACGAAGTAAGAAAAAAAAAAGAGAGAAAAACTAGGAGAAATCTGTCCTTTAGAGATTTAGAGAGGCGGCACTCGTGTTTAATTAGTCGTAGTCGTCGATTGCGTCTCTCGATCTTCAACAGAGGGGTGCGTCAACGTTGCAAGAAGACGCGCGTAGGTAGAGCACGCCTCGTCAATGTTTCCAACGAGGTTTCGAGGAAAATTCTCTCTCTCTCGAGTAACAATCTCGAAGCGAGCTCTTGCTGAAGTGCTATCGTGAGATTCGCGAGTCAACGAATCGTTGCCACCGTGGCGCAATTGAATCTTGCATTCACCTGAGGCGTGCATATCCTCCTCGTTCTGCCCGATGAATAACTTTCCGTTTCCCCTTATTTCTGATTCGACATTGTTCTCCACTTGATTTGAAAAAAAAGGAAGAAGAAAAAGAAGAGGGAAAAAGTATCTCGCGAAAAATCGTTCCCTCGAAATTTTTCTCGTCGAGAGAGAGAGAGAGAGAGAGAGAGAGAGAGAGAGAGCAATGTTTACCGTGAGGAAAACGGGAAAGAATTTCGTGGAATGATTCAGGACGTTAATTACAGATCGTTGAACACCTTTAACAACTTGCAGCGTTCTGTTAATTACAGCGCGAAACGCGCGGAAAATCGAGATAGCAACCGATGAAAACGGCAGGAATGCCGAAGTGGAAATTCGATCAGTCAGAATTCGGCCGCGTGTAATTAACAATTTACGAGCAGAATTTACGAACGAATAACAACGTGGCGAACGATCGATTCGATTCTCGGCGAACCAGCGTTGCGAACACGCGTACGTTCGCAATTGCCTCTCTCTCTCTCTCTCTCTCTCTCTGTCTCTCTCGTTAATCCCGTTTTTTTTCTTTTTTTTTTTAACCGCAAATTACTGCACTACTGGCAACAATAGCGTGGTCGCGTTCTGAAGTGACTTTCATTTCCAATGTGTCTCGTCGTTCGTTCAGTTCGCGGGTGATTAATAACGGTGATAATAAATCGGAGAAAAACGGGACGAAACGGGCGAAGGAGAAAAAAGAGAAAAAAGATGGAGAGGAGAGAACGCTACTCGCGCTGGCAAAAATCGTAAATATCGGCTGTACCGACGAAATGTAAATAAACGGTGACGTTGGAACACGTTCCGCGTAATTTGCAACTGTTACTTGTTACAGCGCGGTTACTTGTCCCACCGCGTTGATTTACACGCTTACGAAACGTGACAGCGTCTGCTTTCCATCGTGGCGCGCGATCATCCCCGGCGAAAATTATGCGCACGCCGCGCAACGCTCCGGGCGCGAAACCGTCCTGTTACTTCGTCGTGTAATTGATTTGATCCCTCGTGAATTACCTAGCCGTCGATCGCGACGTCCAGCAAGCGACGGTTTTTTTCAAACGCGTGTCCCCGTTTCGTTATCGAGAAATCACGTCGTGACGTCTCGATAACGCGCAAATTGTCGCGCGAGAGAATCGCGATTGACTCGCGCGAGGTTTGCGATCTGATACGAAGAGAATCTGTGACTCACGTTGATATTGAAACTATTGTGATTTCACGATGAGAAATAATTTCGTTTATCGTTGTACGGTTTTATTTTTTTTTCTTCTTTTTTTTTTTTACAAAATTGTAACGAAGTTGTATTCGGTATTTTGTGGCTGAATATTAACACATCTCGCGATGCAGTTTGACAATAACAGTTTGGGAAATATTGAGTGAAATCATTACTTTAATTATTATCAGACGTCTTCGTCAATTATTATCAGACGTCTTTGTTAATTATTATCAAACATCTATTACTAATTCAATCGTTATGAAACGTTGTCAAACATCTTCGACAATTATTGTCCAACGTAATTAAACATCTTCGCGAATTATTATCAAACATGTATTTATTACGTATGATTGCACGATGAATGGACAATATGTTAAAAAACGAATTTGCACGTGTGATCAACAATACGCGAGAAACATATTTTTATACGCGATCCACATGGAACGAGTTAATGTATCGTCCATTTTCGTCGTCACGTTTCTCGTGCCTGTCTTTTTTCAAACGCGTGTCCCGTCTCGTTATCGAGAAATCACGTCGTGACGTCTCGATAACGCGCAAATTGTCGCGTGAGAGGATCATGTGGTTTGCGATCTGATACGAAGAGAATCTGTGACTCACGTTGACATTAAAACTATTGTGATTTCACGATGAGAAATCATTTCATTTATCGTTGTACAGTTTTATTTCTTTTTTTTTTTTTTCTTTTTTTTTACAAAATTGTAACGAAGTTGTATTCGTTATTTTGTGGCTGAATATTAACACAGTTTAAACATCTCGCGATGCAGTTTGACTGACAATGACAGTTTGGGAAATATTGAGAGAAATCATTACTTTAATTATTATCAAACATCTATTACTAATTTAATCGTTATGAAACGTTGTCAAACATCTTCGACAATTATTGTCCAACGTAATTAAACATCTTCGCGAATTATTAACAAACATTGTTCTGTTACTAATTTAATTCTTATCAAACATTTATTTATTACGTATAATCGCTCGAGAAACATATTTTTATACGCGATCCGCATGGAACGAGTTAAAGTGTCGTCCATTTTCGAAACTTTCGTCGATTATGTATCAGCATAAGCAAAACAGAAGAAAAGGTAGATACGAAGCACAGGAAATTTTCACAGAAGACTCATCTAAATGTCAATTGATAAAACGTAATGTACAATTATTCGCGATAAAAAATATATACGATCCGGTTTCTCATAAAGGACCATTTTTCGTTTAAACGTAACACATACGCCGTACGAAAAATGTACTCGTTTCCGAAATATTATACACGAAGCACTTTTAGTCTCACAAAAACAAAAAAAAAAAAAAAAAAAAAAAAGAAAAAAGCTATTTTTAATCAATAGAAGCGAGATCGTTGCGTTTCGTATGACTGTTTCATACGAATTTCTCTCGCTGAAAGGGGCATTCTGCCGAAACACGCGCGTTTCCACGGAGACTGTACGTTTATTTTCAAATTAATTGGAATAGTAAATTCAACAATTTCGGTAATTACCGGTGTCCGGTTACCGAATTGTTTCCACGCTGTTGTAATACGAGCTCGGCAGCTCGTTTGCGGGTTCAACCGGCGAATAAAGTACGCAAACGTTCGAAACTCTGTTCCCTCGCCTGGGCGCATAATACGACCGCATATTGGAAATATTAACCACTTGCCGATGATGCGATTTGCACTTGTCGACGCGTGACAAAATCATTCACGCAGTGTCGCGGTTTTACCGATTTTCGGCGATTCTGTCGCGCTCCGGATTTTCGCGGGGCCAAAATTCCGCGGAAATTTGGCGGCGAAAATCCGTTGTCATTTGCGAGTGACTCGATCTCTCGAAATGACCGCCGGCAAGATGAAATGAAAGTCGATAAAAGAAAAAAAAAAGTTTGGAAAAAAGCGTCCGCGCCACTCTTGTTTCACGTTATTTTCATTTCGTCGCACATATATACGTCGAATAATACTTGGGTATAATTATTCCGCTCGCGTGGAATTTGTGCAATATTTCCTCGCGAAACGCGCACGCAGCTCGTTTTACCAATTTTTCCAATCGTATTGATTGCATTTTCATTTTCCACGGTCCGCGCGAGTGCTTTTTAATTTTCCCCCGTTTCCCTCCCCTCCTCGAGCCGATCATTATCGCGCCACGCTGCCGGAATTTTTCTTTATAAAAAAGTCAATCGTTTTATCGCGCGCAACGAATGTAAAAGTTTATTAATTTCCGAGCGCGCTAATGTCGCGCGTCGCCAACTTTCGTTTTGAAAGACATATCCGATATTTCGATTGTCAAAATCGACGGTAGCTAAGATTTGGAAACTCGGACCTTAACTTAAACACTTTTAGTTCGAGATCGGCTCGTTTTGAAAAAATCTCCCGCTATTCTCGACGGCGAAGGGGATGCTTTAATAAACCTAACGAACCAGCGCGTTGCCGCTAAGCAAGGGATGATCTTGCATTATCTCGAGGGTAGCTTTGCACCATAGCCGCACGAGTAAATTCAGCTCGTTTCGTTTCCATGCAGAATTCTTAATTTTTTTCTTTTTCAGCTTGAAAACGCGACACACTGCGGGAAGGAGTAACAAAGGTGCAGAATTAGAAGCTTTTTTTTAAAAGTGACGCAACACCGAAAGAAAAGTTCTGTTAATGATATTCGTGATTCGTACATTTTTCAATGAAATTATTTATGTTTAAATTATTTATAGCATATACCTTCGTTTCTTCTCTTTAGATTCTTAATTGTTTTTTATCCTAAACGCAACAAACTGGCGAAGAAGAAAGGAAGTAGAGAAGTTTCATGTCTCTCGATATTCGAGATATAATTACAGAAGCTTTTTGAAAATAGCGATACAAAATCGAATAGTAGGTTATTTCATAGTCGAAAGTGTTGCATTATTATTACTCTAAAAGTATATAATTCATTAATAATATTTCTAATTCGTTCATTTTTTCAATGAAATTATTTATATCATATTTTTATAGCATATACCTTCGTTTTTTCTCTTTAGATTCATAATTGTTTTTTTATCCTAAACGCAACAAATTGGCGAAGAAGAAACAAAATAGAGAAGTTTCGTGTCTTTCAATATTCGAGAAATAATTACAGAAGCTTTTTCAAATAGTGATACAAGATCGAATAGTAGATTATTTCATAGTCGAAAGTCTAGCATTATTATTACTGTAAAAGTAATAAATCATTAATAATATTTCTAATTCGTTCATTTTTTTCAATGAAATTATTTATATCATATTTTGATATCATATTTTATAGCATATACCTTCGTTTTTTCTCTTTAGATTCATAATTGTTTTTTTTATCCTAAACATAACAAACTGGTGAAGAAGAAACAAAGTATAGAAGTTTCATGTCTCTCGATATTAGAGAAATAATTACAGAAGCTTTTTGAAAAGTGATAGATGATAAGTTATTTCATAGTCGAAAGTCTAGCATTATTATTACTGTAAAAGTAAATTATTCATTAATAATATTTGTAATTTGTTGATTTTTTTCAATGAAATTATTTATGCCTTTGATAACTGCACTTAATTAGCAAGTTAATCAATTAATCGTTCAACGTTTTTACTTCGCCATCGTAATTTTAAATTTAGAAAGAATAGTGTAATAATAATTACATCCCTGTGCAAAGTTTCCTTGCGAAGCTTCTCGATTGGAGAAAAAGAAACGAGAAGAGAAATTACTCGCGTTGTAAGAATCGTTTAGGAACGCGGATAAAAAACGGTACGAGATGATCTTATTTTTCGCCGAGCAGAGAACGGAAATACGGATGATGGGAATGAAATCGGGGATAGCAAAGCGTAACAACGTTGTGCCGCGATGCAAATACCGTGAAAGGGATTACATTTGTATGCGTCGCGATGCGACGTAGAACGTGACGAATTTTTCCCTCTCTTGGAAGACAACTTCACCGAGGACCGTTGAAAATACGTCCTCAGTTTCAGTCTGAAAATTTTCCATAGAAGGGAGAGAAGAAAACTATGGAGCGAAAACAGTGGCTTTTACATGTATGTTTGAGGTTTCATCTTTCCACCAAAGTTTCCACCACTTCTCACACATTCGCTTTAAACGTGATATTTCATCTCTGAAGAAAAAAAATCGGTTTTAACTCTATTTTTTCATATCCGTACGAGTCGCGAGATAGTATTTTGCATTTTTCAGAGGTTTTCGCGATACATGGGGGCTGAATGTATGAAAAAAAATGTAAGAATTTGCTTAACATTATGAAACAGGCTATAAAATGGATTCAATCGATATTTCGGGAATAAGGCTGATTGATTCCAGGTCGTGTCCCTTCACGCGAACGTCCTTGAATCACCGAATGGCCTTGAATATCTGAAGACAGATACGCGCGAGAAACGCGGACAATGGAATGATAACGGTAGTATCCTTTGAATTATTCATTTCCTTAACACTTTCATCCTTGGAACATTTCCAGGAATCTCTTCAATTGCAAAAGCTGACAAACTGAAGACCAAGCGTTCCATCTTCGTCCAAGTTTTTCTGCAACGCTTCTAACGAGTTGTAATTCTTCTGGAAACATTGAAATTTTCATTTTCTGATAGAGAAATTTTCTTGGTTGGTGTTACAGTGTTTTGAAATTTTCAAATGCGAAACTCCGAGGTTCCAAGTCTCGATCGTTCGATTAAAAACGGGAGACTTTGCCCGACTGCTTGTTCGATTTGGCTTTTGAAAGTTTTCATTTCGAAGTGACTTCAGATGTTCCCATCAGTCTTCCAAAGGGATGATCGAGAGATAATTCTGTCGAATTTTCAAACTCTTTCAATTCTGTTTATCGCCAACAACCTGCTTTCAATGGACGAAAAACAACTACCGCGATTACAAGTGGAAAACTGACTTCAGATTTCAAAACAACAGACGGTTCCCATCAGTCTTCCCAATCGATGATCGAAAGATAATTCTGTCGAATTTTCTAACTCTTTCAATTTCACTTATCGCTGCTTCATCTTGGCTTTCTTTTTAGTGATCATTTCTTGAAGAAACTACCATGATTATAAGAGGAAAATGATTCAAAAAGTATCGTAAGAGAAAGAAGTTCATATTTCAATAAAGAAAATAGAAGTGATTCCGAGTATTCGCGATATCCAACTTATTTCTGTACTTCACGCCTCATTTTCAATATCGCGTCCTCCTCTCGTATTAAAAAATCTCAGTTGCTCTCTCAGAACTTGTCAATAACGTGTGTGTGTGTGTGTGTGTGTGTGTGTGTAATAGTTGTTCGATACTCGGAATAAACTTACATTGTACGGAATTGCTGATACTCGTAGATGCTCTGATAATCTCGCGTGAAAAGAAGGTGCCAATCCATCATGAGAATGACAATGATTGTTTATCGCTATAATTGGAAAATTGATTTTCATCGATTAAATATCGATCGCGATCGGTAAGTATTTCGGTGTATTTCGCGCCTCGATATTCGATACGGTACCGCGTTCAAAGTTTCGTGTCGATCAAATGGTCAAATGGAAAACAGTCGAGAGAATATTGGACGTTCGTCGCTGCCCTGTAAATTGTAAATCGAACAATGGCGTGAAATTTTATTTATAAAGCACAGTCACGTAGGAAAATCTGTGTTTTCTCCCTCGTGCAACAATTATTCTTTTCTGTTTGTTTGTTGGATTTAAATGTTATTTATTTAATAAAGAGTGACGTGCCATTTATTCGTAACAAGACGAATTTTCATCTGTCTTAGAGATTATAAAGCAACGAAGAGTGTTGCGAGATAATTCAATGTAACAAAAAATGGTCACATGCGACCAATTGTTTTAATTGCATTTAATTTAAATGTTATTAATTTAATAAAGAGTGATGTGCCATTTATTCGTAACAAGATGAATTTTCATCTGTTTTAGAGATTATAAAGTAACGAAAATTGTTGCGAGATAATTAAATGTAACAAAAAATGGTCACATGTAACCAACTGTTTTAATTGCATTTAATCTAAATGTTATTTATTTAATAAAGAGTGACGAATCATTTATTCGTAACAAGATGAATTTTCATCTGTTTTAGAGATTACAAAGCAACGAAGAGTGTTGCGAGATAATTCAATGTAACAAAAAATGGTCACATGTGACCAACTGTTTTAATTGCATTTAGTCTAAATGTTATTAATTTAATAAAGAGTGACGTGTCATTTATTCGTAACAAAACGAATTTTCATCTGTCTTAGAGATCATAAAGCAACGAAGAGTGTTGCGAGAATATTTATAAATGTAACATGAGACGACCATGGGCGAAAGAATTTTAATTACACGTGTGTCTTCGCAGGAAGCTTCGAGTGTAATTTCGTTCCTGTTCACACGGTGCGCTCTTAATTAAGTTTAATACCGTCTTGTTTGGTGTTTCTCGAGAGACACTCAAGGTCCACGCAGATTCTACCATAAAACTAAGCAGGTCCTTTCGCTACTAACGAAAGCCATGTACACTTTAAAAACTCGTGAACTCCCTCGCGCGCCCGAAAAATCTCCTCTATCCGCTCGAAACGTTTTAAAGCCGCCTCTTATCAGTAATCCTGCGAATTTCCACTCTCGTTTCGGCGTCTTTGTACATGGTTTCATTCGTCACAGGTTGATCCCTCGTTCAGATACGCGATTATAATATTTCGTGATCTCGCGAAGGGACGAAAGTAACCTGAGCGATGTTTCGGGTGTTTCGCTTAGAAGTTTAATATCTTTCTTCTTCCTGTTTTCTCTCTCTCTCTCTGCTGAAACTTTCATCTCGCTTCGCCGTATATACCTTCCCCTTAATTTCACTGTTTCAGATAGATTGGTTAGATATTACGGTATACTTGGTTTATCTAGACACGCCGGAGGAATTGTGACGGCATTACGTGCCCTCTCTCTCTCTCTCTCTCGAGGTAAATCGCCGTGCTGTAAGTATCGATCGGTAAATCACAGCAGCTGAACTGTAATAAGTCTTCGCGGATGGAGATTGGACGAATCAGTGCCGGTTAAATCGATTTTTCCAGTCTCGTGGTACCGCTCACCCTTATCGTACGAATCGCCCCGTTCGATTTCTCGATGTGAATACTTGAATCAAGTTTCCCATCTCCTTTCCGAGATTCTCCTTCGACGTTTCCACCAAAAAAAAAAGAGAGAGAGAGTGACGTTATCCAGCTCTTCGTTCTCACCCCGCCCCCCCCTCGTTTTTTCAATTTTATTACACGTAATTCGTGTTCAGTTAACCGGAAACCATGCGTGTCGTTTTCATTTTCGTGAAAATTGGCGCGATTCCGATCGCGTTGCGATGGAACGATCGATGTTGCGTTTTGCGATGAACGATGATCGAATGACCGTTATTCGTCGCGGGCAATAACTAACTTGACCGTTAACGGAATTACACCGTTTATCCCGTGGCTCGAATCACGCTCGCGCGTGTATTAACAACGATATTCGATTTCGCGAAACACGGCCTTCGTCCCAGTGTAGTCGAGTCGCTTTCTTGGCTCTGTTTTAAATACGCTCTGCCGATAGGAACGTTTGTTCGCAACGAGAAAACCGCTGCAGCTCGCATTGTTCGAGGTACCCTGCGTATTTGCGTTCCGATGAAAAAATTCCCGACCTCCGGCCTCATCGTTTCCTCTTCCCCCCTTCCCCCTCCTTTTCAATGTTCTTTTTGTTTATACGTTGCGTTTCGCTGGGAAATGTACAAAGCGATCTGGTACCGATGGTCGTATGCGATACGATCGTATCGTGAAATTGCGGGACGAGGAAATTGCAGGTTCGAAGAATTTCATATGATTTTGGTTAATTACAAACTGTAGACAGTTTATTACGTTTGATAAACTGAGAATTATCTCGCTGTGATATTTATGAAATATTGTTGGGAAATAACACGCAAATTTAACCTACTTGGTTTCAAATAAATAAATAGTTTGATTTAAAAAGTCCGAATACGGCGATGACAGAGATATTAAAATCTCTCCACTTGCTTGGTAGAGAAATCAACAGATTGAGAGGGTGGGGGCTCATGCGCGTGCGAGGAAACTTCAATGCAGTGGAGGGGATAGCAGTCAGGAAAGTGGGGGGGAGGCAGGCCGCCAGTTAGCCAACTTTGTTTGAAGTCTTGAAACTTTGATGGCTAAAACAAACAGTTTCCAGCTTGAATCTTCGCTGTAACAATCGCATGGGACAATTGCCTCGCGTTCTTAGGCACAGGAAAAAGTTTCGAGCAACATTTCCAAGGTTTCCTTACAATTAATTGCAATATTAATATTCCTAAAACTAGTAAAATTGAAACCTCGATTGGATCGTTAATGAAAATTATTTTACTCGACATTTCCCCCCCCCCCCTCTTTTCACGGTAGTGTCGCTTTCTTTCATCTTGCGTCTGTGACACACCTGTGCAACAACTGAAGAGGAGAATATGGAAAATTGAAACTGCTGGCTCGACAACCGTGGCGGGTTTTATTTGCTTCGAAACAATTTTTTGAAGAGGATTTAAAAGCGTTCGGAGGGAACGAGAAACGGAGGTGATGGAGTTTCAATGGCGGAAATTATTGGCGAAAAGGATAACATCCGTCGTAAAGCTGTGAGCTTGCGTTGAAATTGCGTTGCAAACAATATTTTCAACTCGTCGCACAAATTAAAAGTCCTTGGACTTTTAAATTCAAAGGGAGTTTACGTGCTTTGTTGCTCGAGCTTTTTATGGAAACTGTTCCCTTCTTTTTCGATCGAAATTTGTCGAAACTTCTCGGACGTCGACGATGATGGAAGCAGGAAAGAAATTTGGTATCCGAATCAATCTGACAGGGTTACGATTTTTACGTAAATTTCTTTTCTTTTTTCTTTCTTTTTCTCTTTCGTCTCATTTGTTCCTTTCTGAATAAACGAGTAACGACCAGCGGTTTTCCACGACGTATTACCGTGGTGTTGAAATGAAACGAGATGGTTCAAGTGTACGGTTTGGATTAAACCCCACAAATTCCCCGCTAATTCGTATTCCAATAACGGAAACTGTCTCTGCAGACCGGACTCGATCTCGCTCCACGAGGTTTCAGCTGTTGAATTCGAGAATAATTAACTCTTTGTTGTCCGTTAAACTCTGAGTTGGTCCAGTCTGAGTTGGCAGAACGAGTTGGCGAAATCGATCGGGCCCGGGGACAGTTTTTTTTTTTTTTTTTTTTTTCTGTCGGGATAATGCGACTTATTATTATTTGAATATTCTCTTCAATCTTTCAGCAATTTTTTTCAGCATTAAATGATAATGTCGCCGCTGACGGATAAATAACATTCGCCGCCAGAATTTCTCCGTCTGCTGTTTTTCTTTTTGAGTGGAAAAAAAATTTCGTATCGTGCTCGTCTCGATTTCGTCACCGGGGGCATATATATATATATATATATAATATCGCAAATCGAAGCGAAAAATGTTTCATTTTTTCTCTCAGGCTCGGTTCTAGAAAGCAACGAACCGGAAAGAAAGGAGAGAAAGAGGAAACAAACTCATCGCTGATTGAAAACATTTCATTGTTTTTTGTGACGAGAAAATACGACAGAGACGACAGAAGACAGGAAGCTGATGCGGTTTCGAAACGTTATTGGAGGAAAGGAACCAGTGGTGAAAACGTGATGAACACGTTAGTTAATGCCTGTGGCCAGTTTGTTTGAAATGGTACGCCAAATTGAAACACACGTGTCCGAAAGTTAAGCCGGTGCTAGTTTCGATCTCGTCGAATGACCGAGAGAGTAGAAATTTAATAGCATCTGACTGAAACGTTTCTTTTGATAAAAATTTTCGCTTTCAGATTCGACGTTGTTGTTGTTGTTGAAAGCTCTGACTAAGAAGCCCTCTGTCGAGTAGCTTTCACGTTGTTGATATGTTGTCGACGATCTTGTACTCGATGGGAATTGAAGCGAAAAATGGGAAAAAATCTCTCGATTCTAAATTTAGCAGTGCCTGTTTAGAATATCGATTTTCTTCTCGTTATGTGTTTATACGGGGTGGGCCAGAAATCACTTCCTACTCAACGTACAATCCGCAGTTCTTTTATTTCGACGATGAATTTAATTTAAAATTCACAAAATTAACTTCTTTCTTATACTTCTTTTATGTTTCGTTAAAAGAAGATATTCAGTTTTATTTTCTAGTGATGCCAGAGCGTTTAATTTAATATGCTTCGACGAAGCTTTCGAATATTAAATTCAGAAAGAACATTCGCGCGGCTAATGTAATTGGATGAATTCGACGCCGGCCGGAAAGAAAAATTTCAAAGAGGTCCAATTTCAATTTCGTAATTCGGCCGGCTAATGTCGACCTTTTGCGAACCTGAACGGCTATTTACAGAGCTCGTTCTCGCGGAAAATTTTTACACAAAACACGCGGAGATCCTGCTGAAAGTCGTCGAAATCGTCGGCGGATTAATTTCTTAATTATTTACTCGAACGAATCGTACGATTCGTGTATATATTTCAAGGAAAGCCAATAAGAAAAGTGCATTCCAAGTGTTTCGTGCTCGTACTTGGAATTGAGAAATATCAAGCAGCAAAATATAGTCCAAATATATATAATAAACCTGAAATAATTTGTATTATTAAAAAAATTCCTAACATTGATCCGAAATTTCAAAAATAATTAATATTTATGGGTGTAGATAAATAAATGACAAAGGAACTTCAATTAATCGATTTTTAATATAAAAACTTTTTAAATGTTTTCATTAAACTATTTTATTTCGAGAAGATTTCTTTTTGAAATAAATAATATTAAAATAATATCGAAATATTATAAATATGAAATAAATAATATTAAAATATTATAATACATAATAATATTAAAATAATATTAAAATACGAATAAAATAATTGTAAGAAAAATATAATAATTTGAAAATATAGATAATTTTATTACTGAAGTATAATTATTATCAATTATTTTAAAATTTTCATATTTATGATATAAATATGAAATAAATAATATTAAAATATTATAATGTATAATAATATTAAAATGATATTAAAATATGAATAAAATAATTGCAAGAAAAATATAATAATTTGAAAATATAGATAATTTTATTACTGAAGTATAATTATTATCAATTATTTTAAAATTTTTTATAAATAAATATATAACAAATAAATTATATATATATATATCCCTCTTCAGTTGTTTCAATTTCCGCGAATGCTATTCTACTTCGGAGTATCACTTCACTTTTACTTTTCGTCGCATAGTTCGACAATTTCGCCATTTTGTTTCTCTTCTCGCGGAATAAATCAGCGAGCACTTTCGCGAGATCCTCGATATCGGGCTTGGGAATAAAATCAATTCGATAAGCCGGGTGCGGAGAAACCGGGTGCCAGTGTCGATACTGAGATGGATAAGTTGGCCAGTTTCCAATCGCTCATATTAAGGCCAGTTTCCGGGCGCTTCGCCCGCCATTTCCTTTTAGTTTATATTACTTTTATTAGTTTTGCAATTAAAGTTCGAACGTATGAAATCAAGAGATAACCGGCGCGCGACCGATGACGAAACGTTTCCGTGGGAAACGCGGGATATTGAAATTGAACTCGAAAGATAAACCAGAGTCCAGGAACATGGTAAAACTTTGTAATTATTACTTTTGTAACTGTTCAATCGTAGAAATCGCGGATTTGCATTCGATCAGTTTAATCGTTATAGCGGATCAGTGATTTTTTTAAATCATCAAGCGATTCAGTTTATATTTTATCACGATCTACAATGTGATGTGTTATTTATTCACATTAACGTTGAGCGTTCGAACGTTTTGCCATTTTGATATAACTAAACGTTGTTATTGCAGTTTGAGTAGTGGACCAAAAATTAGAAAGAATATTTGTAAATTATGTAAAATCCTCCGCTATACTTTTCCTGTAAAAATGACTGTACGTATCTCGTGAAGAAGAATGTCAAAGTTTTTATCATCCGGCAGATTTATCGTTAAAGTGCATCGGAGGATTCAACAACACAGACGTGACTTTTTTGAACTCGACGAAGAATCTTTCGAATATTTCGAACAAATCTTGATAAAACGCAATGCAAATAATAAAACACACACACACACACACACACACACACACACATACACAGTGTCGTTGATAAAAGCAAACATGAGTCATGATTGAAATCGTGTGGTCATTTTATGATCAATGATCATTAAATTAATCACAATGTCTGACTACAATGGTTGATTTTGATTGCAGCCCGTACTCATTAATTATAAATTACTGATTATTTGATAATCATGATTAATATCGTAATACCACGTTAATCATGATCGTTAACGATTAATCAGATTATGCACGTTTCTGCCCAGCATTTCAACAAGATAACATTCTCGATGTTAACGTGATCGATACGTGAAACTGAAAAATTCACAATTAACGTCGAAATTTTCGTCGCAGATATGGAAAAATAGGCTTTTCGAACGATCGAATGGAAAATTAGGTTCTTCGAGCATCGGATTTGCTGCGAGACGAGAAAATAACAGATATTCCTTTCTCTGAATCGATAGGAATCTTCCCCTTTTCTTCGTACAGATCCGCTTCAAAAGGTAGCCGGGGAAATAAATTTCGACTTATCTGCTTCTAACCGTCGCATCAAACTGTATTCAATTGATATCAGAAGCTTTATTACGGTAGCTGAAAGCCAAAGCTTGCCTACCGCCACGAGAGACGCGAATAAGAATTTTTGCACAACGTAGTCCTCGCGCATAACCGCACGCATTGATGGGCATTCGATGGCTGATATTCCTTTAAACCTTTCGCTTCGGCAGTCCAGTGACATTTTGTAAATTGAATATTTGAATTATAAATTATTTGTAATTTTCGATGGTGTGATACCGTTTGAAGCAATTAGCAGAACGTAAACCTGATTGACGATCGCAAAAAAAAAAGAAGATTTTCACTGTAGATAACATTATTTAGAGTTTGTGATACGTTTTTTTCTTTACTGCCACTAGAGTCACTGTATTTCAATACTTTTGTTTCTTTCTTCACTGGTAAAGTAATGTCACTATCATCAGAATCATAGCTTAATCGCATGAAACAATCATTTTCTGAATCACTTTTCATATTCGTCCATAATAAATTCCATCATCGCCGCTGTCTCGAAGCAACACTTTTCCCATCACATTTTTACCCACGGTGAATAATAAATTTTTGTTGTTTTGTCGGTTAAATCAACGATTAACCCTTTCGCTTCGGCAGTCCAGTCCGGCGAAGTGCCGGAAGCACGCGCCAGAAACATGCGCGTGGTTTTGTATATACGTTTTTCTAAGTCTTAAATGTCAACTGTGCTTGATAAAACAGTCGTTGCTCTAATATAACACGTATAGTTCGCACTTTTAATATGAAAAGACTTATACAAAATTATATTAGTTATTCTAAAAAACATTAGACCAATTTACTGTTGACATATTTTGAGGCATTTACATATTTACAAGACTTTACGATTAAACGTTTAATATAATTAATAATGTAACGCAAATTAGTTGATATATTAAGCCGATCTATTCCTAATTCTTGTAAAAAAAAAAACGTATATGAACTATCGTTTCACTGTCGAATGGATTCCATCGATTTTTTGGAATGAAATAGTAAACGATCGTTTTGATGTCGTAACAACAAAGAGTAGTTTTAATATGCGATTAATCCAATGTATCAATAAAATCAAGAAAAAATGTTCTGCCGATAACGAAGAATTTATCATTTACTAGCGCTAGAACTACCACACCAGTCAAAATGACCGGTTTTACAATTTTATTTTAAAATTTCTATTTCAGGTTACAATTTTTTCCCCTCCACAATGATGCAATGACTTTTACAGTGATAACTAAAGAAATAATATAATGAATTTTATTTTATTTTTTATTTATTAGAAATCAAAATAATTTTGGTAGAAATAACTTCGTCTTAACTGTCGGTAGTTCTAGTGCTAGAGATGGTACTTGTATACACGTCATATGGCGCTCGAAGCGAAAGGGTTAATAGATCTCATCTAATTTTTCTGTCTAATGTTTTCGTAGTCTGTACGTGTCAAACATCACGTTGGAGGGATCCGTGTTCTATCCGAGTCTCTTTCGAGTTTCTTCACTTTCTCTTCGTCGATTCGCGAAAATTTACTGCGATTCAAAATACACCTGTGATTGGGTGGCTTAAAAATATCGCAGAAATAGAAATTAGAATTTATCGATCGACATGATATTTCGCCCTTTTGAGATTCGCGCGTAGATCCAGTTGTTAAATAATTTTTGTTGCTTTCAGGAACAAAATGAAAAATATTTCTTTTCGACCGAGGGCGGATTGTCGCTATAAATATTCCGCGGAGTTTTTCGATTTTTCGCGTGGAGATACATTCGGCATTGGACACATGAAACTCCCGTTCTTTTTTTTTTTCTCATAGTTTCGTTGCCGAGTCTAAAGCATTTAATTAAAAATAAACGGCAGTAAAAAAAGAAAAAAAAAAGGAGAAAAAGAAAACGACGGTAGCGCTGGTACCGACGAACCAATTTCAAACTTTACTACCCAGATAATCGATCGATCTTTGTTTCTTCAACATTTGCTCCCGTGTTTTTGTTCTATTTTTTTTCTTTCTCTTTTTTTTTACGAGACAGACAGACGAATATATTTGGACCATCAAGCGACACGAGTATCAGACGAAACGCGAAAAAGAGAGAAAGAGAGAGAATGCGAGAGGAAAATGTATCACGTGGTATAGCCAACGATCTTGCATCTAACTTCCGGGTTTTGTTGTTTCGGAACAATGTACTTTGAAATATACGTACGCACGCTTTCGTATTTATATGGTATACATCGCGGTGTACGGAACTTTGCGAGCTGTTTTTCCTCGCGGAAACGCACGAGAGTGGAAGAAAGAAAAGGAAAAAGAAAATAGAAGAATCGTAAGAGGAAATTCCCCGGATGATAGGAATGTTTCAAGCGAATTTGAAACATCGTGTATTTCACTCTTGTGTTCGCGGAATGGCAATTTTGTCTCTGTAATAGAGGTAGAGATTTATGAGAAAGTATTGCAAAGGGTCTGAATATTTTTTATAAACGCGATCGAGGATTTAGTCGAGTCGATAGTCGATTGGTTTGACACAAGTTGTTGTACACCGAGCTCTGTATTTTTATTCTCTGGCTTGAAATTTTTATTTCTGATATCAGTTCCTGGAAATATATTCGAAAACGTAATTGTAGTAAATCACCGTGATACGAATAGAATTTAGAAAAATAATTGATTTGCTTTAGATGACTGATATTTAAATCGTGTTATCACTCGTCGAAGAATTTCGTTTTCCGCAGATTAAATGTCAAGGCTTGATTATTAGTCTCCACATTTCGCATGTAATTTTCTAAGGATCGAATCAAATGTTAAATTATTAAATAAAATATTAAACTTTCCGCTATATCAATTTATTCTCGATGCTTGTTTTATTTTGAGCCACGTAATTTAATCGAATATTAAAGCATAATTTCTTATTACGTTTTTTTTACGATCGAATCAAATGTTAAATAAAATATTAAACCTTCCACTTTATCAATTTATTCTCGATGCTTGTTTTATTTTAAGCCACGTAATTTAATCGAATATTAAAGCATAATTTCTTATTACGTTCTTTTACGATCGAATCAATGTTAAATTATTAAATAAAATATTAAATCTTCCACTATATCAATTTATTCTTGATGCTTGCTTTATTTTGAGCTACCTAATTTAATCGAATATTAAAGCATAATTTCTTATTACGTTTTTTTTACGATCGAATCAAATGTTAAATTATTAAATAAAATATTAAACCTTCCACTATATCAATTTATTCTCGATGCTTGCTTTATTTTGAGCTACATAATTTAATCGAATGTCAGATAAAATCGAATATTAAAGTATAATTTCTTATTACGTTTTTTTTACGATCGAATCCATGTTAAATTATTAAATAAAATATTAAACTTTCCACTATATCAATTTATTCTCGATACTTGCTTTATTTTGAGCTACATAATTTAATCGAACGTCAGATAAAATCGAATATTAAAGCATAATTTCTTATTACGTTCAATTTATTCTCGATGCTCGCTTTATTTTGAACCAGATGAACATCGGATCGAATCAAATAATAAATAAATTATGATCCCCTGCCCCCACTGCATTTTATTCAGTTTATTCTCGACTTATTCGCTTTATTCATTGAACGAGAGCATCGAGGTCAAATATTAAATATGTAACTTCCTAATTTCTGCACTGTGTTAATTTTTTATTCTCGATTCTCGTCCACAAGACAGAATCTCTCGTGCCCGGGACCGAACGTAATGAAATATTATGAAACTTGCCCCGAAGTTATCAGAAATCATTATCAAGCGTCACAGTTTGTTGATTCTAGGCACGTCATAGCATTGCCTTTCGATACCTATCTCCTTTCCCCCTCGAAAGCGTCCTGAAGCTTCGGAATCAGCTTTTTAGGAAACTCTGAGACGCTGTTCCTGTTGCTTTCTGCTGAATAAGAGTAGACAGCTTCATTTTTTTTGTAGCCGAGCATTTGGGTCATAGCATTATCGAGCAACCGTAAAGAGGAAGAGGGAACGTCCCCTCGTGATTGCCATGATGTTCGAGCGTACTTTGACGCACGAGCCCGAAGATGTCGAGCCTTCTCGCATTGTCACAGATAAGAGACAGAAGAGAGCGAGAAGGATTCCAATCCTTGGTTGGAGCTTCGATCGATGTTCCGAGGGAAATTTCGAGGGAATTACAGTTGACCAAAATTTCCGCCGCGAAAATGGACGAAACGTGTTTTCTGATAGAAAATCGTCTGAAATCGAGGGTTTCACCTCCGAAGCTGACGGATGTGGAACATAAAATTTCGAGATTGCCTACGTGTTCGATTGATTTTCTTCAGCGTGCCGACGTTCAGAAGAAGCTGACGCAGCGATCTAATTTTCCAATACAGATGTTTTCTACATACAGAAGTTGGACCTTGAGTTGTATTAAAGTTTCTCACGCTGTGTGAAATTATTTTCGATGGAATTTTAATAGGACGAATCTTTCCTTCTATCTCGACGTCCGGGAGACTGATGCGGTGATCTAATCAAATTGGTGTTTAATCTAAATTGTGTCTCGATAGAGTGAGTTTTATGTTAAAGTTTGTGTCTTTCGTGTCTTTCAAAGATTACCATTTGACGTGACGCGTAGTTTCTCTTCTGGGCGATTTCCTTTTCGTTTCAAATTCACAATGCACCCTCGATTCTGTGCGACTTGCGAAAGACATCATCGTACACGCATCGAGTAAGAGAAAGTACCTCTCCGAGGTTTCACAGATTTCTAATCGTTTCTAGTAGGTTTAGTTTCGCGCGGGAGACAGAGGCCTTTTGACAGACGGCTGGAAATTCACTTACAACGCCGCCGACTTTGAGTCATATATCTAAATTGCTTTTGCATCAGACGTTATCTGCATTATCTCTTTGCGTTTAAGCTCGTCGGCGATGTAATCGTCGATGCGTCAGACGTCACCGTAATTTTCTAACTCGTTCATTGATTCACTCGCACGATTGCTGTTCTTTACTTTCCGACAACTTCCTGCCCCGAAACACACATTGTTTAAGATTCTTTTCTGTCCCTTCGATCATTGAGATAATTAAACTCGTTTGACGAAACGACGAGTACAACTAAGGGTATTCTTTTGAAATTGCAATATCCCAGAAACAAATGTCGATGCAATAACTCAATTTTCAGTTATGAATTTTCTTTTTCGTTCTTAGCTCAATTAATTGGAGACTCACCGTTGTAATCGGCGCGGTGTTTAACGTGATTTGCGCGCTCTCTCTCTCTCTCTCTTTTTGTAGTACAACGATAAAAAGAAATTTAAAGGCGCGAAAGTTTTATAAAAAAAAAAAAATAAAATAGCAATGAGAATCTAGCCAGTTTTAAATAATATTTAAATTAGTCTAGCCTGCTTCAAATGGAAATCTTATATTCGTAATATTGAAATTTCGTCCAATATAAATTGCAGTACAGCGCTAAGAAGAAATTCAAAGGCGTGAAAGTTTAAAAAAAAAAATACTTTTGATGGCAATGAGAATCTAGAGAGAGCGTTCTAAATAATATTTAAATTAGTCTGGCCTGCTCCAAATGGAAATCTTATATTCGTAACATTGAAATTTCGTCCAATATAAATTGCAGTACAGCGCTAAGAAGAAATTTAAAGGTGCGAATGTTTTATTAAAAAAAAAAAAAGAAAACAAAACACTTTTGATGGCAATGAAAATCTAGAGAGCTCGTTCTAAATAATATTTAAATTAGTCTGGCCTGCTCCAAATGGAAATCTAATATTTCGTCCGATATAAATTGCACCGACATCACTCCGCTTCCAAATTTCATTACACGACTACGAGTGCCATTTGAAAATAAATGGAAATTTCTCAATATTCCGTGGCGTGCTCTATTCATTAAAAAAAAAAGAAAAAGTGTGGAGCATCGCGAGGCTTTTTGCAGCTAAGTCGAGAGACGCAAGAGAGAGACAGAGGGAGAGAGAAAGCGTTTCGATGTTGCAATTTTTCTTCATTTTCGCCGAGGATATTAAAACGAATATTCAATTACTCGCCGGAGAGTCGAGAGATAGAAACCGAGAGAGGCACTAATTGAAATATCGAGTAAAAAAAATAAATTTTTCCCTCCTTTTGTTAAACCCCGAGGAGTGGTCGTCCCCCTCGTCTAATTAGTTACGAAGGAACGGCTGTTTTAGTTTAATTTAATTCGAAGCGCGCCTGCCTCTAGCTAAAAGTACAAACTCGTTTCACGCTAGAGCTGCTACTCGCGTTGGAGGAAACGTGCCGTTTAATTTCATGAACTCGCGTGTGTGCTTTTCTTCCGGACTTCCTTTTTCTATAATTCGCTGACAACTATAACGAACGTGTATTATACGTCGCATTTGCTATTGTGCACGATGCGAACGTATAATATCTGAACAGACTAGCCTACAGTGAAAGTTATATAATAAGACGTTTGGTGACGTAAGAGGAATGAAAGAATTTCAAAAGAGAGTGAACTGACTGAATAATTCACATGAACTACACTTCTTATTGCTTCTTGCGAAATGTTTGAAAAATGACATAGGAGGATATTATTTTCCCAGAGATCGAGAACGTACGTTATGCTTGTTCCAGCAAATCCGCAATGCACGTTGATGATTGCTTTAAACTATATATTATTAGAAATAATATTAAAGATGTGATTGACTGAGAATTTCGAGCTGAATATCATTTCAATGATTATTTCCAATTTTCGTGTCGTTTTATTTAAAGTGATGATGCTTCGTGAGTAATTCGCTGGTAGATGATAGAAAATAAAATTTCGATGAATTTCATGAATTCTTCGTTCGATAATTGAGGAAAACAATTGGAAAAAAAAGTTACGACAAAAATTTCGATCTACTCTCAATTTACGAAGAATTCTCGTCAATTCCTCTGTGAGTGATTGCTGAAGAGTAATAACCACGTTGAAAATCGCCAATGAATTTCTAATTATCGGCGATCTCGTCGGAGGTCAGGCGGTGACCCTCCTCCGTACTTGTTGCACGTGCACGACAATTACTTTGAACTTTCGCGACCGCGAGCGGAAAACTTCTCGGCGACTTTCGCAACTTCCTTCTTCTTAACCTCCGCGACAACCGAAAGCGGCAGTCGCGAAAGTAGGCGAGAACACAAAGAAGAACAAAGACGATGAAGAAGAACTCTTCTCTGTTCCACTTCGAAGAGTTTCGATCGTGGAAATTCGACGAGGAAATTCGTCGAATTACTCGTCGAGCCGCGATTATCTTTCTGCGCGTGCCAGCTGAAAAGGAGAAATGAAAAATTGGCCACTCTCCAAAAAAGAGACGAGACGAGACGAGACGAGACCGCGTCGCCTCGAAGCATTTCGAACCGGTAACCGGCTACCGGCTGCTTCTCTCCAGTCTTCGAACAATAGAATTGTTATTACAGTGTAAAGAAGGACCCTCTCGTCTCGCCTGTACTATTCTTGATCACTATCCTTTCTCGCGGAATGCTTTCATCGGCTTTGACTTAACGTAATTTAACGTCCATTTACTTTACGGAATTTTCAATTTCAACGGAGGAAGATTTCTTTTGGAAGCGAGAGAGATGGCTGAGGTTGTTGAAGAACCTGAGAACCACGAAATTTCGCTGGCAGCGGATGATATTCTACATAGCTTCGATGATTTGCGTCACGCTCGAAGACCACAGAGAGTTCTCTCTCTTTTTTTTTATTTGTTTTTTTATACGAAAGCAATTTTTTTCGAAAAATTTCACGGAAAATCATCTGTTATCCGTTGCTTCCCAAACGTCTGTACGTCACGAGTTTGTAACTGATTAAAGATGGAGATTTGACGATGAATTTCTCGCATAGAGCAGAATAGTAAAATGTACCGTGTTTCTTTTTTATTACTCTCTTATCGGAATTTTTTCGAAAAATTTCACGGAAAATCATCTGTCATCCGTTGCTTCCCAAACGTTTGTACGTCACGAGTTTGTAACTGATTAAAGATGGAGATTTGACGATGAATTGCTCGTATAGAGCAGAATAATGAAATGAACCTTGTTTTTTTTTTTATTATTCTCTTATCGAAATTTCTTCGAAAATGAAAGACAAGTCATGTGTGGATGAATTACAGCGGCGCGAGATAATGGTATATTTTCCATCAAATAAATCATCGGTCCCCTCGTTGTCAGTGTGATTCAGTGTCTCTGAAAATCAGTCGCGTGAATCTCTTTCCGAATTGACAAAGTCCATGTTGGAAATTAATCTTGGACTCAGTCTGGGGATTTTCGTTGAAAGAATTATCGTTCTTTCTTTCTTCGTTCTAGAGGTGAAAACGACGATTTCTCCGATTTATTTGACAAAAAGGATAATTGCTATTAATTGCGCGTAACGTTAATTTTCGCGCACGGCGAAACTGCAATCTTTTACGAGAGGAATCTTCATAATTTATACTTTGCCATAACCGCGATCCATTTTTGTTTTCACACGAAAGGTTTAATTAAAAGCGTGAAGGGAAAAGTAGGTCGACGGCTGACAGTTTTCAATTTACTCTAATTTCATTGATGAAAATTTTCTATTCGCCGGGAGAAGAACGGTCGCTAAGTAAAAAGTTGCGAGACCAACAGCGCGCGTCAATTGAATGAAAAAGAATATTCGAATTCTTGTCGATCAATAACTTGACGAATCGGAAACGTTTCCGATTTGTGCTGTGCGTTAATTAATTTCGTAATAAATTAGCCTGGTACGTTGATTCACTGTAAGACGAGGCACCGAAGGATCAGAAATTTCAACCTTCGGTTCGTTATTCAATCAGACACGACCTTAGGTGAATCTCGAATCGCTCGCAGATTCGTTTCTCTGCATTTTCCTTTCCGTGAAATAATGAATTTCCTCGGTCGTTCAGTTCCTTTTTTTTCCGATGAGAGGAACTTTGTCCGGCTACTGTTACCGTTGCTGATCGTTCCTTCTCCATTTCGTAAATAATATTCCCTCGGGATGGAAGGAATTACGAATCGAGAAACGAGTAAAAAATTAATAACGTAATTAAACGGAGGAACATTTTATGTTTCGTTCAATCTCTCATCGTCCACTTTAATTCCATCGTCCTCTGGTTGAACTGCTTCGTTTAAACGTCCCTTTCGTCGCGAATAATTTTAATAATGAATTGATATTTACCTCTCTCGGGGGAGAGGCGAATTGTACGCTGGTACGAACGTTTATCGAATGAGATTTCATTCTGTTGCAGGGACGAGTCTCGTGGACATGGATATTATCCAGTTGTAAAAAAAAAAGAAAAAAGAAAAAAAACGACGGAGGTCCCTTCGATGCGACGCAGAACCGAGATCCTTTTTGAGAGCGGATTCCGGTCTTATGACGTCTTACACTCCGCGCAACGACCCTGCAATTACCAGAAGAGCAATTTTTCCTGAATGCCACAAATGAATCTCTGCTAACTCTCTCTCTCTCTCTCTTTCTCTTTCTCTTTCTCTTTCTCTTTCTCTTTCTCTTTCTCTCTCTCTGCGGGCACTCGAACGAGAACGATGAACTCTGACGGCAGCCCTCATTATTGGTAAGTACGTTCTGATAATAAAAGTTTCGCCGACTCGAGCGACATCGAGAGACATAGAAAATCAGAAAGCCGAGAAATACATCGAATGATATTCTACATCTGTCGTTTTCAACGAAGGAGATTTAATTTTTCCAGTGGCTGCGATTCGAGACAGAATTATCGACAGTGAATTCTTTGCATTTCTTTAAATGAAAATTTAACCTTCTGATTTCTTTCCTTCTTTTTTTTCATGGGTGTCGCGTCCCTTCGGAAGCTTCTTTGGACCAAGTTAATGGCACTTCCTCCACATCCGTCAACAATTCAATTTTTCATTAATAAGAATTACGGGAGAGAAGGTTGGCAACCTTCTAGTTGTTCTACGTGAAATTTCAGTGAATTTCGAAAATTCACGCGATCAACGTATCAAATTAAGAAATGAATTAATATTTGTAAAAAGGGACACTTAGAAGTGACCGAAGAAATGACCAGTTTATAACTTTTTTTATTCAATTTCGCAGATTTGCGGCTCTATGCGAACTCGCAAATTTTTATACAATTTTCCTAAAAACAAATTTGTGTAAAAATTTGCAACTTTTTTAATATAATTTTTTGCAAAATAAATCTTTGTAAAATAACACACAGGAGTGAGAGATTTGAGTCCCTTGTATCACGAATTTGCGCTAGTTTCTAGTTTCTCCGATGAAATTTTTTTTTTTTTTATTTACTTTGATCGTTTGACCGCTGCAGCGTTAAAGAGCTCGATAGTTGACTCATCTCGCATTTATATATGGAGAGGAAATTGAAAATTTTGCAAAACTTCGTCACGAGGGTAGGAACAGAGTAACAGCTACTATTACTACTCGTTAACCGAAGCAGAATTTATCGCGAAAATCGATTAAACTTTACGATGGTTGGCTCCCCCAGCGGAACTGAAATTAATACGGTCCTTTGGTCTAGTCGGAAACTGTTATTACAGATTCGAACGTATTCCCTTTCGTGCCGTAATCTTTTTTTTTTCTGACGATGCCGAATGTTGCAGCTTGTAGCTGTGTGCTGAATCCACTGAATCCACCCCTCTGCCATTTCTCCCCGTTCTCCCTGACAAAGGAGACTTAGAATCTTGTTCGAGGAAAGTGGCCAACGAGGGAAAGTAAGGAGGTAAAAGCCTTAATGATCTAAGTTCCTTTGTAAAACGAGAAGAACGAGGGAAAGAGATCTCTCTACGCGTTTCGTAACAAGTTACAACGAGCGATTTCAGTCACTGTCGACTACTTTGTTTTACTCGAACGTTATAATTCTCGGTACAATGTACCGCGATAAGCGTTCAAACGTGCTAACGATAACGTTTTGAAATTTCTGGTCGTGAAATTTGCAATTCTTTTCGTTGCGGTATCATCGTCGAGAGTGTAATAAATTTCGAGATATTCAAATCTCTCCACCGGAAAGCCCCCGATTCGGCCCGATCACCGCTGGAGGATAACGAATTTAACGGCGATCTTAAAAAAAATTTTCTTCTTTCTCTCTCTCTCTCTCTCTCTCTTTCTCTCTCTCTCTTCGCTGCACACAGCCGCGGTAAAAAAAAGAAAAAGAGCGAGCATTTCGTGCCAGCAAGCAAGAGCGTGAGGATAGGTTCGGGACAAACGGATTTATTATTCAAATGAACTCACGAACACGCGGCCGAACACGAGGATTTATAAGACAGACGTGGACACGTTGTCTTTGCGCAGCTCGGAATATAAAAGGGGCGGGAATCGAAGCTTAAATAGGATTACCACGCCAGCCTCTGGCTTCGATTTTTACAAACAAATAGGGACAAAACTTACTACCAGGTAGGTGATTTTTATTTGCGATTCTTGATTTTTTTTTTCTTTTTCGTGGAAAACTATTCAATTATTCCTTCGTCGTTCCTTTCCCGGAGTGTAGAACGAAAGGCAGATGAATTTATGTAGTGGTATAATTTAAATGATGTTTATTATATTAAATAACAAAGAAAACAAAAGATATTAATAAATACAAAAGATATTAATAAATACAAGATAGACAACACAGACAACAATAATTCGAATAAACTGAAACGACACGAATAATTCGTTCTATTAATTCGATCTATATCTCATTCATGAAAATCTACGAAGTTATGAAATTGCATCACGAGATATCTCGTTCACAACCTGACGTAACCTATAGTTAACCCAACTCATAGTGCAGAAATTAACCCTCTATTGCATGAATTTTTATAACGAAAAAAATATATATGGCTGTTAGTCTACTTAAAAATGAGCGTGGACGTGAAATAAATAATAAAATTTTATTTAGAAAATGTTATTTGTTGCATTTTATGACTGTTGGCAAACAACTGCCAATAAATTGTCTACTTAATTTACTTATGGAACATTTGGAATTTAAGTTCCAAATTGAGAACAGAATGCAATAGCGGGTTAATAAAAATCTACTGGAATTAATAGAAATCTGTAATTTGACGATCTCGATCATATCAGGAATGTAGTGATATAATTTAAATGATGTTTGTTATATTAAATAACGAAGAAGACGGAAACAAAACAACAAATAATAAATATAAACAATAATTCGAATAAACTCAAACGACAAAATTAATTCTTTTACACAACACAAATGATCACTTTCGTTCAACATTCTTTTACAACTCTGCCCTGACTCTCTTTTTTCACTCACATGACTTTCTTCTTTTCAAAAAAGAAAAGCGCTCGATGCCAACATCACATTCATACTTTCTCGTTCACGCATCTTCAGCAAACAGGCCATCTATTACAAGTAAGAGTAACTAAAAATATAACTATACATTATTAACAATTTCGATGCTACATTTACATGGAGAAAAATTCGGTGGAAATTCGAAATGATGATTTTCGTCGCGGACAACGTCGACAAGTATTTGCAATCTGCAATGGTGTGCCCTCTTTTTTGAGCTCGGCGACGCGCGTGGGAAAAGGAAATTGTAGCTTTTCGAATTTATGGTCAGGAGGGAAAAAACGTGGAACGACAATGGAGTTTCTTCTCTTAAAAAAAAGAATCGTAATTCTTCGCTCGCGTCGACAAGCGTAACTCATTTATTCAGTAGCGTCATTTGTCCTCGGGACGTACTTCTGTTTCAGAAGAAATTGTCACGCTGATAATTTGATAAGTGATTATCTCCATTAATTAGATCAGTTCCGTTAAACGAAGGATAGAATCTTTTTTTTTCACGAGAAATTTGTATATTCTCTCGCGTGTTCCTCGACAAACGAACATCTCCCTGACGAGTGATTTCTATCAAAAATTCGTCTAAAATTCGCCAATTCGTCGGTTCTCGGCGCAGGCGACCTCCTTCTCGCCTAACTAAACTTGTTAAGTCTTGAATCGTTACCAACAGGTGGCAGAGAAGACGAGCAGTTGTTAGAAAATTTCAGCCGGAACAACTCGATTATGCGCAACTGGTAGACGAAATTGCGCGCAAGCCGACATTCACTGTACAATAAACACGCGAGGTGCATATCGTATCGTACATTTTTTGCTGTTTTCTCAATGAACTCTTAATTGAAGAAACAGAGTCGACGGTGAAACAAAAAAAGGAAAACGGTCGCGTTGCGTAGAACGAATTTTCCTTGCAACAACAGTCACCTTCTTTCAGAGTTTTTCTCGTTTTTTCACAGTGTCCTGTGAAAAACTTGCGTTTTTAATTTTCGCACGCGTCGGCAGCGAAAATTCACTCGAACTGGAAATTTTCCCGAGGCTCGCGCTGTCGGGAAAAAAAAAACCGCCCACGCGCCCGCTCGTTGTTGACGTAACAACGAATAAATCGGCAAGCAACTCCGGCGAGCACACGGCGCTAATTTTCGCCGCTGGAGCTGATATTTCGTTAAAAAAATTTTTAATTGACAATCGCGAGAATTGGAAACGCGAGAGATTTCAACATTTTTTTCGAGTGAGTCTGAAAGCAAACAAACTTTAGTTTGGCACTTTGCAGAAATTATTATTACTTTTTCCCCTCCTTCCTTCCGAGAATTTCATTTCACTTTCTTCCGAGCCACTTGATCTCGATCTCGAGATCCTTTCGCCCCAGGTATCATACATT
This sequence comes from Tetragonula carbonaria, assembly GCA_032399595.1. Lineage (NCBI taxonomy): Eukaryota > Metazoa > Arthropoda > Insecta > Hymenoptera > Apidae > Tetragonula > Tetragonula carbonaria. The sequence goes on from JAUCRC010000014.1 coordinate 10,217,248, forward strand.
TCGCGTGAAAAACGTCGCAGAATAAATGACGACGAAATCTCGAAATTCGTGCGCTTGATCGCGTGTTGAATAATAGAGTTCAGTTTAAAACTTACAAATGAAACAAGCAGACTAAAGAACTATCTATTCACGAAATATCGGATTATTAATCATCCACGCGTTCGATTGACGGAACGTTCTCACGTCATTAAATTCTGGCGGCGGCGTTCGAAAATCCGCTGAACCATTTAACAGTGAAGACGAATTACGGCCAAGTTGAATAATATTGCAGAACGTTATTCCCCGCTGCGAGATTGCACAAATTATCGTAGACTATATTGCGTTAGAATATTATTAGAGAATATACTGTTACTCTCTCGAGATTATATTGAAATATACTATTACGGCCTCATTAAAGGATCTTTCCGTAAAATGTTATTACACAATTGTATATTAAAAGCCCGATGTATTCAACAGGATGTCGAATTAATTAGAAAAGTATTTAACAGGATGTTGAATCAATTAGAATTGCAAAAAATTCTTCTATGAATTGTACCATGAACTTCTTCTTGCACGGATACATTTGAACGAGGATTATAATCGAGACCAAAGATCTCGCGTAATTTTTCGATCATTCTCAGACAAACAAGCACACAAATGTAAATCTACATGACACAGGGCAGCTGACAAAGCAAATGCACTCTCGTGTCAACACTTTCTGCGAATGCTCCTATTTACAAAATCATGGCCTTTAACGATTAATCCCAGTTTCGAGTACGAAAAGACCGGAAATAATCCGTCAATATTGTATGTGTCTCAAAGTATTTGTTAACAACTGAAAAAAACATACAGAAAATATTATCGTGCATTAAAAATAACATTGTGAACAATTAATCAAATATTTCTCTCTACCCTACGAAATATATCTTGTTATTAATATAATAGTAATATTAATATAATAGTATTTTGTCAATGTACAATTTTAAATTTAATTCATTATAAGAAATTATTGATGATTCATTTTGAGAAGCTGTCTCCTATTTTTAATAGTATTAAATATTATCGTTCATGCATTAAAAATAATGTGAACAATTAATCAAATATTTCTCTTTACCCTACGAAATATATCTTGTTATTAATATAATAGTACTTTACCAATGTACAATTTTAAATTTAATTCACCATAAGAAATTATTGGTGGTAGATGATTCGTATCGAGAAGCTGCCTCCTATTTTTAGTTTCATCGTGCGAACCGTAAAAATTAGCGTGAATGAAAGTTCGCCTCGTATACTGACACATGCGAGACTGTCGTTGTTAATAATATTTCCATTGCCACGGTACCAAGCGAACTTACTCGTCGTAACGCTGTCTACTATCTCGGTGCTCGGGTTTCAATCGGTTCTCGAGAGTTGATGGGTATATCTCGCGGCGCCGATCGAACAATATGAACGCAGTTTGCGGAATTAATGAACGGGCGAAATTACATCGGTTTCGCGAATTGATAATCCCACGGTTGAGAAACTAACAGGCCATTTCGCTGAGAACGCGAACACTTGATTCGTCGTGTCGTTTCGCGATCGTTTCTGTGTCTATAGACTGCAAGGAAAATATGCAAATGTTTGTCTATGTTTGTCTTTTCCAATCCCTGTGATTCTCCAATTTCTACGATCGAAAAGAAAACAAAAGAAATATTTTTACATTTCTTTTTTTTTTCCTTCTTAGAAGTGCAGTTTAATATATTTTCTACTTCGTGGAGATAAGCGAACGATCCTCGAATGGCCGCGCATGAATCGTTTCATTTAGCCATTTATCACGAACATGAATTTATTTTCTATCGAGATTGCTGTGAAAGGAATGTATGAAACCGAGAACGAGCACTTTTTTTCACGAAAATTTCGCGGAATTCGTCGGGTCTCTTTAACATTATATCTTTCTTTTTTATAGATCCGTTTTGTATGAAAATGCGAGTCGAGTGAATGGCCACGATTTTATGCAAGTCGCATAAAGCGAGCTCTAAAATTTCGAAGGGAGGGATTACTTTGGTCGTTATCCTTAACAGTTTCTAAATCAAAGTAGCGTGTCACCTTGTACACTTGAACGCCAGCAATTCTTTCGAAAGAAATAGATTTTTCGTTGTTTTATATATATATATATATATATATATATATAAATAATATATAATATATAATAATATATAATTATAATATATGATATACTATATATAATATTATATATCATGATATACGATATACGATATATGATATATATTAATATAAATATTAATGTATATTATAATATATAATAAATAATATATATATATTGTGTGTGTGTGTGTGTATACAAAAATTCCTTCTCTCTTAATTCATAGATCACGATATCAGTTTCATATGTATGACGATAATAATTCAGAGATTCAAGAATTCGTATATTTTCAAATCTCTAAATCAAATGGCGAATAAGTCGTTTTTCTTCCATCTGGGATATGTAATGTCTTATATGGGATATGTAATGTTAACTATTTTTAATATTCAACGTACGCAGTAATAATGTTTAATATATTTGACATACGCAAGAAGAAAGAAATTAGTCGAACGTTTTCAAATACTCCACGGACTCGAGCCAGTATCGAAATATGGCCAGTTATTTCCCGAAATTTTCATCGAAAACTCTTCGACCATTCGTACCAACCGAACGCCACGCTACATCGAATAATAGACGCCTATTGAATTCGGTCGCTTTTCGCCAGGAATTCACCATTTTTGATCCAATATTTCTGTCGTTCGTCGGCCAATTCAAATGCAGTCGGTAAAGTCGGTCGTGTACGTGCCTATTATTGCGGTACGCCTGAACAACTTCCTCTCTCTCTCTCTCTCTCTCTCTTCTCTTCTCTTCTCTTCTCTACGAACATTCGACACGGTTGTGCAGAACAAATCGTTAATTTCTAATTTCTAATTAGAAGGGGAATGCTAATTACACAGAACATCAAACTATTCCCTAGCTATGTCGGAATGTTTTGACAAATTAACCAGCAGCGAAGCAGTAGTTTGTTGTTCGAGACAATTAATTCTATCGATTATACTGGTTTCCAATTTATAATTCGATCATTATAATTATTCCCTCTGTGGGGGATTTTAATTTCAATTTTAAGATTAATCGGCGGCGAGCTCGAATTGTTGGAATTGGATGATGACGTTTGTTTGTTCAAACGTAATTAACTCGGTGTGAAAATCGGCACGTCGTTATCCTAAATATTTGTCGAACAGCGTACTCGCGCTATGATAGTGAAACCGAAGGAATTTCGCGGTGCATGCGATGATTGAGCCATTCTCATCTTATTTCTCTCCGGTGGAAACGAGAGAAGTAGAGGGAGGCAAAGTAGAACTTCCGTCGACAAATTCCTCCAGCATCAACAGCTGTTCCTCACCGCATAAAAATCGATTCTACCGGAATGTCTTCTACCGATAGTTTCACCGTCTGAAGATTAAAGAGGCATTTTCTTCCGTGAAACGAGCTCTTGATCTTATATACGTATTGGTGGAAAATTTAGTGATGTGTCGGGGTATCGAAAGTATTTAAAATAATATTTGTAACATTCGCGATATTTATATCGTGGTGTTTATAATAATTTAAGACATTTAGAATATTTAGAATATTTAAAATCTTTCAATTGTGATCAAACAAGTTTATCCGTTCAACAGTGTCTGAACAGAAGTGTAAATTTCAAAGGTAAATCAGAAAGACAGATTTCCCCTACGTCGCAAGATTTTCGTATTTTATTTTATTTTATTTTATTTTTTTATTTTATTTTTATTCGAACGTCGAGCTTGGTGTTCCAAGGAAGAGAGAAAGGGAGAGGAAAATCGAGGAGAGGAAAACGTGACACGTCACGATTACGTTGTTTGGCAATCGTGTCGTCGAAGAAGGATTCTAATTAAGAACTTTCGGCGTGTAACCTCGGCGCCGTGAAAGCGAATGGCTTGTCGTTTTCTACGTCAGCTATTTTCTCTAGAGTCTCGAGAATTAATTTCGTCGGCGAAGGTCGACTCGCGGCGATTCGATCGGCTAGAGGTAAAAAAAAAAAAAAAAGGTGAAAGATCTAAACAACCTGCACACGAAACACACGCTACGAATTGAAATTAATTGAAGAATATGCCAGCTTGAACGAAAAGCTGCTGCTGCTAGCTTTGCCCTAACGTTTATTTGTTACTTCAAGAGAGAGATTGTTCATTAGAGATTATTTATTATTTTAACACACTTCATTTATCGTTACAAATAAATGTGGAACATCAAGCGGTCACACCTATCAAGGTATAATTTCCTTTTTTCGCGAAAATGTGACGCATTTTCAACTTTTGATCAACCCTACAATAAACAGATAAGATCGAAGAAACTTCCTAAAAAAAGCGACTTTAAATTGAATCATTTAAAATTAAAGAATTTTCCAGTTCGAAGAAAAAGCTGTTAACTTTGTGCTAACGTTATTTGTTATTTTATCGTCAGAAATAAATATAGAAGATTAAATAGTGATTATACATCTTGGGATAACTTCCTTTTTTCGATTTCTTCGACCAGCGACGACTATAGCAAAGAACCAAAAAGAAAGAAAGAAAAAAAAAAAGATCGAAGAAGTTTCCTGAAGAAAGCGACTCGAATTTGACTTGGAGATATAAGCAGAATTAAATTTCTTTCTCCACGCGCGGTTCGCGTGAATACAAGAGAGAGAGGGGGGTGGGGAGAGGAGAAAAGAATTCCTCGCGCGGGAAGTTGATAGATCGCATGAATTCAATCAGAAGGAGCCGTGGTTATTAGGCGATTCGTGGCGATTGAAAGCGCGCGAACGCCGCCAGCATAGCAGAGCTTTAATCCTTTCGCTTCTAGCGTCGGATATATCCGACATCCATATGACGTGTATACAAGTACCATCTCTAGCACTAGAATAACTACCGACAGTTAAGACGAAGTTATTTCTACCAAAATTATTTTGATTTCTAATAAATAAAAAATAAAATAAAATTCATTATATTATTTCTTTAGTTATCACTGTAAAAGTCATTGCATCATTGTGGTGGGAAAAAATTGTAACGTGAAATAGAAATTTTAAAATAAAATTGTAAAACCGGTCATTTTGACTGGTGTGGTAGTTCTAGTGCTAGTCAATGATAAATTCTTCGTTATCGGCAGAACATTTTTTCTTGATTTTATTGATACATTGGATTAATCGCATATTAAAACTACTCTTTGTTGTTACGACATCAAAACGATCGTTTACTGTTTCATTCCAAAAAATCGATGGAATCCATTCGACAGTGAAACGATAGTTCATATACGTTTTTTTTTTTACAAGAATTAGGAATAGATCGGTTTAATATATCAACTAATTTACGTTACATTATTAATTATATTAAACGTTTAATCGTAAAGTCTTGTAAATATGTAAATGCCTAAAAATATGTCAACAGTAAATTGGTCTAATGTTTTTTAGAATAACTAATATAATTTTGTATAAGTCTTTTCATATTAAAAATGCGAACTATACGTGTTATATTAGAGCAACGACTGTTTTATCAAGCACAGTTTCTTTCACTCGCGTGAAACTCGAGTCGTTAAATGAAATTACAATCGAATTTTTGCTTCTCCCCGACTTTTCTTTTTTTTCTTTTTTTATTTTACTTCTTTCTTGGAGCACTTCCCGTAATTTGACTCTAACTTCAGCTTTCTGGCGTGAAAATGATCACATTAAATTAAATCGTTATTAAAGAACGTTATTTACAACTTTCGCTGAAATTTCGTGTCGTTAATTTATTAACCCCTTAACATACGAATTAAATGAAATTCAATAAATGATATATATTTTTCATTTTTTAACATTTGTGTAAACTTGACAATGATAACTTTTGTACTCTTATACTTGTACTAAGAAATGCCATGAACGCAATACTTGTAAGGAGAATTAAATAAAAAATGATGAAAGAACAGATTAATAATTCATAGTCCTTAGGAAACGTATGACGTCTCCCAGACGTTATTATATGTTAATGAGTTAAATATTAGTAGAACAGGAATAATCTGTCTGCATGTGGAAAATATAATTTAATCGCGTTCAAAGTCAAGGTATGACAACAGTTTGTACTTCAAACATGTACATGTAGAATGGACTGTTAAATACTAATAGTCATTTGTCAGATTTTCGAATTCTATTTGAAACGAACAGGAACTTTTTTTTCTACGGAGAAGAAAATTCTACCTCTGTCTAGTCTTTGTTACATTTATGCTATATTCATGTTTGCTATATTTCCCATCGAATGAAATGTCCATCGTCTTCAGCCATACAAATGTGAGCGATATCTTCTAGCCATCAAATGAAACAATAATGGGGAGGAAAAAACTGTCGGATCCTGTCATTGAACCCGAGATATTACCGGTGTAATTTCTTATATATAGAGAATCGAAACGCTCGTAAATCTCGAGCTCGTAGGCGGTTTGGCAAAGATATATCGGGTTTTCTTGCGCGAAAGCGCCGTTGCAGCGACGTGATCTCGTCTCCGGACGCATTCAAATGGCAACGTGGCGCGTTACATAGAACGACGTTCGGACGAATATTGCCAACCTAATGTGATAATAGCGCTGTGGAACAGCGACAGCGTTGAAAACAATGTAATGGAAAGTTGCGAAAAAAAGAGGGCAGATTTACGAGTGACAAATGTCAGAAATTCTTTTTACCTTCTCGTAAAAGGTTCGTCGTGATACTGAATGATACATATATAAATATCAGTAGGCGAGATATCACCAGATGCAGATATATTCATACGGGTTAAAGTCACGCGCGGGAGATTTAGTACTTTGATTCGTCGAAGAACGAAAGAAATGCTCGTTTCGCTCGACTATAACCAGAGACTGATAAGTCGATTTATCTGTTCGCGCGAGTTCAATCTGCAAGAATCACGCGGGGAGAAAAATTTCGAAAAAAAGAAATTCCAGACGAAATTGAAAATCTCGCAGAGAGATTTCATCGGTTAATCACCGGATGACTTGACGTTGGAATCTTCGCGAGACAAACGCGTTCCTATGATTCCAATCTCGTCCGAACGAAGCCGTAGTCGCTTCCATCGGAGTTTCAGAGACTTTGGCACGTTGATATAGCTGCTTATCACTCGAACGATCGGCAAATCGAGAATATCGGCGAAACCCCAAAGGGAATTATTTTCCGAGAGAGAGAGAGAGAGAGAGAGAGAGAGAGGGTACGTCATACGTCGTAATTCGTAATCTTGGTTTCATTCCGCGATCAACCGCAAAAGAAACCTGCACAAGCAGAGCAGAACTCGTAATGGCCGAGTACTTTTAACGAACTTTCAATATAATTGAACAAAAGAAGCACGATTGAAACAACTCTCCCTGCTGCGAGGGATGTAAAATCTTTCGCCGGGTTTTTAATAATAGTAGCGATCGTCATGGGTGAAAGACGGAACTACGATCTTCCCGTCCCACGATTTACTCGGCCGCGGAAAGCAGCTTTTCATTCATTAGCGGTGTAATTAGAGTCCGGGACCGCGGAGACGATTATTGTAGCCCGAGATTTGTGACAAATGTAGGTTTCGCCTTAAGAAATTCCTCTTGAGTATGCTGATCAATTACGAGGAATTTAACGACGGAAATTCAATTAACGAACGCTCGCTGTCATATTACGCTACGTCATTTCGCGCTGTAGCTTCGATCTTCAACAGAAATAAAAGCAAAACAAAATGAATTGAATCGTATCGTGTGGAGTGTATTGTGTAGCTCTGGACATATCGTCGATGTATTTCGTGAACTAACCTAGGAGAAATTCCAATCTTCAGCTATATTTGTCTTCGCGAAACAAATACTGACCACTTATACTGATCTTTATCACTGTCTTCAGTTTCGAACAGCAGAATATCTGCGCCGTTGTCTCGAGACGCGTTTATTACTGACTTGAACTACTTGATTTCCGATGTTGTACAACAAGACTGAAGAATTCATTTTAACGAAGGCGGAGCTTCAATTACAATTTTTAGCTACTTAGGTGAAAATCAACTCACGTGAGATGTCGCGAGGTATTTCACAATTGTACGTGAAATATTGCAGATGCTCAACAATATTCACCAATGATACAGTGATCCAGCATCGATCTTTAATGGAAATAAAAACAAATAAAATGTATTGTATAGAGTGAATGTCTGAACTCGTGACTCGATGTATTTTGTAACTTGAAAGAAATTCCAAACTCGACTCTCTTTAGCTATATTGGTCTTCGCGAAACAAATACTGACCACTTCTACTGACCTTTATCACTGTTTTCAGTTTCGAACAGCAGAATATCTGCGCCGTTGTCTCGAGACGCGTTTATCACTGACTTGAACTACTTGATTTCCGATGTTGTACAACAAGACTGAAGAATTCATTTTAACGAGGGCGGAGCTTCAATTTCAATTTTTAGCTACTTAAGTGAAAATCAACTCACGTGAGATGTCGCGAGGTATTTCACAATTTTATGTGAAACATTGCAGACAACAATATTCACCACCGGGTATACCGATGTATAATTATTCGAGCATACTCGGAACAAGTTGCACGTTACACTACCGATATCGTTGCGTAGAACACGCGCCTGTTTAAATTGTACTCTGTGCCCTGATTACCGTAATTCGTCATAGAAATTCCATTTAATGCGTTGACTCGCGTTGTTCTCTCGCCTTTGTTCGCTTTTCGGCCGTCGAACGTTTCCGGGCCACGCTTTAGCCAATAGAGAGAGAGAAAGAACAAAACGAGAGATTAAAATTCATGCCGCGTTCTCAACGGCGTTCAGTGTTTTATTACGAGCGAGTTCTCGGCGTCCTACGCCGCGTTACGCACGCGTTTTGTTATTCGTCCCGCTATCTTCAGATTCCAATTAACCCGCGCGAGGGATAAAAAATACACGTCGCTCGTGCAACGAGAAAGTTTTTAATTCGCACAGCAACCACGAGGCTGCAAGAAGTCGTCTCGACTCGAGAAATCTTCTTTCTGTCCCTCTGCGCCCGACAATGAAATTTCCTTTAAGAAATAAAATCGTCGTCGCAGTTTGATAGGATAATGTAACTTCGTAACTGGCGAGTTAACGAAGAGGGACGGGATTAAAGCCAGCCTGCCGTCTTACGCACAGAGATTTACGAAGTCGGTCGAGCGAGGGGAAAAAAGAAAAGGGCAGTAAGAAAATTAACAAAGTGACAATTTCCACGGAAGAACGAGAATCAGATTGATGACGGCGAGCGATCTCTCGATGGAAAAACTGGCGCATGTAAGTAAGTAACTTAACTCTCCAGTCCCACCAGTTGAAGATATAATTACGAGCGAGAGATATGAAATTTACGCGAGATCCTATTTCAAGTGAAATTTACTTTAATCTCTGAATATTCCAAGGAGCACTTGGAAGCGTATAAAATATCTTATACGCTTTTATACGTTTTTTTTTCTAGATTTGCACACGTGGCAAGTGTGATTATCGAATAAACGCAAGTAAGTAACGTAAAAAGGACTAGCTATTTCTTCTTTTTTCTTTTTTCTTTTTTTTATATGCTGGAAGCACAATAAACTCGCGGCTGAAAAGGTTGAGGCGATTTGTCAAACAGAAAGGGCCGAGAACCGCGTCGCAATGAAATAACTTGCTGAAAGCGCATTCTAAAAGTCTTCGACCGAGCTTTTTCTATACTCCTCTCTGTACTTCATTCGATGCAATTTATCGGCCAGCTTTTATTCTTCTCGCTCCATCGGGCGAGCGGGTTCCTTACCACTGATAAAAGTTATCGAGCTACGCGAGGAACTTTGCAAAACCTCGCAACTTTTCAATAATTCTATACTTGAAATTAATGAAACGACGGTGCTGAATTAAGCGGAAGTTTCGAGCCGCGCGAAATATTACGGCCCATCAGAAATTTGATTTATCGGGACGCGGTATCCGAGTAGTTTCCGCTCGCGAAACTCTTCGTTCACTTCACTTTTGCTCTTTATTTTAGCTGCGAGAATGTTGAAATATTCATTGGCCCGCGTAAGTTCGCGTGAACTTACGACCACGGATCGTTACTTTTTTTCCCCAAAGCAACGGACTTTTAATTCTTCGCCAAGTTCTCGGATTCGAGGACTTCAAAGACGTGTTGGCTGGGTAATTATTCGCTGTCACAGATACGCGCAATGATTTCCGAGAAAAATTTGTAATTTACGAACCTTGAATGCCGAATGAGGATCGAGGAGTCGCTGGATTTCCGTGTCTTAATAAACTTTCCGATTTACCGTCGATCGATCTCTTCGTTGATAATTCCCTTTCACGAATCGCGTGTGTCGCACGTTTTCGCTCGCAGCCTCTCGAAGGCCTCGATCCAATTTTTGTCACATTTTTCTTTCTCTTATGTATATAATATTATATTATATATTATAATTATATATAATATTATATTGTATATTGTATATTGTACATTGTAATTACATATAATTGCTTTGATAGAATGAAAAATGTTACGTCGCAGCTGAAAGCAAACATATTATAATTTTCGACTTTCGTGTTCGAACTTCGAAAATTCAGCTTCGTGAAAATTCGAACCAATAGTGGAAACAAAAAATTGCACTCCGTGTTCTACGAAGATTTCTTTCCTGCTGACAGCTATTTTCTGAAATTCCACAATTTCTTCTCTTTTTTTTTAATAATGCCTAAACTACTATAATAGAATAATTAATAGCTTACGAATTACTTCTTTCTCGTATTTTCTCGCCTCGTTTCCTTCGTATGTTCATTTCCTAATCTTTGTATCTTTGTATCTTTGTATTATTCTTTTCCTAATTTTTCTTGTATCTCTGTATCTTCCTTTCTTAATCTTTGTATCTTTGTATATCTTTCCCCTTCTCCTTCTTTACGAATCTTCCTTCTCTTTCCTTAAATCTGTTTCTCCTCCCCTCTCTTTCTGCTCGTTTTCACCTCCTTCGACAATGTACTTTGTTCTCTATTATTTCCTTTTTTCCTTCTCGATCTTTCCATCTACTGCTAATGACACACCGATGAGTATCATCCGTCCCCTCGGTTGATCTTCTCGCGATCAATTAAGCCACCACTTGCCACGAAGAAACGTAGGGGGAAATTCTTTGATCCTCTTGGTCGATAGCGTAAGTGTTTTGACGAACGTAACGACCAACAGAAGTGATTTATCGTCTTGTTTTATGGCGGCGGGGCTTGTTATCCGCGGACCGATCGCGCAGAAATGCACGTTTACGTTGATAACGTTGTCAGTTCTCGAAATTGACTGTCAGTGTAATTCTTTCGCGGGGAAAGAGAGAGAGAGAGAGAGAGAGAGAGAGAAAGGATGGTTCGCGTAAGCTAAAAAATATATGTCATCGGCTCGCGTTTGAAAAATTTAGATTATCAACTCGCACTGATTAGCGAAACAATCGTTTATCTAAATGTACTGATCGATATTACAACTAGCTTGAGGTTGATTGATAAAAATCAATTACTTAGCAGGCTGCAGGAAATTCAATTTTTTAACTGTACAGACTGTTCTCAATTTTTATCCATGCCTGTTTCCCTTACTCCCTACATTATTTTATATTTTTCGATACATTTGTTTACTGTTCAAGTCCATCTCTCTGTGACTTAAATTCAAAATACATCCAATATATTGTGTGTGTGTGTGTGTGTGTGTGTGTGTGTGTGTACATATAAATATACCATACCAGTACAAAGAAGAATCTAATATATTTTATATTAGATTACGTTGGAATTAGTATAACACTATTGTACATTAATTTAATAACACATTATATATCACACAATTACTTTAACTACTAATTAATACATCAATTGCAAGTCATTTCAACTGCGATGTTAGATATTTTCCGCATCTTTGTATTCTGCAAAATTTATAGTAATAAAATAAGAAATAATAAAATAAAATAAAATAAAATAAAATAAAGAAATTCATAGAGACAATTGGTGATAAGGGATCAGCAGAACATGAACGAAATCGTTTCACCTTTCAATTCCGTTAAACGTGATTCCACCATGTGATTTCTTGGTAATTCAAGAGGATATTTGTATTTCGGGAAACACGATATCCCGATGAAACACGCCATGATTGTTGAGAATCGGTACATTAGATGCAAATCGGTTTTGCCAACGTTTTCACACGGAGGTACAGAGAGTGGGGAATTATTCGATCCTGTTGCCTCGCTTTATCGAGTTATCGCAGAACGTCTGAATCGAACTCCGTTAAATCACACGTAATGGATTCTATACGCGAATGCCTGCTCGCGGAAATCGGTATGCTGTATATTCCGCTAAAATTGTAATCTTCCAGCAACAAGAAACAAGCGGTTCAATCTTATGCACGATCGGAACCACATTTCCGAGCGTACATTATTATACGTTATTATGCGTACGAGTCGTTGGGAAATTTCAACGGCACGATAGCAGCGGAACACGACTATATTATAGTGAAGTTATAATGAATCTGAAGAAATTATATTTCAACACGTCAAAATCGTCATTTATTTTAAATCGTCATTTATTCATTGTTTCGATAAGACTGTGTACCTTCAAATCTTTGTTAAAGTGTCTTGTAATTTCTACCAAGTTTCCGACTGGTTCTGAACGTTGCTTTAAATAAATAAATTTTTATTCCTTTTTTTTGGAGTGAATATACGACGATCGTCCGAGACACCTTTCTTTACAGAATTTTCTTCTCTAGAAACCGAGGAGAAGATGGGTAATAATTTCGAGCGATTTTCCCTTCATTCGCGTGCTTGAAGACGACAGGCTCCTGTGGAATATTAATTACGACCCGTGATTGTTAAATCCAGTTATGTAGAAACGCCAGAGATTGTTACACAAATGAAGAGCAGCCGTTCGCTTGGAAACAGAAAGAGAAAACGCGGAGCATCGATCAAGTTTCCTCGTTTCTTTTTCTTCCTTTTCCTCTTCTTCCTCCCCCCTCGATGAGTTACTAATTTGCAAGTATCTCGAGCAAGTTATTTAAAAAGGACGATTCGCTTCCTCAATGTGGTCAGAATATTAACCCTTTCACGGCTAAGGGAAACATTTCTCCCCCATTTTTAAAAATTGGTGATTGTCGTACTTAATTGTAACCTTTTAATCTGCATTTTTCATACAGAATGCCGAAACAGAACGTGTACAATTGCGTAAAGATGTGCAAACTGTGCTAAACACCGCATAGAAAATAGGACGCATAATATATGTACTATGTGCAACGTCCATCTTTGCTTCGCAACCAAAAGAAATTGCATCGCAGAATATCATAATTAGCGCATCATTTTGTATAGTAATTTTATTTCATAATTTTGTATTATTTTAAGTCAACATTTTGTTATGATAAACCAATAAATAAAAGACATTGCATAATGGGCCTAACCATAATTTATGTCACCTTCGGGAAAAATATTTTCCATAAAATTCCAAAAGAACTGCACATGTTATGTATTATATTTTCCTTATGATTTTTATTTATTTCACGTCTAAACAAACTGAAATAAATAGTTACATACTAATATTTACTCTCAGCAATCTTATGGTCGTGACAAAGCTGAAGCTGTGCAAGAAGAAATTGTCCAAATGTTTGGGAAAATATTTCCCAAATAATTACGAAACGATGAAAAGAATCGAAACTTTTTTTTCATCATCAAATCTGCATTGCACAAAAAGTCGCTCAGATGCATTCTGCGAAGCGCATTTCCCTCGCGAGATCACAGCCACAGAGATTTACCGCGAGATTCGTCTGAAATTTCATCGCGCCGATCCTGCGTTCGAATAATTGAATAATTTCGCGTCCGAGCACTTTGTATATATTTACCGTGTGCTCGGTTTATTAAGCAGTCACGTGGAAGCTCATCAATTCCGTGCAACGCTAACGAAAGTATGTTACTTAACCAAATTCACTTCCGAAGATGCGTCGCCCTAAGCTCGTCGCCTCCTCGCTGGGTATTATCTGTGCATGCATGCTGCGCATAATATATAAACGCCTGTGTTTATGCTACCTATCATTTATGGAAATGCTGCCGTTTCCCATTATGCACCGTGATGCCGGAATTGCATTATGAAACTGGTAATTGCAGGTGTCGGTTCGTTCTTGCGTTTACATTCTCGTCACCTATTCTGTCGTTGTTTCGTTCCTCGAAATATTCAATTTACGGAGAAACTTTGCGAAAGATTTGTATCCTGTGAATTCTTTGGATCTACATTCGAGGCTTTGTCTCGAAGCTTCTACTTTCTACAATCTAATAATTGTGAAAACTCAACACTCGTGTTAAAGAATTTTACTCCACGACTAAATCCACCATTGTCTCGAAGATTGAAATCTCCTCTTTGACAATGATCCCTTAAAACTTGTACGATTTTTCTTTCCCCGATATTCTATTATACATTGCAATCGGGCGTCAGATGGCTTGAAATGTTAGAATTCCTTGAATTCTTGAGCTCGGTAAAATTGTGAAAAAGAAAAAAGAATCGTGCAACAAGCTTCGAAGACTTGATTCTTCGAAATAACGATAGACAGAGTCACGCGTGTATTTGCGAAAAATTTTTTTAATACCTTCGTACTAAATGGTATGCTAAAAAGGTGTCCTCACTTTTCCACTCGGTACGCGATGTAAAATCATCGACCAACGAAATGGAAAAGCTCTTTGAAACGAGACCACGTAGATCTCTCCTTTCACAAAATTATAATCAATACAAATTGTCAACGAATTTTTCATTCAAATCGGTAAACTTGTGCTCCTCTATACTTGCAGCGCGAAATAACAAAATTCAAATGAAGCAGACTAGACGTCGATAGACATCGCCAGAGTAAAATCTGTCTTAGATTTTCCCAGATTTGCCTCGTTTCTATAATGGCAATCGTAGGAATCGTCACCGAAGCGAAGGCAAACTACTGTCTGCCTACAGTTCTACTGGGTTTAAATTTTAATCCGACTTTACGCTCGCTCGGTGCACAAATCGGCGTAGTAGCAGCATCGCCTAATCCGTGAAGTAGCGTGGAATAAACCAATTGTAACCCCATATCCCTGGTCTCCTGATGTAGAACTGTGCACTTTAGTCGTGAATGTCCATTCGCTGAACTCGGCGAATCATTCGTTAACCATCAGCCGTCGTAAACCGATTTGCCGAATCGTCCGATGTAAATGTAAATTTACTTTGAGACGTTAAACACAGATTTATGGTGGCAAATTCAACGTGCAACACATTGTCGGCTAACTAGGCCAGCTCGTCAGCCCAGGCCTTTGTTGAATTGTAAACGCTCCATAGTCTGTCCAGGATTTACCGCGACAATCTGGCGATTGTTTCAAACTGTTCACTCGAACGAACCGAAGCCCGGTAAGCCCTTTATTATGGCAACGCAAACATTTTCGTGGCAATACTTGTATTTGTCCTCAGTCGAGCCGCTTGCAAGATGATTTTTTGTTTTCCTTTTTTTTTTCCAAGATTCAACGAAGAGATTTCGATTTTTCTTCTGTTCTTTTTTTGAGAGAAATTTTTGAGAGATTCTTCTCTCGTATTGTTAAAGTTTCTCAGAAATCACTCTGTGTTTCGAGTTGTTCGCGAGAGCGGATGGAGTGACTGACTGAGCGATCGACTTGGACTTCGCAACAGCGAAAAGACAGAGCTTCGTGGCTTGTAGTGGGCTGGACGAACGATCAATAAGTCGAAATTAATGGTAGTCTCTGGTCCGGGCGTTTGGTTCGACGATTTCATTGATTTCGGACATACCCAATTTCCGTGAGCCCGGTGAACCGAAACTCGCATCGAAACTCGCGTTCCCTCCTGGGAAAACATGCTTGTCCTCCTCGCGAGCGTTTCGCCGCTCGTTTGTCGACGATCGAGCCCGACTACGTAAAACTGAATTTCGCTTCTTCGACGAGAGAGAGAGAGAGAGAGAGAGAGAGTTGATCGATCTCTTGTTCAAAATTTCACGCCGAGAAATTGGACGTTTGGAAAAATTATATGGAAAATATCGGGCCACCGTAAAAATTTTCAGCGGAATTAATTTCACCGAGTGTGAAAAGTGTTGTCGATAATTTTAATGTGATACAAACTTTGCAAAGAGTGATCATACTGGTGGAAGCTTCTACCATGACACAATGCGAGTTTGTTTCTCTCGAAGATGATTTTCACATCGTGTAGCGTCTACGAAAGTGAGGATATTTTTTTCCCTCGAAAATTGCGTTTAAACTCGAGTGAGAATATTAAAAAAAAAAATTTTTCAATATAAAACTACGTAACTACGATCTACCGTCATTTTGAAATTTGAAATCTTTTTACAACAAATTGAAGTCTCCCGTTTATTAAAATTTCTCGTACGATTTTTCCTATTTTTTTTTTTTCACAATTTCATTAAACGTTGAACACGA
Source organism: Tetragonula carbonaria (assembly GCA_032399595.1). Classification (NCBI taxonomy): domain Eukaryota; kingdom Metazoa; phylum Arthropoda; class Insecta; order Hymenoptera; family Apidae; genus Tetragonula; species Tetragonula carbonaria. Next base: position 10,233,629 of record JAUCRC010000014.1, read on the forward strand.
GAGTTAAACGACAAATATTCGACAAGAAATTCCAACATTTTAGGTCATCTGCTCCTAATGTTCATAGTGATGATAAAGCAGTGAAAATGAAATCGTACAGCAAGGTTTTAAGGATTCGTTATAAAGAGGAAATTCCAATCTTCAAGACCGTGGTAGATCTAGTCGCGGAAAGAATTTTTTTAATATTTTCACAATTTTAGAGAAGAAAATACTCTGAGTTTCCTGGGTGCGATCGAAAATCAGCTTCGAGAAAAACGAATACACGACTGTCAAAGCGGAGATTAAGCCGATTGTTATCTGTTATATCAGTTCGAATCGTCGACAGTTTTCCAGCATCGTTGAAACAGTTGTGCTTTTCGCTGCGTGTCTTTCCTTTTTTCAATAGAATTTTTAACCTCTTCTAGCCTCTGTATCGAAAACACGTGTGAGTAAAATCGAAAATTTGTCGCGTAATATTCATAGAGCAGTAAAAACCCCATTTAAATCAATATATATATATTAATACTGACATTCAGCGAAAAAGCACGACGAAATAATTGTAACATGTTAACGAGCTTATACGAACGCAATATGCGCGAAATTGAATTCCAGTTATCTGATTGTTCGTAAAGTCTCAAAGGCCGGCATTCTATTCAAAAATGCAGTACAATTAGGCGAGGCAATCATCGCTGTTGCGATGACGCCATTTAGCCCTGGGCTTCGGCTAAATTGCGTATCAAAGGGTAATTAGAAAATTTCGTCCATGCGGCAGCATTATTAACTAATTCACATTTAATAACTTTCCTCGTGCTTGGCGAAATGAAAGAAAAAAGAGAGAGAGAAAGAAAGAAACAAATTGTCATCGAAGATAAATCTGTCGACACTAAAGACATGTCACATTATTCTCCCTTCCTCCTTTTTTTTTTTTTTGCGCACGCGCGTACAATCGAAGCGAAACGAATGAATCTTCGTGTATCGCGAAGAGTCTCGAGTGCGACTAATCGAGTGTGCTTGAAAAGCACCGGCATCCAAGAATGGATTTTTTCCGCGTAACGAGGTAAAGCAAAGTTTCGAATCTTCATTTACATTTCCATTCCTGCGATCGAAGGGAAAGAAAGGGAAAAATCGCGCCTGGCGATCGCGTACCCACGTTGTTGCATCGCTCGCTTCGAAGCCCGCGAAACGCCTGGCGACCTCCAATTATTTTCCTTCCCGCTAATTAATTCTCTCAAGAACTCTGGAAAGACGAAAGGGAGAGAGAAAAAAGAACCGGAGGACGCGGGAGAAACGGGGACGAGTTTAAACATTAAACATTCTTTTTTAAAAAAAAAAGAAACACATAAAAAGAGACAAGAGCACCAGCTCTCGGGAAAAAATTCTCTGTTTCTCCTAGTTTGTATTCTAGTCTGGTGTACTATAGAGGAATCGCGAGACCGGAAACGAGAGACTAGTCTCGTTTCGCAAGGACAGACACCGAGTTCTGTGGGGTGACGATATCGACACACTCACCTTTTTTCAGTTCAAACACCGTCTCGGCTCGGACGATTTTCTTCCAACACGTTGCAGCTGTTCTTCCATCGTGGCTCGTTCATGATGCAGTCAAAACGTCTCTTTTCAAGTCTCGTTCACGTCAACGTTCCCCAGTCGTTGAAGGGTCCTACACGCGGAAATTTCGCGATAAAGTGCATCGTTCGCTCGATCACTCGCGGTAATGTAGCTGTCGCTCTCGTTCGTTTCAATCGGACGAGTAATCCTGCCTCCAATATAGATTTTCCACCAGATAGCCGCGGCTCTTCGCGAATTTACTTTTCATTCTGCGTTCTCGTATTCTTTTATTTTCTTTGTTTCTCTCTCTCTCTCTCTGATTACGATACTCTTTGTTACAGGAACAACTCGAGTTGTCGAAACCGGTTCGCGAAGCGGATGAAACACGAGGGATGATCGATGTTGCCGAGTCTCGACGCCAAAGAAAGAGTCGAACTTGGGAGCAGTTTCCGGCCGATCTTCCCTCCAAAGGAGAATTAACGAGTCACGTTTATTCTAGATATATATCGCCGTCGTTATTCCTGTTACTCGTTCGTTCGTCACCGATTCGCTTCCACTTCGCGATACATCGCGACCCCACGTCACGAATTTCCATATCTCAGAAGCAAAGATATCCAGTTGTTGATTCTTCGTACGCTTTGCTCGCTAGTCGCGACGACAGAAGCAACGGGCAACGTAGGATAGATTCGAGCGCTTCAATGACAAGACGACGAATGAGATGTACGACGAACGAAACGGTGGAAGAAGGATATTTTCATTTATTTGGTGTACGTGAGAAACGATCGCGAGACGAAAACACAAGCCTCGGCGAGGAATCGAGCTAGGGTCCAGCCGAATGTAGCAACGCGCGTACACTGAAGAAACTCGCGAAGCGAGGGCGCCGGCTTGAACCGCATCAACCCCTCTTCCCAGCATCCCACGCGTCGCGCATTCTCTTATCAAAGAGAGTCGCGTTCGGGATTTCCGTTTAGATCTGTCGCTGGCAAACCGGCCGAGATATTTCCCTAACAGGATATTTCTAGCTTCATTGATCGAAACAATAATAAATTCGTTGAAATCGAATTTTAAAAATCAACCCTCTTCCTTTCTATCTTTCTCAAATTGCACGGTTTTTATTTTATTTTATTTTATTTTATTTTATTTTATTTTTTTTTTAGTTTCTTCTCACGTTTCAATTTGTCTATTATGTATAGGTCATTTATCTTTCACCCTATGCGTATCCTACATTTTAGTATATCCATCAATTTATGTTTTTTATCCTACATTTCTACAATTCAATCTTTATTTATTCTCCACATTTAATATGTTGTAGTCTACAGTCTTTATTTATTCTCCACATTTAATATATTGTAGTCTACAGTCTTTATTTATTCTCCACATTTAATACTTATATTCTACAGTCTTTATTTATTGTCCACATTTAATACGTTATAGTCTTTATTTATTCTCCACATTTAATACGTTATAGTCTACAGTCTATATCTGATTATTCATATTCAACGATGCACATTCCACATTCCATATTCATTGTCTCTGAATTAGAATTCTTCATCTCTAATTCCTACAGTTTGTAAATCAGTCCCCCATCGCATATCCTATATTTTTATTAATCCATAACCAAAATTTTATGTTGCCCTTTCTATTTCTTGTATTATATCTTATCCTCCATATTTCATACCTTACATCCCTATTTATATTCCACATCCTAAATCTTATATATGTCGTATCATGTCCCATAATCTATGTCAAACACACACCACATTAAACATTCTGCATATCACATCTTCATTTCCAACACCTTACATTTCTCATATCACTTGTAGCATCTCTTATTTCTGTATCGAACACGCATGATTCAATATCTCAAATTTATTTTCCACGCGGTACTCTGTATCTCACATCCAATTCCCTATTTCATTATCAAGCTTGGAGACAGATACAAGAAAAATCACATGAAATTTTTATAAAGCATAAAGCATTTGTGGCGCGAAAAAAAAGGGCAATAGAATTTCCGATCCCATAGAATGAATTTCGCAAAAGTAATCTGTGAGCACAGATTTCCTTCCCAGCCAACAAATTCCCCACAAAGTGAATCTCGTAGCTCACAGATTTCCCACGAAAATCGACGAAATTGATTTATGAGCATCTCTGAAGATATTTATCCCATAAAACGAGACATAATTTACACAGCCGATTTGTCAGTGCGCTCTCGAAAAAGTTTCATCCCGCAAAATAAATCTCCTGGTCCGTAAATCTGCCACGAAAAACCATAGAGTTCATTTGTGGGCAACGCATTCCGAAAATGTTCAATCCCGTGAAATGGAACGAAGACGTGAATTTATAGTACTATATATAGAATTTATAGAATGTATAGAATTTATAGTACTGAATAAAATTGAGATTATAGAAATTTATAGAATTTACAGTACTGAATAAAATCGAGATTTATGTCATGGAAGTTAGGATGTAAGAAATGATTCCCCGATACTGAATATAGAATACGAGAGACGTATGTGACGTGTGAGATAAATAATATTATGTGCTGTTGAAATAACAGATAGACGATATTTGCAGAGAATGCTGAACGATATGAAATGTAGGATTAGGGAACTTAAACTGTATATCTCGCGTTTAAGCAATATGGAAGGATAAGTGATATGAAATGAACGTTAGTGATATTGGGTGTAGGATATGAGGCATAATATATAGGAAATATAAAGTATGTAACGTAAAATGAAAGTGTAGAAGTTGAAGTGAAGTGTATGACCTAATGAAATAACGAGGACGAGGTACTATATTAAATGTTGCAGTATGAAGAAGTGCTATAGAGATCGTGTAATCATCTGCCATGCATATTTTTTAATATTAGATATAGAAAATGAAGCGTTGATTGTGAAATAGATCGTGTAGAATGTATAATGTGGGATATAAATATCAGATGTGAGATGTGAGATACAGAATGATCTGGGTAGCACATATTTACTCCGTATTGCATTTTTATTAGCAATAAAAATATCGTCCAGTGTCGTCGATATCAGTTCAAGTCTCAAAGATTTAGTAAAGGCACATACGTGCTGTTGCACGATAGAAAATGTTTCATTTTTAACCAATGAAAACACTCGAGCGTGGAAATTTAATTTCACTCGTATATTAACCTCTTGATCGCCGCAATTATTTTTAATTTTAAGAAAAATGTACTTTTACTAATAAATAAATAATTTGAATATTTTTTACTTACATAATTGGTGAGCCACAATCAATTGGGATATAATTTGTACAAAAAAAAAATATACTTGATTTTCACTAGGGTTGCCACACAATAGATCAAATACTAAATATTGAAAAAATTAAAAAAGTTACACGCATGTTTGTTAAATTTGAAATGTTATAAATTTATAGTCTAAAAAATACTTTTACTAATAAATAAATAATTTAAATATTTTTTATTTACATAATTGGTGAACCACAATCAATTGGGATATAATTTGCACAAAAAAAAGTATACTTGATTTTCACTAGGGTTGCCATACAATAGATCAAATACTAAATATTAAAAAAATTAAAAAAGTTATATGCACGTTTGTTAAATTTGAAATGTTATAAATTTACAGTCCAAAAAATACACATATATGTTATACACAATGAAACTAATATTTATTTATGATGTGGTAGCTTTGGAATAAATAGTTGGGCAGAGTGGAATTTTACAGTTTTCGCACGCGAATTTTGTGTTTCTTGCCTTTTTTTTCGAATAAATCCAAAATCAAGGAAGAATATATATATTTGTCGATTTTTCTATATGTCACTGTTAAAAAATAAATAAAACAATGTGTCAAGAGAATCCTAAGCGCACATAAATAAAAACATGAGAGAACCAAACTGAAATTTGTACTTTGTTTGCGGTATCTTTCGCCGTAATATCGAATGCTATTTTATTGAAAATGAAACAAGGAACACAGACGAACGAATGAGAATAAGTAATTTTTCGTACTAAGGAAACGTATGGTTTAATCTTTTTTAATAACAAGTGTTGGAATAGTGAGGAAATTAAGTGTGAAATCAATGTAAATTACTGCTCCGTGTTACAACAATACCGTCAACGTTGTAAGAGTAACTGCAGTTGCAATTGTTAATAAACTATTAACGACGAACATACGAACGATATTTTTATCGAAAAAAAAGAATCTCGAACCGAGGCTACGTTTCAACCGCACGGGAATATTCAGTTTCACTAAGCACCGAAGTTTTAATAAATTTCGTTCCGTATTGATGAAAAATGTGGAACGCAAATGGAAATGGGAGTTTCGGGTTCGTGAAATTTAAAAATATGGTCTTCTTCTTTTTTTGGTCGAAAAAGCATTTCTCGTGCCATAATTTTCATAATTAAAATGGTCAGATAGTATGATATAATAATACAATATATAATAACTAGAGTTATGGAAATTATGGCCAGACAAATGACTTCAATTAGGTATCTTCTAACGCCTGACGTAATTTTAAACGCAAGCTTGCTTTGTCAGATTAATCGGTGCACGGAAAGATTCGCAAGCTGTGAATCACGGTAGATTTTCGTTCCAATTATAACGGTGAACATCGCGGTCCACGTTGCCCGATAAATTTCGAGTTACTATCTTCCTCCGTACTTTGTTTTGCATTATGTGTTCGTCCCGCCCAGCGCCATCATCTTCCGCAGCGCGTTAAATTTTCACTCCGGGATTATTCCCGAGTTTTGGTCCCGCGCGGCGTACCGTACTATTTTTCTTGCAATTAATCCGTTATTTGCAACCGGTTCGTGAACATCGGGCAAGCATATAAATGGCGTTTTTAACGTCTCTCGAATCAACAAACAATGTACGGGAGTTTACCAAAGGTTTTCGCGTGCGCGAGCCTTTCGTCACATTGCATCGTCTCTCTCGTGGTGAGATGAAAGTATTTTGCAAATGAATATCTAGATAATTCAGCCACGAGATTATTTCCTTTTCTTTTCCTCGCCTTTTCCCCCTCGGTCTTAAATAAAAATTCTCGAATGAAATATCGAATTAGTAGAAACGGATGTCGCATTAGCGGAGCGCATGCATTTCGCGAGATGTAGGCCATGTTGGATTTGATAGATAGCCTTTCATAAGCGAGTATGAATAAACGCGTTGCTTGATCAAACAAGTAGAATAGGTCACCGCATAGTCAAACAAATGCGAGTGCAAAAGGGCTTTAATGTGAAACAAGTGAAATTAGGTCGACGCACGGTCATGCAAATCGTAAAAAGCGAGCGTGAAAGGGACTCACCAGCCATTATTATTATTATTACGAATATAAGAACCGGGCACGAGCAGTTTTTCAAGGAAGCTCGAAGCGAAGAACAAACTTACGTTTCAACGTAATTTTCTCCTCCAACGTGGAGGAGGTATACTTCGCGCGCAAAATAAAATATTATTCTCATGCTCGAACCGTTTTCATTGTCGAAGAGTCGTAGACTTTCGATAATCCACGATGGCAAAAAAAAAAAAAAAAAAAAGTAACTGTTGTTCGAGCAAAGGATGCCAGAAGTTTATTTATGGAAAGAAGCGATCCTTCTGTGAATTTCGCCACGTAACGAATTGATTCGCGAGTTGCAGAATACGATCATAACTTACAACTGCTGTCAGACAACAAGCTTTTCAGATCTTCTTCGTGCCGTGTGTTTTCAACGTGAATCGTCAGTATTCGCCGCAGGATTTGTCGTTTATTACGGGATTTGTAACACTGCTGGAGCTCGTCGCACAGGCGAGACGCAGAAAAAGGGGGGAGGGGGGAGGAGAGGTAGCCCCACGTGACAAAAATTTTGAAAAATGTATCGCTATACCGCGGCGGCGCTGTACCTTTCTTCTTTCTCTCTCTTTTTTTTCTTTAATTTAGAAAATTGAAAATATCCAAAGTATATTTTCACCCTCTCTCTCTCTCTCCGGAATCGCGGAGGAAATTCGTTAAAACGAACTTTTCGGACAGGCGAAGATTAAAAGTATTGAAAAATTTATTTTCATACTTGCTTTCCTCTCGGCAACGAGCGATGATTCTTTTTTTGACAGTTCGTTCTCGAATCGACGGATTTCAAATCGGACGTCGAGCTCTCTGTTTTTCTCCAACGTTTCGCTCTATAATGATTGAACAACTGAATTCGAACATTTTGCGTCTACGTAATGCGCGTGCAATGCGTCTGGAAAATTGCGCGTTACTCAATAATCAACGATAGAACGGTATAGCAAAGCGATTGGTGAAAAATCTATTTCAATTTGTTAGTCTTTCTTTTCCTAGTCGCGTGAGAATAATCAATTACGAAGCGAAGTAACAGTTGTGTCCTCCATCCATTCGAATTGCTTTCAAGTTCTCAAGCAAGTGGAGGGAAATTTATAACTAACTGGAAATGATATTGCCTCTTCTTGCTCGCCTAAGTATCCCCTTAATGGTCTTCTTCAGGAACAATCGGCTCGCGTAGATCATTTGAAAAGAAACTCCACGCTCTCGATCCCACCGGTGACTGCGATTTAATAGCAGTTCAACGAGTCTACCTTTCTTCTCCAACGATGATATGATAATGAATCTCTTAATTGCTTCGCGAAGTTTTTCACTGCGAAGCTTTCAATAAAATTTCACAGTGAAACGGAAGATTTTCAGATCATTACTAGACGCCATTGTCTTTTTGTTTCACTTCACTTCGTTCGCTATCTTATCTTGGCTACACTATCGTCTATCGCGATATACATCAATGTGGAATTCTTCGTCTCTCTGCCAGTGTCAAGGTAAACACGAAACGAAAAGTGTCCAGGCGAAATTTACGGCCGAGTTGAAAATTGAAATCTACAATGTCTTCGGCTGAAATTGCTAAGCTGAAAGCACGCGGCTTAAGACGCGTTCGATCTTTGGAAATGTAAATTCCATGGAAGAATAATACCCCTCTGGATCAATCCCTGGGGGATAATAATCCTTTTCCAAGTTCGCCAGTTGCTATTCGCTATTCTCGAACAATCGAAATTAGTTTAGCGAGAAGTTTTGTTTAAAAGGGATTTTTTTTTCGAGAGAAGATTTTTTTTTCGAGATATTTACGACGTTTGAAAAGAAAGAACGATAGATAGTCGACCGTCCACGTTCGAAACCTAATCACTAGTGATTATATATCATGGGAGTACCCACAAGTAATATCGTTTTGTTCTTTTTTTTCAAATTTAATAATCAAACGTTCGTGACAATAATTTTGAAAAAGTAATTTGAATAAAAATGGGATTTCCTACAGAATCAGGAAATATTTCGTCTGCTTTCGGTATAAAATTAATATTCGGTATTCAATTAAAATCGCGCTTGGTCCTTTAAATAATCGGTCTCATCTTTCGTTTTTTTTTTTTCGATTTATCGGCCCTTTCTCTCGCAGCACCGCTCGAATTAACTGAGATTGCTGTTTGAAAACTTCTTCATCCCTTGCCCGTCGCTTTTCTTCAATCGTCGGACCTGGCTGTAAATTTAATTGCGCTCATAAAACGGGAAGCAGAGCTAAGCTTTCAAGTATTAAGCGTAGTTATTACACTGTGCGATAATTATTACGATGTTCTTATCACATTGTTACTTTCGTTAGTTAATAATTCATCGCGGAGGAAAAGCATGAAAAAAAGCCGAGGGAGAAAAATCCTCTCTGCAAGAGTGAATTATATATGCCAGGATTATATTTTATTCCCCTTCGTTTCACTCTTCTTTTGCCAATTTGAATTTCGACAATTTTTAACGAACACGCTGACGGAAATTGTTTTATGCGGGTTAATAGGATTTTGGAAACGTGAAGCTGAAATGTTAACGAATATTCTGAATCCGTTAATGACTGTGATGTTTAACAAACATCTCTAGACTCTCTGTCGTTTGAACGCTTTCAGCAAGTGAAAGCAAAATGAATAACATGTGGACAATCATTCGCATCGAGTTCAATTAATTAAACAGCGTTTTCTGAGACTCTGCTGTGAACAATGCCACGATGAAATTATAAATCAATCACAGTGAAGAGATTATATGAAAATTATATATATGTAATTTGCATATCAGATTTTGAATTTGAAAGAATTATAAAAAATAATATTGTAAAACAAATTTTTGAATTCAATTATGGTTAGGTTATTAGTTAAATTAATATTTTATATATAATCAATTAACATTAGATATCAGAATGAGATATATTTAATAAGAATATATACACACACACGAAAAATATTTTTATTTTTCGTCGTTGATCCTTGAAAATGTTGATTTAAATAGTTCATTTATGCTGCTCTAAGTGGTGCAATTATCGATTTGTGATGTCCTAATAGTCCTGACACCTAAATATGTGTTCTATGTATTTTATATGAAAGTTGTATGATGTTTGGTGTGGCACATTATATGGCACACTATACATTATTTTTTTTTTATAAATGGAAGTGTTTCGGAGATTTCAAGGTTCCTCTTTTTTTTTTCTTTTTTTTTAAATCGAAATATCGGTTGATCCATTAATCGGACGCAGCTCGACATTCTCTGTGGAAAAAAAAAAATTGAAGCTACGCGTGTCGAAAAGTTATCAATTCATTATACGGTTGTAAATATGATTTAGAAATATATGTTGCAGGAAATACTTGAATTTTAATTTTGCAAAATGTTCCTGCGTTCATTCCGAATCCCTCTATATAATAACTACTCTCAAGCTCTCAACGTGAATGAAATTCCTCTTCGCGCTTTGAATCGACAGTGCTTCAATGACCTCCTCGCGTGTTTGTAACTTTGCTGGCGATGATTGGTCAGAGGAGAAAAAAGAAGAAAAAGTCAGCGAACGAAAAAAATCGAGAAGAAGACGGTTTTCCTTTCCGGGGCGGAAAATGCTTTCTTTTCTCGCCGCGGTTCAGATTAAAACAAATTAACCAGCTGGCGCAGGGGAAGGGAAAAAATACGCGACAAGGATGAAGGGGAGAGGATGCGACTTCGGTTTCGTCGGGCTGCGAGGGATTAATAAAAACCGTCAACGGCAATTACCGCGTCTTTAATTTAATTTTAATCCCGCCGGAAGTAACTCGTAATGGAGTCACGCTTGCCAGTGTCTGATGGCGCGGTGTGTGTGTGTGTGTGTGTGTGCCTATGGTGTGCGTGTGTGTCGTGAAATGTTGGCAGACAGCCGTGAAAAGGAGAAACGAAGTTGGGCCATAAATGAAATTGAAACGATCCCCGATTTCACGCGTAAATCGTGGAAATCTACCTGCTGTGAAAACGGTCGTTTTCGTTCTTCGTGTGGCCGATCATTCGTGCTGTTATTCGTGTAAATCGCGTCCCTCTTGTTGAAGCGTTCTCCAATTACACTTACTTCGCGGTCAACGCACCGCCGATTTTCCCTCCTGCCCCTTGACCACCGCGATTCCCGCAGTCTTGTCCCGGTGGAATTAATTTAAATAGAACGCAGAGGTATTTCGTCCGATTGGACGCAATTTGCAACAGGCCTGGAATTCGATCTCAACAGATGTTCGACTGTGAAGAGGATGATCTTGAGGCGATCTCTGCATTGATGAAACGCTGGAACCAAAAGTGGAACCCAAAATGGTCATCGGAATGGCCGATTTTTCGTTGAAATAATTTTTGTTAAAAGTTTAAGTAGATGACGTTCAAATGATTCATCGCAAGATTATCTAAATAAGAGCTCGTGTGCTCTGTCGTATCTTGAAGTATCCACCGCGGCTCTGGAAATTTTCCAGGCTGGCATAATTTTACTTCTAATCGACGAGATTGCGAGAAAACGAATTTAATTATAATACCGTCGGCGCGAATTGACGGAAAACGTAGGGTTAGCTCGGCTTGAAGAAAGCGACGTGACCTTGTTTGTCACAAGGTAGGTAAAAATCCTTTTGGGTGACGCGGCATTCCTCCTAACTACGAAGGGGAGAACCCTTAAATATTTATATTTTCACCCTTGAAAGCAATATGACGCGTGGATAATTCAACCCCTTTGTAAACGATCCTGGCGAGAAATGAATGTTTAGCGAAATTTCGCGACTGATTTTTTTTATGAAAATCTTCTCGTCGGCGAGAAGGTGAGGTGAAACTGCTTGGAAATCTAAAATGGGTACATAATCTGCGTATATAATTTTTTTTCGATTCGTCCATTCGAGCTGACAGATCGTTCTTTCACGTTTTCACAACGCGTAGACGTTGCTAGTATTCAAAAAAAAAAAAAAAATTTCTCTTTCCAAGCTCCGATTCAAGTTATCGAACGATCAGCGATCATTACGAAGAGTACGATTGCAGATCGATTTTCAAACACGTGGCGTGCGAGTTGAAAGTAGAGCGAGTACGCGCTGGGTCTTCCAGCCGCGTATTTTAAGCGTGCGAAGTTGAAGTCACGTCAGGGTCGGCCACACTCCTCCGCTTTCCAATGCAAATTCCCCTCGCCAAACTGCTTTTAAACTTCGACCAGCAACTGCTACTAGCTGCTCGCCCGCCGTTTGCAACAAGTTCGTAACGAGTGTACAATTTTGCGAATCTAACTGCAATTACTAATAGAAAACGTATTCGCGAGTCGCCGCGTCGCCTGGCTAATTACATTTTCGTCCCTTCCCGTGTTTCCTCAGTCGCGTCGTGGCGGGAAATGATTGTTCTCTGCTCTCTTCTTCTTTCTTTCTTCCTTCGTTTTACAACCTATTTTCATTGGATAAAGTAAACGTCCGTGGACGTTCGGAAGAAATTCAACGGCATCAAGCGGGTCGCCTTTCTTATGACTACCCCCGGGTTGTAAATTTTTTTGAAGTTGGAATACAATTACAAATCTTTTATTATGTCGTTAGTTGTAACTGGGAAGAAACCTGGGGTGCTCCCATGTATTTACGGAGGGCACGGGCGCCCGAAGGACGGATGATTTATTCGAACGAGACATTAAACGAAATTGCGTTAATTTCAGCAACTCTCATTCTCCCCCCCCCCCTCCCTCCGGCGCTCTGCTGCCCGTATTTGCTCCAAAGTATCCGTCGATTAAAGGGCAAGGGCCCGAGGAAATTCGGGGAGAGACTCTTTCAAAATATGTAGATTTTGTCTTTCAATGACGAAGAAAATGAAAGTGAAACAAAAAAAATTCTCTTCTGTTCGGGGAGAGACTGTCTTTCAAAATATGTATATTTCGTCTTCCAATACGAAGAAAATGAAAGTGAAACAAAAAAAAAATTGTCTCTTTCGTCTTCCAGTACGAAGAAATGAAAGTAAAACAAAAAAAATTGTCTCTTTTGTCTTCCAATGACGAAGAAAATGAAAGTGAAACAACAAAAATTCTCTTCTGTTCGGGGAGAGACTGTCTTTCAAAATATGTATATTTCGTCTTCCAATACGAAGAAAATGAAAGTGAAACAAAAAAGAATTGCCTCTTCTGTTCGGGGAGAGACTGTCTTTCAAAATATATAGATTTCGTCTTCCAATACGAAGAAATGAAAGTAAAACAAAAAAAATTGTCTCTTTTGTCTTCCAGTACGAAGAAATGAAAGTAAAACAAAAAAAATTGTCTCTTTTGTCTTCCAATGACGAAGAAAATGAAAGTGAAACAACAAAAATTCTTTTCTGCTCGGGGAGAGATTGTCTTTCAAAATATGTATATTTCGTCTTCCAATACGAAGAAAATGAAAGTGAAACAAAAAAGAATTGCCTCTTCTGTTCGGGGAGAGACTGTCTTTCAAAATATATAGATTTCGTCTTCCAATACGAAGAAAATGAAAGTGAAACAAAAAAAAATGGTCTCTTCTGTTCGTTCGAGATTTTCAGGCACATGATCGGGTGCGATACACGCACTCAAAGGAAATCAGCAAGGATTAAAATCTTTGCCTCCATGCCAAAAGGAGGAGCGTGTTCAGCCGTTTGTCTTGCTCTCCAATATTTTCCCATCGGGTAGCACGCAAATATTCGTCTTCGTTTAAATTCGTCGCTTTCCACGGAGCAGCATCGATGAAGGAAACGAGGACGAGAGAGCGAAAGCCGAACGTCCCCCGTGTTTGGTTAAACGTAAATGTCGCCGCTTTTATTAACGCGGTCGTTACGGCCACCGCGTGAATTTTTCAAACGAAAAACGGCCTCGCGACGTTTTCCACGTTTTCCGAGATGCGCGCGAATAAGCGTGAGCTTGTCCCATTGTTCGCGATAGCAACGCGAACAAATCAGACCGCTAGTTGTTCATTAAATTCGTGAAATTTTAATTCATATATAATTAAACTGGCAAAATAACGAAATAATCTCGAAGTTTCGCGATGTCCTCGATGTGCTCTCGGTTCGAGACACGAAATATTTATCCGACAGACGAGAAATTTCGTCGATATCACGATTACGACGAACTCTCGAGGATCCAATCGAGTTTTACCACGATCCGCCGCATCTTTCGCCAGCGCGAAATGTTTAATTAAAATTTCCACGGTGTTCTTTGAACTCGGGTACTCGGGCCAACTGAACTGACGAACTTGTTTCCTATGAAATTAATAACTCGCTGCCGGAGGAGGACCGGGCTTAATGAGGCCGCGTATATGGAAAAAAACGCGTGTCGCGTACCGATCGGAAACCTTTTCCTCCGCGAGCGGTGAAAAAAAGAAAAAAGAAAAACCTGTCCTCGGAAAACTGGTCTCAAACAAACTTCTCGTTATTGCGATATTTTTCTAATCCGCGTGCTATTCGACTCGGACTTCAATTATAGCGATTTATATCCAGGAGTTATGCGAACCTCCTGGTCAAAGGAATGATTTTTCGAACTTTGCAATCACTCGAGAAACACGAGAGCAGATCGTATTTGCAATATCGAGGAACACGATCTAGAAACTGCTCTCAGTGATTTACTAACCAATTCATTCGCCGATCCACTGCAACGAGAAATTTCTTGAAAATAGAAGTTATAACGTTTTCAAATGTTTATGGAATTGTTGTTAATACAGTCTTCTCTTCTGTTCTTGCTCTATTTTTCCAGTACAAAGGACCTCTGAACTGACACGATTTCTCTCAATTGATTCGATTCGAAATTTTTCCACAGACTGTGGAAAGTGAAACAACAAACTTAGAACAAACCAAAAATGCAAGCAAAATTTATAATTTCTCCTAGACATTTCACACGCGTGAATAAGTGACTTTTTTCCCACGACGAGCGTGAATAAAAGCTTCCGTACTTTATCTATCGTGTTACGATGTCCTTTTATTTTTATCTTACTTTAATGTCACCGATGGAAGTGTCACGCTTTGATCGTTTCAGCGTTAATACCTCTTGGTCCTCGCAAAATTTCTATCCATCGTGCTATCAACGAGCGTTGCAGTGCAATTACTGTTAAACGAATTGGTCGAACTTACTCTCAGCAAGCCGAGAGAATAAGTAAAATTTCTCCCTCAAGATCGACCCACGCTTTGTCTTCGGCGCTTACAGAAAAATTCTAATTAATCGTTGGCCGGCAATTATTCGGCGCTCGGCGACACGTGAAATGCACTCGACGGATTTTTCAGGCGCGAACGAAGACGAAGAAGACGAAGTGATGCGAGATTTCCTTGTTCGAACAGGCTGAGAAGGAAAATTGCCTGTTTCTCACCAAGAAAGAGAGAGAGAGAGATATTTTTAATATCGTGGAAACAAGGAGACACACGCTTGAAATTGGATGAATCTCGCGTCTCTCCCCAAGTTGGAAGAGAGAATTTTCGATGAAATGCTTTTTCAAAGTTCGTGAGGAAAGATTCGGAACTCGGAGGAATTGGGACATTATTTTAAATGCATGAAAATTTCGCTCAAAGCGAAACTCGTTGCCAAATTATCCACCGTCAGCGGTGGATTTAAACGATCGCTGTGACACGAAAATTACACATTTACGATTTATACGTGTACGCTGCAGAGAACTACGAAATTAAATCTCGCGACGATGTGTTTCTCGCTCTCTCTCACTTTCTGTTTCATGTTTAAAAACATGAGAGTAGTGGCTCATTTCAAATCTTCGGCGAGTTCACTGAGCGCGTAATTTGCAAGCAATCGAGTGCAGGGGAATACCTTTGGCGCAAAGAGGGCTAACTTCCTCGCAAGAAGTTAATTGAAATTTGTCGAGGGGATTCTGCTTGGAATTTGATACATTCCACCATCCTCCTGTTCGCTTGCAATTTCAAAGCATTGTTGTCTTCATCGCAGTCAAGAAACAATCGAGTTCACGTGTCGTCTTATTATCCGTGTAATAAATAAATAAAGATAGATAGAATAGAAAGCTTGGGAGAAAAATTTGTCGTCGTTATTTCCCTCCGCCCCCCCCCAAAAAAATAATAATAATATTTATGAATTTCACGAACTTCATAAAAGCTTCGTAAAATTTTCAAGCGTACTCGACGAATCTTTCAACCGTGTCGACTTAAGAACGAAACATTTTTTTTTTAAATTTCGCAGATTGCGCAGCAGGGATTCGTTCCCATTCGAGTCGAACAAAGAGCTTTCTCGACGAACGAATGTAAAATATTTCCGTAAAACGAAAAATTGTCGAAACCTTCGCCAGGAAATGATGAAACATCCTCCCGGTGGTTCTCCCGGTTTTCGCGACGATCTTTCCCACTGTCGAGAATTTCACTGCGAATTCATCCGCAATCTATCGCGTGATTACTATTCGCCGCATAGTCACATCGGTCGTGCAACGCTCGTTGTCATTTATATTTCAACTCTGACAATGCGACAGAATGTGGGAACGAGTAATTAGAATTTGGAAAGTTTGCCGTCTGGTGACTGAAAGTCGCGTAGCGTTGCGAGTATTGCGAAGATTGATAAAAGTTCGGCAAAATATAACACAAACAACTCGACGATTGTTCAGAGAACACTGGAGAACATAACTGATGAAATGGGGTAACGCGAAGATTCTTCAAACATTTACTTGCGGAAGTGTAAGTGACGCTGGATCGATGAGTTGGACATCTCTTTCGATAAAATAAGTTGAAATCTTCGATGTTTCCACTCAGACGTTAGTATAATTTATCGACTTAACATGATGATTTGTGATGAATCAGCTTCGAGATTTCTCAACTATTTTCACTTACTGTCGGAAGTCATCGATTCATCGACTGAAAGGACATTTAATTACGACGAGTAATTGGAACCATCACGTCTATCTATTAAATTCTACCACAATAAAATAGACTATTGATTGGATTTCAGTTGTTAAAAATCAGTGCGAAGGAAATTCCTCTAGCCAACGCAGAAACGAAAGTGTCGCGTAGAATTGCGAAAATTCTGCGAAATTTCTTAATTACAGGCGACTTTCATCAGAGTCCGAGGTCGCGAAATAAAATTCAGAGATGTATATCAGGAGATGTATAGAAAGAAGAGAAAAGAAAAAGAAAAAGAAGAAGAAGAAGAAAAGGAAAAAAACAATTACATTCAGATATTCCGGACTATCCGGAGTCGCGAGTCAGCGAAATTTTCGTGCGATTCAGCACGATCTTGACCCGGTTTCCAACCGGCGCGTTCCAATTCGTTCCGTCCTCTCTGCCAGCCAAGGAGCCGGCGTTGTCTGCCTGCCGATTTTCGCGGAATTAATGCCCGGGAATCCGGGAGGATGCAACAGTCCAACGTGGTACGACGCGGCGAAAAATATATTCCAGGAGCAGCCGAAGACTGTCGCGAAGACTTGGCTTTTTGCCAACAGTTCGCCTACGAAGGACGGAAACCATTTTCCCCCGTCCGCGAAATTTTTCAGCCATCGTCTAGCGCTGCGCGTATTTCTTGCGGCCGTCCCGCGCAAAAACCTGGCATTACGAACGAAGCACGAAGAAGAAGATGGATCGGCGCCCGTTTAAAAATGAAAACGAAACGGAGAAATTCAAGCCGCGACGACTGGTTCTTGCTTTCTATCGGAACACGCTCAACTTTCGTAACGAACTTCTCGAGTTTTTCCAAAAACCGAGCGCTCTCTCTCTCTTTCTCTGGGAGAAATCGTGCCTGGTCGAACCGTTGGACCACCGAACGAAGAATTTCAATCGCCAAATTTATTTAATCTTGTCCGATGTGAGCTCTCGAACGAGACGTCTCTTCGTTTCCATCTTTTCTCTCGTCAACGAGGAAAAACTCGTTCTCGAAAAGATCGATATTGTACTTTACGCGGGACAAATTAGCGTCTTGTTACACCAGTGATAGGAGTGGTGACGGGAAGAGGGGGAGACAAGAATGCCGTGAGAATGCTCGGTTCTCGTTGCGGAATTCTCATCGTGCGAATAACGGGTGTCGGCGAATTCGTTGCCATCGAATTTCCTCGTTGCTGCGAATTTTTAAATTCCTCGGATCGTGCAGCAACTCGTGAAAGTGTTACCGACCGAGTTGAAAACTTCTTTATCCAAGTCTAAAGTGTACCACTTCTTAATAATGTACGATAGCAAAAAATAGTTAATAAAAAATAGTTAATAGAAATAACTCGAATTATTTGCTTTCAATTGTTTTCCAGACGAGTTCAACTTTAATCCCGATTAATGAATGTCCAACAAGAGAAAGCCAAAACAGAGGCAGAAATGCATTTGAGTTAAATGGCGGCTGAGAACAAAGAATACGAGCCAGTGATCGAAATTAATATTTCGAAATGTTCTTTTCGTTCGAACTGCTATATCTGTCTTCTTCTTTTTTCTTTTGTGGGGATTTTTATAGAAAGAAGTCTCTTGAGAATATTTTTAAACAATGTTCTCGTGTTCTTAGAATTCATTTATAATAAAAGTTATTTTAAAACGTTTAATTAAACGTCCATTCTTATACCTATTGAATAGTAATATTAGTATTTGCTACGAATAGCTTCGCGATCGAGAACTTTGTTGGATTTTTATAGAAAGAAGTTACCTTAGAAGAAGTATGTCCTTATAATTAATCTATGCAATAAAAGTTATTTCAGAATGTTTAATTAAAAATCGATTCTTATATTCATTAAATAGTATTCAGTGTCAGTATTTGCTACAAATATCGAGAACTTTGTTGGATTTTTATAGAAAGAAGTGTTTTAAAAATGCTCAAGAACACTTTTGAATAGTGTTCTATATAATAAAAGTTATTTTAAAATATTTAAATAAAAATCCACTCTTATGTATTACATTGAATAGTGTTTAATATCAGTATTTACTACAAATATCAAGAACTTTGTTGGATTTTTATAGAAAGAAGTGTTTTAGGAATGCTCAAGAACACTTTTGAATAGTGTTCTATATAATAAAAGTTATTTTAAAATATTTAAATAAAAATCCACTCTTATGTATTACATTGAATAGTGTTTAATATCAGTATTTGCTACAAATATCCGAGAACTTTATGGATTTTTATAGAAAGAACTGTTTTAGGAATGCTTAAGAACACTTTTAAGTAGTGTTCTATATAATAAAAATTATTTTAAAATATTTAAATAAAAATCCACTCTTATGTATTACATTGAATAGTATTTAATATCAGTATTTGCTATAAATGTTATTTTAAAATACTTAAATAAAAATTCATTCTTACATATTACATTGAATAGTATTTAATATCAGTATTTGCTACAAATATCGAGAACTTTGTTGGATTTTTATGGAAAGAAGATTCTGTAGGATTTTCATAGGAAGAAGTGCTTAGGAATGCTTAAGAACACTTTTGAATAGTGTTCTATATAATAAAATTTATTTTAAAACATTTAAATAAAAATCCATTCTTATATTACATTGAATAATATTAGCATTTGCTACAAATATCGAGAACTTTGTGGAATTTTTGTAGAAAGAAATGCTTTATAAATACTTAAGAACATTTTCAAATAGTGCTCTATATAATAAAAGGACGTTAAATTGAAAATCCATTCTTATACTACATTGAACAGCATTCCGAGTTAGTATTTGCTACAAATACTCGAGAAATATTTCAATGATTAATGAGCAAATTATTCGCTCCTCCGACGAGAAAGAGGTTTATTTTTATATTTTACAAGTACTTGTCCCATCTGAAACTTTCATCACCAAGAGGATTTATTTATCTGTTTATTTATTTATCTCGTCGGGACACACTTGTACATTTTTTGGAGAAAAAGTTCACGACAAAGATCCACGTTTTCGAATGGAATCTATTCGAAAGTTCCTTAACTTTTTCGATCTCCGGCACGGACACGTCGCTTCCTCGAGTCGATATTTACATAATGCGCCCTTTTCGGTTGTTCGCTCGTCCGATTTTCCCATCCAGAGAGACCTCTTTCACCTCTCTCTCTCTCTCTCTCTCTTTCTCTCTTTGTCTGCAAAGTACACACGAACCCTTCGTTTGCTAGCACGCGAAACATTTTTTTCTCCCCCTCCTTGCGATTCGCGCGATTGTTGATTCGAAATTCTAATCGAACGCCGCTGGAAAATCGTTTTTTCCAGCGGTCTCCGCGAGTAGTTCGCCGATATTTCGCGATCTCTCTCATATCTCTCTGGAACCGACCATTCCCTTGATCGAAAGCCTCCGCTTTCGAAATCGCTTTCGCGGCCGGACGCATCATTCGGATTAATGAAGCGTACGCAAAAATTCTCGCGAGAAACAGATCGATTCGCCGGCTGGTATTCACGTAACTAAATCTCGCGGATTCGCTTCATTTTTTTCGGTCACACGGCGAGATCACTGCGAAACTAATCAATCTTCTGTTCCTTTTTTTTCTTCTTTTCGTTGTTGTTGTTGTTGTTGCTGGAAAATCTGCTCGTTTCGCAAGCCGAGCTGCGAGTTGTTCAAATAATGAAGCCCATGAAAGCTAAATGAAGTGTTTGTTGAAAAAAATTCTCGCGGATATTTCGCTTGTCAAATATTTGCCGGACTTCGAGGAAATTCGACGGGCGAGCTTCGAGCTTAAAAATCATCGAATCGTTGCACGTTGGAAAATTGCATGCGAAATGTCCCTCACCCCCGTCGAATTATTAAGAAACGAACGACTGCTCATTGCGCCGTGCAATTCCGAGCGATCGTGTACCGACGAGGAGCGTTTGCGCTCGATGGTGTTCCAACAAATGAAAAATAAACGTAGTTTTGTCGTCGATGGGCAAACATTTGCCCCGTCGTTTCGATACGAGACCTGCGAAAGCGTAGCAGAACAGAAATTAATTCAATTTGAATGCTGAATTATCGCAACTGACAGGACGATCAAATACACCAGCCGGCCACTGCGAAAGAAGCTACGCGAAATAATTGTGAAAAATCTCTGTTTGCGCGATTGTTTCCTTCGGCGAGCAAACAGAGCGTCGAGATTTTCATTGTTATTAATCGATCCGATGCGGTCAGTGAAAGAGATTTATGAAACAACGATCCACAACGTGTTTACTCATATGATTTTCTGACGCATCAATCGTGTTCCTTCTCGTCGACGGGGCATTCGAACAAAAAAGTGAAACAACTCTGATATACGATGCTGATCGTGACGATGATCGGCAGGATGCATCGATCTCCGTGTGAAGACGACGTTGTAGAAGTTTTATGCTGACTAACTCGCGATCGTTCGTGGGATCGTCGTTGAATTTCAAAGCGGGTAATTGCCTCGCGATAATTCGATTCGTACGATAATATCGTTCCATATAATATCGTTAATTTAATTAACGCGCGATCACGAGGCGAAGAGAAGATGTATACAAACTCGTTTTCTCGACTCGATTCCTCGTCCTGCTTTTCCATCTTACTTCTTAGCACGGATTTTATACCGATGTAAATTTCCTTTACATTTTTTTCCAAGCTCTTCTAGCGTGGAACAGCGAACTCGTTGCTTTGTTGAAACTACTTTCCCCTTGATATCGAATATACTTGCTTTATACGTCCGTTTATCTCGTCCGTTTTACGAACGAGAAATCCAGTTGATCTTTCACCAACGGAATCTGCGTTCCTTTCTATCGCGGCAATGTTAGCTATAGATAACAAAGTTGTCCAACTTTGCAGCAAAACATAGCATGTTTAACGACAGTGATTTCTTTACGAAATTGAGTAATATTAAAATTAAATAGCTGAATGGCAAATAAAGCCAACGCTCGTTCGAACACTTTCGATCTCATATACATAACAGATTCATTGATCTTTTTAATCACCTTCCGGTAAATAATACCTCGAGCAAAAATAAACAGCGAACGCGAAATGATTTTCAATAATTGAACGGTCACGATCTCGCAAATATTGATTTCATCCGCTGCATTCATAATTACGGGGCATAATGAATCGGGTTCGACCCGACAGAAGGACACGGGTTATCAAGTTTTGAAATGCGAGTATTTTATTTCTTTTTTTTTTTTTTTTTGGAGACATCGTCATTTTGTTCATCGGTGTTTTTTTTATCCAGCGGCCAGGTGGAATTTTGTTTAGGAAAAAAAATGTTTAACTACCTACCGATGTGTTGCGGAGAAAGATTTTAATTATGCCGAGCTCGAAGCCCGGCACCGACTGACCTCTCAACTCTCGCGCGTTAATTATAAATTGGCTCTCGAGCGTATGTACATATGTACGTTCTTGTATCTCAGTTAGAGACTTTTCATTCGACCGAGCGGCGTATTATCAGCCAACAATGGCTATCTCGATTATTTACAATGGTTTATCACCGACGTAATGGCGGCAAGCCACGACAAAGGTTATTGTACACTTATCCGGCCGATCGCACTGTAAATAATTAACAAAACGCCGACGTAATTAAAATTTATAGTTTGCCAATTGTTGTCTTTTGTCTCCTCCTTTTTTTTTATCACAAAATATTTAGTTTAGAAACATGCTAAATATTTACGGTTCGTGCATAAATCTCCATTATGAGTTCCAAATTTGCCTTCCAATATTTTACCACTTGTTACACACAATGTTATGCAAATTTATTATGTTATTTAAAAAAAAACACAGGTTAAATAAGGTTTTCTGCTCTCTCGGAAGAATCTTCTTAACGAATGAAATAATTGGCAAAATATTTTTTCACTGTAGAAACTCGACGTGTCTCGTCCAATGGTTTGAATAAAAATCAATTCGTAAGAACGCAGCGTTTATTAATATAAAGGAGATCGGTAATATCAATTCTTTCGGACGAGATATCTCAAGCGTCGAAAAATCATTCTTGAATTGAAGTAATTCGTGAAAGATCAACTCGCAAAAGCACAGCGTTCATTAATTTACAAAATGGATCGGTAATCTCAACTCCTTCGATGTTATGATCGATCTATATCTCATTCATAGAAATTCATATCACCTACGAAGTTATGAAATTGCGTCGCGAGATATCTCGTTCGAAATCTGACCTAACCTATAGCTAAATCCAACTCATAGTGCAGAAATTAACCCTCTATTGCATGAATTTTTATAACGAAAAAAAAATATATATGGCTGTTAGTCTACTTAAAAATGAGCGTGGTTGTGAAATAAATAATAAAATTTTATTAGAAAATGTTATTTATTGCATTTTATGATTGTTTGGCAAACAACTGCCAATAAATTGTCTACTTAATTTACTTATGGAACATTTGAAATTTAAGTTCCAAATTGGGAACAGAATGCAATAGAGGGTTAATAAAAATCTACTGGAATTAATAGAAATCTGTAATTTGACGATCTCGATCAAATGATATCAAGAATGTATAATTTAAATGATGTTTATTATATTATATGACGAAGAAAACAAAGGAAACAAAACAACAAATAATAAGTACAAGATAGACAACACAGACAACAATAATTCGAATAAACTCAAACGACGAAATTAATTCTTTTACACAACACAAAATGATCACTCTCATTCAGCGCTCTTTTACAACTCTGCCCTGACTCTCTTTTTTCACTCACATGACTTTCTTCTTTTCAAAAAGAAAAGCGCTCGATGCCAACATCACATTCATACTTTCTCGTATCTCCAGCAAACAGGCAAACATCTGTTACAAGTAAAATTAACTAAAAATATAACTACACGTTATAATAATTTCGATACTACAAGAATAAGCGATCCGCATAAATCAACGGGTTTTCGAACGTTTCGAGTTCACCGTGGGTGTTACATTATCTTCCGACGTCGCTCGTTTCCTGCATTTCCGCGAAGCGGAATTACACAGAATTCCAGAAGTGATTTGCTCGCGGGATAATGTTACGTAGGCGAAATTATCCGAACGCGGAACGAGAACAACTAATAAATAACCGATGCATAAACGTGGACGTGTAATTTAATCGCCATTGTAGCCCGTGGAAGAATGAAACAACGACGAATGGAAACTTCGGTGACCAATTATTGTTACCGCGGTGCTAGTTGTCCATTGGATTTACCAGTTTCCACGACACACAAACTGTCAAGTTGTATTACCGAGGGATACTCGACGACGCAGAGATGCTATGCGATTTCACGCGTTCGTGTTCCCCGATGAAATATGAACACGAACAGTGTTCTCGCACCCAAAAAACCAATATTTCAATTCTTTTCTTTTTCTTTTTTTTTTCCTGGAATTATGAAAAATTATCTGTTTATTGAGAAACTCGTCTCGACGTGTAGTTCCATTTTAATTGCCTCTTTTTCCCCCATTCCCAACGCTACAGGGAACTTATCAGAGAACAAGTCTGAAATTCGAAAGGCAAATTTCGAACAAAAGTCGAAAGAAACTTACGCTCGTTTATCTCGATGACTACTTTAACGGCTGTTCCCTCTTTCGTCCATAAATTATCTTTCCCGAAGAAAGAGCACTGGGAAACAAAAGTAACGATTCTCGCGGGTGACACGGATAAATCAAGACTGAGGCTCCCGTTTATGCGAATTCCGAAGGAATTTTCTGTACTGTCGAGAGAAGGCACCAGAAGCCTGGCATCGCAATTAATTTCGACGATTAATGAACACTTTTGATAACTGACGAGTGCCGCGTAACTTCAATTAAACGTCCAAAGCCCAATCGATATGTATATGTACACACACACGTACACACACACACACACACACACACACATACATATCGATTAGGCTTTGGACGTTTAATTTAAATTTGGACAAGCAAAATGTCGCGAATACACACACACACACACACACACACATCGATTAGAGTTTGGACGTTTAATTTAAATTTGGATTTGGATTATATATATATATATATTCGCGACATTTTGCTTGTCGACCAATTCGAAAAGAATCTGTTTCCCCACGATTCGAACATTTTCCGCGATATATTTACAATAACGCGTAATCAACTCTGCGAGAACGTGCCTCGATAGAGATCTCTCGAATAAGAATCTTACGTCACCATTGCATTCGTACGAAGACCGCATACGCGTGTCCGGAAGGAGAGAGAATAAAAAAGAACGAAGCGTCTGATTAACATAATTCCAGTTAATTATGCGATTAAATGGCCACCGTCACAGCTGTCATTAAGCTGTCGTTGATTAATACTCTTCGATCACGGTTTGGAAATTTATGCAGTCGATTTATTTCCCACGATCAGTTATCAATAATAATTGCACGAGTAATAATTGCCTTGGATCTCACTCTAGGACAAGACTCTCTCTGGATCATTCAGCGATGATAACGAGCATAACAAGCATTTGTCTAAATAAAAGAGTAATTAACTCTTTGCACTCGTACGTCGCCATCTTACATTTTATTATTATTAATCTTTTTCCCCCAATTTTCTCTACTTCTTCACAAAATTCTTTTCATTCCGATCAAATATGAAAAATGATTTCGAGTTGATTGACAATCTTCTCGAATATAAACACGAGTGTAAAGGATTAAGAATCAATTTCTATAAAACTGATCAAGCGTAATCTTTTGATTGCAGGCGACAATCATGTTAACGCGACCACCACCAAACACTTGCTCGCGGTGTACACGTTTATCCGTCGTTGAGAATACAAACCTCTAATTGGCTGACTGAGCGTCAACTTGTCAATATTTGGCAAGAGGCAATGCGTAAATTGTAAATTCGAGAGGAAAAGAAAAAAAACGAACGCGTGTTTCGTCGTTTGAAAAATTCAACGTCGCCGAGTTTTTCGAATCGATCGATTTGACCGCGGAAAAACGGGAAACCAAATACACCTGAGCTTCTTTCTCGAAGCTCGCGTCGAGTCCGTTATCCACGAGAAAGTGATGCCGAATCCTCGGATCAACAATCGTGTATGCGTTCGAAATACAGAGATAGCGATAAGCGTCAAGATCCCTACTCAAATACACACCTCATGTACAATCGCTGTTCCCATCGCAGTGAAAAGACGCCGAGGTGGGGCGGAGCTGGATCAGAAAGGTTACAGGTTTCATGCCCGATCAGTGTTATTTTGTTCGTTTTGCATTACACCTGTGTTCAACGAACGATTCGCGGCTCCACCTCGAACCAGAGAGAGGAGAAAAAGAAAGAGGAAGAAATTCGCATTTGTCGAGTGTCGTCGAGAGGTTCAAATGAAAGAGGTGAGTCGTCAAATAATTTTCGAAATATTTCTGTCTCCGTGTGAAGAATTATTTATATTTATATTTATATTTATATTTATATTTATATTTATATTTATATTTATATTTATATTTATATTTATATTTATATTTATTAATTATGAAGAATTATGGTGAACTTTTGACAAGAAGAACAAGCGTTCTTGGAACACGCGTCCACGGTTTCGTGAAATTGTAAAATTATTATAGTCTTTAATCTGCAACTTGTCCGCGTGGTGATCCATTCTCTTCGAAATGGAATCGAGAGAACGAGGCAGAACGAAACGAAAATCGCGTGGCTCGCGTACTCGCGCCGAAAATTATATCAGATATCCCGATAGAAACGGAACCCAATCTCTCTAATGCAGGATTTCATGTTGCATACTGAAATGTAATATTTTCTGCGATTTGCGCGATTGAATAGTTGCCATTCCCTCGCAGCTGGCGAATATCATTTCACTCTATTTCACGTACAACTCGAAGAGGTATGTATTAAAATTTCCTGTTTTACGATGATGTTTTTACACTGCGTTACGATTACGATCGCGATCAGCAGAATACGTTTGCTGGTTAAAGGGAATAAAACGAAAAGACAGATTTTTGCTTGCGCATTCGTTTAATGAAACATTGAAAGTGGAAGAGAGAAACAAAATAGAGAGACTCGAAAATGGTGCCTTTCCTTAGATCTTGCAAACTTTGTGCCGCAATGATTTCGTAATTAACAAAATACGAACATTAGAAACGGTGGTTCTTCTAAGCGCGAAATTTACCACGATTATTCCACAATTTCGTGGTTTATTAATTATTCCGTAATTTCGCGGTACGATTATTCCACAATTGACGCGATATATATATATATATATATCTTGATGGAATTTCATTATCTTGGCCTACGGGCGACAAAATCGCTCCGACGAAGAGTTGGAAATAATTAGCGAGACCTCTTTGAACGAATTTGATTCAGCAACGCGCGTTATTATTTCGCGAAACTGTCGTGAAATCATGTTTCTCGCTGGCTGTTTCGGGTAATTGATTTCGCTGTCAGACTTACTTTATTCGGTTTAGTATTTTTTTGTACGAAGGAACGACGATATTTCTCTCTCCTTTTTTTTTTTTTTTTTTTTTGAAAAATGAAGACCCTGCGTCCCCTTTTCTCGGTTAATATTCAAGTCAAGACTTTCGATTCCCAGTGCTATTAACCCTCGTGCGTTCTCAAGTGATAAACGATCCTTGACTTTATGCTTTAAGTACGGGCGCTCGGAAAAACAAGCTCATCGTGGCACCATTAAAAAGCATGCCACGATCTCTGTTAATATCACATTACTTCCTGTTTGTCGCGTTCTTACGAAAGTGTCCTTCTGAATCTCATTTGTTGGGAATGATTATTCAGCCTTCAAATATCTCCTCCTACGGTGTCTCTCTCTTGCTCTAGTTTGCCTGTGCGATCCCTTGAAATTTTACTTGAACTCTTTCACAAGCAGATAAAAAAAAAACGCTAATATCCTTAGAAAATTCACAGGATGTCAAAAGAAAAAAAAAAAGAAACTTGTGAGTGGAAAACTGCCTCGAGGACGATCGAGTCAAAAACTGAGTCCGTTCCAGAGCCGAACGAAGTTTCCTCGTGTATCGACACGTGCGTCGAGAATCGTTCATTTCACACATTCGCACGCTCGCACGCTCGTTTCGTTCGCTAGCTCGACGCACACAATTTATACTAACCGGTTGCAACGCTTTAATGGCGAGATCGTATAGCTGTTAGGTGGTTCTCCGTCGAGGTGTGTGCCGCCTTTATACAGATTGAAAATTTATCCAGCTTCGAACGGCGTGAAAGGAGCAAGGATAGGAATCTTCAAGGACGTGTCGTTCGTGCGTGCTCGGACGATCATATGTCGCGATATCATACACGCTCGATACTGTTTGTCTACGCGTTTGTCTAAGCTTAAGATCCGATACTATCTGATGTTTAACGATTGCTTCCCTTCTTTTCAATCGTACTAATTAGTTGGTCCAAGGTCCGCGCTGAATTCATAATTTTCGTCGTGTTAGTCGCGGCTCCGAGCTTCCTCGTTTGTGTTTGAAACGAGAAAAAGAATCGTGCTCCAATTAACTTTACATCTGCGCGCGATAATTTATAATTAGAGAAGAAGAATCGCAGAAGATGACTAAATACAAGAACGTGAAAAACTTGCGTTGCAATAAATTTAATAATCAGTAACACGTCTCTTTTTGAATTTGTAATTGCATTAATAATAGATTTATAATTAGCAAATCTTTATTCTTTATTCTCGAAAATTTCCCTAGTTAACTTTTTAATTTCTATTTTTTTTTATTTTTCAACTGGAGTGCGCATGGAATAATAATTCTTTTTTTTTTTTAATTGGATAGCTGTCGTAAGCGCGAATAACAATTTTATGGGAATTCCGATCTGCTCGCGCGTATATGGCGAATAGAATCAGACGGTGTTGGTCAGACACGCTACACGGAACTCGGATAATGCGAACCTCTTATTCAAATGATTCGTTAATCGATTAGAGAGGAGAACACCTTGCAATTATACAATTTTTGTTAAAATTTACAGCGATCGCTCACCTTGAAACCGCCAACTAGAGTCACGTGAATCGTCGAGTTATCGATATAAACGATGCATATTCAACGACTTGAATGTTGCAATGATGAAACAGGCGCGCGTACATTCCTATTCTCGACGTTTAAAAATTGTCCGCGACCGAGTCGAATATTTTCATTTGGCTCGCCTTATGGAAATTTTATTGCCTTTGTATACATATACATATACATATACACACACACAGACATATATATACATATGTATCGATTTCACTTTCATACTTTGTTAAAAAAAAAACTTACCGAGCTTTATCGTCTGTCTTTTTTAAATCGGTTCGAACAATAAACAGCGTCCGGGACGTTTCTCATCAGAAATTCTAATGAGAATTTCTCGCTCAACGTATCTTCGACGTTTTTAATACTTGTTCGCAACATTTTCTTCTTCAATTGTCCGATACTGCCTTCTAAATTAGTTCGAATATTAATTCGCTGGCGCTGATCCTGGAATTTTAATAAAAACGTTATTATAGCGGTTTCCATTATCGAGTTTCTTAAGTCTCTTCGCCGGGCGGAAGACGAAGTTACTAAAAACGAGCTAAAAATACATACAGTTAAAACGATGTTTTAAGGATAGCTGGAGCTATTCTTTGCAGAAAAATATACATTATTCTCCGGCGGTACCAGTTGTTTTACACGTTTCCGTGGCTCCTTTCATTTCTCTTCTTTCTCGCCGTTTGTCGTTCATTTTTCAATGTCCGCGGCCAGTAGCTTGCGAATTCCTCTCCTGATCTTTCTCGTCAATTACCGGACAAAAGATTCCGAAAACTGCGAAAGCGACGTGTTTCATTGAACATGAATTTCGAACCTCGATTGGATAAAAAAATATCGCGTAAACAGTGTCAAAATAAAAAATAACGCGTTCATTTTGTGTTAATTCGCCATTATTTCTCTGTATCTTCAAAGGTTTAAGTTTAGGTCCAATTACAGGATAAAAGATTCTGAAGACTGCGAAAGCGAAGCGTTTCATTAAATGTGAACCTCGAACCTCGAACCTCGATTCGATAAAAAATACCGCGTAACCAGTGTCAAAGTAAAAAAATAACGCGTTCATTTTGCGTTAATTCGCCATTATTTCTCTGCGTCTTCAAAGGTTTAGGTTTAGGTTCAGGTCCAATTACCGGATAAAAGATTCTGAAGACTGCGAAAGCGAAGTGTTTCATTGAACGTGAACCTCGAAACTCGATTAGATAAAAACATATTGCGTAAACAGTGTCAAAATAAAAAATAACGCGTTCATTTTGCGTTAATTCGCCATTATTTCTCTGCGTCTTCAAAGGTTTCGAAACCTGGATCATCTCCGTGTTGGTGGGCTTACTTTGGCGCAGGGATAATTTACTCTTAAGTCTTCGGAATACTTTAATCCTAGAGCTATAACTGTAATAGACGTTTGCGAACTCGTTCGTTAAATTTGAAATAAAGTCAATTGTATACGCAAGATAATCGAAATCTTCGGAAAATCTTCGAAAAATTGTCCGTCCGAATTTGTTCTGTTTTCTTCTCTCTTTTTTTTCTTTTTTTTCTTCGTATAAACTTCACGTTGACGTTACACTGATTAGAACAGGGTCGACGAAGTTAGGAAGCTAACCGTAAACTAACCAGTCCACGTTCACCGCGTTGAACCTGCAACCCCCCATTGTGTTCCTCCAGCCCTAACGAGGTAAAAGCATAAACCCATAATTCCTTGATGTAACATCTCTGATAGTACGAACAAACTACTGCTGTTTCGCAGGATGTAGCAACTTCATCTTAATGATACATCGTGACGCGCGCACTTGTAACAGCGTCGAGTGGTACTTGCTTTATAATGAGGCACGCTCGATCATTTACCAAGATAAATTTGCTGCTCCGCCATTCATACAACGTCGGGCTCTCCACCGACGGCTTCCACTATCCCTTCGTGTGTCTCGGCACAAAGCTATATGACGTATAGCCCCGTCAATGGGCACGTAAACAGGCTGGCTAGCCTCGCGGATCGAACCCTATTTCGCCGCGCTGGTATGTGTCGTTATCGATTATGGATAATTGGACGCTGTTGGCCGATGAAATTTACCTGCGACCCAGGATTGCACGAATTTCAAAATTTCAACAAATCTCTCATAGTGATTTTTGTATGGCGGAAGAGAAGTCTCTGAAATTCGCGCGTTGAAAGTATTTAACACTATAAGTACGCGACGATCAAAGCGTGAAATTTCCATCATTGGACGTTGAAATTTGAAAAAAAAAAAAATTTAGAAAAACTTTATAACACAACAGAGAGAGTACACAAGTTATTATTTTTATATTTCAAAAATTATTTAAATCTTTAGAAGAACTGTTTGGCATTTCACAAAGATTAAAAGAACGCAAAGCTTAGCCGAGACAGAGGCACACTGTTTCTCCGTATTAATTCTAAATCAAACGAAAAAGAAATCACAAAATCTCATTGAAATCTTTCGTTTCCTTCTTTTTCCTTAGACGATGTAATTTTCACTATATACATTCGATGACTCCGATATCTGTATAAAAAATGATTCGATAACTTCTCAGTCAATCGAAGAATCAAAGAAGCTCTACATTTAATTTCCGACTGTACTCGTATTTTGCTCACTTTAGTACGAAAATTCGCAATTAAAAAGAAAGAAAACTTGAACCAATTCCGTTAGACGCGACTTATTGTTAGCCAATGCACGCGAGATGGAGCACCATTAGGATCGTCTCAAACTGTGTTTCAAGACGGTCGTAAATTTTTGTTGCAGATCTCTCGACAGAGAAAGGTCTGGAAACGGCAATTGTGAGATGAGGGAGCAGTTACTTCCTGGTAATCGTTGGCACGCGATTTCGCTCTTGGATGATCGTTAGCCAGTGTGCTCGCTATATAGCTATATAGTTCCTACGTGCCTGCAGGAACCATTGATAACGCCGTCTCTCCGCGGCGATATCGCGGCAATATTTCAATCAAGCTGCCAATAAATTTCATCATGCACCGTCGGGTCCTCGGTGTATCGCTCGGGCCGTGACATTTCGCCTAGCGAAAGACGCATTCTTATGCGACGTCGCGCGAACATCGAACGTGATTCGTTTTCTCGAAAAAAAAAAGAAAAGAAAAGAAAAAAAAAGAAAAGGAAGAACGTGTTCGGAGGAAGGTATTCGTCGGGATTCGTAATTAAAATCGAGGCAGATACGTGAATCGAATCATGACGTTGGACAAAACATTGGACACGACGGGACAATTTGTGAACAATGTGCGAACCGAGAGTAACGGCCTCAAACCCGGCGAACGATGGCGCATCACCAAGAACGTTCTGGTGATCGGTCTGGCGTTCATGGTGAATTTCACGGCGTTCATGGGGGCGACGAATTTGCAGAGCTCGATCAACGCCGGATCGTTGGGCACGTTCACGCTGGCCTCCATTTACGGCAGCCTGGTCTTCAGCAACATCTTCCTGCCAACTTTGGTCATAAGGTGAGAATTGTCCTCTTCTCGAGAGGAACTCGAATTTCTTTTGCAGAATGTTGCTCGATATTAAAAAGCTTTGATTCGATCAGCTTTTTACACGCCGAGTCGAACGACAGCTGGTCGAGGACCACGCCAGGGTTAAAACGAGAGACACTAAGCTGAGTAATTTCTATATTTCACAAAGAAAAAGGAAAGAATACTTCTGAATATTAATGCATGGATTTACGAGAAATTAAAAAAAAAAATGTATGGAAACAGAAGGAAATATGTACGAAATAACCGAAATAAATTTCGTTCGTCATAACGTTTGGAGACCAACGAAATGGAAACGAATTTCTACCCGTCTAAAAGAATATACATACATGTATCTGCGTAAATATCCGCAGTTCAATATGAGACGGCAATTTTCCATCTTTCGCTGGCGCGCCTATTAAAAACTGTACGTACCTGATAAATTGAATATTTACTGAATCGCTCGGTTAAGGCATGATTTACAAAATTCAACGAATATTTGAGAACAAATACTTTCTCGAGATTTTTTCGCCATTATGACGATGAAACGTCATTCTGATATCGTTAGTGTACCACGGACACTGATACTCAGGTCACGTTTTTCATTTTTTTTTTTTTTTATAGCAGAGCAATAATTTGAGAGTTGCAAAAAGTGCTCTTAACCAACCTCCAATTACCTGTGCTTTTTATCTGATTTTCGAACGAAACGTGTGATTTACGATTCACATAAAGCGCGAATGTACTTCGAAAATATTGCCATAGTGGTTGCAATTGGTTAACTCTATCCGCAAAATCCGCGCTAATTTTCAAAACTGACGTGTAAATCGCAGAAATCTAACAGATAATTGATACTCTCATGTATCAATTACTAACTGATGTCGGAATAAAAATAATCTATGTTCAGCTTTCTAATCAGCTCAACTCAACGATCAATCACCGAGGACTGAAACGATAAAACAATTCGCAACGATGTCCTCGAATACGCGAGAAATTTCATTGAAAATAGTCATGGACGACTCTGATGAAACTTTCAACAGATCGATACCGAAACGTCGGCAAAGGATAAATCCAATCATATCGAGGAATATTCAATCGCAATTCCTCGACGAGGAGGTAATCTCGACGCACTTTGAAGGCAGTTGTTACAACCGAGTCCTCGAAAAATACTAGAGGAGTCCTTCTCTCTTTGTCTCTCTCTGTCGGCAACTTGATAAAGTTTCCTTGACAAAAAGCTTCGAATCAATAAAGGGTATCCGCGTAGAGAATTCAGACCACTCGATAATTAAAAATTATCGATCAGCCGACGTTGCGTCAAAGATATCGCAACGTCTCGAATCCGCGTCTTGTAATTTCTCGATTGTAGAAATCGTTCGAAGCTCGTTCATTGCTCGCACTATCAGCGATTCCGACTCGACGACTATAGTTATAATCCCCGAGGGATACGGTGAATCTCGCGCGTACACATGTGTGTGTGTGTGTGTGTGTGTGTGTGTTTCAAACGTCGCGACTGAAACCATGTAATCCTGCGTTGGATTTCGTGAAGTGTGTTTGGGAAATTGTAGAAGTGATATTTGCCTAGAGTCGAGTGTGGTCTTTATGTCGAAAATAAACATCTGTACCTTGACATTTTGAAATTTAACCCTGAAGCCATTGAAAACCATTGGCTTTGAGCGAAATGAGGAAAGAACGACGATCTTAATAATTTTCAAGACAAAGACTCAATTTTTGTCACTTGAAAGAAATTTTGCCCAGAATCCAGTATTTACGTTAAAATAAACGTCTGCACTTCGACATGTTTCAATGAAACTTAATCTTGAAGCTGTTGAGAACCATTGATTTTGAATGAAATAACGAAAGAACGACGATCTTAATAATTTTCAAGACAGAGACCCAATTTCTCACCTGTAAGAAATTTTGCCTAGAGTCCAGTTTTTACCTTAAAATAGGTACTTTGAAAGTTTAACCTTAAAGCCATTGTTTTTGAATGAAATAACTAAAGAACGACGACCATAATAATTTTCAAGGCAGAGACCCAATTTCTCACCTGTAAGAAATTTCGCCTAGAGTCCAGTTTTTACCTTAAAACAGGTACTTTGAAGGTTTAACCTTAAAGCGATTGGTTTTGAATGAAATAACGGAAGGACGACGATGTTAATGATTTCCACGCGAACGGCTGAGCTCGTAGAAAAATAACAAAAAATGATAATCTTCATAATTTCTTCGCCAAGCTTCTAAACAATTTCCCCATTTCTTCTCAGAAAAACTTTCAATTCAATTTCCTGCCTTCAAGCGATCTACCTCTGAATTTTCATCCTTTATTTTCGTTACGACGGTGAGGTTCTTCATCACGCTCGAGAAACTCGTTATCCGCGTTGCTTTTTAGTGCGCTACGTCTTATTTAAAAGACGCGGCTATTTTCAGCTCGGAGTTCCTCCCTCGCCCCGCGTTTTTTCACGAGCGTGTGACTCGTTTACTTTGAAAGGGTCAAGAGTCTGAAGGCTGAAGAGCCGTTCGCTCTTTGTTTGTTCCAGCGTGTCGCATTGTGTGTTGCGTTCGCTCGAACAAACGAAACGGAGTGTAAAGCAAGATCGGGGGCGGGCGGATCGCTAACTCGTAAAGCTGAAGGACAGGCTGGTTTCTATGTTTCTCGGCGAGAATGGTGGAAACTCGCGTTTCCATGATTTTAAAGGTTCTGGCAGGAATTCAGGAAAACTCGTCGTCATCGTCGTCGTCGATTACACGAGGTTTACGAGAAAGGTTTGTCCGTTTCCCCCGCTGAAACTGATCCACAGATTATGGCCACCGGAAGTGATAAACTTTATTATCGAGCTTTATCGTCCATGAAATTTCCACCCTATTCTCTCCCTCGGTTGTCCGTCGTTCATCTGCAGGATCGCTTCCGGTAATCTGACTGGTGTATCAGAATAACCTCTTGACATCATTTCCCATTTTCGTTTCCCTCTCGACGTTCTTTCTTTTTTCTTTTCTTTTTTTTTTTCTTTTCTTTTCTCATTGTTGAGTGAACACGCGGCGCATCTTCGCTGCAAATTTCTCATGTATATTTCAAGCATTTTTTTTCCAGCAGAAAATTTCCACGAACAATTTACGCTCGAGTGGCTCGCGTAACAGGGATGTTCTGCTCCTCTCTCGCGATATTTCACGATTAATATTATTCCTGTTGAAATAACAGCAGTTCCGTTGTTCAACTTTGAAGCGGCAGGTTAATTGAAATTAACGCGCGCGGAAATTTCAGTTAATCAGGCAGCAACCGCGGTAATAAATTTATAATTTTCCGCGCCGGTGGAAACGCGAGCGCCGACAAACGAAGTTCAACCGTAACACCGTTGAACTCCCCGCCGTGAAGATCCTACTCGTGGTCCAACTGAACGAAGCGTTTCAGCGCTCAAATATCTTTGCTTTGAAAACAGGCAAAACGTAACAAAGAACACTCGTTGCCCCGGGAAGGGGTTAAGAGAGCAAACCGTAGGCAAACGTAGAAACCATCTCATCATCCTCGTTTCCTGTCTCGTTACAGCTGGCTGGGCTGTAAATGGACCATAGCTTTGTCTATCCTGACGTACGTGCCGTTCATGGCCGCGCAGTTCTACCCAAAATTCGACACCATGATACCGGCTGGCTTGATGGTTGGCATCGGTGCTGGACCACTCTGGTGTGCCAAGTGCACTTACTTGACGGTGGTGGCGGAAGCGTATGCCACGCTGTCGGACGTGGCCCAGGACGTCCTCGTTACCAGATTCTTCGGCCTGTTCTTCATGTTTTACCAGATGGCGCAGGTCTGGGGGAATTTAATATCATCTGCAGGTGCGTACGACCATTGACAAAGGTACATGAATGTACGTGACACCTTTTCTTTTTTTTTTTTACGTGGAGGAAATCCTCATAAGACACCTGAGTCTTTTAAAGGAAGACCCAGATAATGTCGGATTTTTACCGACTAAAACCCTCCGCACGTTAGGAGAGCTCCGGGACTTTTTTATGCACACAGAGAGCTCTCCCTAAAGCTGTTGTCCTAAAGGACAATGTCTTTTTTTTTTTTTCGCCCGAACAGGGGCTCGAACCCTGGACCCTCAGAATCTGAGGGTCAGCATTCCGTGTTAATCATGAGTGAGTGGCATGCAATGCAAAAAAAAAGACAACCAACATATTTATTTACTAAAAAAGTTCGTCAAAGAAAGCGACGTTAGCAAAAAGATAGTTACGTCAGACCTAGTGTGCACATATCCGAATTTCACGCAAATTTAAGTATCATAGTTTGGTGACCCCTGCCTCAGATTAAGAGTTGCTCTACCGACTGAGCTATCCCCACCTCCGATGTACGTGACATCTACCGACACATCCTCTAACAAAGGCACGTTTAACGTTTCCCTGGCAGAAAGGAAATTCCAAGTTAAACGAACGTTGTAATGTGCTCACTGTAGCGAGTTTACAGAGATTAACTAAAACTAGACGTATGTAATTTAATAATCCCACGCATG
This sequence comes from Tetragonula carbonaria, assembly GCA_032399595.1. NCBI lineage: Eukaryota > Metazoa > Arthropoda > Insecta > Hymenoptera > Apidae > Tetragonula > Tetragonula carbonaria. The sequence goes on from JAUCRC010000014.1 coordinate 10,270,081, forward strand.
TGCTTGCGAGATCCCTCGACGTTCCACGGAGGTCTAATGATTGTGCTTATTGACTGACTGTTTTAACAGTCCAGTTTAGGTCGAGGAATGGAAAAAGCAAAGAAATTTACGTAGATCTAGACCAGTGGCCAAACTACGGCCCGGGGGCCGGATCCGGCCCGCTGACGGTATTTGAATTTGTGTGAAATTTGGATATGTGCACACTCACCCATGATTAACACGGAATGTTGAACTTAGTTTAGTGATTATGCGGTCGTCATTTTGTCAGCTATGTGTGGCCCACTGTGAAAAAAGTTTGGTGACCCGTGATCTAGACTGGACTGTAGGTTGCGTAGGTTCTTAACTTGTTATCGTTTCACAAATGATAATATTCGGAGAAATCGAAATTTGGTCGAAGCTCTGCAATAGTACTTCGACATATTAATATTTGGAAAATGGTACCAATTACCCACCACGTGTTATAATGTTATAATGCATAGTGTTACAATGTATCGTAAGTTAGTACTGTTTTACGTATATTATCACACGAGACGCGATTTACACTTGTATTGAATTGAAATATATTTGTCAAAAAGAGGAAACTATATCGGAAAAATAAGGCACAATAGTTCCTGATTAATTTAATGATTAATTTAAGACACTGAAATAAATATTTTTATTTAACAAATTAGACGACAAAATTACTTTTCTAATTAAAAATTCAAAGAGAAATACTTGAAGTATCTAGTAGTATTTAAATAGCAGTAGTATTGTCAAATATAAAGACAAAGTACATTATGGTAATTACTAAAGGATGATATAATTATCAAAGTGCGAGTGCAATACAATTCATGACAAATTGAATTCGTATTTTAATTCAAGTAATCATGATCAGATATTAACCATGCGATCTTATCGATCAAACGCAGAATTGTAGATTAAGGTTTGGACTTGATTACTTCGATGCCTTTTTTCACTAAATAAGCTTTCGAACACAGTTTACTTTTAACACTTTTTTAAACATTGGAATTAGAAGAATGATTGGCAATGAGCTTTTATCTCCCTATCGATCGTTAATAATTATATCGCGAAACAGTTGATTAATATCAATGACTCGATCGCTATAAATGAGTTCTAAAATTATAATGAATTGAAAATTTTAAATGGCATTTGGAAATGTCATAGAAGAGAATTGTTCAGTTGTTGCAAATAAATTATTAGAAATATCAGACAGTTTAGTTCAAACAATTGAAATATTCAGAAATGTTAGTTATAAATTCAGTTTAAAAATTTGGTCGACGTATAGTCGACGAAAGTTCGATTGATGATGAGTCTCCTGCTGCCCTTGCCACTCTTAAAAGTTAATTGGATTTTTCGATGACGCGGAACGTGTAACAGTCTCTTTTGACACTTCAGCTGACAAAAGTGATTTCCCTATTATAAAAATCAATAATTTGATCATTTTTAGATTTTCTGTTACAAACACAATTTTCTCAGTCAGTGAAATATTTATGATTTAAAATAATTAAAAAAGGAATAGTTGTAATTTATAAAAGAAAAATAAATAAAAAAAAAATATTTATAATTTATAAATATTTTACTGGCTGAAAGAAATTTACACTTCTGTGCTATTTTCGGTTCGCAACTGTGTCGGGAAATATACTAAATGCCAATTTACTTAGAAAATTAATTACACTGCAATCAAGGATCGATTTGCAATCGACGAAATATCATCACCACGTTCAATTCAGTAAACAATTTTTCGAGCGTGGCAACGTTGTCCGTATTTGTCGAATTTAATTCACTGGCTTCGGTGGAAAATCTGCGTAAATTGGTACGACAGGACGTATCACGAAAATGGTAAGGGGGCGTTTGGAGCCTTCCTCCCCCTTCACCCCCCGAGCGTGTGACACAGAAATGCATCGGATATCGCGTCTATTGTGCATCGCCTCGTCTGTGGTGTAACCATGATGTTTCTTGGCTGCATACAGAGGATTCTGAATTCACGCTTCCACGCGTCAAGTTGCTGCATTCTGACGATCGAGAGACGGGAACAAGAACGCTTTCCTTTTGAATTATATGGGCGATGTATGTTGGAAATGTTGGAAATTTTGACAGAGTAACAGCTTCGCGGTGGAGCACTTCGCTAACACTGAATTGTGAAATTCATCGGACTCGGCACGCTGGTGTTTGTGTGTGAAATTTCAGTTTTACAGCCGAACAACGGTGAAGAATGACAGATGATAAAATTATTTTAGAATGATGAAAGTTTCGGATGATAAAATGCTTGTTACGTTTTCGAAAAAATTCGAGCAACTATGCACGCGCAAGTATCGCATAAGTAATTCGACGATTCTGCACTCGCAACGCTCAGAATGGTTTTAATTGAAACGAAGGGCGTTCGTAGAAAAAGTTTTATCCCACTTAAGGGAAGTCATTAGCGACTCTCTCTCTCCCCCCTGCCCCCGCGTTGGTCGGCCACGGAAACGCTTTGACATAAAGCCAGCCGTAATTCTCTTCCTTTTTTTCCCCTTTTTTCCCCCTTTTTTTCACCCTTGTCAACTATTCAGCTGACCATCACTGGTGCGCGCGCGTTCACCCCTTTTCGAACATCCGTTACACGCGAAAATAAAATAAAGGAACTTTAATCGCAATTTAGCCTGCTGTCCGCTTCGAGTTCGAAATGCAACTTTGTTCTCCATTTTTATAACTTTATAAGATGAAACCACACCGATATCGACGAAGAGCTATGAAATGACAAGACGAAGCAAACTGAACGAAAGAGAGAGAGAGAGAGAGAGAGAGAGAAAAGAAAAGGAATCAGATTATGATTTAACGCAGAGATAAATTAATTAACCAAGTTTATTTTTCTTTTTTAAATTCATTAATCAAGCCTCTAAGCTTTTTAATCTTACCCCATGCTTTTCGCTGGAATAATACCTGCGTCGCATAATTCTCTCTCGAGCTTCGAGAGTTTATGATAAAACTTGTTTGTTTAAAGGCGATTCGAGGCGCATCCCCGCTGATCCGAGGATTATTTCGAGCCTGTATTTCGCAGAGAACGGCGCGAATTAATCCGCGCGAGCTTGCGCAAAATTTGTCATTGTCTCCGGACAATCGAACATTCTTTTTCATGTTCGTGATTGATTCGTCTTTTGATTCGTTCTTCGTTCAGTTTCAAACACAAACGTTTCTAGAGAGGATTATTTTTTTTTCTTTTTTTTTAGCGGAATGAACACGCTGACTTTGAGGTTGACAATTCGTTTGAAATTCCCCCTTTCACAGTGTTATTAACAATTAATTGGGCGGAACCAATTATATTCACGCGATGAATAAAAATGAAAAAAAAGAAAGAGGAAGGTTATCTCGTAATTTTATTCGGAGACACGCGTTTTAAATTATTGCAAAGCATGAAACTCATATGGAACACAGCGTTGAGATTCCTTCTTTTTCTCGGCATTGGACACACAACTCGCCAGAAATCTCAACAAAAGAAATTCCGTCTGCAGAATGTTCTTTCATTCTTGGATAATTGCATGAAACAATGTCACAATGTGGACAAGGTTGTTAATTCTGCCCCAAAATTTACATCCAAAATTGAATTCTACTTTAATTCTCTTATATACTTGAATTAAAGAAAAAGAAGAAATAAAAAAAAATAACGAAGCTACGACGAAGCAGAAGAATTGATAAAAATTTAATCGACCGATAAAAGGCTCGGCTCTAATCGAGTCATAAAAGTTTCGACGCAGAGCGTAAACAGTCTCTTGGAAATATTACACACGGCAAATCAGGTCTCCAAGTAAATCGAACGTTATTTGAATACTGGCCGTCGCACATCCACGAGTCGATGTTCGATAACTTTATTTGAACAGCACGTCGTGAATTTTATTATATCACCTCTTATATATCTAGCCGCGATCGTAAAACCAACAAATAAATGATCGAAGCTGCAAGTCCTGTTCTCGAACGTTGGCTCGTCTCTCGTTCGAGTACCGCCAGCCTTTCAGCACCAGGAAGTATCAATCTTTCGACACGTGAAATTCCGGAGAACGCTGCTACATCACGACGCGAAACCGACGGGAAATAACGAAACTACAAAACTGGACTGGGCGAAAGTCCCAAGTCCCAACACTGGCAGGAATTCTTTCGTCACGACTGCGTGAATTTTGTAACGAAAGATGTTGTTTCTGCGAGAAACGTCGAACTGTGAAGATCATCGCGATAGTCATTGCACGCGAAAATGAGAAATAAAGGCGAGTCCTCGTTAGGACGAATCCGAGGTACAACTGGAAATCGGGTAATCAGTGATATGACGATATACGTCGAGAAACGTTGAATTCTTCTCCCAGCGTGAGATGAAACACGATCGATCAGCATGCAAGATTCGAACGGAACGATTTTTTCGCTGAAATCCTTCCCATTGTTTGTGAAAAAGCTGCGGGAGAATCGCAATGAACTTCGGTAGCCGCCGAAACCACTACGAGTTGTCTGGCGAAATTCCCAGCGATATTCGCGCGGAATGCGAATCCGATCGAGCGCGATTTGGGCAATCGGTGAAACTGATCGATTTCCACGCGTCCACCGGCTGACTTGCGCGTTTGCCGCGTACTGTGAAAGGGGACACTGGAGCTTCGAATTTTTTCGAAAATGATAACGATCGTTGGAACGATCCTCTGGAGGACGCAGTTTTGTAATACCGATTCCGGCGTTGCTCCATTCAAGCGTGAAATTCATACGGATTCACTGGCTCGACTCTGGTCACTTTCCGTGGCAGATACGATTCAAATTGCTCGAAATGAAAATTGCGCGACTTGAAATGGAAATTCAGCAACAATTAACACGAGCAATGTGTTTCTTGATGTTTCAATGCAGAGTATATTCTTTTTTTTTATTATTATTATTTTCGTAGTTCTCTCGTATGGAATCGACACGGTGCCAAATGATGCGAATGTAACACTGAACAGCAGCATCGTGGCGGAAACGTGCGGTGCGAAATTCTGCGGCGCGACATCTGACACGAATGAGAGCCCGAATTTGGAACGACCTCCAGAGGAAAGGATTCATCTAATTTCCGGCATCTACCTGAGCTGTATGATAGTGGCCTCGTTAATTGTCGCGTTTGGAGTCGACTCGCTCTCGAGGTAACAGTTATTGTAGTTACTTGTACTTAGCCTTATTCTGTAGCACAAACGCACTGCTAATTGGCTATTGTCGAAATTCTGCCAGAAATTTCCAAATCTTTGAAATTCCCAAATTCTGAGAGTCCAAAGAGTCCCCAACTTCTGCCTGGCGATTTAAATCTCTGAATTTCCAAATTTAAAGAAATTTCCAAATTTCCCCCCCCCCCTATATCCTTGTGAATTGTTTCGAAACTTCTATAAATGACAACTTTATAATCTCGAAGAGACGATCAAAGTTATTGTACTCGATGTAAATAGCAGTTGCGCCGCGCGTTATCCGATCACGAGGAAATTAGTTTCATCGGATTGACGACGTTGAAAATCGAGACTCCGGATATCGGATATGAAATTTCAATCCCGTCGAGGCTAATACGTATGTATGTATATTCGTTTTATTTGTCAAAGCGAAATGCATAATCTATCTATCTTGCGGGTACACACACGTTCGCCGTCATCATCAGTTAAAAGATACAAGGATCAACGATATATATATTCACGATCGACTTTGCGACCGAAGCAAAACGTATTGTCCGGCTTTTCATAAATCGTCCGTCTATCTGGACGTATTCGTGATTCCGGAATTGATGGTGCATTTAACTGCGGCAGAAGAGCAATATTGTTTCCGTTTCTGAAAAATCACCACGGCTAACTCCGACGATTAATCGAAACGAACGCGAATGCAGCCTAGTCGTAAAATTTAAACTCGTAGGATTTTTCACGGTGAAGGCGAATCATTAATATCGGTTCGAGTGCGACGTGATTCCGCATTACGCGACCGATTTCTCACAAATTCGTATTCGAAAAACAAAAGGAAGAATAAATTCAAGTCATCTCCCCTCTGCTGTTTGAAGTGAATCCTTTATACGAAATTGTCCTTGTCATTTTTAGTAAAATAATTTTCTATTTAAATCAATCGTTCGAGCGCCCATCGAACATTTCATTGGAAAGTGAAATTTTATTGTTGCACTACTTACAACAGGTACAACAGAGGTAGATCGGGATCAGCGACAGGCCAGTCAGGCCTCAAGTTGCTGGCCGTGACATTGAAACTACTGAAGGAGAAGAATCAGATCCTTGTCTTGCCGATTATAATGTTCATCGGGGCGGAACAAGCATTCTTATTCGCCGATTACAACGCCGTAAGTGTTTTCAATCGCTTTGACGCTTCGATCGAAAATCTCTCGAACATGCTTCGTCGATGTTTTCTTTTTTTTTTCAGTCGTTTGTCTCCTGCGCATGGGGAATCAGCAACATCGGCTACGTGATGATCTGCTTCGGCGTTACGAACGCTATAGCTGCCCTCGGCACGGGATCTATCATGAAACTAACAGGACGAAGAGCCTTGATGATATTCGCGTTTTGCGTTCACATGGGCATTTTAATCGTCCTGTTACGCTGGAAACCGTCACCTGAACAAAGTCAAATATTCTTTCTGATGTCTGGATTATGGGGTCTCTGCGACGCTATGTGGCTGGTACAAGTAAACGGTGAGCGTTAAATAATCGAACTGAAGTTTCTTTGGGAATGCGTCTTTTGTCTTTACCATCTATCGGTAAAAAGAATCTCATCATACACGTGTGGTAACATCAGCTGTCGTTAAAGTAGGTTTCCTACTGAACATTTATCGGTAATATGCCCACGTTTTCTCTACTTTATCAGCTGTAGGGAACTGGAATTCAATCTCCAAATGTTCCGTGTTTTCAAATTTCACGCGACATCCAGAAAATAGAACGCGATTACTTTTATCCTTCTTAATAAGGGTTAATAATACTTTGTTATTCATTTCTAATCATAGATCATAGAGACTATTTTCTAGCTTCCTTCGATCAATTGAAATAAAAATTCCCGTGTAATTTTCAGCCCTGTCGGGATTACTATTCCCAGGTAAGGAAGAGGCTGCCTTCTCGAACTTCCGACTGTGGGAGTCCACTGGCTCTGTGATCACGTACGCGTACAGTCCTTACCTCTGCACGCAAACGAAGCTCTACTGCCTTGCAGGAATCCTTTGTCTTGGCATGATCGGCTACGGTATAATAGAATGGACTGGGAAAGTTGGCAGGTCGGTTCAAGAATTGAAACCGGACTTCGAGTTGGTGACAAATGGAGAAGCGAACGACACGACTAAACTGTGAATCGATGGAAAATAAAATCGGCAAAGTCCTTCGATCGAAAAGTATGGATCATGTCGTTAGACGTTACTCTGTATGAAACTCATTCTCTCTCTCTTTTTCCTTTTTTTTTTCGTTTGTTATTAAGTCGAATGCAACAGTCGTTAGACATAAATCATAAATGCACCCTAAATGTGATGTGAGCAAAAAAAATCAAAAGTGATTCTTTGGTTGGTGTTAAAGAGAGGGCGGTGAATCAAAGAAGAAAGAAAAAGAGCTGATTTTACTAACGACATAATTCTTCGGATTATTTTTGAAAACGCTCGACAATAGGATTATTCGGTGCGAATAATATTATAATTGCGGTATACATATCGTATATATAGAAATCATACACAAATCAGATCGGCATATAAAAAATTATATGTACAAGAAAGAGTTCGGTTGGAGGCGCAGTCAGGACCTTGAAGGTACGATCTTTTGTGTGATTTGTACCATAATATATGTTTTTATTTTATTCTTGTGGACACCTACTAGATTTTACACAGATAGTTCGCTTAACCGCTAAAGATTTCTTTCTCTCCGTCTCCTCTTCACGATCTTTCTTTTTTTCCTTTTCCTTTTCTTGTTTCTTTAAATACGTAGTTTAATGTTACATCGTGTGTCTAGGTGCTAACATTCAAGCTAAAGCTACGGCTGCTTAATTTAATTGTATACTTAATGTGCTTAATTTCCTTTTTCACTGTACGCGTGGTGTGTCTCGTGTCTCTATATATGTATGTGTACAAATGTATCTGTCTGCAGGCTGTGTGGAAACTGTACCGTGTGTTAGATCCGTATGCATGTGTAATTTGTTTCTGCCTCGGTATTCATGTATGTACGCGTGTATATGTATGCATGTGTGTATTAACGCGTTTCCCTCTCTCGTAGTATGTTCCATTTTATGCTCATCATTTATTGTGCTGTCACGATCAATTGTCCCCCGTCTCTTTTAAATTGTAAAAGACGATGGTATGTTACATGATTATTTCGCCGCTCGATGTAGTTATCGCCGTGGATCCACCGTAACGTGGATCCTCTCGAATTTGTTCGAATTTCGTCATTAATAAATAAGAAACGAATCGCGAAACGTGGAATCAATTGACCCTGCATCCCTCCGTCTCATCATAGCGTCGTTCGATTGCTGATTGTATATTGTGGATCGTGTGCTAGCTTAACCCTCGTTTATGTACAATTCAAGTTTTGCAGTTCAGTTATATACTTTATAAAACGTAGTAGGAACTTTGGTTTCGCTGGGCAATGTTTCAAGAGCAGTTTCCTCTTTTTATTGCGTGCCACGAATTTTTCTTCATTTGTTTCTGGTTTGACTGCCGTTTATTTCTTACGCCCCTCGATTTACTTTTTTTTTTTCTCTTTTTTATTTTTCACCGTTTTCTTTCTTTCCCCCCTCCCTCCGTTCGTTTCGTTTTTTGTTCTTTAAATTATACTCTATTTGTCCTTTTGTTCCGAAAACACGGCAATCGTATACATTCGCGTATACATTTTATTTTTATTCGTCAAGCGTAGGCGAAGCGTGCTCTTTCATCCCTGGATACAATCCGAACTGTGAAAATTCGACCGGAAACTGCTATAAAACATTCGCCCGTGGATCTATCTTCCTTAGAAATATGACACTCACGAATACAGTTCACGTGTTTTTTTTTTTTTTTTTTTTCTTTAATACTCATGTTAATGACCTATTGAATATCAATTTTTTTTTTTCACGAAGAAAATACACATGACTCGTAAATTTCTTTTCTCTCTCTCTCGTCAGCAATATCTCTCTCGTTCACACTCTCCCTCACTCTCTCGTTCGTAACGTTTTTTTTTTCCTCGTATAACAAAATTTAATAACCGGAATATCTCTGTACAAACGTTTTCATTCTTTTCTCTCTCTCTCTCTGTTTTTGTGCCTCCCCAACTTCGTCCCCCGTTCTCTCGTCCCCCCTAACCTATAATCAAAATTTTGAATTTTGAATTATCCCCCTTGAACCATCACCCTTAACCGTATACCATTCCGTCATTTTCTTCTTCGTATAATACATTTTTCCTGTCTCGTTTCCATTTCGCGTCTTTCTCTCTCCTTTTTTTTTCTTTTTTATTCTTTTTATTCGGTTTCCTGTTATCCTCTATTGCCTCCATCCTTTTGTGTGCTTCGTTTAGGAACAGATCACTTTGCACGTGTCTTTAATCGTATCCTAGAGAGTAAAATATCTTAAAATGTACGCGTTTTTACCCTTACAAATTTAATTTTCACTTTTTTTCTCGCCCGTCCAAACGCCAACGTTTCTATTTAATTTTCTCGTCGTTTTCTCGCCGTGCAAGTTCGTATGTGTAGTTCGTCCATTAGATCGTCTGTCGTCGTCTTGTCGTTCGTGTCTTTCGTACAGCTATTTCATAGCTGTCGCGATTATTAAAAGTACCATTTTTTCTTCTTTTTTTTTGTTTTCTTTTAGATTTTTACGATATTGCAGTCCCTAGGTGTCGCCTTAATTATGTACACTCGCTACCCTTTCGCGCTGCTAGCTACGCTCCTTGCAAGGATCTCGTGGTTTAATAATTAATCGTACTGAATTAGCCCATTACAACGGCGGGGTATCGAAGTACAATGTGTACCTGTATGCATGAATGATGTATGTAGGTGTATTACAATGTATGTACGTGTCGTGGTATCATCTCTTCTTCTTCTTTTTTTTTTTTTTTTGTTCCTTTAACGCACAATGAACGCGTGTGTCTCTGTATGCATGTATGTATGTATGTATGTATGTATATAACGTGTGTGATACTTTTTTCTTCTTTTTTTTTTTTTTTTTAATTAATACTCGAGCTGAGAGATATTTAAGAAATTGTGTGTGTCGTACTATTACTTGTTTTTTTTTTTTTTTTGGGATTGGGTTTAGTTTCGCCTACAGTATCGTTTATTAACGGCAAGGAAGGAAAAATCGTCGAGAGAGAACAATGGTCGATCGGTCGCGCGCGTTACTTCTTGCAGTATTCTCATTTTCGCATACGTTTTATTATATACGTTTTTTTTTTTTGTTTTTTTTTCTTTCTTTACGTTGAAAACCGACTATCCTGCCCTCCAGTTTACTTTAGATTAGACTGAAAGAAAGAGAGAGCCCTTTCACTTGAAGCGGAACACATTCAAAAGTAAACGCTATTATCGCTATATCGATTAACCGGGGAATACATGAGATAGTTTTTATCCTTTTGCGGATGGTCGATATTTTAAGTAGCTTTCCTCCAGTAAAATGTGGTATTATAATTTTACTTTTTATTTTAGTTTTACTCTTCCTCTTCCCTTTCTCCTTCCTCTTCTCCCTCCATTTCTTTTTTTTGCGGTTTTTTTTTCTTTTCTTTTTACTCTTTTTTTTTTTTTTGCTTTACTAACGAACCATTCCTCTGGATGCGTTAAATACGAAGATTCGTCTGTGGAAATTGGAAACCTGTCCCTGGGTCGTTCCGCGTCCCGTCTTCGTTCGAAAACGCGCCGCTTCCGCGCACGCACGCGTGTTAGCAACAACGACGCGTGCGTGCGTGCGTACGTCGATTCACGGCCCCCCGTGAATCGTGCAGGCAATCGAAGTGAAGTGAATATTCGCCATAAACGACGACGAGTCACAGTGGCGCCTCGTGATCGCGCCACGCATCGTATTTATCAACGTCCCTTTTCGTTTTCGGTGAATTTGCAATCGAATTGGTTGTCCCTGTTTTTCGAGCGCGCGCCGCCAGTTTCGTTCGTGCCATGCGTGTTACTACGCACACGTACGCGTAATATGTAATATGCATGCGTATGTATATAATATGTATATGTAAGTGATACTCAGCGAGTACTTATTACCATGGAATAATTTATTACCGGAGTTCTTTGAATGTCGCTCATCATTGAGAATCGAATGAAAGCGGAATACGAAAATCGAGGGTCGCCCGACATCATTGGCGCACCATCCGTCCAGCAGTCGTATCGATTTCCACTGCGAGAATTAAAAAACGATTATTCGAAACACTTTCTGTGAAATGGCTGTTCGTTTCAATCGTTTGCTTTAACTAGAACCGAAGCTTCTACGTTCTATTTTTCAGCATTCGTTTCGTTTCGTTTCTTTTGATTCTAGTTAAAGGAAGACTTGTCTCTCTCTCTCTCTCTCTCTCTCTTTCTCTCTCTCTCTCTCTCTCCTCGAAGCGGCAATTCGATTGCATATTTTCCCAGGGATCGAGCGAGGAAGACGGGACGCGTACCAAATATAAATATATCGATACAATCACCAGCGGCCAAGCAGATCGAACATTTAGGAACGAAAGATGCGTAAATGTTTAATACGTATACCTCGTTATATGGCTGATTATTTTTATACGGACTAGTATTTTTTTTCATTCTCTGTTACTCTGCGGGGAGGGGGGGAAAAACCTTAAAACCACCTTCGAACCGTCCCTTTATCTCCGGGTTCGAATAGAATTTGAAAAAGGGCATCAGGAGGATCCTTATGATCGATCGATAATATACTTTCAAAAAGACAAGTTATTGCATTAATTTACTCGCTACAAAGTTTCCTTCTTCATTTCTTCCTCCTCTTATTCTTCTTTCTTCTCTTCTTCCTCTCCTTCTTACTCTTCCTCAGCTTCGTTTCCCTCGTGACTTTTTTGCTTTTCCCTTTCTTTCTTTTTTTTTCTCGATCGACTTTATTTTATTTTATTTTATTTTTATTTATTTATTTATTTATTTTTTTTCTTCACCTAAATACACGCGTATAATTTACAGACGAGCACACCCAGAGAACTATATGGTTGAAACATATTTTTATCTTTTTCTTCTTTCTCTTCTCCTTCCCTAACGAAGCCTGTAAACGAGTGGTTGTTTCACCGGTAAGAATGAAAATAAAAAGAGTTGGATGATGGATCGTCATAAACGATAGCGGCGGTACTGTCGAAAACTTTTTCCGTTGCTATTACTTGTGTGGTCAAACTGAATTGTATCCCGCTGTGTATATGGCATGTGAACGTGACGGTACTGTTTGTTGACTGTTTTGTTGCTGTTGTTGACTGGTTGTTATTGGCTATCCTGTTACGGTTGCTGTTGCTGTTCTCGGTTGCTTCAACTATGTTCTTTCCTGTGTGCAAAGGAGGGAACGAACGCGCTTGGCCCCCGTTCCTCGATCTCCTGTTGGTTCTCGATGGGATCACGTACAGAAAGTATCATTCCAACCTTTTCTCGAAACGGTTTGCAAGGTCTCTCGATCATATTTCCTGCACGATCCTCCAGTTTTTGTGCTTCGTCTGTTGGTTTCTTAATGACAGACGATTCTCAGCAGCTGGAAGCTTTTCGATCGTTTCACGAACTAGCGTTTATCTGTGCGATTACTTAATGGAATTTACTTATCCTAGTTTTCACGAGCCGAGACGCGATTTGATAATTGTTGTTTGATTTACGTCTTATCGCGTTCTCATCCGCGACAGGACGATACACGAGCCACGCGACTGATAATACTTACTTTCCGGGACTTTTACTTCGAACGTCGATTCGCGAGTAATCAATTTCTTCTAACGTGCTCGATCGATAACGTTTCGCGTATCATCCGTCGGGACATTACCATCAGACGTTTCTGTATCGACTATCGATAATAAAGCTGCTCCAATTCTTTTTCTTTTTTTAGTCTTTGACGAAACCTCCCAATTCTTTCTTTCTTTTCTCTCTCTTTTTTTTTTTTTTTTTTTTAAATCGATTTCGTATTTCGTTCATTCTTCGTTTAACAAATTAATCGGATAAGACGATGACGGTTAAGGCAATTATCAACGCTAGACGCTCGACTCCTGTACATCACATTAACCGTAGGTTTTTAATACTATTTACAGATAGGTCTCGTATACGCCTGCAATCACAATGATCTTTACATCGATCGTCGAGAGCGCGCCTTCTAAAAATTCACGACTCACCGTCTGTCGCCGAGGAACATGACTCTTTAAAGCGATTCCATCGAACGCACTGAATTTGTCGCTGAATTGTATCATTAACGCGAGATTCGCCGATCCTTTCTTTCTTTCTTTCTTTCTTTCTTTCTTTGTCCCCGATTGTTGTCGAAAAATCCCGATTCATCGCGCGAAATTTCATCGATCCATCGATCCTGGTGTCGAGGCGAAGGTGATCGATGCAACGTAAAATTCGAGTCCTTAAAGCTTCTTCGTTCCTTTCTGCTTTCTATCTTTTCTTCCTTCCTTTCTTCTAATTATCATTATTATAATTATTATTGTTATTCTTGTTCACTGGTTTCGTTCGCGACCAATCTTGTCCCAACACTTTTACACGTCCTTCGACATCAGTCTCACCGCGTTCTTCAGCGATTGCCTCTTGTTGCAGAACCAAATCCTGATCACCTCTCGGTCGTATCCGAGACGTTGCGCCAAATTCGTGATTTCGTTGCCTGAAAACGAGCAGACGGGAAGAATTTCGGAATTAAGCTGCGAAGCGTGTGTTAGGGACTCGTTTCCAGAATCCCTCGGAATACGTTGCAACTGCACTAGAGAGAGAGAGATAGAGACTTACCATTTGGGTGAGTATTTCTGTCGAAGTGAGCGTTCAGCAGTTCCAAAGCCTGCGGGGTGAACGAAGTTCGCCGCTTTCGTTTCTTGTTCGTTTCCACGCCGATGAAGTCCGTCAGCTGATGCAGCCCGCTCTTGTGCCTGCAACGAAACACAACGTTGTTCTCACATTCTCTCTGTCCGTGACGCAGCGCGCCGCCATTCGCCGCGGCATTGAGAAACGGATTCCTCGAGGCCGAGGGATCGGGAATTCAGAATGAACGGAACACGAAGGGCTCTTACTTTCCAAGGGTGAAATAAAACGACACGACACGACGAGAGAGAGAGAGAGAGAGAGAGATCGGGCGAACTTTCGATCAATTCGCGAAATCCCCGCGAAACTGGAGATTCGCCGCCGCGAACGAACGGAATTCGCCTGCCTGATTCCACCAATTCGTTAACCAATTTCATCCCTCGTTCTTCCTTTCTTTTTCGCCGAAAAAGAGCGACGGCGAGTGGAAACAAAACGGAGCGAAGGGGGGGCGATGAAAAAGGAGCGAAAGAACGGAGCAAACAGAGAGGAAGAGGAAGAGAAAGAGAAGAGACAAAGCGCGCGTTTTGCGAGACATTCGATGCCCTTCCCTCTCCCTCTCTCGCGCCTCTGACTGATTGGCCGTTCGGCGTCCCTAGCCGACGAACTTTCACGTGGAATGGAACGGCCGAGGGCATCGCGACGTCGCCGTCGCGCAAATGAAATTAGCGATCGAAGCGTCGCTGGCGCTTCGAGAAACGAAACGAAACGAAACGAAACAAAAAAAAAAAAGACAAAGAAAAAAGAAAAAAGGGGAAAAAAACTCCGTGACCGTAAACAGGAGAACTTCCGCTGGGAATCGCGGCTAAACGAGCCAAACGGGCTCGAGAAAGGGTGAAACGGCAGTGAGAGAAGGAACGGGACGGAGAACGAGAAACAGGGAGAGAAAAGGGGGAAACGAAGGGCTGTGCCGACGCGTACACAACACACACACACACACACACACACACACACACATAAACAGAGGGAGTTGCGGGGTTGAGGGGGGAGGGGGGAGGTGGAGAGAGCAGAAGCGCGTAGGTGGACGCCGCTGTGGAATTTATGTTTTTAATTTAACTCCGTATGACCAACTGTCGAGTCCCCGCCGAAAAAAGTGCAGGCCGAACCATTAGCATCGCGCGGTGATATTTCGTCGAATCCCGCGAAAACAATATGCTAATGGAGAAGCCGAGGCGAGCGCGAAGAACCGATGCTTCGAAAGCAGCCGGCCCCGGCACGGGGCGAAGGGGTGGCGTAGGGGGGCGAGTTTCCAACCCTGGCAGGCTGACGAACGGCCGTGGGATTCGAGAGAATCATCGGGCGGCGGGGAGAGGAGGCGACACGATCCACGCGATCGAGACGTCGCTTTAATACGCGAAAAAATTAATGGGGCATTTAGATGGTGATGAGGTGGACTCGACGGAATAAGGAAATATTTCCAGCTCGGCTGCTGGAGGGGAAAAAACGACGGGACCCCGCTTGATACATCGACACCCTCGTAACTATCGATCGCTCTTCTGATCTTGTATATAATTGCAACGATAGGTACTAGGTAGTAGGTTTTAATTATTCCGGTAGATCTCCAGTGTTGAGAATTTGTTTTACGGCGGTGTCGCGTCAAGACTGACAGGTTCTATTTCACTTCGCGTGGAATATTAATCTAAACGTTCACTCGTTCATTCTATCACGGTATTATTCTTACTTATGCAATCCGTGCACAGACATTAAGTCGAATGTTGGCGCATTAAGAATTCATTCGGTATATTTGATCAGGGAGAATTATTCTATTACCGTGTTTGAAACAGTAAACGGCGGCCGTTTGTCTCGGCCCCGTTTATTTATTTCTATATAAAGGATCGACCTGCCGCTCGGAAATGTACAAATTCGCGCGATGAAAAATCTCTCGTTAACTCTTTAAGGCGAAATAATTACTTACTGTCTGGACGACATAAAAATAAAAAAGCAATCTGTACCGTTAAAAACGAATCGTCTTCTCGATTAATAGGATCGAACAGTCGAAGAAAATCTCCTATTCGCGCGAGCCTTCGAAATTGGCACGAATATATACGTTGCTGTATCACACCGGGTAACAGGTAACAGGTTTCCTGATAATTGTTGCTCGTTGTATCGCCGGCCATTGCTACTGAGTGACTTAATTAGCGAGAAGAAGCGGTAGCATTCATTAATTTGATAGAAAAAGCTCGTCCCATCGTGTACGGTTCACCGTGTTCAACGGTCCGGGGGTATGTGATTAAAATTAACCATACGGTAATTACATTTTTCCTACAAGAGAGCTTTATTTTTGGCGGCGCGCACACACGGTTTATTGATTACATTCGTATTATTGGTAACGGGAGACTGATGAAGCCTGCACACAGCACCGAAATCTGCACTTCGCCCATTAAGAAAATATCGACAAATCGGTATCGCGGCGAAACTGCGATGCAGCCGAAATCGATCGCGACGATCGATGATTCAATCTGGCGATTAAAACACCATCCTGCCAACATGATCCGTTACAAACGACACCGATCATTATGCATTATCGGGACGATTGGCGACATTACGATCGACTAAAATGCAAGCTCGAGCTTCCGAGAACTCGTCAGTCAAAGCTTGTTAAAAAAAAAAAAAAGAGAGAAAAAAGGAACAAAGAAAGAATGAACAGAAAGAGAAGGAAACGAAGAGTAGGGAGAAAGGGGGGAGAGAGAGAGAGAGAGAAATAGGAAGCACAAAGCTTTCAATAACTGAAGACACGCGACACAAATTAAAAGGCGACCGCTTCAAAGCGGTCACAAATATCGTAATTGCTTCTCTTGCGCCAATTTACCACCGCTTTCAATAATCTTAATAAACCCTTCCGCCTCCAAAGGAAACGTTATTATCGCGCGCGTGTACTGCAGGCGAGAAAAGCTGACTGAAGAAGAGTGGAAACTCGCCGCCGGGGCGAGCGGCGAGAGAGGCTCTCGTTGGAGAAAGAGGAAGCGAGAGGGAATCAAACGCGGCGTCGAGGGTACGTATTCCCGCATAGGTGAGAAGCCAAACAGACAAGAGGAAAACGGGGGGAGAGAAAGAGAGAGAGAGAGAGAGACAGGAAAAGGAATGGGGAACGTGGCGCACAACAGAGAAACGAGAGGGACAAGGATAGGGTTAAAACGCGGTGGCGAGGTTTAATCCGTGAGGGCGAGAGAATAAGCAAGAGGAAACGAGAATTAAACGTCGTCGTCGAGGAGCGGAGGAAAAAAGAATGAAAGGAGCCCACCGACACCGAGCCCGACGTGTCGCGGCCCAAGACAATACGCACTACGCCGTCTCTTTTCTCTTTCTTCCTTTTTTTTTTTTCTTTTTGTTTTGTTTTGTTTTAAATATGAATCACGAGCCAAGTGCGCGCTATCAGACAAACGTTGAAAACGTGCTTAGTCACCCGGATAGGTGCGGGAGAGGGAGGGAGAGAGAGAGGGGGAGGGGGTGGCTCGATTCTCGTCCCCATTGAAATCCGCCCGTCCGGCGGATCGTCGGAATAAATCAGCTGATCAGAATATTTATTAGAATGTTCCTTGCTCGCGTACGTACACGAGCGTACTTTCACGCGATGTATCCCGACTTCCGCGCTGGTCTCGAGACTTTCACTTTCACGCAGTTTTGAATTTTCGTTTGGAATTTCGCCGTTCGAAACGAATTTCAATTACGCGCGCACGCTCGACAGAAAGATCGACCGAAAAAAAAAAGAAAAAAAGAAGAAGAAGAAGAGAAAAGCAGCAAGGAAACAGCTGTAGCCGATTGGAAAACGGGAAAACAGAAGCAGAACGAGGAGAAACAGACGAGAAACGGAGCGGGTGTTCTAGCGTGGGTGTGCGCGGCAAAGAGAGATCGGCATTAGAATGGTTGGCATTTACGCGATCGTGTAAGGAAACGGTAGTTGTGGAATAAGGAGAAGAAGGTGAGAGAAAGAGACGAAGCGAGAAGGAGAAAGAGAACGAGAAAGAAAGAGACGTACAGTGGAAGGAGGTGGAGAAGAAACGAGAGGAATCGCGCGAGTAAGAGGCTGGCGAATGGAAATGGTGGCCAGAGGATGAAAAAGGAGTGAAGGGGGGAGGGGAGGAAGGGTGAGAGTGCCGCGAGGGAGGGGTACATCAGAAACCTGATTTTAATTAGTCCACAGTTTAATTACTCGGCAGATAAATCGTGCACGTGCACCGCATAAACTAGCCGCTTTCATTTTTCCTCTGGACGCGGCCGGCACGGTCGCGCTCAGCTTACTTCTATGCCGCGAGAATGCCGGATGGGTCATTGTTGCTCGCTCGGCGCGCGAGCGGAAAGAGAAATGACCGTGCTTAAACCGTCATCGAATCGGTTGGATAATAGTCGGCTGGGTTAACAGGCTGACGGATCCGCAGGCTTTTCCACCTCCTGGCTCTCTCTCCCTCTCTCTCTCTCTGCTCTTTCGCGTAGTTTCCAGTCCAGTTACTTCGAAATCCACTTCTAATTGAATATGCTCTTTTTTCTCCTCCGTTTTCATTTTTTTTTTTTTTTTTTCAGAAAAGGATAGATGCGTGGAAAGTATTCGATGTGATGGCTGCGCGGATACTCGACGTTGAAAGAATGTCTCGATCGCGGAACAGAGCGTTTGAAAGTATTATACAGTCAAAGAAATGGGGAGAGGGTGGGAATGGAGTTCCTTGTCTCCTGGGACTAGTCGAATTCAATCGTGGAATTTAGAATTTCTCTTGGAAAATTCATCTCCGATTCCACGCTAATTTACAACGAGACTTTCTCGTTCTTAGAATGAAAAAAAAAAAGAATCACGATCGAGTCGAAAATGATTTAAAGAATACACGATTTCATATATATACTTTTTTTTTCTAAAAGAAAAAACCTTGTTAAACGACCGAACGTGTGACGTTCTACTCGAGGCGACGAGACAACACCTGGATGGAAAAGAGAGAAAATGAGGGGACTTTCGCTTTTCGTTTTGAACGAACGAGTAATCAAGAAACGAGTCATTAAACGGGGAAACGGTTCCGGGCCAATAACACCGGGGGATGATTCGCTGTATCGTCGCGCGGAGGTGTTAATGCACAGTCAACAAATCATTTTGTTCGTTTTGGGAAAATCTGTTGATGCTACGCCACGGGAATGCGGAATGGGTCATTGTTGCCGGCTCGGCCGCGGAAAGAGAAATGACCGCGTGCTCCTGTCATCGAATCATCCGGTTCACGGTCGAGATACATGCTGCGTACCTCGATACGCTACCCCACCAACACATACATACGTATACTATATATATATATGTATATATACATATACATTTGTACATATATGTTTTATAACACGCTCGTTCTATTCGTACGTGTCTGTATATGTTCCTTTTTACATATGACACGCGTGTACATGCTTTCCGCGCTTTTGCCGGACAATAAAACAGCATCGCGGTGAAATCGAAACAGTAAAAACCCGACGTTAGACATCATCGACTCGTGAAAATTCGATCGATCGACGCTCTTAGATCGTCGATATTTATCAAACACGGACTGCGATCTTAGTCAGAACGTTGATATTAAACTCAGAGGATGCTCTCGCCTGGATCACGTTATTTTCGCAACTCCCGGCGCGCCGGGAGACTTCCTGTCTCGACGAAAATATTTTTCGAAATATTTTTCAATTCCCGCCTGCAGAAATCTTCAAACTTTCAACACCTGCCTTCTTTTCCAACCAGTTTCGATTCGTTCAATTAAATCGGGGTTAATTAAATTAGGCGTTAAGAAATCAATCTACGCGAGTAGAAAGAAACTTGGTGGGAAAAAAAAAAGAAAAAATGGCCGCGGCCGCGAGGGGAAATAAACACGGCGTGTCAGGCATGTCACCCGTTCGTTATGAGTTGTTCCTCGGTTGCGCGCGGCCGAACGATGAGAGTTAAACTTCGAATTTCGCTAATTACAAATCCTGATACAGCGTACCAGGTGGTGGGCGATGTGTGGGTGTGCGTCGGTGCACGCGCGATACCTCGAAGGAGGAAGTCGATAGGCGACTTCTTTCGCGACACGATTATAACCGGCGGTGGCCTGGCCTCAGCTAACGGTGCTCCCCTCCCCATTCTAATTAACATTCCGCGTATTTATTAGACGCGAATCCGCAATTAATCAGCCGGATTCAATTAGCGAATTACCAATTAGCACGCACGCGTTCACACGCTTCTCGGACACTGTTCGTCGAAACGACGAGGCTTGTTGTTGACGAGAATTCTCTCAGTTTTTTCTTTCTTTCTTTCTTCTCTCAGAAATGGAGTTTCGAAGGTTTCTCCGATTGCCGAGTGTTCGCACGATCGAGAAAACTAAAGGCTATAAATAAAGTACCGTTCGTATCGGGGAATTTTCGAAAGGGATCGCCATTTTGTGGAAGTTCGTCGGCCACGAATTCGGATATTCATTCTGAATTCGATTCGGATGACGCGCGTGAAATTGTAATTGTAAAATTACGGACTCACCTCTCTTCAGCCTCCTTCATCCACCTTTCGAGCACCGGTTTTATCTTTTGCGCGCTCTTTGGCGTGATGTCCAACTTTTCGAATCTAGAGGCAACAATAAGTCATGATTCTCGTTCTCTCTCGTCTCTGGTAGATCGCGTGGTAGAGGATGAAAACTCGTGTGTAAGAAGAAAGGAAACGCACTTCACACGCCAAAGACGTAAAGACAGATCGAGCAGCCATATAATAGAATTTCAGGAAAGCAATTTGTAATTTACTTACTTTTATTAATTTACAGGGATTTCCAATTGGAAAGGAAAGCGTTTTTCCGATCCGTGAGAGATTTTTGAAAAAGCCAGAGACTCGCGAGAGACTGACGAAAAAACTGAATCGTTCTGAATAATTCTTTTCGTCTTTGTTTTCGACTAAAGGAGCACTAAAAGGCATGCACTGACTCAAAAACAGGACATTGACAATGCGTGCATGCTTAAAGGTTTTTTTGGTGATGCCAGTGTATGATGTTGCCAACGCGCTTCGAGAGAGCTGAGTGTTCATCTGCGCACTCTGGCGCAAAACCAAAACTTTCGTCGAGTTAAGTGGGACAATCAATTTAGAACGAGTAGTCGAAAAAAGGATGGAAAAAAAAAGTTGAAAAAAAAAGAAGAACAGTGGACGAAGACAAAGATTCGTCCAAAGGAGGAATACACTCTCGTCGACGGACGTCGATCTCCGCGATTTCTTGAAACTTGCGTTCTCGCGCGTTGGCGACATCATGCCCAAGTTTGCCAATGCCCTGGCTCGAAGAAATCGTCAACTTTCAGAAGTGCTCCTTTCGCATCTCATCTTTACTTTTTTTGTTATTGGTTTCTCTTTAGTTCTTTCTTTCTTTCTTTTTTTTTTTTTTTTTTGTTTTCCAGAAAACGGAGTTAGAAATTAGTGATAGTGCGTTTGCAGCTATACCCAAATATGCCCCATATATGTCACTAAGGACACAACAGCTGTGTAGTCGAATGCGTTTGCACGTGGTTTATGGTAAATGTTTCGTCGAAACGAAGCACGTGGAGAAGATCGACAGACGTCGGACAGAAAAATCAGAGGAAAGATCAGGGGCGAGAGAAATTGATAATTCGTACGGTTGCAGCGTACGAACGCGCGGCGTAACGCTTGGGTCCCCAGGTCAATGTTTCGGGTGTTTTTTCATTCGGTATCGTGAAATGAAGAGAGATCGAAAAAAAAGAGAGGAAAAAAAACAGATAAGACAAAGGTAGAATGAACCTGCGGAATCGGTCCGAGGGATCGACGTTCGATCGAGGAACACTCATTCCGAGCTACTCGTACGCACTTCGAACATAATATGCACACGACGACGATACCAAATGTACGGAATTCACATGCTTGGGTATAACTGCTATGCTTCCAAGAGGATTTGAAAAAGTTTTAGATTTTTAGGTAAATTAAATAGCATGAGGGGTGAACGTACGTAGCTTGCTGCTGAGAGGCAATCTGCGAGGCAGCGTACATCTGGGTAGCCAGGGCACTGGGGAACAATCACCAATGCTTAAATTAGTCGTTAACAATACTATATGGACGTAGAAACAGTGTTTCTACTTGCCACCAGCATTTACCACCGTGGTTCCTTTCGTTACTCTAGAAACGTACGTCTCTCTTTCTCGAATAAAAATGAAAAGTTCGTCAAAAATGGGGTCTGACGGTCGAACAAAAACTCGGACACGCCCGAGACTCTTTTGCGAGTCGCAATTCAATTGCAATGAAACGCCGAGGGCTTTCCAGGAACCACCGTGGCAGATTATAGACATTATACATTTCTCACAGAGTACGATATCACATGAAAATTCAATGACGTTTCTCTCTCGGAATCTGTACTCGAAAATGATCGATAGGCATACGCGATACGAGTACAACTGGACTCAAGCTAATTCACGACGACTGACTCTTTCTCTCTCTCTCTCTCTCTCTCTCTCTCTCATTTGAATTCCATTGAAGTCGAATGTTAATTGTGGATGCCTGGGACTGGTTGCCATTTTTCACTCTCTTTTCGTCACGATGCAAAAGTATAAAAATACAAAAAGAAAAAAAAGGAAAAATACGTAATAACGAACGCACGCTCACGCGAACAGACGTTTTTGCCTCTTCGCGTATATTTCGAGAGAGAGAAACACGAAGCAGAAGACAAGAGAGCAGCGAAAGAGAGCAGCGAAAGAGAGCAGCGAACGAGAGTCAGGATTTCGCGATCAATTTAATTCAGACGTACAGGACGGGGAAAAAAGGACGCGATAAATAAAGTCCCTTTAGCCCCGAATTCTCGGAAAGGAAAGAAAGACATCATCGAGATTCAGCGTAGTCTAGAAATGTATATTAGAAGACTGTCGTAGCAGTCGGACAGGGAACTATATCCGAGAGATATCCGACTATCCACTTTCCTTTTCTTTTCTTTTCATTTTTTTTTTTTCGCCATTTCCAGTGACCTGGCACACTGTCGTATCAATAACACCTGTCATTTGTTTTCCATTTCTGTGTCTCATCAGCGACGTCCGTTTTCAAGTTTACTCGTCATAGCAAGAGAATAATGAAGATAATGTAAAGAAAAATAATAGAAATAATAACAATAATAAAAAAAAATAGAATAAAACAAGAGGAAAACACACGACGAGAGGATCCGACCACGGTCCTACACTCACCTGCATATGGCACTTTGGCTGTAAGCTGGCCCCTCCGTCACGCTCAGGGCCTGCCCTACCTGGGTCTGCGTCAGACCCAGCGACAGTCTGCGAAACTTGAACACCTTCGCGAACTCTTTGATCTCGTCCAGATTGATGCCATCGACTACGTTGTTCGTCGCCTCGTTGATCGTCGGCTGATCTGCAATTATAGTTGCGGAATCTTTCCATTGGTGGTCTTTCTTTCTCTCTCGGCTCTTGACAAAAGAAGAATATCCCGAAAGCAAAGTGAAAAGTAAAGTGATCTTGAAGTGATACCAGGAAAACCGTAATTCACGTCGATGATCCAGTGATCTTTTTTTTCTTTTTTTTCTTCTTTTTTTTTTTCTTCTAGTTCGGTTCCGATCGGAGGAATTCATTCATCGAGGCAGAGAGAGACCGTCTAACGACACCGGGCAGGCGGCTTCGTTAAAAGCAGCTTCAGCTACACCGATTTCACTCGTAAATCTGTCAAGCCCGGATGTACACGCACGCGATAGAGGTGCCCACATGCCTCTGTGGCGATCTCTCTGGCCGCCAGGTTGGCTTTCCGCGCCGCGCAATAAACTGCGCGACTCCTTCATCCGCGGAACGCTAGTCTCTGCGATCGTTAATTTCTGCAATCGAACAACCACCGTGTGCGGACAAAAAACGCCGCGGCCGCGATCCCTGTGTCCCTGGGGACTTTCTCTGCTGCCTGCCACGGTTTGCCACGGTTTGCCACGGTTTCCACGAACGCGAAGAGATCGTTCTCCGATCATTCTCCGAACATTCGGTGAATTCGTGAAGCTGTTGGCCGCGCTCGATATAAACGAAACAGTCGATCCACACAGCCTTCTCTCTTTCAATTTCGCGAATCATCGGCTGAATGATCAACGGCGAGAGGAGATGGGTTAACGAGAGAGACGCAGATTTATCGAGCAACGCGTCGCACCGGGCAGGCAATTGAGAATCGTTAGGCTCGATACGCTCCGACACGCGCACAGCATTGCTGCGATCGTCGCCCGCGGGACGACGAATCAGTGCCAACCCGGGCGATGATTGTGAATTATTAAAATTATTGTTCTGCCGTTGGCTTGTACGCGAGCGTTACGCGCGTATACGTGCAGCCGGTGAATCTTTATGGCTTCGGAGGCAGAAGGCGGCGAGGCAACGATCTAATACACCGTAATGAGCCGTGCATTGTACGATATCCTATTAGGATTATTAAGAGCTTGGCGGCGCGGCGCTCGCTCGAGCCGACGACGTTATTATTTATCGGCTTTGACCGTGCGTTCAATGTTGTATCGTCTTCCTTGGGAAGGAAAATAAGTAATTCGAGGCGAGCGAGCCTCGGCGAAGAAGAGAATCGTTTAATTTTCTAACGGCTCTTCCTTAGTTATACTTTCTGCTAAATAAACGATATCCCGTCCATATCCCGCTTGTAACGTGCCTATTGTAACGTGATTATCGGATTATTGTGTCGAACTGAAACCGAACAGTTCGTCGAACGAACAAATCGATCCCGCGCGCGATACACTGTGAACGTCTATTCTTGATGGTTGCCGTTGAAAAAACTCCACTCCGATCGATGTTCGTTTCGATTGTTTACCGATTCTAATTGTCGAGTAATACGCTGGAATACATGAACGAATTTGCTGAGTGAATGATTCAACGACATTTCGTTTCGACGTTTCATCTGTCGAGACTAACTTGCCGCCTAATTGTCTACTTGTCAACGTCACTCCTGATCCCGGAGTGATCGCTCGTCGTTAAAGAAACAGTTTTCCAAGTTTAGTCGAGTTGCAAAGAGAGAGAGAAAAAAAAGAAAAAAAATGGGGGGAAAAAGAGAAAGAAGAAAGAAGATCTTACTAGGCGAATCATTGAGATCCTCCTCCTCCTTCTTGGGATTGTGCATGTTACTCGGCGAGGCCTTCACCCCGGCGCCGCTGGGCCCGTGCGTGGTCGTGATAGTGATTTCACCGTTGCTGGCCGCCAATCTGTTGAGCGCTGACGCCGCGGACACCACGGACTCGTTCAAAGGCGACGATTGCTCGGGCCTCTCTCTGTGATGTTTCTCCGTCGGCTGCGAGCAGGACACAAAAGGGGGAGAGGGGGAGAAGGATTGTTAGTTACGGATTAGTAGCTCAAACCAATATCAACGACAATCGCTTCTCTTCCACGCCAATTATGCACTTAATAATTAGACGTCTCTGTCTCTGTCACACTTTCGTCTACTATTCCCTTCTTTTTACCCTCTCGCTCGGATTCGAGACACTTTAAGAGTCTAATTAGTAGAAGAAACGCCGCCGCTGCTGAAATACTTTCTTAACGAGGTCGTTCGCCATCGGGGCGAGGCGAATTATTCCGCCTCGTTCCGTTGATCTCGCGACGGTTTAACGCCGTCTCCACCTTCGATCGCGGTTTCTTTTCGCTCGTACGCGCGAGTTTCGAACTTCGCTTTGCGTATTGTCAGCCTCGCTAAGTGTCCGGCTGCTCGCAAGCATATCGATAAAGCAGACTCGGTGTGGCGTTTGGCTGTCGACGAAGCCAAGGTGAGTCAAAATTCCTGGATTCGCGAGCAGGAAGGAAGGGCGACAGGGAGAAAGGGAGAAGAAAAAAGTATTCCTGATGGACAGTAATTGGAGCACACGAGCGAAACGTTTGATTGCCCGGATTGATCGAGGTTCGTCGAGAAGAACCAGCTTGCGGAGTGATTTTCAATGTCGCGAGTCGTCCGTGAATACCGACACACGCGACACTTTCCCTCCCTTTACGACGCCATAACGCAGGAACGTGTTGCCTCAGCTTGCAAGCAAAATGAATAAAATTCACGTCAAACATGTCCCGTTGGATCTTCAATCGCTGGCGAGGTTGTGTTTCCTTGGATGGAAGCGATATTCGCTAAATATGTATCACGCCCGCGTGATTGAATTACGAAACCGGTTTCTATTTAACCGGTCGTTCGTCGCCGATGATCGTCGCCTAGCGCGATAATCCAATTACCGTTCACAGAAAATAACGCAAAAAAAAATCCCAAAAATGTCGCACAAAAATTTTTTTCAAAGTGCTCCCGCGGGAGAGAACTTGTAATCGCGTGCGCGAGCGAAAAATGCGCGAATTATTCATCAGACGACGGTGTGATACGCACCGTGTAATGATTCATGTGCCGATGCGCGTGGTGTTGAGGTGACGTCGTCAGAAGCGGTTGCTGAGACGCTTGAGCCGCCTGGACCGCTTGTGCAGCTTGCGCCTGAGCGGCCTGCGCGGCCTGAAGCAGTTGCTGCGGCTGCATCGCGCTCAGAAGCTGCTGGCTGGCCGAACTGTTGCTGAGAAGGTGCGGCAACGCGGCGGGACTCAGACCCAATCCTGACGCCAAGCTGGGACTTGTTGGAACTGTCGCGCGTAGAACAGAAAACCACGAACTGTTTTACATCTGTTTATTCCGCTATTACTCTTTTGCTTTTCATTTTCAACTACCAAACTGAGCGATCAAAGTGACCAGTCTATAACATCTTTTTTTTTCTTTGTTGTTGTTGTTGTTGTTGTTGTAGAAATTTCTTGCAGACACGAAACGAGATTTTTTGGTAAAATATACAAACGAAAGCTGGTGGCACGTTACCACCAGAGCTCCTCTATTTTTTCACTTTAATGTCTCTGATGGGAATTTTATGCCTCGGTCGTCCGAGTAGGTAGTTCTAGCGTTAATGATCGAATTATCGAACCGGCCAATTTCCTTCTTTCCTCACAAATCTAATAAAAATTTCAGAGAGCGGATCGTATCCCCCATCCACGAATCTACGTGAAATTAAGCCAAAGCGAGAGCAAAAAGAGAAAAAGAAAAAGAAAAAAAAAAGAAAAGAAAAGAAACGATAAACCTGTAAATTTCCTGTCTTACCTGTAAATTCACCGTTGCTGGTCGGCGTGTTCAGCATGTTCTGTGGCTGCGCGATGGACTGAAGGTTCGCCAGGGTGGTGGACACGACCTGGCCGTTGCTGAGCGCCAAGTTCACCATTTGATTATTCGTGACGTGACTGACGGGTATAGTCAGGATAGTTTGCGTAGCGATTCCTGGGAGGCGAACAGAGAAAGAAAAGTTAATCCTCCAGCGGTGGGCTGAGCGTCGCGAGGTTAACAGCAACAGCCATAAAGGGCAAAGGTTGGTGAGGAGGAGGGTGGGGGGAGGATTGGGAGGGGGAACGAACGCTTGATAATTCTATCTGTGGCCTATCCCACCGTACGAACGTGTCTCGAATCAATAGATACTTCATTTCCATTATGAACGTAGTCCACGCGTCGTTGATCCAGGAAGGGTAGTAAAGTTATCAGAGTCTCATAGAGGGATTATTAGGCAACCCATAGGGCAGGTAACCTCGCAGGCCAGCGTAGTTGGCAAACTATTATCGTCATCTTAATAGTGGGTACAGGTACTGGCACTGGACTAGGCTGCGAGAAGGACGCCTAATCATACTTAGAATAGTTTCGGGATTACCTCCAGCTCCGCTAATCTGATTACCCTGTACACGCGCTTAATATGATTACTGATCATGAGTACGTACCCGTGTTGGTACCTATAGCTAAGCTAAGCAAATCTCGTATTCCGAACAGCCATAAAAGTTTCACGTTCTGAGGTAAGGTCAACTGACAATCCGATTAACGTTTAGTTCCGTTCCGTGATATTCGACGATAATACGTTCGATACGTGGGAAACGTGTTCTTTTTATTTCCGAGCCGTCGCCAGACTTTTTATTTCTCTTACTTTCTTACCGCACCGACGAGGAGAAAAAGAAAGAAAGAAAGAAAGAATCTCGTTCGGATTCTGCGTTTGAACTGTGTGTTGCCGATTTATCGAGCTTCCCTCGGTAGAACGAGGGAAGACTAAAGGGAATGCGTAACCTGTGGTTTGCAAAGGGAACGTTTATCACAACGTGCAACACTCGGTTGTTGAGATTTCTAACAGATTCTAACGTTGAGATTCCTAACGTGGCGAGCATGATAATTCATACTGCGAGACGGACAGACAGATCGACGTTCGACGCCGAAATCATCGATAACGTCGGGCAAGATTAGCCGAATCGAAACGCCACGACTTATGGTCGTGGAACGAGATTTACCGCTCGTGACCTTTTTCAAGATTCTTCAATTTCTCGACGAAAATAGCCGGCGCATTGAAGACCTGACAGCCTTACTTGCAAACTTATTCTTGCAACGGGCATTCCAAAGTATCCAATGTTATTTGCGTTGCCAATGATCCGTATCCTCATGACCTACTACCTCGCGATTATAAAACATTCAGTCACTATTGCTTTCAATCGCTATTCCGATTTGTAAAATTATTCGCCGTGGCCGTAGCACCTCGGGATCGCATCGCGATCCCTCCCCACGGGGATATATATCTCTCCGGAGAAAATTGGCGCAAAAGTTCAATACGTCGAATGAGTCGCTAAGCAGAATGAGCGATACATATTTAATCGTCCTTACTCTATTTTCTGCATCGCTAAATCCCCGCCTTTGAACCGAACCTCGAGTCGAGCCTCGCTTATGGGCTATATTCTTGAAGAGGGGAAAAAAGAAAAAAAAATGTCTCCGGGACATCGATCGGAAACGTTCGTTTCTCTGACGTTTCGGGATCCGGGCGTTTGAAGAATTCAACGGTGGCTTTCAAAAATGAACGAGCCGAAGATGTGAATTTCTCCGACGCGCTCGTGTTGCTCGAAATTTCGTTAAATTCGGAGGGAACATCGCGGCGGGTAAAATTAATTCCAAACGAATAATTAACAGTGAACCCTGAGTCTCTCTTATTTACGACTTATGTATAATTAAAGCGTGTGTCGCTACGAAACTTCTCCTCCTTGGCTCGCTCCGAAGTCAACTCGCTAAACGCTTATAGGAGCGAATCAATCGAGCATTAGTCAGTTAGCATCGATTGTGCCGAAAAGCAGTGCAAACATTATTTGCCACCACCGTAACTCGTCATCCTACCACGGACGTGGTCCATATCCACGAACTTCAATTCACTTAGACGGACTCGCAAAGTTCTCTCGCCCTCTTCTCTTCACCCTCCCTTATACCTATCTCGCCCTCTCTCTCTCTCTCTCCTTATCACCCTTGTATTCATCTGTCCTCCTTCGTTCTCTCGCGGCCGGCCTCTTTCTCTCTCCCTCTCAATTGCCAGAATAGAAACCCAACTTGGTAGAAACGAAGTTAGCGCGAACCGCAATCGATATAATAGCGGCCGAATCCGCGGAGCTGTGATGTCCAGCGAGGAGAGAGAGTAGTAAGAGAGGGTTAGAGTACGGAGGGGACGGACTCGGGGCAAGGCGAAGGGGTGGTTATTCGTGGGTCTGGAAAGGGGTAGTGAGACGTTAATTATACATTGAAATTAGTTGCAGAGTTTGCCCTCTGCTCGCCCAGGCTAGTCTAGGACCACTAAGTATGGACGACGGGGCGAACCTTAGTCCGAGCTTTGGTTAGAGATAGTCGATATGATATTATATATTGTGTGTGTGTGTGTGTGTGTGTGTGTGTGTGTGTATGTATATAATATACGTCGGCACATCTTGATTGCACAACATTATGCACCGGCACATCGTGCAGATTTCACGATGAGACCACTCGGACTGATTTATGCCTCGAAATTCGAAGGTACTTAGTGCGAGGGTTATTGTTGGAGATTTCTTGTTGGTTTACTGATAGCTACAGGATACGGAGAATCCCCTCTTTCCTCGCGGATCCTTTATCAGACCGTCTCTCCCTCTCCCTCTCTCTCTCTCTCTCTCTCTATTTTCTGCCTCTACCTCTTGCGCGTCGTTTAATTAAATTTCACAGGTGAGGCTGCGATTAGCCGACTCGAATATTTTCGGGACCCTCGACACAGCTTGATGCTCGGTGAGTTTGGAAAAAGGAAGAGAGCGAAGAACATCGAGAGATTGGAAATTAATCCGGGTGTAACCAGAAACTCTGCTTCGCTCGTGAAAAAGAAAAAAAAAAGAAAAAAGAAAAGAAGAAAATGATGACAATCTTTCTCAGATAACAAATGTTATTGCGAATATCTCGGAGACGATGTATAAGACAATATATAAGACGATATAAAGCAGAATGTACTTCTAGCCAGACGTTTTTAGAGTCCACTTATTATTCGAAACGAGACACACGCTTTCTTTCTCTCTCTCTCTCTCTCTCTCTCTCTAAGCATCTGTCTACAGCCTGCGAAATCAAATCATTAAAATCTCTGTGAAAGGGTTCGACGGACAATCAATTTACGTGACGCGTTGAACGCGAGCGAGGCTTACTCGACGGGACTGGAGGAACCTCAGGAGGCTGTTAATGGGTGTCGTTGAACGCTCGTTTCAAGAGAGAGAGAGAGAGAGAGAGTTGAAGGGAAGCAGCGAAGACACATAAGAAACAGAAGGCTCACCTTGCGACGTAGGGATAAGAAGCTGAGCCCCTTGAATGCCTTGAACCAATTGACCGGACGTTAGGATGAATTGAGGCATCGCGACCGGTTGCGGCTGAGATAATAGCTGAGGTAATGTCGCCATTGGCGTCGAACTCGGCGGCAGCAGATGAGGGGCAGCTGTCGTGTTCGAGGCTGTTGGTACCGTGCCACCTGAACGTGAAAAGTCATTGGCTGAAAGAAGAATCTGACGATCTAACTCCTTCCCCGTCGTCTGGACTTTTTATTTTTTATTTTTTTTTTTTTTTTTTTTGAAAATACAACCGCGAATAATCTGAATCTTGCCGAAGCAATCTACAGTAGCAACTTTGTTTCTTTTGGTGTGCAATTCTTTGACTTTAACATTAGTTAAACGCGAAGCAACACGAAGAGAGAGAACCAGGCTGCGTTATTTCTAGCGACGTTTGAATGGACGGAGGAAGGATTTCGAATAATCGAAGCGATTGAAAAGGGGCCGTTCGACGAAGTTTCTTCTCCGTGTCAGAGTTTGTCGAGTCTGTGTACAATGACTGCACTTGTGCGTCCATACCGGAGGAGCTGACAGTGAGATTCAGGGGCGTGTTGATGAGCTGGTTGTTAGTCAGTCCCGCTGTCATTCCCTGGAGACCCGCGGCCAGCGATGCCACTTGCGGCAGGTTTTGCAGATTCGCTAGATTCTGAAGGTTCTGCAGGGTCACCATGCCTGCCACTGGTCATGGAACAACAAAAATACAACGCAGATGCAGTGAATCCAGTCGCCATGTAAATACCTTGCATGGGGATCTTTGTATGCAATCTTTGCTTTTTTTTTTTTTTTTTTTGGTCAACTGAAATTTCGAGAGACTGACAAATCGGATCGGATCGGATCGGATTCTCGACTTACTCGTCCCGTTGAGATGTGCTTGCGCCACTGCGGCCCGTTTCGCCTGTGGCAGATTTTCAGGCGACGGACTATTCTTCCGCGAGTTCTTCATTTCATCCATCATCATCTGATGTTCATGGAGCGTGCCGGTGATGGCTGCCACTGGTTCAGGGCTGCCAACGCTACTCCTGTCGCTGTCCTGTAACAAACGCGCGTCCATATGGTGAGTTACGGTCATTTGCATAATTGCAACTTACGTCGATCATACGTTACAAATTCTGCGCTTCGATCGCTGGTGGGGGGAGGGGTGGGGGAGGGACGGACGTGGAAAACGAAATGACAGACACGGGCTGGGTCGTGCAACGAAATCGAACTACTTTTTGTTTTCTTTTTTGTTTTTTTTCGTTTTAATTTTTCCCCCCTGTCCTTTTTTCCTTTTTTCTTTTTTTGTCAAATTTATCGAAAGCCAGAAAAAAGCAGCCGTCGGGAAAAAATATTAATTACGATTGAAGAGGCACCGGTGGGAACACGGTCGAAAAGTCCGAACTGCCGGAGCAACGCGCTCTGTCAACGGCGAAAATGGCGATACTTTATTTCGTTTATTACGCCGCGTTTGAAACCCCTTCGCATTTGTACCGTATTGATAACAATTATAAAATATTTCGACCGCCGCCGCCACCGCCGCCGCTGGGAACAAAGTGCTTTCGACTATATGCGTCGTCGCAAATTTTCCTCCGCGCCTTTCCAGCTTTCCGGCTGGAACCTTTTGTTGGCCAAACGGTATTGCCCAAATATTAATGGCCCTCGTTAAGGGAATTGATATCGTTAACATCAACATTTGCCCGTCGACCATTTCCCTTATAATCGAGCAGCGAAACATTTTCTTACGTGCGAGCTAACGTTCGATCAACGCCAATTTATTGGTCGTTGAAAATCCTCGTTGAACGAACTGTCGAATCTTTTTACCAAAGACGAGAGAAATGCACACGTCTTCTACATGATACATATTTCCATCGAAATATATACGGCCGTATATCGGATATATATTGTTGTGTCTCGCAAGTTCGTTTGACGTTAAAAAATTCAAAAGTAGAAAGTGGCATCGGCGGTGCACGAGCGATTCAACAGCTCGCGATTATAATTTTCCAGCGACGCGTAATAAGGGGGATGAACGTGAACGCGCGTTGATAAAACTTGTGGGGGGAAAGCAGTTGAAGCGGCGTCGTTGTTTGAAGAGAGTTCCGCCTGATACTGTGGACTGATTATTTCACGAAGGTCAGGCAAAACCCCGGGCAAACTTTCAACTTTCTACCTGTTTAAGGACAACGTGGAAGCGATCGCCGGACTGAACCTACCCCAAGGGGATTCGATAAACGTCCCAACTTCCGATGACGCTCGTCGAGTGGCCAGAAATACTGTCCAACTTTTTAAATTATCGATTCCCTCCCTGCCGACGTCCCGCCGATATAATTAATATCCCCGGTTGCGTAAGCAGCCTGACATACTGGAAGTAACTTTCGAACACAAGAACACGAAGGCACAATGAATTCGTTCTCTTCTTTTACCCATCACAATTTGACACCGTTGTGGTCCTCGGTGTGTACAAAGCTCGCTAATTAGTTAGATTAAAGTCACTTTGCAACGGACGATGATTGACGTTTTTACGTTTAATTAACTTCGGAGGAAGATATATTGTTTGCGTCGGTATCTAAAGATCTTTAAATGCAATTTGGAAATTGAATTAAATACGTTCGATTTTCTCTCTCTATCTCTCTCTCTCACACACACACACACTGTTTTTCTTTTTTCTTTTTTTTTATTACCGAGGCGTTTCGTAAACACTGCTGAAATACCAGCGAAATTCGGACATAATTGCATTAACGTAATTCGCGTGATTATCCGAACTCGTTCAATTATATTTAAATGCGAGATTTCAACAACGTGCGTAACAAACTGCGAAAACGAGACGGAAACAGACTTTTGAAATCCTGTTTGTTTCTGTCCGATTCAATTCCCATCGTCGAAGAAACTTGCACCGGAGACAAAGTTGTTCGTCCGACATTCTAACCGATTATTAACTCCGTGCAACGACGGTGGCTTTTCAGCCGTGAACAGAGAACAAAACTAAAAAATCGAGGCACCGGACAAGTCGTCCGGGTTCAACCCCTTTCATCGGGGTTCCCCTTGCACCGTGCTCGATTTTTTTTTTCCTCACCTTGCTGGCCGAAATCAATCGAACGGTTACGCGTAAAGGTTTTAGCACCGGGGCTCGCAATCATTCTCGCCAAAATGCTCAATTATACGCGCGTGGTTCGTTAACGTACCACGCTTTTTATTGCGGCGGCACGTTTAACGCTGAAAATTGATTAATAATCATTCACGGTCCAACTGGCCGACGTTAAAATGCTTCGCTACGAAATAATGGTGGTAGACATACACACGCCGTTCGATAGGGCATAAGGGGATAGGGAGTGGGTGGCCATGTGTGTGTGTGTGTGTGTGTGTGTGTGTGTGTGTGTGTGTGTGTGTGAGTGAGATAGATAGATAGATAGATAGATAGAGAGAGAGAGAGAATAAAAAAAGGGGGAACAATGAAACCCGTAGCGCGGGCGACGAATCATCGACGAATAGAAAAATCAGCGAAACGAAGTCGACCGTTCGCACGATATACACTTTGTGTGCCCCCCGGAAACGTGTGCCGCCGAAACGGAACGCGACAAAGGTTCGTCGTCGATTTCTCGAATCGAACCAGAAGCGGGTTTATAATATTTTCGCGCGACGCGTTCCTTTTGTGAGTGCGGCGAATTCTTTCGCGAAATGAAGCTCGTTAACGAAATTCTCCCGCGATAATACGATTTCGCGCGCGTGTACAACCGCTGACGAAAGGGGCGAAGGAGAGGGGCAGTGTCGAAAAACGACCAACGTCGAAAAATTGCATGTTGCTGCTCTCTCTCTCTCTCTCTCTCTGTTTCTGTCTCTCTCTACCTCCCTTCCTCTCTTTGTATGTACACGTACGTACGTACACCGCACCACATATCGACGAGAGATATTATATAAACATAAATAATTCGCGTTGCGAAATTTTTCTATTGTGCAACCGGCGATATTCCAAATTAACAAGCCGACGCGGTATAGGCACCACCACCGACCGCGGGAAGAGGGGAGGGGGGGAGACAGTGAGGGGGAGGAAGGAGGGGGGAGGGTTTGGTTCAATCAGCGCCGTACAACGATATATTGGCAATCAAGCCGGTGAATATTTTTTTATACCGCTGCCCCTGTACGATTACAAAGCTGCACAAAGGCTCGGTACGGATTGTCAATTTTCTTAAAATACCACCGGCGAATGTACAATCTCGCGGATACCGGCGTTTCAATGCGCGAGGGGCGAAGATTGGAATTTGTGGCAATTATTCCCCACCGGATTTTACGTTAGCCGTGCATTCGCCTCTGTTTTTACCGTAACTTATTACCGATACCAGCTATATTACACGTGACACTTTCCACTATCGACCGTAACTTTATCTTCGCGTTCTCCTCGCGTTCGTGTCTTTGACGCGTTCCGCGTTTATACGGCTCTCTCTCACTCTCTTTCTGTTCCCTCTTATTTTCCTTTAACTGATCGTTACATTAGAATTATAGGGCATTATCGCGTCGCAGTCTAGGACAGGAGAAAATATCTTTGTTTCGTATTTTATTCGCAATCGAAATTTTATTTCCACGAGACTATGATGGCCCGCTGATTCCATTTACTGGACTCTGATGGACCTCTGTTCTCTGTTATCCGACCGTTTTATCAACCATCTATACATGTCGCCGTACCGATTTCAAAATTACACACATTGTCTCTTTCTTTCTTTCTTTCTATCTTTCACTCGTCACGACAAGCGAAAGATAAAAATCTGTAGAATTCCATTTACAGAAACGTGCGACTCGGGACCATCGACCGGAAGAACGTCCAATTTTTCCAACGACGCAACGTCTCCGCGAGCGTCCTCTCGAGATAATACGCGAACGGTAGAGGCTAGAGGCTAAAGGGAAAAAAAAACAGAGAGAAACAGGCGTGTATTAATCATTTGTCCTCGTATCCCCGGCTGGTTCGCACCGCGCGATATATAATTCATGCATATTTACGGGTTGCCGGAGGAATAATTAACGAACGGCAGCGCATTAAGGCGCGTCGCGAGCGCGCGCGCGCGCACACACGTACGTGCACGTACAGACGTTCTTAGAAAGACAATCTAAATTATAATAAATCGATGGAGTACTGCCCTCCCCCCCAGTGCTTTACCACCAGCTTGTCTCACTCTTTCTCGCTTTCGGCGTGTGTCGATGGCGACGCCGGTTGTACAAAGTAATGTTACCCAGGCGCGCGGCCTCTTTGCATAATGGCATGGAAATATGCTGGAACGTGTATCGCCATAGTTGGATACAGATTAAGCGTGTTAGAGCTTCGACACCCGACTAATTCGCGAAAAAGGACTCCTCTCGTCTAACGGGCTGACACGATCCATGAATAAATTCGACCGGAGCCTTCTCTCTCTCTCTCTCTCTCTCTAGTCGACGGTCAAGTAAAGAGAAAGACTTGGCCGGGGACCAGGACCGACTTTTCGCCATCGCTTTCCACCGATGACGAAACCATTTTGCCAGAGGGGACTCAAGTGCTTTTTCTCCGCTTCTTTTCTTTTTTTAGAAATTTCAAGCTCGTCCGTCTTCGATTCGCTGGCTTTTTATTAGAAACTCGAAAGTTTCGAGAACGAGGAATCGGCGATGGGTTGAAGATGAATCTCGCTGGAGAAGAGAGGGGGAAGAAAAATGTATAACGACGCGGAATCCCGAGAACGGTGGAAGTTATCAAACGATTCGAACAGCTCTGCCATTTTTATATATATATATATATATATATATATATATATATATACATACATATAAAAGGGGCGCCTATATCCTCTTTTCCGGGGCGCTGTAATTTCGAATTTTCGTCAAAGTCGTACAATGGCGAGCGGCGCGCTCGCGGCCGCGCCGCCATTGGTATCGGGGCATTTCATTGCATAAAAAATAGATAAAGCCCGGTCGATAGGTAACGAACGAAAATAGGAGGCGCAGGAGCAACGGTGGTGGTAGTTCAATTTTTTTTTTTCCACGCAAATTCGTAAACGGCTATACCGACGGTATGGCCACCCTCCCCCGCCATATTAAATGGACGAGGCGAGGGGGATTAGTTGAATGCACAGGCCCGGCCATTTTGCTTGTAAAAGTGCGCGCCCGATGTATATAGTAAGCCGTAGAAACGTATGTTTACGGGGGTTTCGGCATTTCGCATAAATTAATCAGCCGACCGACCCCACTTGCGCAAATACGCGGGTCGCGTTCTATTCTCTGCCAACAGGAAGCGCGCAAACGTCGCTTTCCTTCCCACCTTTGGTATTCCTCCGATCATTTGCAATTCTTCCGAAACGTTTTCTACGCGTTCGGGTAAATCTCTCTCGCGCTCGCATTTATCCAGATTTTTTGATTTTCTTTGTTTTTCGAAGCTTCTCGGGGATGGACATCGATCCCACAGAAATATAAACTGAACGGACACTGGGTTTGGGTAATTATCGCACACGCTGATTATTCGGGCGTACAAGTGCTCGACGTAAGAATAAAAATCACGTAAACGTGGATTTCGAGGTGCACGGTCGTTTTGTATTTATACAGCGGACGGAAAAATTTTCCTATGCATGAAATTCATTTTAACCAATGTATCTGCGACAGCCTCAATTGATAAGTTGCATTGTTCACCACAGCTCGTGTGTTGAACTCTCGTTTCTTAATTATT
Source organism: Tetragonula carbonaria (assembly GCA_032399595.1). Lineage (NCBI taxonomy): Eukaryota > Metazoa > Arthropoda > Insecta > Hymenoptera > Apidae > Tetragonula > Tetragonula carbonaria. The sequence continues at coordinate 10,307,245 of JAUCRC010000014.1, forward strand.
CACGAGCCACATTTTTTGTTTGCCCCTCTCCTCCAATCCAAAATAAAGTATCCGCGATTGAGCAACGTCCTCACGTCTTTCTTTCGAAAAACTCACGATTCGTCACATTTTCCCCCGTAGAAGGCCACGACGTGCTAATTACGTAACAAATATATTTCAACCACTCCGCGAGGAATAAATGTAACGAGCACTTGACTCTCCACTGGAAACAACAAACAAATCATGCGGAAAAATTCTTCAACCGAGAGCTGACTTCTCGCGCGCATAATTCACTCAACTGCCTCTCAGCTGACTTCGTTACTGTTTCTAATTGTTGTCCATTCGTTTCCCGTATTTTGGCAGCCTCGGCTCACCAATCCTGTTAACAAGTTCGCCCTCCTCGTTCTAATTACCTCTGAACAAACTGTTGTGCTCTACGAATAATCCGAGGATCAGAAAGAGAATCAGAAAGAATTTGGCTATTTTCTGAAAGTAGCTTACGAGTGTCATTACAAAAAAAGAAAAATCTGTCCGGTCACCTCGTGTATCGTTTAAAGAGAAACGCATGTTGATGACTAATACACGAACGGGATTTCCAAATTTTTGACAAAGAGAGCAGGCCTTCATGTCAGATTGTATCGCGGCCAGTTTCCACTCGGACGTGGAAAATCCACCACCAGCGGAGAGACTGATTAAGTTTTTTACAAAAGTTTCCGATGTTGTAACGATAAGGCAACGTATCGCGGAAATTCGGCCGGTGGAAAAAAAGAAATTTGTTTCCGAGAGGTTGCACCAAGTTTTTACAAAGTTGCGGAACGCCGGCGGAGCAAGTTTGCAACGAAAATTTACTCTGGTTCAGCCAGCCGGCTCTCACGCAGTGCGAACTTTCTATCGTAGAACCCCTTTGAGTTCCCTGCAAATTTCATCGTCGGCGTGTTGACGAAAAATTCGCTTCGAGGAATTTTATAACTTTCGGCCGTAAGAAAATCGCATACTCCTCGGAAAATTATAAAACGTCGTGTGGGGGGGGGGGTTGACGATGGCCACACGGGCCAAATAGCGACACGACCGCTTGGAAATACAAATTTCTGGAGAACAGCGGGCGGCGGCGACGGCGGCGAGGGAAGGAGCTGGAAAGTTGGAGGCCTCACCGGTAAAATAAACTGAAATTTTCGAGTTATTGCAACTCCGATAAATCGAACCGGCGAAGGGATGGGGAGGGGGGAGGGGGGAGAGGGAACATTCTTGTCTGCGTGGCCGCGAGGGGAGAGGGGGAGGGTCCGTGGCGAGACATAAATTCTCCGGGACGGCCCGACAAAAAAAGCCCCATTCCCCGATACAAAGAAACTAATCCGCGACCTTTCACACCTTCGAAACGGCTGGAAAGCAGCCCGATTTACACGAGCCACCCTCGTCGCCAGCCCCCGTCCCCGTCCCCTCCCCCGCACACGGTTTCATCCGTGTGTGACGCGCGCGCCGGCGAGTCCAGAGCAATCGGAACAGCGACCATCAGCGACAATGCCCGACCGAACGAAATAATAACGCTTTAAATTTCGCGGGAAGGATCGTTCGTTGGTCGGTTCGAGCAGTAAAAAATCGTTAGCCAGCCCTCACGGGCCATCTCGCTAATGCGAAAAACCGTGCTGCAGCCGTTCTCTGCTCGACGGAGTGAGACAGACGGAGGGAGAGCGAGCGGTAGGGACGAGGCGAGGGCAAGTACAGAACGCGAGACAGATAGAGACGGAAAAGAGAGGGACCCACCACCCAGATCGGATCAGAGGGTGGACGAGGGTGTACGTGTACACGCGTGTGTCTTTCCCTACACGTACGCGTACACACGCACGCGGATACATGTATCGGAAGAACAGACAGACAGACAGACAGACAGGCAGGCAGGCAGGCAGGCATACGCGCGCGCACACACACACACACACACACACACACACACACATACAGACGGACATACGTACACACACAGGGTAACGCGCGGTGCAAAATAAAAAAAAAACGCGAGCAGAAAAAGGGCGGCGTTGCGAGGTGGTTTGGTGGGGGAGGGTGGAGAGGAAAAAAAAGGGGGGATGGCACAGGATTGGGATACACGGTCGTTGGAAATGCAACAATAAACATTACTTATCGGCACGGGAGCCTTTAACAATGCGGATACGACGAGAGAAGCGGCTCGCGGCCGCGCAAAAGCGCAAGTTTTTTGCAATAAAGTCATTTCGAGGCGTTTGAGTTATGGGTAATTCGTGTGGAACGTGCGAGCGACCGGTAACGCATACACCGGGAGACAGAGGGGGAACGTGATAGAGAGAAGTGCGAGCGAGAGACAGTGGGAGAGAGAGAGAGAGAGAGAGAGAGAGAGAGAGGGAAAGATTGTACGAAACAGCGGCAGAGCGTGTGTAGGAGGGAGAGAAAGAGAAAGAGAGAGAGAGTGAGAGAGAGATCGGGTCCCAGCTCCATTGATTAGTATTAATGACTTAGCTGCACTCATTTCGCCCGAATAAAAGTAATTGGATTTGGCTTCGACCCCGCGGACCGCGCCAGCGGTGCCTGGCGTCGGTGGCGTCGGCGGCGTCGGCGGCGGCGGTGGCGGCGGTCCGTGGCGTCGGCGCAACGAAAACGGCGGCACGGCGTGTAAAAATACATTAATATCTGTTTGCGCTTAATAAACGATAGCCGCGCTGACTTCAGACTAATGGCCGTATTCCGGAATCGGTAATACGCGTTTTTATGTTTCTTTCTCTCTATACAACAGAGCGACCGCGCCACCGGGTTTTCCCACCTACGCTTATATCCTCGCCAATCTTTCGTTACGATCGATCCTCCCTTTTGTCTGCCTCTCTCTCTCTCTCTCTCTCTCTCGTTTCACGGCTCTTTTTCTTCTGCCGTTCCCCGCGATTTCTCTCTCTCTCTCTCTCTCTCGTCTTTTTTTTGTTGCTTTAAAAGGCTTTCGCAAGATAGCCCTGCTCGTTACACGCGGGGGATTACAGCTTTCCGCTCGGATATCGTGCCGAGTTTTGCTCGGCTCGGGGTTATTGAAGGGATTCTTGTTGTTTAACATCGTGACGAGTGCCGACGCTGGCTGTAATTGTGAACGCTGTATCCGTTTCCGCCGGATATTCCCGAAATCGGAATCTTGATCTTGATCACCGCGGTCAATCTAGTACCGTCACAGTGAAAACTAGAGAATGAAAACTCGAAGTTTCAACGGTCTGTTGTGAAAAATATACGCTGAAAGTAACTGACGGCGAAGGTTGAAGGCGCGAAAATTCGAGAGAACGAAATTTTCGAAGCTGTCCATTGCTTCTCCGACCATCACCTTCATCGGCGTGTAGAAATTCAACGGCGAGCAAGGAGCAGCGGAGGATAAGCAAATAAACCGCGCGCGCCTCATTAGAAACCTTACCGGCAAAGGGCAAAGAAAAAGCCGGAGAAACAGCCGAAGGAGAAACGGGGAAACGGGGGGGGGAGAGAGAGAGAGAGAGATAGACGGAGAAAGAAGAAGGAAAGCCCATTAACAAAGTCCGTATCACGACGTAACAGACCCACCAAGACACTTTTAACTCACTGCCCGTACCCCGTCACCGAGAACTCCATTGATCGGGATTAAGGATTATCCGTGGCCATCCAGAGCGAAGCGGTGCGAGGAAACGATGAATTTCCTCGACGACCGGGGGATATCCTAACGGGGACGTGCTCCACGGGGGTTGCAATTATCACGTGGTCATTGCGAATCGTTGTTATCGGGGAGCAGGGGTGACAAGGACAGAGAGAGAGAGAGAGAGAAAATGGGAAGAAGAAAGAGAGAGAGCGAGAGAGCGTGTTAGAAGGACGAGAAGGGGTTGGCCAGAGGCGGAGAAAGATGGACAAACGAGAGAGAGAGAGAGAGAGAAAGAGAGAGGAGCGACCCCTCGGCACAAGGCTGCTTTGTCTGTAAGTGTAATTAGTCCAGGGTGGGGTTTCTCGCAAGAGGAAGTGAGAGAGAGCGAGGCGACGAGGGAAGACGAGACGAGAGGGGCAGACGGAGGAAAAGGGTGGTTCATCCTGGTTTCTCCCTCGCCGCGCCACCGTGCCCCACCACCGCCTTATTTATATGCAAATGAGCTTCATTTCGCGATATTAATGTTCCAGCCGAGTCGGCCTGGCCTGGCGCGAAAGGGTGCACAGGATACGCGGAAAAGGGTTCCTCCTGCTACGTATATGTTTACGACCGGGGCAACGCGCGATTTGCTCTGCTGGAAATTACGCCGCGACGATCGAAGGATCAACAACTCTGTCGCGGGATTTACTTCTCTCGTTCGACGAGAAAAGAAATTTTCTTGTTTCTCTTTCTGATCGGAGATGTTTCAACGAAAGTGAACGTCGTTTGGTAGAAATGATTTTTACGCTTACAGATACACGACTACCGTTAACGTGCATGCAAATTTCGTATACTAACGAAATCGTGTTTACTACTACTTGGTTTACTTCGATCGTTTAAAAATCCAGGAAAAAATAACAAAGAAGAGGCGGAATCGCGAATGGCGTTGACGCAACATTAACTTCGAATGAAATTCAGAATATTGATCTTTCCACCATCGGATCACCAGAAGATGGATAAATTATCCTTTCGAAGTACGGATAAATGAAAATCGCGCTCGCGATATGTTACATTCACACGTTGCAACTATTGCAGCTATTGAAAAAAGATGTCGGACGGCAACGGAAATTTATTATCCCACGGATAGCAGAACATTATCAAGGCGAAACGTCTCGAAAACTGGATACCACGAGACCACCGAGAATCCGTAATTTTCACTCGAGAATTTCCCTTAATCTGCGCCGCTATCTGGCCAGAACTGGTCCCTTATCAGCAACGTCCGATCCGGTTATGGTAATCGCGTAACCCCGAGAAAACGAACGCTCCGCTGAAACGAACAACCCGAAATTCCACCTCTCTTTGTCCCCCCGGCGACCGCTACAAATCAAAAAGAGAGAAAAGAAGGAGGCAAATGGAAGAAAGACACACGGCAGAAAGAGAGAGAGAGGAGGGTGGAAAGAGATGGGTGGCGGTTTTCTCTCTTTTGGCCGACGTACAGCCACGTATCGGGATAATGACCGATTTATCGCAACGAGCAGAGCATGGCAGCGGGTAGACAGACCCCCATCAAGGCCTCCACCGGGTTAAATTAACAACAGACAAGCCACTTGAAACATTACCGAGGCTTCCTAGGCGAAGCAAGTCGAGGGTAGGTTACTCCTGCTACCTTACTCAACATAAATTAGGGCCGATAGAAAGGGTAGATTGCAGAATGTTGAGTGTATAACGACCGACGCTCTGTCGGTGGCTTGTGTCTCGAGCATCCGCGGCTCGCGTCTTACTCTTGTGGCACACGCGAGCCCCCGAAAAATCCACCCTTACCACACGCCACTGCATTCTAATGCGGACCCTGTGTCCGACGAATCAGGCTTAGGCCACCTTGTCTACACCCTCTGCTCACCGCTCGTTTCAACCTGTCAATCTATGTGTCAATGTACCTTCGCTCCGGAAATTTCCTATTAAATTCCACCCTGAATTTTTCAACTGGTTTTTTCTACCGCGTTTTTTTTTTACGTATCTTTAATTACTTTTTATCGTCAACCATTCGGGGGGTAATTTTTTTCTTTTTTTTCCTTTTTTTTTTTGGAAAGAATTTTAATAAATTCTCCGCGTGGTCGGTTTTTGTGTCCGTCGACAGTTTGACATTTTCGGCAGTTTTGATACTGCCTTTCCGCACACGGTGATTTCAGAGGGTGCTAATTATGGCGCGAACTAAAGATAGACGTTCTTAAATCATTCTTCGGCGCTGATACACGAAGACCGGGACAGAGGAGGGGAACGATAGATCCATTTTTATGAACTTTCCGAATTTCATGTCACTTTTAATCTGACAGTTAAAAACGAGAGCAAAGTTGGGACTGAAATAGCCCGGCAGTTTCATAAAAAGTCTAATTCTGTGACAATCGATATTCTTGAAAATGTTCTAAATTTAAACGGAGGAATGTTCGGTAATAATTGATCGATTTACAAATTCCCATTTTGCACTTTGCATTCGGTAAACTTGCTCCATCTACTGTCTAAATTATGAAAATAATAAGAAGAACAATTGTGAAACGATCGCGAATTTTCTATTGTCAAATTTTTCGCGTTCTGAGAATAAAGCAGCCCGATATAAACGAGGATAAAACTGATGGCTCGAGGCCATTCGCAACGACGTGATTCACCAATTTCGCGAAAACCGAAAAACGCGCGAAATTCGGTAAACAGTTCGTTCTCGTTTTCTTCCCCCCCCCCTCCCCACCGCCGCAATTACAGCCTTACTTTAATTACAATTTGTAAAATCCAGAGCAGGGAGAGAATACAGTTCCGCCCCCCCCCCCGGGGGCGGTATGGAAATCGCGGGACGAACTTTATGTCAACCTTGCGCGCGAGTAACAGCGATTCTATTAAAATGATTATAAAACCGGCGTCATTAACGCGAGAATTTATGAATATTTTAAACCGTGGCAAGACGATAAGACGATCGCCTCCTTTCTCCCCTACCCCTTTTTTTCCAACTTCATTCTCGTTCGCCGTTCCTTCGCGTCTTCGAAATTTCATTTTCCCAATTATCGCGCGCGAATGGCGAGATGATCCTGAGACACAGTCAGTTATCAAGCGTGCGTCACGCTGTAAACTGTCCACACTGTGGACAGTATGGAGACGAAATCTATCTACGTTTCGTACGAATCTTGCGAGCACGCGATCAGCGTTTTCATTTCGAAAAGTCCGAGTACAGAGCACATTTCAACAGAAAGCAGCGAAACACTTCTCGGCGTTCCGAGAAATCTCTGAACTCTGAGAATTGACGATCCTCGAGGATCCGAGAGCTAACGAAACTTATCTACCCGAAGTTGGAAACTTTCTCCGATAGGATCGCGACGTGCGACATATTTATAAAAGAGATTTTCCACGACTGTTGGGATACACACGCGTGTATCGCACGTAAAACGAAAGAAGGAGAACAACGGGGGAGAGTGGAGGGGCGTTACCGGTAACGATTCCTCCCTGTAGGTAACGTTTCGCCCGAGTCCCTTCGAAACGCTTAATTACGGCGAGTCAGCGAAATAATTCGAAATAGGAGCAAACGTTTGGTGCTCGGTGGTATTTGCATTTAATGGATATTAAAATGAATGACCATCGCTCATTACGAATGCCGCGGGGCGTTCGTTCGCGGTGAAATCGGAGGGGTAATGAAGTCGCCGGGGCGAATCTTACTTGTAAATGGATCCTTCATTATATCCAGATATCGTTCCCGAGGAAATGCGTTCTAACGACTATTCGGACACGCCGCGTTCGAGAAACTGTAAGAAATCCCTGGGACCTCGCGATAATGCACGGGACTCGTTTCTCTCTCTCTCTCTATCTCTCTCTTTCTCCATCATTCGTCTCTCTCTGTCTCTCTATCCCTCTGTCTTTATTTCTCTCTTCTCGCTTATGTAATTACGCCGCGCATAACTTCCGCGGCGAAATTCCGCTGTTTGCTCGTCTGATTGGCCAGAAGTAAAACGAAGTTTCGGCACAACTTGCCACTTCTAGCCGGAGGAAACTTTTAAATAACGCCGTTTTCACCAAGCGACATTGAACGCGATTATTTCGACGTAATTCCGTGTACAGTGCGCGGTGGTATCGAACAGACGAAGGATTATTCGATTATCCGACGAGCTACGTTGTCGAGACGGACAGAGTATTCGCGGTCTGTACGCGATGTTCAATTAACTCTCGTTCTCCTTTTTAAATTCCCCCCTCCACCTCCCCCCTCCTCAAATGTAATTGATAGACCTTAGCGGTCTATTTTGAATCGGAATCCTCCACCACGCGTTTCTTTTTTTTCTTCTTTTTTATATTCTTGCGATAAAATATCGCAAGCACGCGGCGAAAATCTGCCGCGAAAAGAGGTCGAACAATCGTCCGTAAAACGACGCGCAACAACTATCGATACCAGCTTTACAGTACATGCACAGCTATCTAAGAACGAGGCAACTATCCGGTACACGCGAGCGCCCCTGTAATCAGCTCATCGGCAACGCTCAGAATATTCTTCGCAACAGACATCTTAATGCTCGCCAGTCGTAAACAGCGCGGACGTGACGTAAATCTATTCGCAGCGGTGGTTGTTTGGCTCTCGGTCTTTGCCGGCTGAGAGGGGTCGGTCGGTCGGTCGGTTGAAGGCGAGTACAGCACACTCGGTGTGAGAGTGGATGAAAGAGGAACGCGAGTTGGAGCAACGCGGCAGAGAACAAGATAGAGAGAGAGAGAGAGAAAGAGAGAGAAGGAGAGGGAGTAAGATAGAAAAGCTGGCTGAGAAGGTGGTCGTGGCGAGTGTGGTAGTGGTAGCTACGTCGGTAGGGGTGGTTGGGCGAGAGAATCGGAGGTGGGTCGACCGATGTATGAATATACATGACCTTACCACCAACCCTTACACCGCAACGGGGCTCTGCTTACATTATTGTATATCTAATTCCGCGGATGGTTCTCAAAATTCGCTGTTTGCCGCGACCAGGCCAGCACCGCGACCCTCCACGTCGCCACGTGCCCCGTTGAGAATCACTGCTGGCTCACGACATTATGCAGGCAGTCTACATATTATACATTCGGACTGGGATTCAATTAAGTTTGGTTAGACCACCCCCTCTTGCCCCCTCCCCCTCCCTCACCTCGTCGTCCTTCCTCCGCACACCATGGTCCACCCAACCACCCACCCCTTTCAACTTCGTGTTTCCCTCTTCTGCGACCTTTCTCTCTCGTCTATCCATCTCCTCCTCTACCCACCCCCTTTCTCCAGCCCTCGCTCCTTTTCGTCGACTACGACGACGACGAAGCGTCACCGACGAAAGTGTTCTAAATCGTGTCTCGCCGAGACGATTCGTTCCGCGGTTTTCGGAAACCCGTTCCTGCCTCGTCTCGTTTGAATTATTGTGGTCTGCCGCCGCTCGATAGGCCCACCAGATTTCACCAGGAGGAAGGGGAGAGGGGCGGGGGGGAGGGAAGGGAGAGCCGTGGCCCCGGCGGACTTCGTTTCGGCAATCGGGACAACGATTGCGGGAGCCGCGATTTGATCGGTCCGCTGAATTTTTGAAACCCACCCTCGGGACACGGCGATTGAAACCGGTGAACCGCGGGGAATTAAAGTCGTATCGATCTTTATGGGATCGGCGGTGCAATTGTTCTCTGGTTTCGGTTCTATAATTGTATCCTGGCTGGATTGGCCGGAAGTTTGTAATGAGTCGCCTCGTGAGATCTCGCGTGAAGAACGTGAGATTTTCGTTCTTAAAAGGACGACAACGAAAGAAAGACTCTCGCAGGTAGAACTCTTCTACGTGACACATAGTTATCAGCGTGTGTTCGAACACAGCCAGTTGCACGAGTCGAACGACAACCGGCTGAATGGCTGAAATAATAATCGTCGAACAGCTGGCGGAAGGTTCGATGTCACGGCCGCCCCGTGGATCCCCAACGTAACACGGACGGAGCGTGTTTGACATTCGGCGGGCGTAACGAGCCGCGGCAATGAGGTTAATTGAAATACGTCAAGTATGAGCTCGCGCTGGCGGATATTTGGACGAGTCTGCGTTGCAGTTAACCGCTGCTCCGCGTGTCAACAGCTCGAAAGAAATTCTTCAGAGTGAATTGCTTCTCGACCGACTGTGGTTAGATCATCGATAACAGTGGAGATTAACTGATCTTACATGTATCACAGACACATGAAAAGCGAGAGGAAAGCTTTCCCTTCGTGAAAATAAAAAATATGTATTTCTGTCAGAGCTTGGTTAATTCTTATCCATTCTGAAGCGTTGAAGCGATCTCTTCCAACGCTTCGAACGTGAAAACAGCACCTGAGCTGCGAATCAAAATCCCACAAGAAAGAGAGAGAGAGAGAGAGAGAAAAGCAACAATTTTCCAGAGGAAAACAGCAGCTTTTAATCATCAGCACGCTCTATTTTCGACACGCGGCCTTTTACTTCCCCCCTCCCCGTTTTGCTCTCCTTTTTTTTAATTATCTCGCTCGCCCGAGACAGCGTTTCGTTTACTTTATCAATATTTCCCGGGGGCCGAAAAAAAATCCTTGGCGTTCGCGCGCCGAGGCACAACCCTTCCCCGTCGTTTACTCGCGCGCGCGGGGTACAGCTGGATAGGTAATTAGTGAGGGCCACGTGGTGCAGCCAACGTGTAGAAACGCGCGTCACGCGTCATGGCCGTATTAGTTGATGCGTGAGTGCGTGTGTCGACGGAAGGGTGCCGACGGAACCGCGCAACGCAACGCCGAGAACAGGTGGGGGGGGAGGACGAGGTCCAAGGGTCGTGACGAGCGGCGAGACGAAGAAGGAGCAAGAACGTAGAACGAGGTGGCAAAGGAGGGAAAAGAGGAGAAGATACGATCGAGACGACAACGAGGGAGACGACGATAGAGGGCAGACTGCACAAGAGAGAGAGGTGGGAGGGAGGGAGGAGGGAACGTTGCAATAATGACAGAAAATTGCGCGCTTCCAGGTTCCGCGGCACAGCATCGACACTTAATTCAATTCAATTGCGATACAGTTCAATAATTCGATTAATTAAAAAATATCGCAGGGTCGCTCAGTCGTTTCCCTTTCGCGTCGTACGTGGCCCCCTCCCCCCCTCCCACGTACGATTGATTCCTCTCTTTCGTCCCCCGGTCCGTCGTCTCTCGCGAGAGATGCACCGTCGTGTCTCATGCACGTTCGTGTCACCCTCTCTCGTTGTTTCTACGACACACACGAACGCGATCAACTCGGCCACCGAACACACTCTGCGTCAATACGCACAAAGTGCAACTTGAGAGCCGCTGACTAAAAGGCGTCCCTCGTATCTCTCCCTCGTATCACTGTCTCTCTCTCTCTCTCTCTCTCTGCCTCTCTTTCTCTCTTATTCCCCATGTGCATCTCGCGACGAGGGTTAATAGCTGATAGCTGAAACGTACCACTCGATGTTCCCGCATCATCTGTGATTACTTGATTATGAGTATCGAGTGCGCGAACGTTTTCTGAAACTACGAACCCTGGGCGGGAAAACTCTCGGGCAAACGTCCCAACAGCCGAGAAGCACTTGCCGGGCTTATATTGGCGAGCCTTTGAATCCAGTCTCATCCCTCCAGCTTCCGCTGATTCCCATCCTACCTTTACTCGCTACCTTTTGCTCCTCCACCTACGCGCGCTCGCCCGTAGTCGACTCTTTCTCTCTCTCTCTCTCTCTCTCCTCACCTTCTCCCGCTCTTCCTTTTTCTCTCTCGCTCTTCTTCCCTGTCCCCACACCCTCGTCACGGGCGCGGGGACGCGAGGCGCACTTGACTTTTAAAAACCCTATTAACTGACGGTAATAGAGAAATCGTGCTTTCACAGACTGTTTCGCAGCCAAGGGAACGAGGACAAGCAGAGAGATAGGGGTGGGGAGGAGAGGGGAAGAGCGCTCTTCCGTTACGACCAAGGGTTCTTGCTTTTCTTTCTGCCTCGACGTTACTCGTCGTTTCTTTCGATCGTTCCTCACCCCTTTCGAAACCTGTGCTCCTCGCACAATTTCCCGCTGTTTCTCCTCTGCCTTTCAACGTGACACTCGTAGCTCGAGATTTTTCGCCCGGCACCCGAATTTCATATATGGATACGTTCATACATAACCATCGAGATTAGAGAGAAATTCCATTTTCGCGGTAACTTTCAAAACAATTCCTCGCGTTACTTTTTTCCTCTTCTTTTTCTTTTTCTTTTTTCTTTCTTTCTCGAAAAACAGCCGAGGGAAAAACGAGGGCAGGAAATTTCGCGCGAGTTTCTTTCAAAAACTCGGGCATCCCGCGGCAAGTCGAAAAGGAGCTTTCGCGCTCGCGAGCCCCGTTGAAAAATGGCTCGCAGCGGCGGGCACCGTGCACTCGCAGAAGCATTTTGGGATGTTATAATCCCGCGGCGGCGTCATAATCATAATAACAACGCGTTAATTAAACCCGCTGATTTATGTGCCTTTCATATTGTAATTACTCGCCGAACTCCGGCAGACGGGCCGCGTAAAAGCAGAGCGAAGAGAGAAAGACAGAGAGAGAGAGAGAGAGAGAGACAGAGAGAGAAGAGAGCCAGGATCTCGGACGATCTCTCGCCAATTCGCACGATATTCCGAGATAACGCGAACGAGTTGATAAATCGAGAGGCAGTCGATGCGGACGATTTACGTTCGTTCAACGAAAAGTATAAACAGAGACGTCAAACAGAGACGTCACGAAAAAAAATCTGTCGTTTTCAAGAAGATCTATCGAGAGAAGAGAAAGAGAGAGAGAGTTCCCGTGCACGTTTCCCGTGCGTGTTAACCGGAACTCGAAGATGAAATCGGTGGACGACGAGGCAACTGCAGCAGATGGCGGCCGGTAACTCGACGCCGCGCCGCGGCCAACACCGATAGAAGAGAACAGGAGAGAAAAGAAGAGAAGAGAAGAGAAGAGAAGAAAAGAGAAGAGAAGAGAAGAGAAGAGAAGAGAAAGAGGTGACTCTTCTCGCGAGCGGCGAATACAATTCATTATGACTTAACGGTAGCAAGAAAGTGTACATAGCCGGGCGTGGGCGACGGGCAAATCGCTTATTTACATCGTGAACGGTGTAATACGCTCGCCGGAGGCCATATTTAGTTTACCAGCCCGCGGGTATAATGTCTTTTTAGGTACGTTAATTAACAGTATTCATTTTGCACAAAGGTTTCTAATTACGTACTGTACGGAGCCATAGACTTAGTACCGCCTCCGCCACGGAAATGTTATGTCCCAGTTCTTGCACCAAGCCTTCCTTCCCCCTCCCTCCTCCCACTTTCTCATGAAGGGGCATGACGGTCGGGCAGAGAGAGAAAGAGAGAGAGAGAGAGAGACAGAGCAAGAGTTGCCGGCAAAGAGAGAGAGAGAGAGAGAGAGAGAGAGAGAAGTGACGAGAGCGAGGACGGTCGAAATGCGGAATTAAGACGCGAAATCTGCCGCGTCAGCGGCCTCGATGACACCGAACAGCCAAGGATCAGACGAAGGAACACGAAAGATCGAGGAGGGATGGAAGGGAGGATTCGCGCACCTAGGGAAGAGAATCAGAAACGGTCGAGCGTGGCGTGTCGGGTCAATACTTGTCCGGCCGCCACAGTTAGCAGTCGCATTAATTAATTATAATTAAGTTTTAGTTGACGCGACTGTGGAGCGGCGCGCGGGGGTAAGCAAGGCAGGTAGCTACGCGACTCGCATTTTGAGCATTACCGATATTATGCAGATTTCAACCCCTCCACTACTACTACTATGTTACCACCCCTCGACGTCGCCGTCGTCGTCGTCGTCGCCGTCTTCGCGACGTAGCTCCTGGTATAGCAGTCTTTCTCCCTATCTTGGAAACCCCTCTCCATGACCGTTTCCTCGCTCGCGCTCCTTACTCTCCTGTTTCCATCGTCATCCTTCAGGACACGCTCAATCCTCGTGCCACTTGCCAAGCAAGTCAGAGAATGAATTATTTACTTATTTACGGTACGTAAACGGAAACTCTCCAGTGTGTCTGTAGCGCAGGTGGAATTAAGACGACGAGGCTGGGAAATTGGCTCAAGAGGGTGACAATCGTTGGACATTGTCGTTTTCAAGAGAGAGAAAGAGAGAGAATGTTTGATTCAAACATGAAAATATAAAAGTATTCCAATTATTGTCATTTCTAACGAGCCAAACTGTGCCAGTTTCATTTCTTTCTCGCCGAAAACGACGAGGATGCTTGAAATGTTCATGCCGAGTAGAAAATAGTCGACGATTTGCTACTATTTCGACGTCGGTCGGTGTAAATATTGAATAAATGCAACGCGATTGAATATACAGGTAATTTATGACTGCGATGAAAAATTCTAGTTCCAGACGAGAGATGAAGGTTTCATCGTTGAAGAAGAATGAAACGGTATCGTCGCCGATGAAAGATTTAGCGCGACATCTCAATTATTCCGCCGAAATCTGCCTCCTCTGTCCCGTCTTATTTACTCTTCGGCAAGCACGCGACAACCGTGACAGAAGCTGTCGCGTCACTCGGCAAGCAAGTCATAGAATTAATTACTTATGTACAGTGCCGGATAAACGGCAGCACACGCGAGTTCCTCCGCGCACCAGGAGATTCGCAGGAGGGAGAGAGGGGGGCTTCTCAAAACAGTGCGACTAACTTTCGTCTCCGTCGTTGCATTTCGAGGAAGAAATGAGAAAAATCGCAGAATCCGCGTCGTTTCGTCGAAGACTGTAATTGTAAGCTCGTCTGGTGATATCTTCTCTCTTCGACTTTGAAACGAACAAAGAATGCAAGAACCATGGAACAGCCTCGGTTTCGATGATCTTTCTCCAAAAAGGGATTTCTTTTCATCGACAGCGTCGAGTTCTCGCTCGAGCGAAAGAGGGGTAGTCGAAACGACTAACAAGGGAGGGTAGTCGCCAGCGCGCCCGTCGTAAGAAGCTGTTAATCTTCGGTAATAAACTGTATTTTCATTATAATACGGCATGAATATGCAACGGCGATAATGGCCTTAATATCCCGGCATGCATCTTCCTGTGCTTTACGAGCTGAGCCTCCTCCGCCGGAATTTGAGGCGTACTCACAGTGGATTTTGCGACGACGTTACTGCCGACGGGCTGCCTGCCACCGTTGCTTGCCCTCGAGCAACCAGCTAGCTCCTTCTCTCTCTCTCTCTCTCTCTCTCCTCACTTCCTTCGTCTTACACCACGCGGATGGATTCGCGGCTTCTTCGCCTCGCGTCGAACGAATGGTAAGTGGTATTCGCCATGGTTATCCAAACGTACCCGTCAACGTTACCGTCGTAAGGTTAGCGTAACGTTGTTATGATTTTCAGCCAGCGAGTCGGCTTCGTTTCCGAGACGAGATCGCTTAAAGCCAGCCGAGGCTCAATTGTCTCCGTCAGGGCAGCGAAGAAACACCGTTTGAACGTTGAAACGTCGTTCCAGGGCGATACACTTACACTCGGAATTAATTCCCGAGCCATCGTCTCTTTCCTTGCCATCTTCTTTCCGAAATCCTGGCGCATATGTCGCTTATGTTCTTTCATGAAGTTCTGTCCCATTAGTCGGAAGCAATTTCGCGGCGAAGGAAATCGATAGTATCTTTCTAGTGCGAATATAGGCTTGCTATAATTACCGCTTGGATATGCTTGGATCTCAAATTGATATCCACCGAAGAGTTTCTCGAGAACGTTCAATTCACACGGTCCATATCTGGATATTATCATCTTTTTATAGCATCTTTTTATAGTTCAAATCCTCTCGCGAATTAAAGCACCATTGTCTTCTTCCCGCTCGGAGCAGTCTTCTAGCGAGAAACATTCTTCGCTCAGTGACTCTTCTCTCTTCTCTCAGTCGGTCAAACTGCCGACGTATTCATTGAGCTCTAATTCGTGTTTTTTTAGACATCTTCAAGTCTTCGGCAACCTTCGCATTCCGCATTACTTAAAATTAGATGATTCAGAGAGCCATTACACAGCTTGAGCCTCGCTCGTTTCGATGGTTTTCTTCGCAGATCCGATGCACACCCGTTCCAAGAGACACGTTAATGCTCTAAATTTTCCCCGAACGAGCTTTTCCGAAGAAAGGCACACGTTGCCACTTCCCGCCCCCCCCCGCCTCGCGCGCGAGCGAGAGACGAGAGACGAGAGATATTCGATCGGGAATTCGAGCTTGTAATGGGCGCGATACATTCCGCATTGCCGTTAATGCGGGGCAACTTAATGTAAGCAGCGAGCGAAGGAATAATAGGCGGCCCTGGCCTACGGACATTCATTTATCTTAGTTTATTGCCAACTGCGAGGAAACAAACACCGTTGGAATACGCAACGACGCGCCATTAACCTCCCGGTTGCCTCCGCCGGTCTCGAGCTTAACCGTTCGTTCCATACTTTCATTCCCCGTTGACTTTTCTCTCATTCTTCCTTAACAATGATGACTCGATGATGCATCGTCATTCGTAGCTGCTCTTTTTTCTAATTGGCTCCTTCCCGACGCATCCAACATCTTGCAACGCAAGACGACAACGTTCGAGAATCTTCGACGACGATTTGCTCGACGACATTTCACTCACCTTTCACTTATCGAATTTCGAACCTTGACGTTTGAAGTTTGTGTTCAAACGTTGACGTTTTATTAAGATTTTATAGAGTATATATATATATATATATATATATATATATATATTTCTTTATAAAATATATAATATATAGTCTGGTATTTATAGTATCTATATATATATATATATATATATATATATATAGAGAGAGAGAGAGAGATTTTATAGTATATATATATATAGAGAGAGAGAGTATATATATACACTAGAGTGTATATATATACTATATATAGAGAGAGAGTATATATATACACTATATATAGAGAGAGTATATATATATGTATATATATACTTTATAAAATCTTAATAAAACGTCAACGTTTGAACACAACTTCAATGTTGAAGTTTGAAATTTGAAAGTGAAACGTCGTTGATATATATATATATATATATATATATATATATATATATACATATATAAGAGAATAATCTTCTTCTTTGTCAAACAAAGTTGGTATAGTTTGCAAGGCAGTAACGAACCAGCGCATCACGTCGGCAACGTTCGCGAAGGCGAATAAGAAAAACCGGATAGAAAGGCAAGGGACCTCGAAATAAAGATGTCCTCCTTCGGATAACAGGCCATGAAACTTAGAGTGCTCGCCAGTATTTTGATAAAATCGATAAGCGAATTCCTATTTCCAATCCTATTGCACCCTGTCCCGATACAATTGAACATTTCCACTCTCCGGTTCCGCTGTAAATTTAAGATTTAGCCCGAAATACGCGAGAAAAAAAAAGGACACCCCGTCGAATTCTCGTCGAATGTTTTTCGTAAGATGATGCTGCACATGAACGTTCCCCGGGGACCAATACCAATTCCCGGGAAATCCTTTTCGCTGTAATTAACTTTCGTAACAATTTTCATAGCCTTTCTTTTTTTTTTTGTTTTTCTATTCCATCGAACATTCGCTGTCCATACATTTTGATTACATTCGGTGGATGGGGGGAGGGGGGGGGAGAAAAAAACCATTTGCAATCGGAGAGTCCATTCAAAGAGAGAGAGAGAGAGAGAGAGAGAGATCGAGCAAAACTCCGAACAAGCGACCCAAACAACCGATTCTCTAAATCACGAAAAGCTAGCATAACAAAAGATCGAACGTAGGGCGAAAGAGGCGTGCAAGGGGGAAGGGCGTGTGAGTGGGTTGGCACGCGACACGGAGGATCCGGAGAGACGAAATCGAACAGCGATCGGTCGGAGCCGGCGGGGTAATTAGCGTCCATCGTTGTTTCGCATCGGGCGCGTTGTTCTCCGGCGAAACAAATTAGACCGTGGCGCGTCGCACGAGCGAATAAATTTAGGGAATGTTTCGGCTTCGGAACAACGAACAGAGAGACGCGGGCGACCAACACAGCGAGAGTATCAGCGGGTATCACCGGGAGAGACGGGAGAGCGAAATGCACGGCGACCGAAACGAAGGAAAACAGAGGATGGAAGAAAAAGCAAGGGCGAGGGGAGGGGAAAAGAGAAAGAGAGAGAGAGGGGGGGTAGAGAGAGAAGGAGAAGAAACAGAAAAATATAAAAGGAACACGAAAAGAAGGGGGAAAACCGGGGCGGAGGGAGAGGAAAAATCCCCCGGTGGGGGAAAAAATGTTTCTGGCACAGGATATAATGGACGCATTGCACACGAATATAATGAGATTTTACAGTGCAATTCACATAAAGCATTGGAAACAACAAAAGCTTCGGGGCTGATGGGGGCGAACAGAGTTGGTGGGGGCCGGGGATGTAGCGCGATAAAAATGCCTGCGCCTAAACACATTATTTCTACCGTGGCCCCGCGCTTTTGCCCTCTCTCTCTCTCTCTCTCTCTCTCTCTCTCTCTCCTTCTCTCGTGTTACCAACCCCGCGCTTCACCCTTTATCCTGATACACCCCGCGATCTCTGAATGCAGACTGTTACCCTTTCCCAACGCTGCCACCACCACCACCACCACCACCACTTCGAGACCACTTGTCCGTCCTCTTTTTATTTTCTTTCTCTCCCTCGACCTCCCTCTTTCGCTTTTCCTTTTTTTCTTCTTGTTTTCCTTCTTTTGTTTTTTTTCCCTCTTTTTTCTTTGCCTATTTCTCTCGCCAATCCCCGAGAGGAGGTCGGTTCTCGAATATGCCACGGACAGGCAAGCGAAATCGCGATATCACCGGGGATACAGCGTGTAAAGCGCGTCTCATTAACGATGCTCGGCCGCTCTTTGTTTTCTTTGACGATGTTCATTATTTTTCGAAAAACGGCAACGGCGGTTTTGCCATTGCAACACTGTCCGCGGAGCGCAGAAAAGCGCGGCGGCAGTTGCACCATGCGGCTGACGGCATTTTTGATTATGGGAAACAGAGATTTAAACGCTGATAATTACGCTCGCGCGTACGTATCGATAGTATACCGGAGAAACGTTGAGAGGGGGGAGGGGAGGATCAAAGGTGGATATACACGCGGCCCAGCCGCCGTCTCACGATTTTTCGCGTTTCGAGCAATCTCAATTAACTCGGTGAAAATCACAAAAAGAAGGCAAAAAATTAAAAAATAAAAAGAAAAGATACATATATGCTATAGCCACGTTTGTTCGACTGTCGCCGATAAAACGCGTTCGGACACTTCTCGGAACGTTTCTGTTCCGCGACTGTGATTTATGCGCGCTCTCCACCGGTTTGGAAATTAAAACGTGAACGCGCGTTTTGGATCGGCCACCGCGAACGCAAAGAGTCAAAGAAATCGCGCGGACAGTTGTGCACGGTGTAAAACAGACGATAAAAAGGGATCTTGAGGGATCAACGAATTTCAAACGCAATTTGTGAAAAAGAAAAGAGAAAAAAAAACTCAACGCGCAGATGGTTAAGAAAAAGTATCAAAAGCGAATCGCAGCGTTTTGTTTCGTTTTGTTTTTTTTTTTTTCGTTTTAATTCCTCGACATGAAATTAAGTTACTAATTCGGAGAATTCGAACAAGTTGCCGATTCTTCGTTATTTATCCCCGAAAGAAATTTACCAAACACGACAAGCTTCGATGTATATGTATATCGCGCATGATCGCGTTGACCAGACAGAAACGAGCCAGCACAAGCGAGATGGAAGATAGGGCTCGAATTTTTGGGGAATCACGACGCCCGGATAGATCCGTTGGACAAACAAGTGCCTAACTTTGTCTACCTGTTTTTTTCACCGAACCATTTCCGGACCTTCGACTCTGAATACCCTTTGAACGTTGTCGAATGGGGGAGTGGGGACGCGCTTGAAAGCCAGCGGGCAGCTAGAGAGATCGCGAGACAGACAGAGAGACAAGAATGCAAGAGGAACACGGAATAGGAAAAGAGAGAGAGAGAGAGAGAGAAAGAGAAGGTGAAAAGAGGCGAAAAAGGGAGGAGAGACGATCGCGGATGGCCGGTTGACGAACAGAGACCGAAGGGGATAGGAGCCAGAGGGAGATAAAAAAGATTGGAGGGTGCGTTTTGTCGCGCCGCCGATAAATTTTGAATGCACCCGCCGGCGGAATTAGTAGCCTGTTGGGTAATGATCAAAAAAATTATAAACAAAAGATTCCACGGATGGCGAGCCTTTTTCGTGGATCAACGAGGCAAGCGGAGAACGCTTGGCGAAAAGCTTTGACGGTGGCACACGGTTCCACACCCGACCTAGGCTTCCCGTTGCTGCCCAAACCTACCGGGCGCACTATATTTAAAAATCGGCGCGCTCTCCCGGAAACTTTCTCCACAAAGGGTAGGGGCCAGCGGTTTACATCGAGTTTATTAAAATCGACTGCCAGCGAGATATAAACCGTCAGCCGGAACGTGGACGCGTTCGAGGATCCCCGAACGAAGAGAGCAACCCCTTTTCGCGTCCTTGTCCAATCGTCTCTGGCTTTGTTCGCCGTGTCAATCATCCTTCGAGACTGGTCACCTCTCAAATCATAGATACTCTACGTTTGAGATTTTCAGTATGTGAAGTGATTCGGCGTGCTTGAAGTTTTTCGAGAGCAAGATTGGTTCTGGGCACCAATTGGGAGTTTCCTCGCTCTCGCCAACTCTTCGTACATTGAAATATTATACAGTGAGAAAGCAGTACAATCTACGACGTAGATCCCTTCCCCCACCCCCCCGCGATCGCTAAGTAAGATCCACTAACTCGCGCGTGCATTAAAAAAAAGAAAAAGAAAAAAGAAAGAAAAGATAAAGGAAGAAAAAGAGTAGAAACTGAAATACAGCAACTCGCGTAAATAAATAATTCTCGCCGACGAGAAGAAAGCGGAGCAAGAAAGAAAAATATGACAAAGAGAGAGAGAGAGAGAGAGAAAGAAAGGGGGAAAAAGAGAAATAGACCTATCGTGTATATCGACAGAAGCACAGATGCATAACGTAGGCTCATCCGTAGCCTGCGTCAGCTTTCAAATGCGATTGATACGTACGGTGGATGATGCCGACGCCGGTCGTGCTCGTAAATCCGCCCACCAACGCTACAGACAGAGAGAGATTCATTATTTTTAATTAAACAAAACAATAATACGGTTATTAATTGATTAATTAAACATCACGTATGCATTACGTTGTTCCATCAACGGCCGCCGTCGGTTAATCCACCCCTTTTCGACCCCTTTCGAACGCTCGCCGCTTATTACGTCGACTTTTATACCCGCGAACGGAGAATTTTGCAGCAACGACGCACGAAAGGGGTGGCACAGGGGCGGCGGAGGGGCGCTCGTGGGTGGGTGGTGATACAGGGTCGGGAAAAAAGGGGGTGGGAGGACCCGGCGGGCGGAGGGAGGACGAGGAGGGGAAGGAAGGGGGTGCAGAGGATTCGAAGCGAGGGGAGAAAAAAAAATTTCGTTCGCTCGCTATCATTGTGTTTGTCCGGTCGGCCGTGATCGCGACGCGGGTTTTATCAATACCGTCGTTTTCGGCGGGATAATAGCCTGATTTTTTGCCCGCGCCGCCGCGTTCACCACTCCTCATCGATCGGCGAATTTAATGAAGTTGTATCAGTTATCGACCAGCTCCGGTTTTTCTTGCAATTTTAGTAATTAATTTCTCGATTTAGCGTTGACGTCAGTGGAACATGCGCAACCTTTTCCCCGATACTTAGTCGCTGCTAAATTTAAGGCTAACCATCCCCTCTTCAACGTCCCACCGCGATCGAGTGCCATCTTTTTGCAAATCTTGTCCACTTGCACTCCGCGTGCACAGTTCGAGAAATCTCATCTCAGAACGAGCGGTCTAACGATTTACAACGACACGTTTCGACACGGATCGCCTGATTACATCCACGGCGGGGAAATTGGCCGATGTAAATCGAAGCAACCAACAAAACAACGTTCAGTTCTTTATCGAGTTCATGGAATTTTCTATTGTTCGTGCGAATCTATTTCTCAAGAACGGTTATTCCTGCAAAGTTATTCGTGCAGCAACCAGACTAATCACGTCGACCAAACAACGAATTACACCACCGCGAATGTTCCATTGCTTTTCTCGCTAAATCACGTTAGTGACCAGCGGCAGTTCTCGACAAACGGAATTATTTTTCTAAAAGGAAAACACGGAGGCGCAAAGAAACGACAGCGAGTCGTAACCTAACAAAATTGGCCAAGCCATAGTTAGTTCAAGGGTGTACGTATATATATATATATCGAGGTAACGCGGGGGTAACGTTGGAGGCGTGCATCTAATTAACGTCGATCGCGACGGGTCGCCGACGACGCCGTAGTTAAAAAACAGTGGAAAAACGTCGTTTGCGCCTTAATATCGTGGAAAACGATCACGCGGCACAATGACGTTTGAGACTCGTAACCAGCTCATAATGGCGGCAGTGCGGGCTCGCCGTTGCCCGCGATAATAACATTAAGCTTTATTTAGGTGAAATTCAACTTTAAAACGTGACTCGCGGTAATTATGCGAGAGTGAAACAATGCTCAGGTCTGGTGTGCCCTGCCCTCGCATGATATACGTCTCGCAGGTGGGGGGGGGGGTTTGCAAGACAAAGGCGTTTTATATCGCGCGCGCGCGCGCGCAACTTGCACGCGCGGTTTTGTGCCTTCGACCGCGCTCGTCACAGGAAGTTTATGCACTTCACGAAGCCGCGAATGCAAACGCGAGCGTCACGTTTGAGAATTGACCCTACGGAACAAAGCTCTCTCTTGCCCTGTTCTTTTTTAAATCTCACACTCTCTCCTCTCCCTCGTTCGTTCGTTCGTTCGGCCTGCTTTCGTTTCTAGGCCGGTGAATGTTGTACTCGTACGCGTTTCGAGATACCGCGCGAGACGCCGGCGGTTGAATTTTTTAATTGTTAATCCCTGAGGTACGAGCCATTTTTCGCGGCTCGTTCAGAGAATGGCCCGTGGCGCGCGTCGCGGCAAAGTCGCGTTCGCAACGTGCCCGTTTCCTTGATTACCACCACCGTTGAGTGAATTACGTTCACGCCTTGAGACTTCGGCGCGGTACTCGTTATTGTAAAAAGATTTCACCGAATGTGAAACGCCTTTTCCCGGTGCAAAGGCGAGATCTTTTTCAATTACGCGCGCAATGTTTATGCCGTTTGTTTTCTAGGATTTAATACGAATTTCTCTCCGCGCTCGAGATGTGGAAACGAAGCCGTGCGTTCTGTCGTCGTGCCGATTATAATAAGCACACCGGCAAACGTACGTTTATATTCTGTTCGCGACACGTTTTATTTACGCAAACTTAGAAAAAGAAGAAGGAAAATAAAAGAAAACACCATTCTCCAAACCAAGAATCTAACCGGCAGATAGAATGGCTCGACTCCCCCCTCCCCACCCCTCCACCCTTAGTTGAAAATCTCGCCGGCAAAGGCGAGAAACGAGTGGAAAGCGAAACGGGGCAAAAGTGCGATAGTTTTAAATATAAACATACTACGCGGGATTATTAAACTTTTCCGTGACGGAAAAGTAATGAGAGAAACGGTGGAAAAAAGAGGGCATCGACGTAACGAGTTGGGGGGTCGAAAATGAAAAAAAAAGAAGAAAAGAAAGAGAGGGAAAGAGTCGCGCGGTTTCACCTTATTATTGTCGTCAAAGAAAAAAACAAGAAAACACAACACAACTATAAAAAGAGGAAAGAGAGGGAAAATTCGCTTTCTTCCATACGGTGGCGGTCGCTTTGCCCGTTTGACTTTTTCTAATTACGAATTCGAGCGTTCCATTGGCACGCGTTCGCGGAAGGAGTCGCGCAAAGAACGTGTCAGAATTTACGTAACCCTGTTTTATATTTTCGCTCTTTCTTTCGCTCTCCCTTTCCCTTCCCTTCCCTTCCCTTCCCCCCTCATTCTTCCTCTTTTTTTTTCTTTCCTTTCAATTGAAAACGCAGCAACGAGTTTAATTACAACGGATGTCCGTACAAAGTTTCCTTTCAGGCTCACCGCGAGCCACGTTAATTAATTGCGGAGCACAAGCTACGTTACAACTTGCCGCGCTTAGTTACTTACGAGCGATAAAGAGTTAATAAGACACGATTCCGATGAATCGTTCGAACCATCGAGAAGTACCAACCGGCAAACGCGAGAGACGAAAGAAAGTAAATGACAAAAATGTGTGAAAATTCGTAATTTTTCTCTCGTGGAAAGACAGAGAGAGACAGTGTGTGTGTGTGTGTGCGTGCGTGCGTGCGTGTTTCACGATGTTACGATTTAATTTCGCGACACTTTTACTTAATCCGTAAAATCGACGTGGAAATCGACGCGTAACGCGCGCAGCACGCTCTGTTTCTAGCTGGCGTACAGCAATCTCGCAATTACTACTTGCAACGATAACACGTTTCAAAATAACAGCTTTTCACGCCGACCCTTCGACGAGCTAACAGCGTCGCTATTGTTAAGCAATATCCCTAATGCGGTGTCAATTCATAAATAGCCGCGCATTGACACGTACGTTGGCGCGCGCACCGCTGCTGGCCAATGCGACATTCCTGTAAATGACGACCATCGACGAGCCTGTATAACTGGACGTTACATGGCCGGCACATAAACGTTATCTCGGTGCACTCGGTGGACAGTAATTACGCGTTTATGCGTTCGCCAACCACCCCCGCCGCTCGGTCGAGAAAGAAAATCTCTCCGCCACGCGCGGAAACCACCAACTGGACAAATCTGGCTGAAATCTTCAAATCGTTTTCAAAATGAAAACCGAACACCGGAAGGGTGGAGGGGCTGGCAGATCGACACGGAGGGTTGAACGAATTTCATGGAAGTTCAAGAAAGAAGGGAAAGAAGTGACGAATTAACGGACGATTTTCAAAAACATATTTCGACTGGTATTTCTTTTTGTCGGCAACGGTCGATGTTGAAATGGTGAGAACTAGCATCAAAAAGTTGGGGAAACATATTTCGTTAAATATATCTCGGAAATTATTAAAGATGCAGTTTTTTCTGTAAATTAATAATCTGCGTGCTTTTCACCGGCGAAAAATTTCGGGGTATTTTTTTCGAAAACTACACTCATGCCAAGTTTCATCAAAATGTTTCCTTGTTAGTCACGAATTATGTTTCCCACGTATTTTGCTACGGTAATTTCTGTTAAATTTATTATTTGCTTATCTCACCCGTGCAAGAGTTTGCCTGGTCGCTGTAAAACAGTTTCTCTATACCTTTGACATCGTCGACGAACGATCAACGTTCAAAATCAGCTTGAACGATCTTCAAGAACCATCGCATCGTCCAACATCTAAAAAATCCGTTCACGCCCTCTTGAAACCTTACGGCCACGGCGTGGCGATCGCGTGGGCGACAAACTAATTTCCAGTCTCTCGAAACCCTAATGGCCGTGGGGCGCGTTTAATTTGCTTGGGTCGTGGCCAAAGAGAAAAAAGAGAAAAAAAGAAAAAAAAAGTTAGACGTCGCCACGTTAGACGTCCGCATGCCACGTAGACGCGGACATGGCAAATTTGTTTATCGGCGTGCAAGCGTCCGTGGCATTAATATCGCGGGGCGTCAGCGATAACCATTCTCAATATCCATAATTATTATCAGCAGCGGGAGCTGTTGGCAGCCCCAGCGCGAGCCACCACGTGACTCGTTCCCGTCGAAATAAAATGACAACGTTCATTTGCAAATGCACGAAAGTGCATTATTTTTATTGGGTTTGTTAGTAGCCGAATCGTCGGTGTACCGAGGCACGCGCGCTTGTGTCCAGTTATCACACGTACGCGGGTACGCGTGTATGCGTCGCCGCGGAGAGAAGGAGAGAAATGGGAAACGATCGCGTGCGTGCGAGCGCACGCGTCAGCTTCGTTCTACAAGCCGGCTAAAGGGAGTGTGACAGATTCGCTGGGGGAATACCGATGGTTCGCTCGTTTTTTGCTCTCCTTTCTCTTCTCTCTCTTTCTTCCTTCCTCGTTTCTTCTTTTTTTTCTTTCTCCTTCCGTTCATTTCTCCGTTCCATTTTTCGTTAGCACGGCAGAGAAAGAGAGAGAGAGAGAGAGAGTAACGAAAAACTGCGTCGATGTTTGGCAACGATCCTGGAGCCGAACGAATCGACGTGTCACAGGAATTTATCTTAATTTATGGAACCGGCCAGCGGCGGCCACCGGGAGAATCTTTTTGTTCGCCGATTAATTATTCCCGGCCAGTCGACGTCGATCCACGGTGTACCAGAATTTTAATAACTTTCTGCGACCTTTTTTTCGTCCGTCGCGAGGGTGGGAGCGAGGAGGGGAAGGGAGGGGGACGAAGGGTGGCTTCTTCAGGTCGAGTGACGCGAAATTGATTGGATCGCGGCCGAAACGACGCCGGTGAAGGACATGTGCGATCGGTAGCCACCAAGACCGGTGTTAATACGTCCTGCCTTGAAAATCTCCGTCTCTTTCTCTCTCTCTCCCTCTCTCTCTTTCCTCGTCGACGATTACCAACCGTTGATGAGACGTATGAATATTTTAAACGCGCCTGTATCGCCGAGATCTCTGGCTCGCTCGGCTTTACCGATAAATTCGGTTTTACCCGAAGCCTAGTCATTACCGTAGGGAAGATCGGTAGTTAGCAAATCACGCGCCACTGACTATCTAAAGAGATAGGCAATTTCTTCCCCTACCCTCCGCGGAGGCCAGATTTACACATGTTGCAATTCGTTTCAAAGTCGCGAGAACGCGAAAGAAATGGAGAAATAATTTTTCGGAAGATGCCAGATGAGAACTAAGCTTCGACTAAGCAGGCCGAACGTGCCAATCGAACATTTAAATTACATTACGAACGAACAGCCGGACGCGACGTCGTCGTTCCAACGATTCGCGCGACAACTTGGCGGAAAAACAAAACGCGAGTCAACGAACGTGGCCTGTGGCCCTTCGTAGCCAGTAGTTCCCCATGGAAATCCGTTAATTGAACCAGCCTCGTTACAAGTTTCTCATAAAACAATCCCGCTAATCACGACGATATTTTCGCGTGCGGCGGTCGGCTCGACGCAGGTCGGCCGACCGTAATTAAAAATTCGTACGACTGTTTGACTCGCCACAGGCTTTCGCGCGCGCAACAACAACCACCGCGCGTTGAGTGCACGGGGTTGAGAGAAATGGAGGGAGGGAGGGAGGATTAATAAACGGAGGGTGTCGCTGGAACGCGGCTTCGCCGCGTGGACGCGCGTGTCCGTGCGGTTCGTGCCGCGATTTCGAGAAATCCGCCGGTTTTTACGGATTATCCCCGCCGCGCGGGCCAACTCCGTGGGAAAAAAGCGACGGCACGAGCGACGGCAAATCAACGAGAGCCGCGTCGTTGCTTCTCGACTCGGCTATGCAAATCGCTATGCAACGCGACGATTACGCTCAGTTTTGGCGCGCGAGCTTGCAAACCTTCGCGTCGTGCGACGACCGACGGAGGGCAGTGGTGGGAGGAGGAGGGGGGGGAAGAGAAAAAAAAGAGGTAAACGGGCAAAGGAAACAAAAAAGGTGGTTTGCCTGGCTGTGGCCTCTGGACAGTCACGTACACGGTGGTTGCCAGCCGAGGGGAGGGTGGAAAAGAGGATCGCGAAAAAAAGTCGCGCGAATGTTGTAAAAATCCGGGACCGCCAATCGGACGCATTGTGTTCAGCCCAACGGCGGACAATACCGGCCGGCGTTCGGGTGACTGGCGCATTTTCCTGCGAATTGGCCGGCATTGTTGGATTTTTCAAATTGTATTTCTACCTTACGCAGCGAACGAAAATTGCCGTCGCTCCGTCGCGCGCATCTTTGCACCTTTCGCTTCGTTCTTTTCTTTTCACTTTTCTTTTCTTTTCTTTTCGAGACGAACGAGAACCTTCTCATGAACCTTCGATTCTTCCCACCCGACTCGGGGAAAGAAATTAAGCGAAAACGTGCGTTTATGATATGCTTCTCGAAAAAAGGGGCAGAAAAAATCACGAGGATCGAGTGGAAGAACGATCGTCCTCGCTGTTTACGAGAAACGAGCGTTTGCCGCTCGGGTTCGAAAGAAGCCCGACAAGAAATCCTGAGCCATCAAGAGCTCGCCACCCCCTTCCCGAACGACAGTCAAACGCTACAACGGCCGCAGCCCCGATACAAGCAGCGGCGGTACAGCACCGCTTGTCTGCACCGGGCATTCCTAGAACAGTAATCTTATTAAATTTACATATTAATCAACGGATTTTAATTATCCCCAACCACCGTCGAGAAAGAGAGACGAAGAGAGAGAGCCGGCCTCGCCGAAGGAAAGCAGCGGAGAACAGCGGGAAGAGAGACGATCGCAAAGACAGAGAAGGTGAAGGAGGAACGATAAGGGGTTGAACTGAACGAACAAAGATGGACGAACTGTCAGACAGAGATAAAATGAGAGAGAGAGAGAGAGAGAGAGGAAGAGAAACGGAGCCGACCGAGTTGAAGATCGAGTCGAAAAGAGACGAAATACTCGGCTGGATAGAGCGAGAGAGAGAGAGAGAGAGGAACGTAGTAAAGCGAGACGGTTGTACGTGCTATATCTGCGTAGCGAGAGAGGAAAAGAGAGAGAGAGAGAGAGAGAGAGAGACAGCTCCACCCTTGTGCGGCGGTGGTAGCGGTAGCGGTGGCGGAGACCGAGCCAGCTCTCGTAATTTACATTAATCCAATAATTGCATGGAGGTTTCCTAATTAGAAATTCAAATGAGGTGGTGGCAGGCAGGCACCAGCCAGCCAGGGCTACCAACTCAGCAGTGGGAGAACACCATCGCCACCGAGCAAAGTCCGTGCACATCGAGGGCGATCGTACGTCGACTGGCCCTGGCCTAACACGAGTTCGAGCGATGCCACCAGGATGGGCGTTAAAAGCTACCGGAATTCTCGAAATTCGGATCCGAACGGTCCTGTTACGTATACCACCCGGGCTAATGCTCGCCTGTAGACGCCCCCGACGTTGCCTAAGCCTCGCCTTTTAATCATTCTCCCTACTCCTCTTCCTACTCATCACTCTCTCTCTCTCTCTCTCGTACCCCATCGCGGATCGAACGGCGTAAAAATTGAATCCTAATCTGTTTAAGCCTGGTCTGGATTAAGTTAGACCCGGGCCACCGAGAAAGGATAGTTTCCAGGTAAAGAAGTAATTGGGAATAGTGGACGGATTAACAGGCCAGCGTGATTATCAGTTTTTCCTTTTCTTTTTTTCTTCTTTTCTTTTTGTTCGAGGATCGTTGAACGTCAAAAGTCACCGAGTCGTAGGAGGAGGAAACATTTTCCAGAAAGATTGCAAGTGCATTGAATTCCAGCGAAGATTTCGTAGCGCTCGATTAATAAATTTTTATTCCATCAAGATTTCCCAACACTTCGACGAGAGTACAAGTCTCTTTGAGGAAACTTCTCTCGAGAGATAGAAAAAAGACCACCATAGGGAATAGGAAATGATCCGACGATTACAGAAGACACGATGTAACGAGAGCGGAGAGTTTTCTACTCAATTTGAGCCGATTAAAAAAAAAAGAAAAAAAAAAAGAAAGGACCAAATTCACTTTCTCTCTGTCAAAGAATCGAAAAGAACGAAGAAGATTCAGGAGCGAGAGGCATCGAGCGAGAGCAATTTCAGTGCAATATAACGTTGTCCATTGGTACGTCCCGGTGCGTGTGGTCCTTTTGTTGTCCCCGGAGGGATCCCTCGGCAAACCTAACACGTCCCTAATATCGTCACAGGTCCGTCCCTCCGTCGTCAACCAGGGCATATCATGGCACACGGTCGAACCGTCCCTGATAGTCCCAACGTGCTCGATTAGCGAAGGTGTCAACCTGTGAGTGCGACGCGTGCATATCATTTGCACGGACTGTCGCTCATCCTCCAAGCCAACGCGCTCTCTTCCACTCAGGGCCACATACGAGAATGATTTTCAGCGGATTCTCCGCGCGAAAGAAGCGACAAAACGTGAGCAAGATACAAATTTAAAAAATTTTGTCCCCGCGCGCGATAAAGAGCACAGCTCTTGGCACCGACAAAAGTAACGACTTTGCAACTTTATTCAAGTTGTAGCAAACGAGTACTTCCCACGGCCCTTCGAGGCGATTCTCAGACGATCGACACTGAAAACATGTAGAATTGCTACGGGAGCGCAAAATTCCGAGCAATCAAGTCCCATCAATCGACCTGGCAACGATCGAAAAGCAATCCGTCCAATTGTTCGCTATTTATATCGGAAGAATCGGCGGCGTATTGGAGGAAGCTGGAGGAGTACGAGGTCTGCAGAGCTTTCGGGGCGCGAGAGGTGATTCCGGGTCACCGAGAGAGATCATCGTCTATTCCCGTATAGCGACAGGTCAGCCGAGTTTCGAAGGAACTCCGCGTGCAATTATGATAATGGCGACCGTAGCCGAGTCACCTAACCCGTGCTAACTCCGTACGTTAGTTCTGGTAGTTCTGATATCGTCTGTGTTTAAACAGTCAGGCGGTGCTGCGGCAACCGTCGTCGTTGGAACGAAAAGGAGAGGGTTGAAAGGGGGTGTGTGGGTGGAATAGCGAAGGTAACGGGAAGACGGGAGGGTGACGATGGTGGCGGTGGTGGTGGCGGTGGTGCCACGGCGGGGGGAGTAGGGAACCAAGGAGGGGAAGGGGTAAGAGTGAACCAGAGAGAAGAGGGGGCAAGCTGGATGGCGGGGTACGAGGCTACGACGGCAAATCTACATAATATAACCAACTATTGTTCAAATAGACGGCGCTCCGCAGATTCAATTACCATTGTGATACAATTAATGTTGGGAATTTCATCAATTCGAGTGCCGGGCACGGCTCTTACATATGCATAGGAGAATCGAACGTGGTGCGGATTTCGTTCAAAGAAGAAAGTCGACGACAAATATTATTCAAGCAGCTTGGGCTCTAATCAGCCGCTAGGCTTCCCGGGGATTCCTTGTCCACGGATTTGTCTCTCTCTCTCTCTCGATATCTCTGTAGGGCTTTGTGTGTGATGATGGATGATCCCATGTGATTGAGGAGAGGGACTGGCGATGATTATGTTAATCGAAGGAATCCCACTGTGTGCGGGTGGTTTAGATAGAAACGACTGCCTTTTAAATTCTCGACTATCGACAACTGTTTTGACGACACTCGAGTCTGAATTTTCAGAAAATCATCGACGGTCGTGATTTAAAAATAAAAAAATATATATATGTGTATAAATATATATGTGTATAAATATATAAAACAGATGAGATCTGAGACAGCAAAGGATCCTAATCTCGCGTCCGAATCACCGTAATCACTTATGTTAATCGAAGAAATCCAACTGTGGCATAATTTAGACAGAAACGACTGTCTCTTAAATCGTTCATCGACGATATTGCTACCTTGCGCGCTCTGACGGCACTCGAGTCTGAATTTTCAGGAAAATATCGACGATCAGAAATTGATTCAAGAAAGGAGAAAGTATATGCGTGAAACGCAAAGGTGAGACCCGAGGGAATAAAGGATCCTAATCTCGCGTCCGAATCACCGGCGAAGGAAACCGATTCAACTAACCCGGTGATATCGCGCCACGGAATTCCCCAAGCAACATTCCTTGAAACATTAATCTGCTGGAGGTTATATAATCGACCCGTATTGCACTGTCGCCGGGGCTATATTCGACAATTACCGTTTTCACCAAACACCGCCATATTCCCTGGCCGAAATCACGATCAAGGTCTACCCTCATCGTTATTACGCAAAAATGATAACGACGCGTTATTCAATTAGATTATTTTCATGGGACGCGTAGTAATTTTATTGCGTGCGACGGGTAAAGCGGGTGGAAAACGGAGCGAGAAGTGGAGACAGACAGATATACAATATATATATATATATAAAGAGAGAGAGAGAGAGAGGGAGAGTGGTCAAACGTGAGGGGGGTGGAAT
Organism: Tetragonula carbonaria; assembly: GCA_032399595.1. Taxonomy (NCBI): domain Eukaryota; kingdom Metazoa; phylum Arthropoda; class Insecta; order Hymenoptera; family Apidae; genus Tetragonula; species Tetragonula carbonaria. Next base: position 10,338,661 of record JAUCRC010000014.1, read on the forward strand.
GGGGAAAGTAGGGATGGAAGAGGGGAGGAGAGGAGGTTTTGAGTGAATTGGCGAGCGCTGGACGCCAGAGGCGGGGCGATGTAGGCGCCACATCATTGCTGGACGTTAATCGCTGATATCGTTGGCCGAATTAAGTGGTATATCGAGAGCTTTTAGAATTAATCGTAAACCGACCGCGGCCCGAAAACAGATCGTCCATATCACGGTGCTGGCTGGATTTTAACGCGCCGGACACGGGGAATTGAGAGCCACTGGCTCTCGCGGGCTCGCGTGCACGGATCCATATAAATTCTAATTCCGCAATCAGCGGTATCCAAGATAGTTCTAGGCCGATCCTGCCCCGGCTAATTCCAACTACCTAACACCGACTCCGCGTCCGTGCCCTACCCCTATCCTACCTTCTTATATTTGCCCGACAGTTTATAATAGCCATAATCAACGGTTATACCAATCCCACGATAATAATTACCCAGGGAAGGCCGGCTGAAACTTTCAGCCGCGTGTGTGAACTCTCTCTCTCTCTCTCTCTCTCCCTCCCCGTGTCTCGTGCGGCTAATTCAACCGGCACACGCGTCGTCGCCCAGGCCCCGGCGTTTCTAACTTCTTCGGTGATTAAATTTCATTTCGACTGCGCGACGCACTGCTCGACGACGACTGCGAAAGAAGAAGACACGACGACGACGACCAAAGGGAGGAGGGGCGGGAGGGATAGTGTATAGCAGAAATAGCCACGTCGAAATGACCGGCGTGCCCGGGTTAATAACTTCCCCAACTATCGATTCCATCGCGACTGAATGTCTTATTCCGCTGCGATTGACCTCCGGACGCGAGTCGCGTTTCACTGTCGCTGAGTTGTTTCGACGTAAGATCAAGCGGCGAGCAAAAGATTCTCCTTCTCTTCCTTTACATATGTTCAAAGAACGGACTAGAGACGAAAGCTAGTTTCAAACGAAACACAACCGGTGACCGAGAATGAGAAAGTAAATTATCACTTAACGCGTTGGTGCGTTGCGTTGTAGAAACACGATGAAACGTTTCGCGAGCGAAAGCTGAAAAAAATATCCTCACGCACGGGAGACGGACAAGGATAAGGTACACGGTCACACGCTGTGCGACGGGGGGAGGAGAGGGGAAGGGGGAGGAGGAGTAGGAAAGGAGTCGCGGACCTTGAATTATCGAAAATAGGATGGATCGATTCGAGTCGAAGCCAGCCAAGTTTACTAGACACTTTGGTGGGGACGAAGCGAGCAATTTTCAACCGCCCCTCTCGTTCTCTGGCCCCCCGCCGGTCTCCTAGAATAATCGATCGTATAATTATCGTGATGTACCTGCTAATGCCGCGAAAATCAGCCCCTCGCAACGTCCGCTGTGCCGTGCAGACGGCGGGTTAAGCGTCGGTAGTAGGAGCACATGGTAATTATATCACCGACTAATGGATATAGTTAATTGCTAATTATGAGGCCTGCCGAATGATCGATAGTACCGTGAGGTATCGCGTGCCCCCCGCTCCGCCCCTCCTCCTCTTGCCGATCTGTTGGTTAGAAACGACAGGGAAGGGCCGGGGGATTACCAAGAGTGTCATTCTGGCCTACGCTCCGCTACCCTAAGCCGACTCTGTTCGTTCTCGCTCTGTAAATTAGGCTACCGTTCGCCCACCGGGTGATCAATAATTCCAATTGACGAACGATCTTTGACAGTTCTATATCGATTTCTATCTCGCACGGCATTTCGTGACTTTTCTTTTTTTTTGTTTCTTTTTTTTTCTTTCCCCGATCCTCGATTCATCGGGCTGATCAATTTCAATTGCTCAGCTGCATTTTTCGTACGGCGACGGTTCGTTTTTCTTTTTTTTTTCTCTCTCTCTTCTTTCTTCTTCTTTCTTTTTTTTACTCCTCCGAACTGAATTGAAATTAACGCTCGTCGTTTTATGCCAGATTTCATTGCAACGTAAAAACTTTGTCAACGAAAGGCGATTATTCGCTGTTGTTGGATAGTCGAAGAAGAAACGAAAGGTGAGACACTCGCAAAGAGAGCAGGCTCGCAAAGAGAGCCGTTGCCGACGTCGAGCTAGACGAAGACAAGTCAAAGAGTGGAATAATGTTAACTCCTCCCCCGTCCAAGGGTCGTGACTTTATTAGATCCGCGTCGACGCAAAGTCTTTTCGGCTCGCAAAAGCTGCCCCCCCCCACCCCTCTAACCTCCCTCGTCCTCCTTTTCACTCCATAGTCGAAATCCAACGCGCGTGCACTCGCCGACCCAGAGAGTGGAATGAGTGACAAAACTGCCACAGGGCGTTCAACGAATAAGTTGTGCACGACGGTGTCTGGATTGGAGCACGGCACGTTCTGAAACACCCTCCCCCTGTCTTGTCAAAAATCAAAGACATGGAGATTAACACCACCTCCGTTGAGCTGTTGCTCTTGTCTAGGCGCGGCGACGAGATTAGCTAATGCGATTCAACGTCGTGGCAGCGCCCAAGGACGCAAGTCGACGATAATTATCCATCCGCCGGTGCCGCATCAAGTACCGCCATAGATCGCGGATCTTACGATGAATATCTCTCGACGATTGTTGCTATTTTTCTTGTAAAAATTTCCGACAGGCAATCGGAATTGGAAATAGACTTTAGGAAATTATTCTTCTCCGATAACATTTTAATAACTCGATTCGATTGTTCTTTCTCGCGTCGTATTTGAAAATTAATCTCCAAAGTCTGTGCCACCTCGCGTAAAATTGAAATTAACCGAGAAATCCCCCCACGCATCTTCCACCGTGTGGAATTCCAATTGCACGTAATCGACGTGTCGCGAGTGACACAATCAAACGAAGAATCAACCACGTTGAACGAAAAAGAAAGAGAGAAAGAGAGAGAGAGAGAGACAGTTAATTGCCTGTTGTCCTTTTTATCGAGGAAAAACGTTTGATTTATAACTCTGTCTGGCGTTGGAGGAAAGCAAACGCCGGTGGAGTGCATGCGTCGTAATTCGTACAAGGAACAACATTATTCCGAGGAGGCTTATTATACACGGCGACCGATTTCCGCGCAGTCCTTGAGTTACACAATCCGGAGCCAAGTAAGATCATTAGCAGATGCCTCGGTGTTAATGAGCGTAATTCTAGATGTTCCAACGATACTAGCTGCGCTCTCGCGGTTCTACTGCTAAGACGATTATTCTAGCTGCGTTACCCCGGCTACGCCAGCCAAGACTACTACGGGCCGTAAGTAAGTAGGTGCTGGTCAATATATATAGTTCGCGCGGAAAAAAAAGGTTAATCGGTACCGAGGTTTCTCCATTATCATCGTCAAGGTTGCGAAACGCGGACTATCAATGTCGAATCAATTTTCGTCCGGCTAGCTCGTACGCGTGCCGATGCACAACGCACGCAACAGCCGGCAAAAGTTTCCGATCTTGGACGCCGATCTCTTTCGAGAACGAATATATCCAAGGAATTCACTCAACTATCGCCAAATTTCTTTCGATCATCATTCAAGGCAGTTTGCCTTTTAACTTTAATTCACGAAGGAATTCGATCGAGATCGCGTGAAACGCGAAAGAGCTTTCGCCCTCTGGTGGAAACTTTTGCACGTTACTGTATATGCAGACGAGCGAGAAAAAAAGAGACATAGACAAAGAGAGAGAGAGAGAGAGAGAGGCGACGAATTAACTCGCTCGCCATTTTTCATCGCAACTCTTCGAGTCGTAACACACACAGCCAAGTCGTAATAACGACTCCCTCCTCTGTTTTCTCCTCGCGCCGATTCTTATCGGAAATTGACGATCAAAATTGCATTCGCCTCGTATTTATAGAACGCCGTGCGTTTATGCGCGTGCATAATTCACCTCGCTCCTCCTTAGGGAATACGCTTATTTGCGCAAGTGTTTTGACTCACGACCTGCTAAAGCGCATCGATTAATTAATGTCTTCGCCTTTCGTTCCAATTGATTTCACCGGTGCACACATATGTATCTATATGCATGTGCACGTATGTGCCTTTTTTTCCCGAGCAACGTTGAATCATACGCTGATCCTTGGAAACGCTGTGGTACACACGTGAAATATTCCCGATTTTTGTTTATCGCTCGTTTATCCATTGAGAAGCACGGAACGAGAAGAGGAACGAGAGAGAGACGTAGTTTTTTTTAAAAACATCGTGAAATATCGTGGGAAATTCTTGGAGCAATTGTTGCGAATTTCGAACATCTATTTATATCGCAAACACGTCGAGAACATGGCCGAATATCTAACAATATCACGGAATAAAAATTTTCAGAATAATAACAACCTCTGTATTTTAATAGAGGCTTCTACATTTAGTATCGAGTTTCAATTTTGAATATTTTCGTCGCCGTCAATACGATCGTCGTATTTTCTCCGTCGGGGACGAAATACCTCACAATGAAATAATATTTTTTCAAGTCCTCTGCAACGACCTTCGCGAATTTGGAGCAAACGTAATACACGCGTGTCTGCCCGAAAAAATTTACCAAGCAGATATTGAAAAGCAGACAGCGCAAAGAAAAAAAAAAAAAAAGGAAAAGAAAAGAAAAAAGAAAGAATGATCGCTCGTCGCGTCTACTAACGAACAGAACGCGTGATCAAGATTCCGCGAAATCTCGTCGTACACACGTACTCGCGATCATCTGATTATTTTCATCTACCACCATCTACCACCAGCTACCAGATAAAAACCAAGCGAAGAGAGTTCTCTTGCGAGTTCTCCGTACGAATTCCATGGATCTTCGGCGTATTCCCCTTTCCCTCCCCCTCGCCCAACCGTCTAGTCAACTTGAACTTGCGTGGTACAACGAATGAAGACGCCATTATTAAAGGAAATCAAGTCAAGAGTATGTCGGAACATTCTCTGTGGATTAACGCACTCCCATGCATCTCCATTGCGGCGATTGGTGGCGGTTCGTCGTCACCGCCTGGCAATGACGGAGAGTCCGTCCACGGAGATTGACCGGATTTACCAGGGTAATAATAATTTATTCTCCTCCTGTTTCTTCGTCTCCTCTTCTTCCTTCTGCCACTTGTGACGACGACAACGACGACGACGACGACGACGGCGACAAGTGGATCTCTTAACATGTGCTGAACGAACTCGCCCGACGCTGATGACTTCTGGGAAGTATCTTCACGGCAGTTCACTTGGAACGTTCACGAGGAAAACGTCAGCAGATAATTACCGCAGCAACAACGGCCGTTGATGGCCGACCGAGCCAGCAACAATACCGGCGTCCCTGGCCTCCCGACACGATCGTTCACCCCTGCTCGTAATTCGAACCTCCGTCCCAACATTCGATCCCCTTTCGCAGGGCGAATTCGACCAACAATCTGCATTTTTGCTCCTCGTTTGTGTATCGAGTTAAAAAAAAAAAAAAAAGAAAGAAAGAAAAAAACAGTATTTTTCCCCCTTTTTTTTCACGTCGCGTCATCGGCCGACGCGATTTTTTATTAGCCACGTTTGACAACGAAACGATCGTCGATCGTCCTGCGGAGTTTCTCGCGTAATTTACAATCGCGCGAATTCAGATACAAAGCGGCGGGTATATATTCTTGGTTTCGTTACGGCCGATCGAGATTCAAAAAATACATTCTCATCTCAGTCACTCTTTATCAGACTTCTCGCGAATAAGCAACAGAGACGACGACAGCGAAACGAGTTTCCAACAGAGTCGAACGCTCGGATTCAGACCGTTTTTCGAGAAACAGCATCTGAAATTCTAAAGTCAACGTCTCCACGCGCGTTTCTTCCAACGTGTCGCTTCCCACACGCGATTGGAACATCAAATTAAAAATCACGCTAAACATAGGCTCCAAAAGATTTCCTCCTCCAACCCCGTATTAGAGATCTGACTGCACGGTCCAACCATTTTCCTATCGAAATTCGCTTGTAACGCATAACGTGCAGCCCATGGTTTCTCTCTCCATCGACAGCGGCTTTCGTTACATAATTACACGGCCGCAACGGCGCGTCGGTTGGTCGGAAAACTCTGACCAACTGTTTAATAAAGTAGCCGGGAGGAGGAGGGGGGTGAAGTGGCAGTCGAAAGGCGTCGCGACTGCAAGAAAAGAGCAAGAAGAAAACGAGGCAGAAAAGAAAAAAAAGTCGCGAGAGGTGGGAAAGAGACAGACGAAGAAAGAGAGAAGGGAGAGGGAGAGAGAAAAAGAGAGAGAGAGAGAGGGGTCGACACTTCGTGCAGGACCGACGCGGCCACGGTCGGTTTAATTAAGTTGCGCGAGCCTGGCAGAAGTTTCGTCGGGTTTGTTTCGAGGCGGTAGAGATGGCAGTGTACAGCGACACAAATAAATTTTCCCGGAATGGCATTGTCTTTGAGGTCGACACATTTGCGGAATAATACTCGATAACTCGGGGGGCCGAGGAGAAGTTATATTAGGACGGCTTAATTAACCCCCTACCACTCGCACCCGCTTCCACCCTCCCCCTCAACCCACGCCCCGCCAATTCTATCACCCTACATCCTCTCCTTTTCGTCGTCCTCCACCCGCCTGTGAGTCGCCTTTCTCTCTCTCTCTCTCTCTCTCTCCTTCTCTATTTCTCTGCGTTCACCTTCTGAACTGGCGGGCAAAGCGCGTAACTGCGTCTTCGTTCGGCAACCGTTCGGTTCACCCTCCGCCGACGACAGAACGATATAGATACCTGCGCTTCGACTCATTATGGATTCCTTATTACCGGGGATAGATTAACGGATTAAATCTTAACCGTCGACAGACGGGTGAAACCCGGGGGGGGGGGGAGCGGAAGTTGGACGCCTTTCACCGGTTCGGTTCCAGTCGCCGAATTCATTGCTCGCGCTCGCTGATTTTCGTAGAAAACCAGCGAGCAACCGGTCGATAAACGCCTGTTTCTCGTAAAGATTCCCAACATCCCTTCGTTCGAAGGCCTCGTTTTCACCTCGAAATTGTTTCGTTGTCTGTTTCAACGCTGCACATGTTACACACATTGCAATGCATCAAGCATTTTCCATTCGTAATTATTTTCCATATCAATTATCTAGTACTTTCGTAAACCAAAAATTCCTTTGTCTCTCTCTCTCTCTCTCTCTCGTCGCATTTCATGGTAGCGGTTATTACGCCAGACAAGAAGAAAAGAAAGAGAGAGATTCTTCTTTCTTCTCCTGTCCATGGTCTTAACGCGATGTACCGTTAACGCGCGGCGAGCAGAATCGCGTTTCGTCGCGGCTGGTATGCGCAGCACGCGGACAACCGATTTCGCGAAGAAAATCGAACGGTACAGCGTGTCGCGGAAAGCCAGGATATCGTCGAGATCGACGAGAAAGTTTCGCGACTCGCGGTCCGATTCGTTTTCCCAAGAGGTGACGTTCTTCGTCACTTAAAAAATTCAATCAGGCGACTAGAATTACATTGAGAATCGCGTAGAATTCAAGTGTTTCTCTTTAACGAGAGGCACGCTTCTACATTCGCAGCTATATGGGAAATATCAAACGGTCACGTCTCCGATTCACCGGAGATTATTATTCTCGCGAAGAATTATGTCACCACGTGAGTCATTCGCGCCTGGGTGCGCGACACGTGTCCGGCAATAATGATCGGCTCATAATTATTCGAACAATACAGACTTTATATTTTGCCTCGCTGTTGTTATAATGGCGAGCGATCGTCTTCCAGCGATTGTCGGCTAGTTTATAACGATTACGTAATCCTCCAACAATGTAACAGACCGAGCGAAGGAATTACAAACGAACAGTTCACTTCAGACTTTCCATTTTTTTCTAAAAAAAAAAAAAAAAAAAAAGGAAAAAGAAAAGAAAAGAATGAATATTTATAATCGAGAAGGAAGAGAATATTTATATTATTCCGGGAAGACGTTTGAAATTAAAATCGGCCGCGAAGCGATCAGTCTCGATAAGGAGTGCATCCTCGTGGAAATTTCTAACATCGCCTCTCTCCCGCGTTGCGTTGCCAGAGCCAATGGGAATGCAAATTGCTGGAAAACAGAGAGAAAAACAGACAGATCCGCGTTGAAGAAATCCGGTAAACTGAAGTTACGTGGCAAAGAACGACAACGATACACACACACGTATATATATATATATATACATATATTTGTGCTGGATCGCGTACCGGTTTCCGAAATAGCGATAATCCTAGATTGGCCGAGTGACACTGTAATCGTTAGCGAAACGATCTACTCGTACGGCGGCAATGACCACGTCGTAGCACGGAAATCGTCGTCAGGGCGGTCGATCGATGGCGAATAACGCTGGAAACGCTGGCTAGGCTCCGGCTGCTAGGTTAGGTAGGGTGCTTAGGTGTTACAATGATTATCCGAGAGGGACAGCGAAAGGTAATTATGCCCGATAGAATCGGCGGGCAGGAGCGAGACGGCCGTATACTTTGCACAGGCTGAAGAAAGAGAGAAGGTCAGAGACGGCGCGAACGCCGCCCGCCCGCCGACGACGACGAGAAAGACGGCGAATCCTCGTAATTACCTCCAAGTGAGCTGCTTTCGGCTCACCCCGAGCCTTCGAAACTTCGGGAATAAATAGTGTTCCGTATTACCGATCCGACTTTACGAGGTCAACGGAGGGACTGCTGCCACGATCGGGGCAACTGCTTCCACCTTCGATCCAACGCCGCCGCCACCATTTTCATCCCGCACGTGTTAATTTCACACAGCGGACATTTCCGTTTCTCGCGTTTCGCGCTCCTCGCCGCGAGGATTCGTTTGCATTCGTTTTGCTGACCGATTCGAGGAGACGGTTCTGAAGAAGAAGGCTCTCTTTAAAATGATAGAAACCCTTATTCCGTCTCTTTTGATACTTCGAATCGGCGAGGATCTTCGAACCTCGTTCTCGTTTTTTCGAAACGCTTACGTACAGCACCCGGCACCGTGATTGTGCGTCATTTGCAAACGCGGCAGGAACTTTGCAATTAGTGACGCACTTTCGCGTCATTTGCTATTCCAAAACGCGTTAACATCGTATAGCAGGGAAACAGATACTGAAAATTCTATTGCATATTCTAATGAAGTTTTTTTCATGGCTTTTAGAAAAATTGCAGAATTTTTCTCATTTTAGTTTGTATATGAAGTGATATATATATATATATATATATATATATATATATATATACTCCTTGTGCTTTCATCCCTGTCTGCGATGTTTATCGCAACACTTGAAAAGAAACGTGTTTGATATTTATTTATGACCATACCAAGTATCTTTTCTCATGCACGAATACAGTATACTTTGCTACTTCGCTTTACTTTTCCGGTGGAAATTTCAGCGTTGCCTCACCCATGCGAAAGAAAACTATTAAACACACGTATATAATTTAAAAATATCACTTTTGTTATCGTTTATTTTAACTCGCTTTTAGTATCACAAATCTTTAGATCACCTCATCTGATTTCTATCCTCATTCCGCGCTTTCACGAAAAAAGTATAATGTTAAGAATCGTTAACAATCGGCGTTGAACGTAGAATTGAAGCTTGAGATACTTGTCAATGTCAAAAAAAGTGTAAACTGGGATGAAAGGATTAATTACAGTGGGTTAACGAACATAATACGTTCAAAGACGATGTTTGCTATCCGAATTGTTAACCGATCACCCATTGTGCTCGTCATTACTTTAAATACTGAAAAATTAGAAAATCAACAAGAATGGAATTTTCTAAATAATATTATATAAATTATATAAAATACAGTTCTACAAATCTTGCGCACAACATCGCGGTGTAATTTGTTATTCATGCACGTGTTCGTTGTTAGAACACAAAAATCTTTCGCGAAAGTGTTCATTGTCCGATTTGTTCGTGAATCGATCACCCACTGTGCAGTATCGTACTTCATTAATGTAAATCATAGCCTAAGTTGTTCAGTCATAGTCTAGTAGTTGCAGTTATTACATTTTCAGTTGCATTCAGTTACAAACAGACGGCCTGTGCGAAAAAAAAAAAATGGAAAGGGAAAGAGAAAGAAAGTATGAATATGGCGGGCGAAATATCGTGAGGCGTTTTTCTTTTTCAAAAAGGAGAGACACAGTCGATTTGAATTGTTAAGAAAGTGTTCTTTTTAGTCGTGACCGCGTACATTAGTTGTTAATCAATGTTCATTACCTTGTTCGATTATCTATTGTTTTGATCACCAGCATTGTTATTTAATAAATATCATTTACACTCAATCTCTACAAATGTGATATAAATTTAATTCTCAGCTAATATCTCCTCCCGGACTCGTCGAAAAACACATCGGTTAGCTAATTAACACTAGGTTTACCATGAGTTGACATGTGACCTATTTCTACCAAACATTTCTCCGAAACCAGAAGACAGGAATGATTAGATTTGCGATTATATGTCTTATAAATGTAAGTAGAAATTAATTTAGAAAAACTCTCATAAAATAGGGCGAGAATTTTCTTGAAGAAAATTAACGAAAAAGTGACCCCTTGGTAAACCTAGTGTTAGCAACGGAAGATCGGCAACGAGAACGCGTTATCACGAAGAAATACAAGTACAGCTGTCTTTGCGTTGAGCAAAGACTCGCATAACGTCTGTCGGTTCACGCTGGAGAACGGTACAAAAGCGCAAACGAAACGTTTCTTTCGCTCGTTTCGGTGCTTCAACGAGGATCACATACTTCGCTATTCCGAGGCGCGTTCCCTCGGGTTTTGACGACGATCCTCCTCCAACGACAAGTTGACCACAAGTCAAGTCGCGACTCGCATCGCGGTTTGCATCGACGATGACTTTTCGATCCGGCTGCGGATCGATCCGAAGCTTCGGCCTTTTATCGATCAGCCGCGTATATTCAATGAGGATACGCGCGGCCAGCACGCGCGGCGCGTTAAATCATTGAAATTTATGCAGAGCCGGTGGGGACCGAGTGCGCGCCGGTATCTTTCACTTTTCATTACGGGATCATTTGTCATGTGCGTCCGTAGATCCCTTATCGCTAGCCGATCATAAACAACCGAGGCATAAATTTCAACTTTCGCGCATAACCTGACGGCCAACCGTCGGCCAACGCCGACGCGAGATTTATCGCTTCAAAATCCACCGCGATCTCGCGAAACCTCGCGCAACTCGCAGGTTCTGTCGACCGCGAGTTAAGACTCCGTTCTCCAGAGAGAGAAAATTTCGTCCGCTCGATCGTCCACTGGATCTTGTCCTTCTCGTCCGCGACGGAAGAAGAAGAAGAGCGGGGCCGAATCGCGAGATCGCCGGTCGTTTGAATAAAGATGCGTCTCGAGAAAGATCTTATGGGGCAACGTAACGCGAGGATTCCCCGATCGGCGATAGAATCGAGGTGAGAATTCGCGTGGCGTGTTACCGGCCTCTCCTGTCGATTTATTTTGCATTTCAGAAGCGTGTTCCTCCCAGATTTATGATTATGAAGGATGGATCGTGCGATTGACTCAGCTTAGCTGGAAGAGTTCAACGTCAGCGTGCGCAGACGAACATTGGTCAATTAAGAGAGCTCCAAGTTCCCAGGATTCGACGATCGTTGTCCTCCGACGAGCGTGTAAAATCTCTGACGCACGTTTAAACGAACTCCTCTTTTTTTCTCCTGTAATACTCCTTCTAATTTTACAACAATTTCACAAGCTTGGAATCTCGCGGCGGGGAAAAAGTAGAAGAACGAGTTCGACCCGATTATCTATCGCAGGCGACTTTCGACTTGCGTAATATCCCTCTTGTTCAAAACTCACGTCTCGACCCTGTGTGTATATTACTAAATTTTGACCTAATATATATATATATATATATATATATAAAATCTCATTAAGCGAAAAAAATACAGGACGATAAAACAAATTTTGTCGCAGCGAGTATTTAACGTTAATTTCTATGATTTTCATCCGTGCATGAATCCATCCATGAACGAAAGTGGCGAGTTGAGCAGAGACATCGGCAGCGAGCGGCGGGGAAGAGGGCAAGTGTTTCACAAAAGGATTTAATGCCCTGTAGACGAATCAGCGTCCCGCGTTCGTTCACCCCGCGCGCCGCATAATTATGTGTCTATGCTTTATGGCAACGGTGTAACGAACGCGCGCGCGGGTGCGCTTTCAGACGGTGTAAATTAAAGTTGAGAAAGTGCGCCGAGCGGTACGCGAGCAGTCATCGCAGGCGAGCGCGCGTTAATTAAAGCTCATTGTAATAAAGAACACTTTTTATTCACTTTGCCTCGTTCAGGCAAGCTAGCCTCGGGTTCGGGCTAGCTAGCTTGCCCGGGATATTTTTATGTTTAATTATATTAGGTTTTACGAGCTCAGTACCGACCGTCTTGGCCGCTTGGCGTAAAACATCCTCCCGAGCCCGAGGAGTTTTCAACTTTAATTGTCCACCCGGTACCGGCGGTTTATCCGGCAATAAACACCGTGTGGCCTGGCGACACTTCTTCGATTCGCCGCCGACCACCCTCCTCGCTTCGTCTTCATTATCTATTTAACCCATCCCTCTCCGCCCGCCGGCGAGAATTAATCGCGATTTCGTTTCGAGACACGTTCCGCAAAGACGGAAATTTATCGAGCCACGCGGCTGTGTAATTGACGTTTCATCGCTGCCGAGTCGAGTCGACGCATCGTCTTTGAAGTCGTCGCGAAGATTAGAATTTAGTGAAATATATTTGGACTGGCCAAGGAAAAGTAATTTGTCCAATAGATATTTTTTCAAAATGTAACCAATTTAATTCCGCAAACCTCATTATTTAGGCTTGTTTTAAAAAAGAAGAGAACGCACGATCTCGTCGCACGTTTGCGATTTCCAAATGAAAAGTCAAAAGGGAACGTCTTTTTCGTATTTTGCTGTACTACTTCCAAAACTAGGCTACGCTTATAAAAAAAAGTTATCTGAAAGCCTTCAAACGACGGCAGTGTCAGAATTGGTTTTCTCAAATTTCACTCACTGATACTGACTGCGAGGATATCGAATCGTTCTTGAAACATTTCTTTATCGAAAAGAGAGTCTTTCTTAATAAATAGAAAAAACTATTTTTTATCATTAATAATAAAGTTGTCGTCCCGTTTGTGAGAAATTCGCTTTTCATTTGCGCGGAGAAAGAATTACGCCAACCTAATAGACGTTTCGCAGAATTTTCGCAGAATTTACGAACGAAACCAAGGATCTTTGCACGCGAAGAAGTTATAAAACACACGACTACAGAGTGTAGGTAAAAGATGATTAACAGCGTCGTCACCGAAGACTAATTGAAGAATAATTTCATTAATCGCCCGATGGGAAAAGCCCGGCGCTTTCTCTCCTTTGCTGAACGCTCCATCCTCCACAATCAGACAAATTCATCCATGTCACAAGATCACGACGCATTCGTCTTCGCTTTCTTAACGATCGCCAAGATCGTTAAGAAGAGAACTAATTGTAAACGGAGGAAGGTGCGCGTCCGTTTGTCGGAAGAGGAATGACGAATCCGTCATAGAAAGGTCCAGGTCGGTTAAGATCACCGTGCGAACACACGCGCATCGTTTGCAAACGTATGTCTGCAACTCGTTGCATAAGCGTCAAGTTAAATATAGCTAAAACCCGTGTTCTATCTTAATTAACCTCAGCCAACGAGAAAACATCGCTCGGTCTCGTTCAACGTTTTACTACCGGCGCGACGCTCGCTTTCCGAACTGCAAAAGAAATTTTCACTTCGAATTGTTTTCGAATCTTACTGTCGGCCAGACTAGTTCTGAGGAAATCTGTGAAAGTCTACCGACGAGAAAGTCTGTGACGATCTGATTCTGAAACGATTTGAAATTGATTTTCAGACGAGCGATCGATCCCTCTACGTCCATCCATGTTCGCGGCGAGAAACATCCGAATTTTTGTCTTTTTAGTGAAGAAGGATAACAGCACGCTGAGATATCAAGATTCGAGCGGTTCACGGTGCAGCTGCGTTATAAGCTGCGGATCTCTCTCTCTCTCTCTCTCTCTCTCTCTCTGTGTGTTCCCTCTCCCGCTGGCAGCCACCCTGTTCCCTCTCTCTCGCTTGCTCCTGGCACCGAGAGATATCAATTAGCACTACGTCCTGGGGAATTAATCTCGGGAATTAATATCGCGACGTTGCCAATTAATTTTCGTTAATTTCGAATCAGCAGTTTCCAGAGCAGTGCCAGTGCGGCCCCCTAACACAAATCCCTATCGCCTATGGTCGTGCCTGTGTATTCTAACCGAGAGAACAGAGAGAGAGAGAGAGAGAGAGAGAGAGAGAGAGGGACATGAAGTAAGACGAAGAAGAGACAGAAACAGAGAGAGAGAGACGTATGAAGAGACACCGGTTGGAGCAAGAGAGAAAGTGACAAAATGAGAGACAGAGAGAGAGAGAGAGAGAGGGGAGGAAGGTGGAAGGACGAGGTTCCAACAGGGACGCTGTGTAGACACTTCCACGAAAGTTTGCGGCGAACAAGCGGCTGTCTCGTCGACCGTTTCTTGCTTGCACGACCGATCGCGAGTATTGCGTGCAGCGTTTATCAAAATACACATTTCATTATGCCGCGCGTTGCCACACTGGCGTCGAAAGTGGCGTTTGCTGCGCGCGCCCGGCTGCGTTTTCAAAAATCCCGCCTCGATACGTCCCACGCCGCTTCCGGTTATAATCTCTTTCCAACGGGCGGGTGGCGTATGTTCGAACGCGATTGAAAAAAGTCGGGATGAATTTAATACCGTGCAATTAATTCCTTGACATATAATGACGTCTGGGAGACGTCACACGTTTCTATCACTACGAATTATCAATTTGTTCTTTCATCATTTTTTATTGATTTTCTTTACAAGTACTGCGTCCATGGCATTTCTCAGTACAAGTAGAAGAGTATAAAAGTTATCTTTGTCAAGTTTACACAAATGTTAAAAAATGAAAAATATATATCATTTTTTTGGTTATATCGAATTTCATTTAATTCGTATGTTAAGGGGTTAAGAACCAGGGTCGTATTATAGCTTGACACGTCAGGTGCCGTAGCAAATTTAGTACATTAGTATATTAAAAATTTGGAGAACTTTGATATTGCAGGAAAAAACCAAATATTAATTTACTATATAAACGATATAGAATATAATAATGCAATATAATAATTTCAATGGTTTTTGTTAATACAAACAGTTTAGACAAAACGCCCATCGCAGAATGTTGTAACTTTCTTAACCATGTTTCTGCTAATATTTCGTCCCAGCATGGTTGTATTTTCTTCGTGACAATTTTTACAAAATTTCCCGATCTGGATGATAATGGATGTAATCGTACTGTGATCACGCGTTTTGCTCGCCGCGGAATTTTAGGGAGAAGATTGATAATCCATTCCAGGAAGCGTGGATGAACAAATCGCGCAACGCGTAAACAAAATTTCATTCGACGTAGTACGATTTCACGTGTTTCGAGGAGTCTCGTGTTCATATTTGTGTTTCAACGTGTCCCTGATCGAACGGCGTGGAAATGGAAAGGTACAGCACTTAACGTGTTAAGCAGTTGACGTGGATATATCTATGATTAAAAATTTATCTCTTCGATGTGACGACTTTTAGCTCGTCGTATCTTTTTCCTACCAATGATATAAAATAAGCTCGGTCATATGCCAGATTATAATTCGCAAAAGCGCGAAACACTTGCACACGGGACGATAAAGCGAGGAAAACATGAAAACGCAATATATATGTATAAGCGTCTTTACGCGAGATTAACGTTATCTCCTGCGTAGATTTTCTCTTTCTCTTTCCTTCATTCGTGAAAGAATATCGGTTAAACACAGAATTTGCATCTTTTCATCCGAAGTGAAACAACAATCTTATCTAGTAAAAAATACGTAGAATCCTTGTAGAATCGTCATAAATCGCTACTTTGAGCGAACGAGAAATTTTGTGAGTGCCTGTTTAAAGCAAAGAAAGGATCGTAACGCACAAAAGAGTGTCGAGATCATGTTGAATCTTCGTTCTTTCGGAAAACTCTGTCACTAATTCTGATTGCGATAGCCAGTACGAACCCATGTTGAATGATACCGCCATGATAGAATTATTCGAATGTCCATCCATTCCTTGAAGATAATGCGACGCAATTTTCGAGCAGGTGACGACCCGCTATTGCTAATTCTAGATTGCTAGAATAGATATAATAATAAGTACGAACCTATGCTGAGTGACGATACCGGATGATAAACGACGTAGAATTATTCGAATGTGATTCATTTCCACAGCTTGAAGATAATGCGACGCAATACTCGAGACGAACGTACGCATCGGTCCGCGCGACGCGAAATTAAGAGACAAACTGACAACTTTGTTGACGATTTCGGACGACTTCTAGGCCGAACACGTTCGAAAGTATCTATCAGGGACACGTTGAAACACAAATATGAACACGAGACTCCTCGAAACACGTGAAATCGTACTACGTCGAATGAAATTTTGTTTACGCGTTGCGCGATTTGTTCATCCACGCTTCCTGGAATGGATTATCAATCTTCTCCCTAAAATTCCTGGTAATTATCAACGAGCCGATCGTTTCACGTTCGTAGCTAACGAAACCTAATCCTAATCCTAAACCTTCCATTTCCAAAACAGCCAGCAATTGACTCTTATCCCGTTTGTCGAAACTACGCGTTGGCTGTCAATTCTTTTGCTGAGTATTTAAAATTTTCGAAAGGTAGAACGTCGACACATTGAAACGTGTGAAACGTCGGAAAACTGGCCAATGATCAAGGACAACGATAAAATCGACTCACGATGGAAATAGACGACGGGGAGGAGGAAAAATAGAGTAGTTTGCGTAGGAGACGACAAAGAGCGCGGTAGGGCGATGAAGAACCGGGTGTCTTTCGGTGGCCCGTGAAATTTCTGCTAGGTGGTTCGGAAACGGGCATGGAATTGCGTGTTCCTTGCGTTTGTGACTGTGCTGTGCCGAGGGGTGGCCGAGAACCAGGGCGCAACGACGGCGACGGTTGCACACCACGGTTTCGTTTGCGTTTATCAAAACACACATTTAATTATTCCGCGCATCGCCGTGGGCGCCGAAAGTGGATACGCGGCTGCTCGCTTATTCCGCGCTTAATTCACACCTGGAACCGTGACGGAGCGACTAGAGCCGCTTAAATTAAAGCGACGGATAATAAAAGCGTTAGCTCGTTGGATCCCCGGGTTCAGCGAATCCCTTCCCTTCCTTTTTTTTTCCTCCCCCCCCTCCACCGTTTTCCTTTTTCTTCCTTTTCGCCGTACCCACACCACCGCCGTGCACCCTCCTTTTTTCCCCACTTTTTTTCACCCCCGACGTTCCTCTTTCTTGCCTTTTTTTCGACCGTCGTCCTCCCTTCTCTTTCTCTTTCTCTCTCTCTCTCTCTCTCTCTCTCGGCTGTTTCTTTTCTTTTTATTTTTATACTCTCCTTCTTTCTCTCTCTCTCACTCACTCGCGAGCGAGCGAGCGTTTCCGCCACACGTAGCCCACGGAGCGCAAGTTGCGCGGCGCTGCAACTTGCCTTTTGTTGCCCGCGCCCTTGCCGAGGTTTTAAAACACAGGAATGCGACCGCGTGCAGCACGAATTTAGGGGTGGTTCCGCGGTCGACGAAAACTGTGCCATTTTAACCGTATCTCTGCTCACGCACACACATACACACATACACACACACACACACACACATACTCGTACACTCTCTCTCCCGCTGCCCCGCGCGTGCTAGGTTAATTGGGAAAGTAGGGAAAATAGTTGGGAACTGAGTCACGCTCGATTCAACGGAATAATGCACTCGAGCCCCCCTGACATGCGCCAGCTTCTCCGTTCCCCTCGCCCGAAACAATAAAGATGCCAACTAGTTTTTTCGACGCGTCCGAAATTTTTACTTCTCACTTCCCAGCGACCTCGAAAAACAAAAAAGAAGAACCACGTTCTCTGAGATTTAACAATACGAGCTCGTCCTTCGTGTTTCGATGCGATTGCAGAAATTTTTCAGTCTTCTTTTAGAGGAAGCAATCCCTCCGAATAGTCTCGAAGTAAACTCGACAGAGAATGAAAATCCAACGCTCAGAGTCCATCCCGAGAAAAGAATAAAAAGAAAGTCCTAACGAGATTTGAAATAAGAAAGAAGCAAAGGAGTATCGATATGAAAGAAACCGCTGGAAATCGTACGACAGGCAAGGGGATGAAATAAAATAGTCGTGAGCATGTTTCTCGCGAGAGCCGACGTGTGACTTCGAATTGAAACACGCGGGTGGGAATATGCACGACCGTGGAAGAGATTACGCGGTGGTTACACCGGAGTAGAAACGCTTTAACACGCACACGCGTGTACGAGGTACGCGGGGGATTTACGCGTGCGCACGCTACTCGCTGCCGGTTAATGAGACACATTCACAAAGTTTGCCCTACGCCGAGACGAGTCGATTGTACGCCGAGAATTAGCTTTTCAATTCAGCTGGTCCCGGCCTGGCCCGGCCCCGAACTTACCGCCTCCAAAGTTCGGCTGAATTTAAATACGTCGTCTGGATAAGTCGCGCGCAACATGCTCACGACCAACCCCTTCTCGCCGAACGATGTTCGTTCGTCTGTCTCTTTCGACTTTCTCCCCTCTGTTCTCAACCACGAGTTATTACTTATTATTTGAACGAAAAATTCGAAATCTAGGAATTTACCTTCTTGTTCGGAATTCTGAAACATTTTTCCCCCTCTGACTTTCTGTGAAATTTGTGAATTCTGTGAAAATTGAACAAAACTACGAAAGGGGATCATTTTGTACGTTGCCGTATTTTCTCTCGCCGCCAAGTTCACGTCTGCTTTCAGCCGCGATTATACTTGTTATTTCAGTAATAAATTCGAAATCTAGGGATCTATCTCTTTGGAATTCTGAAACTTTTGTACTCCCTGTCGAGTGAAATTTGAACGAAACTACGATCGAAAGGGGACCATTTTACGCGTCACCGCGATTTTTTCTGGCCACCAAGTTCACGTTTGTTTTCAGTTGCGATTATACTTGTTATTTCAGTAATAAATTCGAAATCTAGGGATCTATCTCTTTGGAATTCTGAAACTTTTGTACTCCCTGTCGAGTGAAATTTGAACGAAACTACGATCGAAAGGGGACCATTTTACGCGTCACCGCGATTTTTTCTGGCCACCAAGTTCACGTTTGTTTTCAGTTGCGATTATACTTGTTATTTCAGTAATAAATTCGAAATCTAGGGATCTATCTCTTTGGAATTCTGAAACTTTTGTACTCCCTGTCGAGTGAAATTTGAACGAAACTACGATCGAAAGGGGACCATTTTGCGCGTCGCCGCGATTTCTTCTCGTCGCCAAAATCTACGTTTGTTTCCAACCGCGATTATACTTGCCAGTTCAACGAAAAATTCGACATCTAATTTCGAAATTACCTCTTTTTTTTAATTCTGAAACTTTTTTCCTTCTGACTTTCTGTCGAGTGAAATTTGAACACAACCACGATCCAGAGGCGACTATTTCGCGCGTCACTGTATCTTCTGTTGCCGATCAAAGTAGATCTTCGCGACTCAATCACAATTTCTATGGCAAGAGAAATCGCGTGAATCACATTTTTTTTTAAACAACATCTCCTTGTCGCTCAAGGGAGAAGAAGAAGAAGAATCGGTTTCTAACGAACGAAAGCGTTTCGGCGGAAACTCTGGACAGCATAGTTATTCAGCGAGCATCCGGTCCACCGGCAAATTACGCGTATCCCTTGGCCGTGAATTCTAATTAACAAGCGAAAATGAGATCGAAGAGAGGCGAACGGGAGCGGGAGGAGGGCAGGGATGAGGTTCGATTAGCCGACGGGGCTCTCGTTACTAAATTCAAAACAATACAAGGGAAGACAGGGAGGACACGGCAGAAAGAGAAAAAGCAAGGGGAAGGGAAAGGGAAAGGGGGGGGGCTTGTTCTTCGCCGTGAATTTCACCCCCGCGCGCCTGGTAATGGAACTTCTGCCGCTTTTATAAAAGCGGCCCTGGGCTTTCTTAAATAATGAGATACATTTAATCAGAGGATTAATGAACGCCAAAGAAGTGGAATGAATTATGAATGATATTTATTCGTTGAGTACCGAAGAACGAGACTCGGGGAAAATGATAATGCGGATCTTCGTCACGGATTCGTAATAATAATAGCACAACACGGCAACTCGACCAGAGGTAGAAAGAAAGAACGAGGTGAAGAGAGAAAGAAAGAAAGAAAGAAAGAACGATGGGAAGAGCGCGAGCCTGGGGGGGGGGGAGGAGAGGGAAGAAAAATGTACAAAGAACGGCGATAATAAAGGAAAGGACAGGAGGTGCAGGAACAATAAGAAACGTGTTCAGGAAAGCCAGAGCCAAAGACGGGGATGAAGAGGGTCGACGAGCGGGCGGAGCGGGTTTGAGGACGCGAAACTTCGTTCTCTTCGCCTCTATTTGCATAAAATCGTCGTAGTCGACGCCTTCGAAGATAATGAAATGAAACTAAACAAATAACGCGGATGCTAAACATTAATTACATTCGCTGGTGGAAAGCGGAGAGGCGACAGAGAGATGGGGTTAACGTAGCGAGCAGGGTTTCGTGGAAATTAAGAGACGAGGGGGGGGAGGTGGGCGCGAAAAGGGGTTGGTTGTGTTCGAGGCGAATCGAAAAGGGAGAGGGACAGCCTCTCTAGACGGGACGGGAAACATGGCCGAAAACCATTCGAGAACGGAGTACACCCCCGTAAGGGCGAGGGGAGGTGGAGGGGAATGGCGAATTAAGAAATCGTTTAAGAAGTTTATATCGGGCACGCTGCCAGAAAGAAAGGGGGCGAACCGCCCACTTTGCCAAAGATACTACTGCATTTTAAACAACGAGCCCCGAAAGCAGTCACCCTTCGTGTTCGACCCCTCGTGTTCTTCTCCCGTGATTTCGCAGTCGTGTTCATAAATTCCGATTGGCTAATCGAATTTCCTCCGCGACGTGGAGGCGAGTTCTGCGTATTCTGCGACCGGCGTCTCGTACGAAATCGTCGACATCGTCGTTTGCGTTAGAAACACACGGTCGATCGCGCGAACGCGAACGGTGAAACTGTTACGATTTCTTTTCTTCTTTTTTTTCTTTTCCTTGAGTTTTGAACTGCAATTACCATTAAAAACGTAGCGACAATGTTGGACTACTCGGTTGGCAAAGGAACGTTAAGTACTTTAAACGAATGAAGAAAATAAGAGCAACTCTTCGGAAGTACATTCGCTAATGAAACGTCATCATCGTTTAGATATCGTGTCTCGCGCTCTTCGAGCAGTTTTGAAGCAAGTTCGCAAGTCCACCGTAGATTTGAAGCACACAAACGTTAACAACAATTTTAACAACACAAACAAGAGATTCGCTGGCTACTGAAAGTACACGCAAAGTTTCACGATGTAAGAACAAAAAGGATTAGAATCAAGAGTGTCTTTTCAATTTCCCTGCCACGATCAAAAGGGGGGGAATCGCGACGACGTACGACAACGAACGCGCATTCGAGGGAAACGAAATCGCTATCGGAGCGAAAGCGACGTAGGTCGAAAAGTCGTCGGCATAATTTCACGAGGCGTGCGAGGCCTAAATCGGCCGAAGAATAGAGCGAGAAGAGACGTGGCTGCCCTTTCTTGGGCGTTTTTTTCTCTTTGCACGCGACGATAAACCGCGCAAAGCAGCGATGCAGCGGCACACGCACGCACGGACGATCGTGTACGCGCTCGGTTAGCTCGAATCGGTGGAAGGAGGACGACGAGTTATGCGACGCGGCGAATCCTCACGTACGGATGTATGATAGCCACTGACCGTTGCATTTCGTTGGGTATGCATTTACGAGCATGTTGGACCTCTTTCGCGGAGACATTGATGGACAAGCGCAGCTTATATGGTTACCCTGGAGAGAGAGAGGCTCGTCGTGGCCGTTTACATATTTATGTTATGACTCCGCTTCACTCGACTTAATTGACGGAATTGCCATAAATTTGCGAATATCGCGTGGACGAAGACGGCTAAAACGACGTCCAACGACGTCGCAGATACGGCGAACCTTACGTGTATATTTATATATAAGTGTATATATTTATACATACGTATACGTGCGTGAATGTGAGCTAGGCATTGCTGGCGGACATACATACATACATACATACGTTCGTACGTATATACGTATTTATATATCTGGGATCGAAACGAATTCCAATGAATACCGATTAGGAGAGTCACGGAACGTCTCTCCTCGTTTCGTATCCGACGACGACTTTGGGAATTCCAAAAGACGGGGCTGTAATTGACGGAATTCCTGCAAGTTTTGAGCACGTACAGTGCTTTTACAGTGATCGATACACCCGTTTTGTCCGCCGCATTGGTAGTGGTGGACGATCGCCTCAGAAGTTTCCCCTCGAGTCTTGGAGGGTTTCTAGAGGGGACGTAAGAGACTCGGGAAGAATGGTGTCGTTCGCGGGCACGGTATTTCTGACGAAATTGCTGCAGCCCGGAAATTTTCGATAGAATCCGCTGTATAATGATAAAAATGTCCCGGGCCGGACATTTGACCAACGGGCCGCCAACTTCTTTGCATTCGAGTCGATCCACGATCTTCGGAAGCGTGGAAATCCAAAAGGTCGTCGAGCGAAATTCGACGAAAACGACACTCGAGAACGAAACGCGAAAAACACAGGATTCCTCGAGACGAATGCCAATCGCACGTACACACTCTGAGATACCAGCTGCAATCGACGCGTCTACAATGTCGGCAAGTATCACACAAGAGACCCCCATAAACCCATGATCGACCTTCCTTTTTTTTTTTCTTTCGCAACATTTCTACGATTCGTCGTTTACAAAAATTTGCAAGATTCTACGACGTCTCACGTCGTAAAATCTTGCAATCTCGCGCCAAACATTCGTTAATGTTTCTGAACGAAAAGTCGCCTAGCAAAAGGAGGAATTCCTAGAATTTCTCATCGTAAAATATCAATCTTACTACCGCGGGAATACTCCTCTCCTTCAATGGAGAACTCTCGCGGTAAGTAAAATCATACCGGGTGCATACCAACGACAACCAAACATTCCCTTTCGCACCGTAAAACGCTCTGAAACGTTCGCTCATTGTTTTATTTATTTACTTCGCAGCCATTTCCTGAATCCCATATTCAGCTTGTGTAGAGTTACCTCTCTCTCTCTCTCTCTCTCTCTCTCTGCCTGTCTGTCTCTTTCAAAAGAAACGACGAAAAATATCGTCAGATAGGTCAAGGTTCGCCAAGGCGAGTCAGCCTGGCCGTTTATGCGATTCGTCATTGTGCAACGATCGCTTAGCCGCGCTGTGTGCGCGGCGGTAGCGCGCGGCCGAGGTGCATTCCAATGTATAACCGATTAAGAGAGCCGAGGGAAACGTCTCGTCTGGTATCCGAGAGCATCCTCGGCGACTCGATGGGAATTCGAAAAAGTCGCCGTTGGCGGTTTATCGTATAGGTTTAGCGGGATTCGTCGGGGAATAACTCACGTATTCGGATCTCTGGCAGCGAGCACCATGGAGATCCACAGGGACGTGGGGAAAGGGAAAGAAGAGGGACAGAGACAGAGACAGAGACAGATAGATAGATAGATAGATCGATGGAGAGATAGATATATATATATATATATAGAGAGAGAGAGAGAGAGAGAGAGAGAGCAGAGCAGAGAGTTTCTCTTTAATTGAATCGGATCTACATATCTGGATGGCTCCATTCGTCCGTGCACGGAACGGAGATTCTATAACGAAGGCGGACGCGTTCCGGTCTCGCGAAAAAAAATGGATATTTGCCAAAGCGTTTATCTTCGTGTAATTGCGCTTTTAAATTTGCTCGTGCCGCTTCAACCACCCCCAACGACCAATCCCTCCCTCCCCCCCTCTCACACTCATCCACCCTGTCCTCCTTTCCCTCTACACGTTGTTACGTTTCCAATTTCAGCCGTGCACTTTTTATTAAAACATTATTGCTTTTGTATTATTGTTAATCAGCCCGAATGAAACGCACGCTAAATTGCACGCCGTTCTTGCCCTCCCCCCCCCATTCTTGTTCCATTGATTAGCGAGATTTTCGGTGTTGTTTGTTTCCTTACAGAGAACGCATGACGTTCGCACGACACGAACACGGTGATCCGATCAAGATCGAGATATAATCCTTGGACATTCGTTCGCTGTACGAAAATTCATTGCTTAGAGCAGGGCCGTGCACCTCACTTTCGCGTAAAAATGTGACGGTGTACGTGGCGTCGCTGCGAAGACGCGATAGTGACGTTTCTCGAATGATGTAGACGGGCATAAAGTGGACAAACTAGAGCCATTTGTCTGGTTTCCTGGTTGTCCTGTGCTCCGCGATGCCATCGTGGCATCGAACGGCCAGCGGGCTGAGGGAACCGGGCACTGGTTTATTTCAAGGATAATCCAAACAAATGTACTCGGTGGCTCGCGAGTAAATAACATGCAAATGCCGTAATGCTGGTTGACCGATGGTTTCACTCGTCTACGGTCTCGAAAACGTGCTCCGCGAAACCTCCTGGTTCTCTTTCTTGACCAGGTTGCATTTCTTCCGCGCCGAAAGAAGACGTTTAACGTCGATACCGAGCCGGGGTTCGGTCGAAACGGGGCAAAACGTCCATCGGAAGCGTTAATTTCTCAATCTGTGTACAGCGTGTGCATCTCCGACGATTATACTCGTCAAACGCAGAGTACGCGCAGCCGCGTACTGTGGAACTTGAGAAATCAGTAACTTTGTTATTTAAACTTAATTGATATTAATTAAGCGAGGAAATGCTTAGAAACGATGTAAAAAAGAAGCAGTCGAGTCTAATCTCGAAATATTCTGAAGTGTCTAAAATTTACAAGTTTTAAATGAATCTCATTGGCAAGAAAGTATTTCGAAAATTGATGGAGAAATAACAGGTAGAGTCTGGTCTTGAAATATTATCAAATCGCCCAAGATTTACAAGTATGTTTTACTTTCCACGAAGAAATTTAACTCAAGTACAACAAATTATAATCACTTTTCTCGCACGACGGATATACTCGTCATTCACAGCGAAAAGGCTGAACGACGAGCGCTCTGAAATATCGAGCAATTGTTAACCAGAGCTTTATTTCCATAATACAATTTTCTTTTTTGCAGCATAATCATTATTTTCATTTATATTCATTATATTATAATCGATTAAGCGAAATGGAAACGTCGTGCGCATATTTTCTCCGGCTACGATACACGCGATTTTCATGCGATGTATTTTTTTTCAGAAACACACTTCGAATCCGAATTTTTTTTTTTTTTTCGAACGTACCGGTGAAATTTCTCTATTACCGTTGAGCGGCCGAATTTTCAAGGAATAAAGGACGCGATCGTTCTTTTCGAAACGACGAGGGGGACGTTTATACGTGTAAACGAAGGCTCGTTGGAAATTATCATCGACGATAATTAGCAGAATAATTAATATCGTTGGGAAGAGATCGTTGAAATTTTGCGTACATTTCTCTTTTTTTTTTTGGAAAAGAGCGGCTGAAAGGAAGAGAAAATCTTTTGACATCGTAAACACGTTAATTCTAGATATCCCGGCAACAAACGAAAATTAACAAAAGGCTCTGATAAACGCGAATTGATCATAGGGGAGGAGGAAAGAGGCCGGATAATTAAAATGTGTAAGCGTACATTGCATTTTACAAAATGAACTTTTTTATTCGCGTGCTGGCATCACGGCCGAATATAAATATTATAAATTTCCTCCTGTGCGAGAGAGTGCGCGCGTGAAAGAGAGAGAGAGAAAATATAATATCATTTTTTTCCACGGACACAGCGTCGAAGAAGACATAATTTAATGCATTACATACTCCGCGCGCGAATCGCGTGTTCTCACGATTCGTGTTTACCTATTCGTATTATGTTGAAAAGCAGCATCGATTTCCATAAAAATTTTTATTCATTTCATAATGGGACTTTTATTTCCATGGAAATAAATACGAGGAATTCATGGCACCGACGTTTCCTGTTTTCGTTGTACGATTAATGAAACAAATATCCTCGCCAAGCGAATTTAGTATTTCAATTTTTGTTATTTTCCAAGTCGCAGATCCTCAGCATCTTTGTTAATTGCAATTGTCCACGTTTTTTCTCCCCTCACGGGTCTCGCGTTCGAGCTTGTCCCCCTCGTGCTGTCGGTGATAAAAATTTCCACGTAGTGTGGATAATTAAAAAATTTCCACGTAGTGTGGATAAGATTGGCAATTCGGACGACGCCGCGTATGTAGACTAGATTCGAATTCGAGATCGTAATTCGTAATTCGAGATCTTTCCGCCTCGATCGAGGAGAGTTACGGAAAAAGAAAAGAAATTCAAGATTCGTGTTATTTGTAAAAATTCCTGACAGCGAGCACGTCCGAACACCGAGTTCTAAGTCTCCACCTAATTCTCTTCTTGGAAATGGAACTTGCAAGTTACGTGTAAAATGGCAGAGCGGCGAAGGGCCGAGCCCAAGGGAGACCGACGACGCGGCGTAATCACACGCCTTTAATCCCCGCAAGACTGACAGAAAATACCAGGGACAAGCATATAATTCCGGAAGTCTTTCGAGCATTAACAATTGTCCCGATCGCACAGAGGGATGCGGCAACTTAGTTCGCCGGGCTGCTGGCCGATTCTCATTCGACTCTAACGGGGGTTGAACAGATAACCTGGTTTCGAAAGGGGCAGCAGATGGGGTGTTGGCCACTGGCTATCTCAGACTTCCCTCATCTTGTGCCGGTCTGCCCTCCTCGTGCCCGCCTCGCCCCTTACGACGAGCAGCTAGCTACCCTGCTTTATCCGCCCGCTCGCCATCCACCCCCATAGTTTCCTGGGAGATCGATTGTTATGCATAGCCTGTATTTGCCCGGCCAGCTCTGTAACCGGCCCTACACACAGTCTGGAAACTCCACGGAGTCTGCAAGAAGCGACTGCCGGCTCGACTCGACCGATTGACCATCGTGCAGAAGGGACCCGGGGCCGGAGACGTTCTTCCACGCTGAAGAAGGCAATTTCGAATGGACGGGCAAATTAGACAACCTGGTTACTTTTAAGGCACCGGCAGATCGATCGCTCACCCGACCACGCACACCACGCGTTACATAGTCGCGTTTTCCATTAGAAGATCCACCAGATCCACCTGAGCGATCTCCATTTAACTGTCACGATCGATAATATACCGAGTAGAGCGCACCTCATAGTGATTTTCTCTACTACGAGTACTACTCTATTTCCCTTCATCCTTCTGTATTTTCTCTACAGCTGGAACATTGTTTGTTTCAAGTAAGTACCCGAAGGGAAGGACTTGCAGAGATATTGCTGGAATTTCAATCGGCAAAGAGTCGAGACCGTAATTGGTGGAAAGGCGGCCGAAGCTTAATAGAGACGCGGTCAGTTGTAAATTTAGTTTCGCCGATGGTGGATTGTTGATGCAATTTATCCGGTGTTTCTTCGAACCGAGCCGAGAAATCAACTCGAGGTAGGTAGAATATCTGCTGGTGAATTTTGAGAGTCCGGCCAGCTGACATGCAAGACCCGAGGAGAGGCCACTGTCCTTTCCAGGATGTTTATTCTCGCGTGGACCGGCCTGCACCGAGCAAACAACGAAATGCAAATCGAGATTATTCCGGGCTACGCTGACCGTTAACCTGAATTATTCGAGTCTTAATGATAGCTTAGGCCCCGGCGGCACCCTCCGGTCTCAGAGATCGGGGGCGTGAATATTGCCAGAGTTGACGAACACACCCGGAATTAGGCCCTCTCGTTTGAACTCTCTCTCTCTCTCTCTCTCTCTCTCTCGTCCAAAGAATCCGCTCGTCGATTCAACGTCGAAATCGCCGCTTAATCCCTTATTTTTTCCCGAACGAAATCGCCAAGAATTGCCTGTCTGTCATTCGAGAAGTTGAATTTTCAATCCTAACTCTTCAAACTGAAGATTAATATGAACTGCCAATTTTTTTCGGAACGAAATTATTCGGCCAAGGAGCCTGCCTATCACTTGAGAAAGAAAATTAAATTAACCTTTTGGGTTATGAACTGTGGCCTCGACTTGAAAGAGTAAGCAAACCCTAAGGAAATACGAACTTGAATGTTCAATATTGATTCTTGAAACTGATCGATAAATACGAATTGCCAACCAGCCTGTCTGTCGTTTGAGAAAGAAAATTAAACTAATGCTTCGAACTTGAATTTTCAACTTCAAAACCCTTCGAACTAAAAATTAATACGAATTACGTGTAATTCTGATGACACGATGCGGCTAATACTGAACTTTTACCAAAGACCGAGAAGATAATCGTAAAATTATTTTAGACAATACGAGAAACACGGGGAAGAGAGAGAGAGAGAGAGAGAGAGACACGACGAGTCGAATAATTTGC
Organism: Tetragonula carbonaria; assembly: GCA_032399595.1. Classification (NCBI taxonomy): domain Eukaryota; kingdom Metazoa; phylum Arthropoda; class Insecta; order Hymenoptera; family Apidae; genus Tetragonula; species Tetragonula carbonaria. The sequence continues at coordinate 10,367,001 of JAUCRC010000014.1, forward strand.
AAGTAAAAAATCGAGAAACTCGCGTATATATCTGTTAACTCGGCCGATGATCCTAATCGACCGACGACTCGCAATGGCCTGCAGGAAGGCGCACCCTCTCCGAGAATGCAAAAGGGGGTTGGGAAGCCAACGATATGAGGTATAGGAGGCGTCGCAGGGACAATGGATACGGAATATGGTTAACCGAAGAAAGCTGAAACGGGAGCTGGAATAAACCGAGAAACAATAAAGTGGAATGGTCGGCAGCACGGGTAAATGGGTAACGACGTTTGAATCGTCGAGGTCGGGGGAACACCCGAGGGAGTCGAACGGCGTCGTCTGCAGTGAAAGTATTCGCACGGATTCCTTTTCTTTTTCTTCCTCACCTCGCGTGAGAGTTGAAGTTACCCTTTTCCTCTTTCAAACAGGTATTTTTAAGAAACCGTAAGAAACTTAATGTAAATCGCTTTGTTAATTCTTGTTTCGACCTCAGATGCGTTCGGTGTCCTCTCGGAATTACAGAATTCAATCGCCGATTCTCTCGAACAATCAACACCCCGACTAATTAAACGTCCTCTCGATAAGTCGGCCGTCCAATTATCGCGTCTCGTGTATATCCATCCCGATATTTATGAATCGGCGTGTACGTACGTGTGCGAGCACCGTACGTGTGCAAACGATTCGAGGAAAAGTGCGACGCCGGCCCCCCCGGGGGCGTTTACGCGTTCATAAAAACCCGAAGGATCGCTTTGAGCCGGCCGAGGTAACGCGACGTTGGCTGCCTCGTAGGAGTAACGATACGCCGAGGGATCGAGGATGAGGGCGAAAAGGAAGTGGAAGAGAGGTTGGCGCACGATGCCCGTGCGGCAGGGTGCTAAGGGGGTGGCGAGAGAGCGAACGAGGGTGTTTTTCCACCACCAGTTGCTCGCGGCTCGATCCTGCGGATGCTACACAGAGAGAGAGAGAGAGAGAGAGAGAGAGAGAGAAGGAAAGAGAGAGATGGGGAACGAACGTTACCAGACCATAAAAGTCCCAAACTCGCTTCCAACCGTCCACTTGCCTCATTCCTCTCTTCGACGTTCGGCCTCTTCGACCTGGATACACGTTCACTTATATGTGTGTGTGTGTGTGTGTGTGTGTGTGTGTGGGTTTCGAGGGCGTAACGAGGAGGAACTCCGAGCATGGGAAAAAAAGTCTTGTCACGGTTCAACGCGTTCAGCGTGAAGGTGAACGACCGTGAAGGAGGATATCTGACGACGCTGATAGAATTTAGATTAATGGATCCGTTGCCTGTGATTGCGGGGGTGGATTCGTGGCAGTACGTTTTCACCTGTGCCTGCACCGTGCTTTCCCCGCTACGAGTGTCTTTCTACTCTCGTAGTTTCCACGCTCTTACACAGCGGATTGTCAAAAATGTCGGAACAACCGCGTCGATTAACTTTGAAAGACCTGGACCGCGGATTCGATTTTCGATCCATCTATTTTCTCTTCGATAGAAAAAGATCGTGTCGTTCGATCGTGCCGCGCGAGAAAAAAATTAACTCATTCTGTTCGAAATGGGACAGTCGTTCGTCTTCATTTTTCAGAGAATACAATATTATCAAAGACAACTTTGATCATTTAATTCTTACACGTTCGCTTCGTTCGTTTCTCGCGTTTCTTCTTTTTTTCTTTCGATTTTTATCGCCGACTTTCTGAAATTTTCACTCTATCTCTCTCTCTCTCTCTCTCTCTCTTGGCAGGTTAAAAACATCATGAGGCATTTTCACTCTCTTTCTCTCTCTCTCTCTCTGTTTCGGAAAAGAGACGGTCAACGGGAAAAGAGAGAGAGAGTTTCGGATGGCCGTTGTCAACGCGTAATCGTAAACCGATAAAAACGAACGCGAAGATTTCGAAGGAACTTGTCGAGGGGTGGTTCTTTTTTTCTTCTCTTTTTTTTTTCTTCCTTTTTTTTTTCAGCCACCAGTTGCTGCCAGGCAGCAGAAAACCCCACTCGAATCGACGCTGCATTACCGTAAAAGTCTGAAGCTCTCTCAGTTACCGCCGTGGCTGCCGGTAGCCGCCTCTTCTTTTTCCCTTTTCCACCCTCTCTCACTTCTTCCCACGTGCACGGCCTCAGACCCGCTCTCCTCCACGGCGAACGAAACTGGGTTAGAGAATAAAACCAGGGGGAAATACCGACGAACCAGTCGATCGTTGGCTAGGGGAAACCTACCACCACACTACCACCACCATTTGTGATGTGATTCCGTGATCTCCGTACGTGCGCGATTCGCGTACGTCGGCCAAAGTTGCGCAAAAGCACGGAACCACCGTGCTCGTTGATCGAGCCGAGGGTGGTTTGCGAATGGTTCAAGGCCGAACAATCGAAGCTTGCTTACGATTTTTAGATAAATGCAATGATCTTGCATCGACATAGAAATTTATCCGCGATTTTTTATTAACATCGTCAAGACACCTGCTAATTTTCCATCCGATCGCGAGAGTAGTTTTGCATTAACGGCCCACGCGTTCCCGGAAAAATTCGTCCCGGGAACACGCTCGAGGGCGAGACCGGTTCAGCTCCCGAGATATTCAAAGCGGCCTGACCGGACTAGCTATGCTGCTTGCATCGTTTCATTAGAAGCCGGCTCGAAGGAAATTAATTTGCCCCGATTATGCCGTTTTTAGCCGTACACCGGTTAAGAAGACTCGCGATCACTCGTGTGCTACGTCCCGGAGGGGGTCCCCGAGGCGCAACGCGCACCCTACAGCAGTCTCTGCTTACATTAGCCACCCTTATGCAAATTAATGCGAAACAAAGTACACCGACGCGATCCTTCAACCCCCGCGCGCCAGAGAAAAGACGCTGCTACAACTTGTCTGAAAGTATCTCCCTCGGTTCCTTGCCTTCTCCCTTGTTTTATTCTCCCGAGTAACTAGCGAAAATTATCGCGCTAGATGGAAGATCTGTCGCGGCGATCATCCCGTTCCCATGTTTTCGCGTCGGATAGTCGATTCGATCCTTGCAAGCCGAGTCTTTCGATGGAGTCTTTGGCCTCGGCAACTCGATATCTTTGTCTCGATATCTCCGTGTTGTCCAGCTGTTCGATAACGTATCGCGAATACGTACAGTTTGTACAGAAATTTATATAATCGGTAAATATAGATTTTTCTTTTTCTTCGGTAGATTTCACTTACGAAGTTCGCGTCTAAATGTGAATTATCATTGAAAAAAAGAAAAAAATGAAAATATCGCTTATCGGTCAGAGTCTCGACGGACGAGTAGTCGCTTCGACTAACACAGAGTGATACTCGTACGGTGCGTACGAGTTTGCAAATTTGTAAGACCTCTCTTTAAGAAGGGAGGGAGAAGAAAAGGGGTGGTTTCGTGTTTCGTGGATGTGGGAGATCCTTGGTGCTGGCGCAAAAAAGGCAATTGCAGCAGACATTAGGTGGGTCGAAGTAGGTAGCAGAGAGAAGGTAGCTAGCCGGTAGTAGAATGAGGGATGGGCCGAGTGTCCAGGTTGGAGGGTCGTTTATTGATCTCTCAAGTCCGAACCTCGCCTCGTGTACAAGAGGGACCTAACCCCATCCCATACGCCCTCGTGACTGGCCACAACCACCCCAGCGGCCGCACGCCGAGACACTGGACACAACGACTCCCTCCTCAGCCTCTCCTTCCACCTTATTCCACCCTCTTGGGAAAATAGGTTCCCAACCAGCAACCCTTTGCTCGTTGCAGCGAAACACGACGCTGTTTTACATTCGCCGATCATCGCCGAGACGAGAGATTAACTAAGATAACATTCCCCTTGCATTTTTAATCTCTGTCCATCATTGTTGTTTCATTCGTCGTTTGCTTTCTTTTCTCTCTGTTATTCTTCTTTTTCTTCTTCTTCGTTTTTTTTTTTTTTTTTTTTAAGAAAAAGAAGCATCACGCCCGCGGATGGTAATTACCCAAAATCGTTTGGTCCGTTTTTACCGGTTCGCAGATATATATATATATATATATATGTATATATATATATATATATGTACATATGTATATTCAATCGGCGCTAACAATGTTCGTCGACAGACGGCCATTCTAACCGGAATTCCAGCGTCGTCTCCGTGCCAGGACAATGGAGTGAGATGTTCCCGCTTGAGAACCGTCCACTTAGCCCAAGGGTTGCTAGTTGCAGATAACTTATTCCAGCTTCGCTCGCCGCCCACTCACCCTCCGATAGAACCCTCCTCTCTCGCGCAGAGATCTTGGCTGGCGAGCGAGCGGTCATCTTGTCTGCCTCTGGTCCCTCCGTAATATGGATCGTACTGTGCGAGCCATTTCCACGAGGTCTTAACAACACCGTCGGTACAGGTTGTCGATAAATCGAAAGCCGTCCGGTTCCTTCTGACACGCCTCTAAGAGCCGAGAGACGTCCGACACCTGCTCAGACTTACTTCCACGGTCAGTTTCGGACAGTTTCTCCAACGGTGAGCTTACCACGGTGCTTGTTTCTTCTCTCCTTTCCTCTCCGCGATGCTTCTTTTGCATTTCTATCTCTCCTTCGCTCGCGTTTCTTACTTGTCCTGACAGTTGTGGTAAACAGCCGAGAACGTGAAACGCACGTGAAAAGAGAGAGAAGACTGAAGCCATCGGCGCGAGATGATTCGTTGAAAGGGGGATGATTCTTTGACGCGTGTTGCGGGTCGAGAGATCCTCTGCTCTTCTCTCTCTCTCTCTCTTTCTCTTTACAATGCTCTGCACCATGAGAGGCATTTACAAGAGAAAAGACGTGCAGTGCTCGACGTTTCGGCATCGGTTAGCTTTGAATCGCGCGCTGCTATTCCGATGAATCAATTGTTCTCTTTGTTGCCCGGGCACTTTAGACGCGAACGAACACGTGAAACGGGACGTCGGAGTAATGGGGGTTGTAGGCTAATTTCTGTAATATTATGGCGTGTCAAGTTTCACCGTTGCCAAATCACTCTAGTGTGCGAGGACCAACTAGTATGTCAACTGATATGACAGAGAATCTTCGATATTACTATTTTAAGAAATCGATGTTACATCCATCTGAATTTCACTTCGTCGTGTAATCGAGATAATGTGTCATCTTACGAGGAAAAGGGAACCGAAGGTATGAAAATCTTGGAAAATGGATATTCCAAAGTCACTCGACGTCGAATGAAACGAAGACCTGAATCTCCTAAAAAAATAATAAAGAATATCTCTGTTACGAGGACTGGGATCCTCGTGTCATTTTTCCCATCCTGTACTCGGAAGGACACGGATAAAAGAAAGAAAGAAAGAAAAGACCGAACAAAACGTTATTACGTATCGTACGACGATGTTTCCGATCGTTCGTTCAGGTCCTTTGACGTGTCTGATAACGTATCTCGTTGCGCATCGAAGATAGGTGGCGTTCTCATTCATCACAAACGGTTCGTCGACGCGTCGAGTATCGGGACGAAATGAAAAACAAAAAGAGAGAGAGTGAGAGAGAGAAGGGAGGAAGGAAGGAGAGAAGAAGCGAAAGAGGAACAAGAGGAACGAGAGGCAAGTGGAAAGAGGGTGGGGGATTCACACGCAAGAAAGTTCTTTGATAATTCTGCAATCTCATTCTCCGGTTCATTTACTTTCTTTCCCCACCTGTCTACACCTAGTTAACCCAGGCAACCCGGGCTCCCTTGCTCCCGGAGTTTTGCATCCCGCTTCTAATAATAGCTATCGCTTCATACATTTTCATGGCATTACAAAATCGGAACAAATAGAGTGTACACGCGGCAATTACGAATGCATTATGCAATATAAATATTGATGCTTCCTGCAAAAACGAGACGCCGAACGAGGCGAACGAGGAATGCAAAGCGTTCCGGGGAAGAAGGAACCAGCCGGCCAAAGAGCAAAAGAGACGGCGACGAAGGGGGGGGGAGGGGATCCGAGACGATAACGTCTCTCAATGGGCTCCATCTCTCGCCCCGCTTTTTTCACGTTATTTCTATACAACCCTGCCCCGTGTTTCGTTCCCTGTTAACAGTGAAAAAGCTGTTTCATTGGATACCAGTCGGGGCCATTAGAACCCGCGTTCACCTCATTTCGTTTCTTTTGTTTCCCTCGTTCTCTCCTCTCCGTCCCCTCACGCGGCATCAACGCGCCCGATCCTATGCAAAATACAATCTTCCTGATCGACCGTGGCGTTTTATCGCATCGGGGAAGTTCCTTAGGAATGTGACGTGTGTTTTCTTCTTTTTTTTTTTTTTTTGAAAATTAATTCAATGCAAGTACCGCTGCTAAAAGAAAACATAATAATAATAATAATATAATAATAATAATAATAATAAATTGAATTCTAAATTTCAATAAAGGTAGTGAAAGTCGTGCCTCGAGAGCCGGTCAATTGAAACAAACTCGATTCAAACGAAAGTTTAAACATTAACGAGCAATCTCACCCGCGGCGTGCAGGTAAGCCGAGCGTTCAAGAGACGTTCCTTTTTCAGGAAGGCAACGTTAATGGGAATGCCTGTGGTTGATAATGAATTGTCAGCCGGTAGATTTGCGTTGTTGGAAATAGATTTAATGCCCGTGTCTGGCAGCTATCGTTTCTATCTGTCCGCCGAGCATTTCCTTCCTATTTACCCCTGGATGGAAGTTAATCAAATTTTCAAGATTCGAGGGTATTATTCGTTGCATCTTGCCTTGAATCCGCTTTAATTCCCAAGCGAAATCTCAATCTGTGTACGCTTTACACAGTGGCGATCTAATTTGACAAAAATTGAATGGAAATCAGGTAATCCGAGGCGGTCTAATGAAATTTCATTGCCCGATAGAATGAACGTTCATAATAGTCGTTCGTTAGTCTCGTTCTCAGAGTTCTCGTCTCTGTCTTGTTGCTCAAACATCTTTTATATACCATCAACGACGAAACTTTCCATCGCGAACGTTGCATGATACTTTACACGAGTTTAACAACCGATTCCTCATTTTGCCCGATGGCAAAGAGGAAAAAAAGATAGAAAAAGAAACATTTAACGACCGTTTGATTTTCTTTTCAAGTTTGGTGAAAGCACCTGCTGATTAAGGCGAGACGTAACTAACATTTATAGCTGACATTCTCTCGCGAACTCTCGCTTCGAATGGATTTTCAAAGGTAATTCCCAGGAAGGAATTTTCATTGATGCAAGTTTCACACTCTGGTCGTGTGTTCTTTTTTTTTCTATTCTAGCGTGAAGCATATTGAGAAAGAAAAAAAACTTGTCTATAATCTCGAGATCAAGAAATGTTTCTCTCTCTCTCTCTCTCTTGAAGAAGGCAGTTTCGTAGCGATCACAGGCGTGCGTTTCGTGACGCGCACGGGCGCGAAAAGCGACCGGTGGCCGGCTAAAGGCCAATAAAACTTAACTCCTAATTAAGAAGCGTGAAGGATGAATCTATTATCCGCGGAGGCCTTGCCAACGCAAATACGCCGGCAGTAATGTCGCCAGTTGGTACAAACATACCTACGGACACAGCTCGGCATACGTGTTCATTAGGCGTATTTGCTGTTTAGCATTTCAAATTCGGCGAGAGAGCGGCCGGACCCGCAGCGATACCGCCACGGTTCTCCGCCACAGGATCCACCACGTCACACCCTTTTCCCAATCAAATATTTTAATTTAATCGCCCTACTAATGATCCGTCTTACATTCAGTACACGTGGGGGCCACTTTCGTCGTTTAATTACTTTATCACCGAGCGAATACGCACAGTCGCTGCGCAAACTGTGTTCTTATCACGCATTGTTCTCGCCGAGTGCAGAACGAGCTTTAACTTTATCACTGCGAAAAATTATTTACATCGGTGTTCCGAGTAAGTCGAGTCTTTCGATGTATCTTGCTATATTTTCTTTTTTTTTTTTTTGTCAAATTCAGCGTGTACTCGTCGAGATTCACTCGCGACGAAGTACACAGGATAAAAGGCCCGTGATCATTCTTCGTTAACAACATCTTCGCACGGCAAGTCGTTCACGGCTGTTTTTTCATTCGCGAGCCGCCGAAATCTCCGACTTAATTACGTCCCACCGACGGAGTCGGACGCCTCGATGGGATTCAAATGAATCGCGTCTCGTCGATTTAAATAATTCGGTGCACCGACAAGCCAGCCGTGGATCGCCAGTTGAATCGTCGAAACAGTAAATAGTCCCGGCAACTCGCGTTATCTCCGCTTTCACGATTTCCTCTCGTGCGATCGCTTCGCCTCTCTGCACGACGAAATACATTAATTGTATTAATTCGATCGCTCTATCAACGACCCGTTTTTATATCCGGCACACGTGGGTGTTCATCTCAAACCTTTGCCTTCAATCTCGATCGTTGAATCAATTATTCCTGAACCTTCCCGAGAAAGGAATTGCCTTCGTTCTCGAAAATCGTACTCCGAGTCTTTGTTTCCGGAGCGACACGAGAGTGCGAGTCTGACCGAGGGAAGAATTGTTCAGAAAATGTGAACACGAAGGAAATTCGATGAACGGAGACAGATTTTCTCAGGAGTCAGATTTCGATTGCTCGGAGCAGCGAGCAACGATCGTCCAGCAGCTGTCGGAGGTCAGTCGCAAAGACGGTGGAGAATCAAAGAAGCCTGTTCTTTCCCGTCAGCAACGGTATGCTCGTTTAACGTGTTATTTTCGACCGCGCGGTCGAACCCCCCGCGGACGCAATTCTTCGCTCTAATTTGTATTTAATTAAGCAAGTCTCGGGGCCGGGTCTCTGGTCTCTCCCTCTTGGCCGGCGAGGACCGTAGTTTCGCCGGCGTTTGGACCGCGCGTTGGGGTTCATTAGGTTATTGAAACCTTAGACAATGTAACTAGTGGCTGCCGGGTACAGTGTGCTCCAGGGGCTTCGTAATGCCCACTGCCTCGAGTGCTCGCGTCGTACGACATTTTGCATCTCTCTGGCCACTCCCCATAGAGCGAACACCGAGCTTCTACGACCGCTTCCTTTCTCTCTCTCTCTCTTTCTCTTTCTCTTTCTGTTGTACTGTCTACCGCGCGGTCGAACGACCGCGACCACGACCCCTTCACCCCGCGCGCGATCCTCCGCGTCTCTCGACGAACGAGCCGCGGGCTGGTTACGTCGTCTCCGGGACGCGCGAGTTTATATGCTAATAAGCTACATTAATTAAACGGGGGCAGCGCGTATGTCCAGCCAGTGGCCGGCCACCTTTCAGCCGTACGCTCTCTCTAATTCTTCCTCGAAACGAGGAAAAACTGTCGGAACGCGAAGCCTCGCAGGCTCTCTGCCTATCCGAATGACGAGAGGCGGAGAGCCGGCAGCAGAGCGGTACCACTACTTGGAAATTGCGTCAGAGTTCAGCTCAGCGTGTGACAAGCACGTACGTACATACGTGGGTCCTTGGACGGATAAATGATCGTCACTTTGGCCGATGATCGTACGTACCGCGAACGACTCACGGCTTTCGCCGGTGATTGCACCCAAGCGGGGCTTGATTGACAAGACGATGGACAAGTTGGTCAACGTCGATGCATAATTTATGAGCGAAGATAACCGGGCGATAGAAGCTCGTTCGAAGTGCAAAAAAAAGAGAAAGATATGTACAGGTTTTAAAAAAATACGCGAATAAGCGAGCGAGTGAACGGCTCGCGCGTAAAATCAGAGAAGCAGCGTCCAGATCGAAGGCAGATAGACATCTGGCCCGGTGACAACGAGTCGTGCGGCGATGCTATTTAGTCAGCGGTGACAGGACTCGATAACGGGCCGAGCTTTGAATTCTTGTAATTACACGCCAGCAAGCGGCGATATCAACCGCCGCCAAGTAAGGAATCGAATCGGTATCCGCTCGTTATTCGTTGCGTAAACGGTCCGCCATCATTCCGCCAATCCGCCAAAAAACGAGCAAAAGTGTGCGTTGAAACGTTCTTATAACCTGGAACGCTCGCGCGAAAATTGTCCAAATGAGTTCAAGTGTAGGACAATATCAACGATCGTGAGCCTCGACGGAACGTACGACGTAGTTTGATAAGCTGAATAAGAGGTATCGATAGACTGATGGAAATTGTCGAGGCAACGAGCGCATGCGAGACTCGATGGGAGCGTGCCGAGTGACACGCGGATGGCCGAGAGATTTATTTAAGAATCGTTCGAGTTTTTTCTTCGTTGGGTACGAGACGCTAGAAGAGACGAGGAGACGAGAGAAGGAGAGAGGCGCTGACGGAGGCGGAAAGTGAGGCATCTCGGACTGGGGAGCATACGGCGCCGTCTGCTTCTTTTTCATTTCCCTCGGCAAAATTTAATTTGGAACGCGTCCAGTTGCACCTTTTCGCTCCGGCCGACTGGTACGAGGAAACGAAGCCCCGGAAGATCACACGGAAAAATGTACGTGCTTCGCGTCCGGCCCGCAGAGATCTCTCCTCCGTGGAAACCGGCCGGCCAACGAATTAGGAATTTTACTAACTCGGATAGTCGCATTTAATTTTAAGCCGGAAACCATACGAGTCATTACTGTCTCCATTTTCGTGCGTATATTAAATTACGGGGGGGGGCCAGCCAGAGTGGCGATTCCGACGAAAAGAGAAGAGAGGGGGTTGGAGGTTGCAAAGAGGGGGGAGGGGGGAACGTAACCGGACATATTACGAAAGAGCACATGCACTCGAGGATTAGCCGAAGTCCTCCTTGCTACATAGGATAATACGCGTTGTACGTCGACCAGAGACTCGAACAATCGGGAAACTTCCGTTCTCTCCCCGGTGGCGTGCACCGAGAGTTCTGCTCTGTCGTGACTCACCTGCCATTTTCACAGTTCGTCGACGATATTTCGACGTATGGAAGAACATACGCGTTTCCGCTAAAAGTTATCGCAAAAAGTTTAAATATTCGGACAAATTACAAGTAGTCTCTTCTATTCTGTTTCTAGGTCGTTTGATATTCTCTGTGCTTCGCAAAATCTCGAAACAAGCTCGATGACGACTCTTCGTCGCGTAACGCCGCGCCGTATAGAATTATTCGGTTGGTCGGGAAATAATTGCTCTTTTGCAGATTCCTGCAGTTCATCGTGTCATGTATGTTTTTTGAAAGAATTTTGAAAGAGGGAAAGAAAAAAGAAAATTCTTCAGAAACCAGAAGCTGACGCGGAAAACGTAGTTCTCGAAGTTCCATCGACTCCGGTGATCCGGAATTCTACGTTACTGGGACTACAAACAAGCTTGAGAAAACTTGCTGGCAGAAGTGTGTGACTGATGAAAAGCTGACACGCGTATTTGAAACTGAGGGATAGAAAATTCGACGAATCTAGCATAAAACCTTTCGTACAACTCGTCTAAAATCATCCAATGATCCCGATGATAGGAAGAGCCCGATGCCGACGAATTCATTTCGAGCGTACGAGATGTTTATCGCTCGAGGTGGCCGCGAATGCGCGCGATAATACGGGAAAGCGACTTGCAGGGGGCGAACAAGCGGCCGAATTAAGCGCGTCGGAAAGAAAATTAGCGGGAAGAAGGATGGCGAACATCGTACGTGCAACATTATATACATTTTTTTTTCAAGGTTCATCCGGCGTTTACGCGACGACGATACGCGTACATTTCGTGTTACTTAATTTTCGCCTGTAGTCGTTTTTTCCGCGTCCTTGTTCCTGCTCTCTCAGCAGCGCATATTTAAATACAACCTCTCTCGTGAGAGCCCGCACAAGAGAACTGTGAAACGTACGAAAATTAATGAAAGAGTGTGTTTCCCGCTCGCCGTCTCTCACTCTCGTCACTGTCTTTCTCCCTCCCTCCATCTCTCTCTCTCTCTCCTTCCCTCCCGCATTGCGACCAATAATTTATTTGACTTTCAGTGCGCGTGACATCATCACGGTCGCATTAACCGCGCTTGCAATGTAACGCGATAATAAACATTAAGCGCGCCTCCGTGGCGTTGAATTAGCTTCCTGGTCACTTAACCCTTCCAATCGTTTATCTTTCCCTCGAATGAAGCAACCGATTCGTTTGGCCAATTGCAGCTAGCTACGAAACGAGCTGCAGTCGCAACGAAATCGTATCATCGCCGCACTGTGTGGACTCGTCGTATCGGTTAAGAATAAAAACGAATGTTGAGAACGAGAGCAAGAGAATCGCGGAAACTGGCCATCCTCTTTTCATCGGTCGATCGATGAGAATTCAATTCGGAATTACAGATTTGTACGTATCCTTTTGGATCTCTTTGCACGCTGCCGATTCCTCGCGAGTAAACACCGACATTTAATTTCTCGATTTTACTAAATTTAATTATTTACAGAATACGGCGCGCATCGATCGAATATTGGCAAACAGGTGAAAAGAATGGTCTTTATATTTCTATTCGTTGTTTCAGCAACTTCAACTGTCGATTATCGACGCGGCAGTTTAACACTGTGAACAAAGTGGTGAAAATTCAATATATTTCTAGATGCTCTAGAGTGATTTTTAGTGAATTATATTAATAGAAGCTTGATTTAGAAGCTTCTCTGTCGTGTCAATCCTTTTCTTGCACCTTGCACTTATAATTTCTTTCCTACAAACGTTATACTCTTCAGTCCAGCGAGTGAATGACATCTTGTCGAAGATTCAGCTTGTCAAACGAATATACTCGTCATGGTAAAGAACGTTTTCTGCGATTGAAACGATCACGTTTCCACGATAGTTTTTACCCGATCATCGAACGCAAAACACACTGGTGGATGGGGATCGTCTTGCAGTGATTGCGATGACTTAATTATTCTTCCGGCGCGGCACACTCGACGATATCTAACAGCGGATCATGGCCAATTATTAATTTATAACCCGGAGGGCGGGGGAGGGGAGGTTTGGCGTTGAAGCGCGGTGTAAGCGCCGGCACGGATTCGAGTTGCCGTGAACCTCCGTTAATTAGGTTCTTCAATCGGCAGTTATTGTTTCGTGGCGGCCCTAATTTGGCAGCCGACAGCTGCCACTGCCTCTAGTGGAGAGGCGCTAATTAAAACACCTAATTGTGGCCATTAACGCGAAATGCTGCGACGTAGCGATGCGACGCGAAGCGAAGCGATGCGATGCGATGCGCCGCGTTGGCTGGTACACGCGGGTTCACGCCGCGATCCACGCGCTCGGTTTATACCCCCGCGCTTTTAACCGCCGCTATAAATACCATCTAATTAGCATTTCTCGGTCTCTCGATTGAAATTAAGCGGGCCGCGGTGCCAATATATATATACATATATATATATATATATATACAGGCGGCAAAGAGAGAGAGAGAGAGAGAGAGAGAGGGAGCTGTCGCCTGGTTAAGCTCAAGTCGTCAATTGCCACTCCCCTCGTACATTTAACGGCCACTTAAAGCTGCCGGGGCCGACTGTCGTGACTCGTTTCGCAATTTTATTTCACGAAAAAAAAAAAGAAAAAAGAAAAGAAAGGAGCAAAAGTCTCTCGACGCGAGAGAACGCGCGAACGAGGGAACTGTAACGGAACGAGAACGGAAAGAGAACGCGCGCAAGGGACTCTATCTATCTGGGAAGATTTTATCTAGCATTCTTTTCAGCGACTGAAGTTTCATCCGCGTCTTCTACGGCCATTCTAATCGGCCGTAACTCAAGAACACGGAACAACTTGGATCTTGGTTTCGAAACGTGTCTGAAACGAGAGAGAGAGAGAGAGAGAGGGAGAGAGAGAGGGATAACACGTTTCAACCCAAAAGGAGATTACACTCCGAGTGTAGAGGGCGTAGCGTAGCTACGGAGTGGAGTAACTCTAGTATTATTCGTGTCGCTATAGCGACGATTGTTTTGCGTTTTCCAGCTTTTTAGATACGTCCGGATGATAAATTTAATTATAACCTGGATCGCATTGGGGGTGTCCCGTTTTAATCTATAAATGAACGTATATCTGGCTGAAGGTAGATTACCGGGGCAGCAGGCATCATTAGAATATCGTCGAGGAAAATCGTTCGTCCAAGGACACCACTCCCCCCCCTCCACCCCAAGCTCTCTGTGTATTCACTCTGATTTTTTTATAAATAAAATATGCACGTTTCTCCTTATCTCGTGATTTCGTCGAACAATTTAATCAGCTGAGAAACACTACACGAATCGACGATTTATCCCGACGATAAATAAACCTTTAAATAGACGTACAAGATTTCCATCAGTTTTCATTCCAGATGTATTTTTACCGGTAAAATATTCCAAGGCGATCATCTGCGATAATTGTAGCGAAACTCAAAACCTGTTTCTTCCTCAGTCTCTGATAAATATATAATGCCAAGCCAAGCAGGATCACCGATTATTTCCTGGTTACAGTACGTTCGGAATGATGTCCAACGACTATCGAGATCGGCTGTTTCAACAAAGTCGTCTCAGCCACGGGCATCGCCGAAATCCACGAAAGGACGTGGCGGGCACAGCCAAATGTTTTTCCGGTTGCACTTGGCGCTCTCCCGAGCCGAGAGGCGAAACTTCGTCGTCCACGTAAACCGCGAAACCGCTCGATTCGATCCAACTGGTGGGCACAACCGATAAACCGGTAGATAGATAGATAGATAGATAGATAGATCGGTTATACGGACGTGGGACTCGCAAGTTCTCCGTTTCGAAAATCGAGAATACGAGACGACGGCGTCTCGAGTGTAAAAGAATTGCTCACTCAGAGGGAAGAAATCGAAAGATTAAAACGACGGATGAAATTGCGAATTGTCGGCGAATTTAATGGCGGCGTCGAATCGTACCGTCGATCACACCAGCGGAAAGCATTAGAAAGGAAAGTGGCGGTAGTCCAGTGACTTTCTCGAACTTTCATCCGATCGTTCGCAGCAGCGCTGGACTGTACTCGCGTTAATTTTCTAACGATTCTTTTTCTTTTTTTTTTTTTGCAAGAGGAAAAACTAGCGCCTACGACACGTACTTTCTTCTACGTACGATTTGACTTTTGAACGAAGAGTTTCCATCCGAGTTTCTTCGATCTTCGTTATTTTTCTATGGTTTACCCATGAAATGTTTGAACTGGCACCGCGATTCGTGCCAAGGTAATTATTCGAGACAAGCTAGGGAAGAACGACGTCGGCGGCGTCGTTTTCGAAATGTTACGGAGGAGGCTGCGCGTAGGAATTCGTTATCCTTAGGATAAATTCAATTCCAGAAATATTGGAGCGGCAAGCATCGATATCAAACCAGCCGGGCCCGCCCCCGGGTGGCAAACATAATAAACCGTTTTCTCAAATTCCTGATCGGATTCCCCCCGCACCCTTCTATCCCCTCCGCCCCCTATTAAAATCAAGCGCGGCTCAATTTCTCAGCGGCGTGCCAAAACCGACCGAACCATCGTATCCCGATACTTGGGTAACCTAACGGCACCAAGCGCCGCGAACCTTTCACTCGCCCCCTCCCTCTCCCCTATCACCTACAATCGAGTCGCAGAAAAAAATTGATAATCAAGTGAACGCTCGATCTCCTCTTTTTCCTCCTCTTTGTCGCGAAGCTGAGCGAGCAGCTCAACACACATCTGAGAAGAGAACACGATCCTCTACCGAGGGGGAAAAGAAATTCACAGGGATCACCTAGCTTCGTGCGTAATTGTAATTTCGTCAGAAGGAATCCCAACCGGTATTCCACCGCAATCTTTTTCCTCCATTGTACATTGTAATCGTCGCGCGTTAGCCCCGGCTGGTTGATATTTCCATTAATAATTCAACACGCTCGCAACGCTCGTTCCGCTCTGATAAAATATTAATCCGCCAAATCCCACAATCGCGCGCGCGTGTGTGTGTCGCGAAAGGCAACGAGACCTCGCGCCACGAGTCTTCACGTTTTTACGATGATCACGGTTACGGAATGATCGTCACGTTTCTGAGGATGAAACGTCAAGAGTGTCAGGGAGAGATCGGGATTAGATGTATCTCGGGGCGCACGATTATTCGCAGGCCTGGCGGACACGGTCAGCTCGTATTCACAGAAACGACGACGGGTTGTTGTATCGGGCGTGGCCACGGGCCTCGCGTCCGCAACACGTTTCGCATGCCTCGTGGCCTCGTCCCAGGAGCCGGGTGTAACAACGCCGAGTGTCAAGTCGCTGGCACAACACACAATGACGTTATAATGACTAATGATCATATCATTTAATTAACATCTAGCGGCCTAAACCAGGCCAGGCTTCATTAGCCAGCCGCGGCCTTAGACGGACGCGTACAACGCCACGCTTATTATGTATCTATCGGCCGGCGATTGTCCGCGGCGCGTGTTAAAGCCGACACCGTTGTACCTGGCCGACACGGTTCCTCGGTGTGCCGCTAAATTTCCAACGTTGTACCGCCTATGCTCCTGTATATTGTACACACACGTACCACGACAACTGTGTACGACGTTGTTGCGCGCAACAACACCGCACCGACGACGACGTTCCGCTCTGTAGCACAGGCGGGAAAAGCAGGAAAGCTGGACCGGATCGATCTACCAGCTCGTGGATCATCTTCGAGACTGATAGCCACGCAACGATGAAAGGAACGATTTCGCCAGCGGACCGATCGTCGACGATCTGCCGGAAGGTAATTGGAAAGGTGTTTACTGTGCATGCGATTACCTGCGTGTTCAAGTTTCTTTGCAGCTTGGCACTTTGATGGGGAGGGGGGGGGGCGGGCGAATTTTTAGAGACGCGCGGCTATCTTTGATTCGTGGGAAATTTGCGAGATTTAGTTTCGCGAGTGGAATGATTCAAAGTTGATTTCATCCAGTTTCAAATCATCTTACTCCCACTTGATCATCCGTATACTCTCGAATAAAAAGATGAACATCCTTTTTCTCTTTGATTTCGGTTATTTAGTTGTTACTTGGTTGTTAACAGCAACAGACAGAAAAATGATTGAACATTTATAATGTTGCTCCTGCTTAATTATCAAAAGATGAGCATCCTTTTTTCTCTTTGATTTTGGTTATTTAGTTACTACTGTATTGTTCATAGCAAGAGAAAGAAACATGATTGTACGTTTATAATGTTACTCGTACTTAATCATCGAAAGATGAACATCCTTTTTCTCTTTGATTTTGGTTATTTAGTTGCTGTTGCCTTGTTGATAGCAAGAGACACAAAGATGATTAAACATTTACGATGTTACTCCTTACTTAATCATCAACTAACGCTAGAGTAAAAAGATGAACATCTTTTTACTCTTTAATTTTGGTTATTTAGTTACTACTGTACTGTTCATAGCGAGAGAAAGAAAAATGATTGTACGCTTATAATGTTACTCGTACTTAATCATCAAAAAGATGAACATTCTTTTTCTCTTTGATTTTGACTCGTTGATAACAAGAGACACAAAGACGATTGGACATTTACGATGTCCTACTCCCACTTCATCAATCATCAAGTAAGACTAGAACAAAAAGAGGAACATTTTTTTTCTTTTTGATTAGTGTTTAGTTACTACTCGGTTGTTGACAGTAACAGACAGAAAGACGGAAGAATTGGACATTTATCATTGGTTTGATATTTTTCAAACTCGAAATTCATTGATGAGAACGTCACGTTCGGCAGCGTGAATGAAAGGACAAATGCATCAAGCGCGATCGCTATTTCTCGTTCATTGACATATTACACGTTTCAAAATTCGATAAAATTCAAAATGCTTCTTTCCCACGCATCACCGAGACATCCGAGAAATGTTTTAACACCGCTGATCAAGATCTTTCGTTTCGATTTATTATTCAAATGATGCTTCGACGATGGCAAGAATTCTAATTTCTATCTCGTATTCTTTCGCGTTGTCTTGAAAGCAATCTGATTCATTGTCTGATCATTTCGTCTAACCTGAATTTCCTTCTGGACGTTTTATTACCATTCCCGTACAGGTTGTTTGCCGCAAGCTCGGTGGTTATAGAATGCAAATTAGCAGCTTGACAAATTTTCATATTTCAATGTTGTTTGCATTTGAAATCGAATTAGAAGATCGTTAATACTTTACGGACAGAGTTTTACAGAGTGTCTCCAATAGTAGAATTCAGGCGCGTTGAATCTATGAATGATTAATAATCCTCCTACCGCGAAAACAAGCAAAAGTGTTGTACTCAAAACAGCAGAAGTGTGGTGAAAGATTTCTGAAATCGATAATGAAAAGTTACCGGGGAACGCGCGTAACAGGATTAAAATGCTCGCTGTAAGCCTGAACGCCGGGAACTTTACGCAATTCAATGGTTATACGCCGAGATTCGCGGACAATGCCAACGATATGTGTTGATCTCGCCTTGACGTCATCGAAAACTCACCGTCAGTTCAACCGTTCACCGCGGAGGCGACGGCATCGAAAGTATCGCGAAACTTCATTACCAGCCACGTCATATTTGCTAATTAAGCGTCAAAATTTTACCGGTTACCGGCGCCCCCGATTTCGTCCAGTCGAAACGACGTGGCGAAAGTAATTAGTCACCATCTTGCCGGTAAAGATAGCTCACGCTGCTCGATTGTCCAACGTTGCGTAATCTTCTCGACGTTTATCGTAATGCGCTTTTAATTTAAAAAAAAAAAAAAAAAGAGAAACGCCAGGCGCCTTTTTTTTACGATCACCGTTCGGTTATCTCCTTTTCGATTCCTTCGATTCGGTCGGTGCTACTAAAATAAACGTAAGAATATCTGACGTGGAACACGACACGTTCAATTCTTCGCTTTCCTTTTCCTTTTTTGTTTTTTTTTTTTTTTTCGTAACATCAACGTCTGAAATTCGAAGTCGCCCGATCGCACTTCATCGATCTTTCCTCGAGGCATCATTCCTCTCCGCCGAGAAGGAAACCGAAGAGGAGACGCCATATCCGCGCCATAAATCATACATCAGCATATAATTAAACCGCCTTGTAATTAATAACTCATTTACGCCGAATAATTACGCTTCTTGAATGCCGGAGAGGAGACGGTGGTGCGGCAGGAAGCAGAGGAGAGAGAGAGAGAGAGACACGAGGCTATATCTGGCAGAGCGTCGTCGATCCCGGAAACCGGAGCTCGATCGATGCGTACACGTGTAATAAACCAAAGACGGAGATTTACGCGCGACGACGTGACGGTTCGAGGCTGTTGCTAAACGCTTGTTGCGAAAAGTCAGTCACGAACGGGAATGAAAAGTCAATGCATACGTAATGGAGGGAGAGACACGGAGCGCGTTAGCCTGATCGCCGACAGCGATATGCTAACGCGAACCGCGTTACCTGTTTACTTATGATTATACCGCAATTATTGGATTTATCGACTACCGTTTCGAAGCTCCTGATTTATTTCAACATTAATCACGTTAATGATGCGCCGGCTAGAGGCACCCTTCGATCCCACCCACCCACCTCCTCCTCCTCCTCCTCCTCCTCTTTACCCCTCCACCCAGCTGCTGTTCAACGTTACCCACCCTACCATTCGACCTGGATAGTCACCCAACTGGCAGCCCTCTGAACGCTCCTAGCGGCCAGGCAAACAGGAAATGAGCATTTCGATCAAGATCGATCGTCACAATTACCGATGATTGCCGGAACGGCGGCGTTCGTCGCGACGCGCGAACCCTGGCGTCAACCAGCACGCTCAGCCCCGCTAATGAGCCAAGTAACCTTAACCCACTCTTCCAACAGGATCACCAGACTCACCCACCCACCACCGTGAATTCACCACTCGATTTACTTCCCGCTTTTTTTTACACCTCTCGCTCGATGCACTTTTCCCTTCCACAGTGTGTTTCTCCGTCGACCGAGAGAATCATCAGCTTTTCAGCTTCACCGCATGTCACCCACACGTGTCTTGTTGGCAATTTTTTTTTTCTAGTTTGTTTTCGAGAATAAATACATTTGAAGATATTTCCATCGTTTCTGGAAGTTTCTCAGACTATCGCAGTTGGAACTGAAACTTTGCAGCGAAACCCGAGAATTTTTCCCAGCTTTTCTAGTTTTCAACTCTTTTTCTATCGCGTGTTTCCTTCGGAGTTAAAAGATCCGCGTCACGCGAAATTGAACCGCAGTACGTTCATCCTCGGCGACAAGGACAATTGCTTCGAGACAATTTTTTTTTTTTCGCATTGTAAATCCGCCGCGATCTTGGCGGAGGTGCGATCGATGGCCTGGCAACCGTCGATTAAGAATTAGATAATTAATTACAGCCAGACATGATGTAGCAATGCTGCGACGATATTATCGGCGCATATATTTGGCTACAGGTCAGGACATACCAGCCGGGGGGTGCGAGTGTTGAGTTGATGTTTGCCAGCTGATTGATGATGTAACATCATCCTGGCTGCCCTCCCACCGATTTCCGCCCTTTCAACCCACCTCGTCCCTCTCTTCCGTCATCTCTCTCACTTTCTATCGTTCCGCGCTGCGTGGATACATCGCGCTAAACGCGATCGGCTGCGTTAAACAAATTTCCAATGGATGGCCTTATATAATTAGTCGTAAGTTGTACTTCTGATAGAATTACGTTAATCACGATCCTTACGTTGTCGATCCCCGGATTTCACGCGAACTTTTGGAATGAATATTTGTCGCTTCGCGATTCGCGACGAGAAAAGAATCGATGATAAAATTCCATGTTGAATAGAGGGATAATTATCAGATGACTGTGTTTTCTTTTCCTTTTTTTTTTTCTATTTGGGAATTACTAAATTGTTCTTTGAATACATCAATGATACAGATCTAATCTACTAATGACGGGATCGTTACGTTTCAAAGGGGGGAAATCATTGCGAATTGAGAGGAAAGCGTCGCGTCAAGGCGGGACGAAAGAAAAAAGAAAAAAAAGAAAAAAGAAAATGGGTGAAGGACTCGTTATTTTTATCCTCGTCACGCCCCCGCGAGAAGCGCGTATACAAGGATGAAACGAAGTTCGCAAAGAGGACCGAAAAATATAAATCACAATCTGAAAAAAAAGAAAAAAAAAAAAGAAAAAAAGAAAGAGAAAAGGACGCGAATTTTTACATCCTCGTTGAACGCTCGTTTCCATCGTTCAATTTCAGATTTCGCCAATTAAAAACCCGGCCTGCACCCAACATTCATACAATACCTTAACCCGAACCCATCGTTTACATTTTTCCAAACCCCGTAGCCACCCCCTCCCCCTTTAACGCAATAACTACTAATAAAAACACACATTTTCCACGAACTTTGATCAGGCGAAACCAATCGAAACACGTAGCCGGCAACATTCATCGTGTGCCTGGGCTCTCCGATTTTTTTTTTTCTTTTTTCATCCCTGTCTCGTTTCACCGGTGTTTAGCCCTACGCCAGGGCAGGGGTAGACGGCCACGGGGCAAGGGGCATGTAGTACCGTAGGTGGCCTCCACCTACGATAATCTACCCCTGTGTGGCCCCCATAATGCGCATCCCTCCGGCCGCAATAATGATGATTTATTTCAGAGCTAAAAATTGCGCGAACGCCGAGGCATGAGTAATGTTCCGATGTGGCCCCACCCTCCCGTACACTGGGCCAGCCAGCTTTTTTATCCGACGCGCAAACGTTATGAATTCCATTGACCCGTACCTGGGGTGGTAGGGGTCTCGGCGGCAGCAGCAGCGTCGAGGGCTGGTCCTCCAGATAATGGCGGATCCCTATTTATTTATCCGAGCATGCGAACAGACACGGCTGATCGTCTTCCATTCATCGGCAAGAGCTTTTTGATTCCGCAGATGTCGGCGGATCCGGGGGCTTTAACCGCAGAGCCATCGGCTATCGTTGCGGGTACAAGCGCGACGCGCGCGAGAGTCCATCGGGCTTCGACCTCGAACCTTCGACGAGGGCGACGCGGAGGCGCGCGGGAGGCCGCAATTTCTTGATAACTGTTTGCGATCGGTTTTATATTTTGCACGCCCTCGCGATCTTCCGTCGATATTCCGCGAGGCGAAGAATTGTTCTGGCCTCATGCCTAACAGAGTCGACTTAAAGTCGTTGCGACGATAGTGTCGTGCATCGTCGCTCGAACGAAACGTACGTATCGCCGACGACAATTATCGTAGGCGAGGGCAAGCCGCGAGGAAATCAAAACATTACGTACGCGCGAAGCGACTGTTCGGTCGACGTCAGCGTCGGTCGACCGCGAAGAGCAGAAAGTGAAACAGACAGACAGACAGACAGACAGACAGAGAGAGAGAGCAAAACTGGGCGGTAGTGGAGAAGAAGAGAGAAGAGAAAAAACGTGGGAGCTTGATATCGGCAGGCGGAGAGAGGTTGGTGGAAGCCGACGACGCAGCAAACAGCATCGAGATGCACAAAAATCGGTCCTTTCAGCTTAAAATTACGGTTGTCGCGTGGGTGGCGGAATAGCTGATGGGGTGGTATTGTACGGGGGTGGCCGTAGACGGGAGCAGACCCGGCCACCAGCAGGGGGAAGAGGAACGCGGGGAGGGCGGGATATACGGGAGGTAGAAGAGCAAAAGGTAGGGAGAGGCGGGTGCAAAGGGGGCGGGTGGTGTGTGTCCCGGAAAAAAATCCATACAATCCGATCAGGACAATGTATTCGTGTGAAACGCTCGATTGTCTGGGTGTTCACGTGTGTTCGGACATTGATACGGAAGCCAGATCTGAGCGTGCACTGATAAATGTGAAAAAATCCCCCATTTTTAAAACCAGCGACGCCTGCCGGCGCGTGATGCTGCCGCTGCTGCTGCTACTGCCGCTGCTGTTGCTGCTGCTGCTATTGCTGCGTGAACGTGTGGACAAACGTGTGTTGCCCAAAGAATCAGCCCTCGTTCTATGCCTCGTCCTCACCGCCACGCACACACTCGCGCGTCTACACATTGCTTCGTGCCTCTTTCATACGTACGTATACACGCGTACGCGTGTGTATATGCGACGCTTCTCATGGCGCGCGCTCACACATACACGCGCGCACGCACGCTCTGTCTCTTTCTCTCGCGCTCTTCGTTGTTTCCATCTCATCCTCCTCGATCACCACCTCTCGCTTCCACTCGTCTCGATTCTCCCCGTTTTTTTCCCTCCACTCGGCCTCTCGTTTTCTCTCTGTCGGCCGTCGCCACCCCCTTTCGACGAGCGGTATTGTCGAAACAACGAGAGCGGCTTTGTCCTTTGGTCCCCGCTGTAAAATCCTGGGCGTATTTTAAATTCGCGGCATTTTATCGCATTCGCTATTTATCGACGGGCTACACGTCCAAAGGACGTCGTTTTCTCTCTTCGCCCACCCAGCCACCCTTCCGCGTCCTTCTCCCTCCTTCCCTCCCTTCACCTTTTTCCCGTATGCGCGCCAGATAAAACACCCCGTGCTGGATATAAGCGATATCGCCGGCCGATCATCGCCGGCATGATCTTTGTTGGGAACCGGGAATTGTTGGCCGTAGCACACGTTCGGAGTTCGGATGTCGGCGCGCTTCAAGCACCGATTTCCAAGATCTACGCGTCGTCTCGTTTCACCTCCTATCTCCCTCCTCATAGATATATATCCCCCATAGATCTATAACCCTTTCTTTCTCCCCTGTCGAGTTAATTGGACGACTTTTCCTTTTGTTCCACTTGTTCCTTTGAATCTTGCTTTTTGTGTCTCTCTTCGAGCCTTCTTTCCACTCTCCCTCCCCCGACCTTTGTGTCTTTCTTCGACCACTTGCACTTTTTCGCTCTCGTTTAATTATCCCATTTCGCGTCGCGCCTCCATCGTCGCGATAAATTTATCGTCAAAGAAACGGAGCTCCGCCACTCTCCTTTCCTCTCACTCGCTCTCTCTCTCTCTCTCTCTCTACCTGGATGTTATCGGTCGAGGGGGTGGTTTCAAGTTGCAAGATTCTATACCCAACGCGGCTGGATTATCGGGGATAACTTAAGCAGATGCGAAGAATGGTTTTAATTAGTAAGAGGCACGAGTGGCCTCTCTCTCTCTCTCTCTCTCTTCGTGGAATAAAATATTCATGTAATTATGATAGTATAATAAATTCGCGTAAGAAGTTGCAAACGGGTGGTTGCAACGCGGCCAGGGAAATTCGTAATTAGTTATGCAACGCCGGCGAAAGTAATTGGACGTACGAGGATTAAGAACGAATAAATATATATATATATATATATATATATATATATACACATACGTACGTGATACATTCTCCGTGCAACATTCTATTTTTTCTTCCTCCTCTTCCCCCCTCCCTCTCACTGCCAACTCTTTTTTTCTCGTTGCTCGTACATTTTATTTTTTTTTTCGACGTTCCCCGGTTCGCGATGTTTCGTCTCGCTTGCTTCCCGCCGACCAATTACATTTGCCCTCCCTGTAAATTGCTCGGCCCCATTCGCGCGGTGATAATTATACCTCGTCAAAAGAAACACTACGTCCGCGATACAAAAGTGTGCTAAAAGCGCGAATTTTTGACTTATGACCGCTATTAATACACAATTATCGCCCGCGGCAATATTCACGCGCGTTTAATCGCTTCGTCGAATAATCGCCCCTCCTTTCCCCTCCACCCCGCTCACCCACGATAGACGAAACCCGCGAAAATCGATCTTTCGATCGACTCGCGATATTTTTCGCCGAAACTGGAACAAAAGGGGAAAAAAGAAGAAAAAAGAAAAAATAAAGGAGGAAAAATTTAATCAACGGGCAAAGAAAAACCCGGCATAAAAAATTCCTTATCCCAAAGCTGCGGACATGGTCCCAGAGGTCATCAATTTTGTTCCTTCCGTGGCAATTCGAAAAATAACGACTTCCCCATTAATCAATTCACGATCGTCGATCGGCTACCAAATTTCCCCATCAAAATTCCACCTCTCCTCACCCGCGCACCGTCCCCGTAACAGCGGTAGGACTGCGGACTCAGCGACATCGATTCTCTTCGAGCCGAAAAAAAAAAGGGTCGCAACGTCGGATTTTCGTTCGTTTCGACGAAACGCACCGGAACGCAGCAGCTATTGGCGCCGCCGTTTCGGGACACGTCGATGGCACGAGAAAACCAAAGTGTTTCACGCGGCACTTCCGGTGCCCACACCGGTGTCCACCGGTGTCGGATCAGCAGATACCGAGGCTAATGGGACAACGACGTGTTCCAGATTTCGTTATAGAGGAGAGCCACGAGGTCCACGTCGGCGGCAGTTTCCCGACGAGCGTTGCCCGACAAGAATGGGCATAGACGGTTCTAGGCGGGCGTCGAATACGATCAAGAGAGGTATGAGGAGGATCGAGCCCGGTAGAGGAGAGAGCAGCAACAGCACCGATGCAAGCAGAGAGAGAGAGAGAGAGAGAAAGAGAGAGCAGAGGGTGTTGGGATATAACGCAAGGGGTGAAGATGAGGACACGAATAGTCGGATTCGTTGATAGCGAGTAGGTGTACGTTCGGCTACCAATCAAGCGGCCCCGAAACCTCATCGGTTTTTTCCTCCTGTTCGATCCCCCTACCACCCCTTTTTTCCACCCGCTCCCGAACCGATCGTCCGTCCAGCCCTCCCCTTGCTTCCTTCCTCCCCCACCGTTCTTTCACTGTCCCTCTCCTCTATCTGTGCACTATGTGTCCTTCTCTCCTTCTCTCTCTCCTCTCTTTCACTCTGTCTCTCTCTACAATTTTTTTCTACCTCTTCCTTCCCTCTCTCCCTCTCTCTCTCTCTCTCTCTGGCGTTGTGTGGCTCTATCTAACTCGCGCTCCGAGCTTCCTCATCCTGCACGTTGGCCCACCGAACCGGCGCACCATATCCCATACCCCGGCAATGTTCCATTTTTTCGCCCGGCTATCCCACAACTCGAACTCGCGATGCAATTATAATCCAGCTTTATGAAAAAAGAGGAAGGAAAAAAAAATGCATCGCAAATGTGATTGAGCACCGATACGGTGGCGAGATTGGTCGATGGTGGGGGGAGAGAGAGGGCCAAAGGTGGGGAGAGGAGAGGGCAGCTAGTCGTGCGCTGGGCTATATAACGGAAACGAGCGACTCTCGGGGGCGCGAGTAGGACGAGACGTGTTGAAGGGGGTTTGCGGAATCGGGGTACGTACAGGTGCAGAGGGGTTTCGAAAGGGGGAGTGGAGGACGGCGTGAGAGAACTGTATAGCTATATAGCTCGGCTTGGGAGGAGGCGGGAGTGATGGGGTGATGGGGAAGGGGGAGGGATTGGTCAAAGCGCTTGGTTGCCGGTGCTGATAAAAAATTACACCCGAAAAAAGTATCGCCGTCACCCCTCGCACCCTCTCGCGCCCTCACCAGCACCCAAACGTTGTTCTCTTTTTTTCTCGGTCGCTCGCTAACTCGCTCGCTCGTTCGACCGCTCTGTCGTTACGCTCTTTCTCGCTTATGCTACTCGGCATTTCTCTTCGCCCGTTCGGCCCTCCGAACAGTTCCACGGCTCGACAGGCCGGCCAAACCTCGGGTATACATTATTCCTGCCGGCCAACCCCTTTGCACGGCGGAACACTGAAAATTGTTCGGAAACAAATTCGTCCTGCGCCAGCCACCCTCTCCCCCCCTCCTCCTCCTTCTCTGGCATCCACTCGTAGACGTGTTTCATACGCGACCGTGCGAAACGACGCTCGTCTGATTGGAACAGCGCGCTTTTTCTCCCCCTGTCGTTCGTCCCCGATCCTAAATCGGTCGTTGATCGCCAATCGGCACAGCCTCTGTGGCCGAGGCTGGCCTACGCTGGCCAGAGAGACACGACACACACCAAGGTTCCTTAATCGCCGCGGTTTCAGAATCGCCTGACGAATCGCCGACGATTTTCCAATCATTCGCCAGGGGAAAATACAGGGCGGCTCGAAAGTTTCGACCGGCCCGACTCGCGTTTGCGTTTGCACGAAACGCGGAGTTTGCGTGGCGCGGTTTCGCTTGACATCATTTAGCGGTTAATTTAACGCACCGCGGCCGCCGCGACTATCGCGCGCTCGCATGCCATTTACGCTCGCGCGTACCCGCGATACCGCGAATTCGCCGGGAATTAAAATCCCGTTGGATATCGTTTAATATTAAAATAACCCGTTGAATAGCGTTTGACCCCCGCTACGACGCAATGGGATATCCCGCTCATTATGATTTGGCGGATTTTCGGGGACAAACCGAGCCTACCTGTTTTTTGACTCACCTGTCGTCCCGTTTGCCGCGATGATCTTTCTTGAACGATACGTTCCTCTCGCGGAAGAGCGAAACGAGAGGACATTTCCCTAATTATAAGTCGATCCTGATTCGAACCAATTTACCAAATTCATCGATCACGAGTAATTTGTCAAGCGAACGAGAGAAACCGATCCTCGAATGTTCTTTCTTTCGCGTCTCATTGAAGCAATTTCGTGAGCCATTTAATTGATTCAATTTTCGAGTCGGGGCTCGCGATTCGAAAGGAGGTCGAAGATACATCCACCGGAAGATAGAAGAGGCCCGCGATAAAAAGATCGACAGGGTATGAATTTTTAAACGAATTTTAAACGAATCGTGGGATCCCGCGTGTCCCGCGATCCCATCGCAGCCAAATTTGGTTCCGATCGCCCCCAATTCTCCCGGCGCGTGGCTCGCGATTCTCTACCCGCGTTCCTGGCATTAGTCGCGGCGATTGATACCCGTCGATTCGAATTTGTCCGCCGTGTGGAAAAAATTATGAAAGTCCCGGACTCGGCTGTCACTCGGGTTTATTAGTCGGCAACGCTTCCGCGCGACGTTATCTCGCTGGCCGTTATGCAAATTTTTTCCATCGATCGGCCGAGAGCACCGTCGAGAGAGAAAAAGAATATTTATTTCATTTCCAGCCATTCGGCTCGATTCCTCCATTCGTGCTCGAGTCTTTTTCGGGACGAAATCGATGATAAAGCGATGATACACGCGTAACGATTGTTCCGTGCTTTTCCTAACTGGCAAAAGAGATTGATCCACCCGCGCCGTTCAGTTTTTGACGTTTGAACCCTTGACCATCGAGATGGAACGGAGTCGGAGATACATATATTTGAGTATCAGCGAAGTCTGATTCTTTTCCGCGTGTATCGTATCACGCGTTGTGTGCTCGACATCGCAAATTAACTACTTATATACAATTTCGTTTCTTCGCGTTATCAAACGCGCTATTTCGATTGCGTTGCGCAGCTGGGGGAATTAACATGGAAAATTTTTCGTGATAATTTTCGCTTAAATTCGACTGAATAATAATTCAGTGGATTTGTCGCGCGCGTGGAAGTAAGCGGGACAGAGGTATTTCCGAATGTCCAGACGGTTTCTTGTTATTGTGAGTGAAGTAAGATCCATTAATTTGCGCTAAATAAATTCATTATAACGGTACGGTCGGATCTCGAGGCGGAGATATTAATAGGAATAAAGAAATGAAACACAGATGGTAATAATGCAGGAAAAGTGTATCAACGAACAAAGTTGTCACTGATAATAATTTATAAGACGGATCGAATGGATTTAACGAATTTAATGAGGTCGGCAAAACTGTAGAGCTCGTCTGTGATGCGACGATGTCTTATCAAACACTGAATGATAAATCACCGAAAAGACATGAATTAATCAATCGGAAAATACAGCGCGCGTTTAAACGTGTCTTGTTAGCGACACGAATGAGTTAGCGATCGCTCTCGGCAATTATTAAATTCGCCGTGAAAAATCAAAAGATCTCATTTATAAGTGAAAACACGATGCTCGAGAGTCTGTATTTCGCGCGAGTAACCGAAAGACAGACAGATGACCGCTCTTTAATAACGAAGGAAATCCTCTGTTTGGTCCTTTTCGATTGGCGAGTTGTGTTCTCTCCACCGAGTTTTCCGCGTGGACCGATTAATTGATTCTAATTTCGTTTGCTGATATCGCGACCGTTTTCCAGAGAAAGAATGGTCGCGGGCGGGGTTCGTTAAAATTTTATTTTGCCATGAAATTTCGAATAAAACCCGAACACTTTTTAAATTAAATTTAATTATGTTACCTCTCTTTCGTACTCTCTCTCTCTCTCTCTTTCTCTCTCTTTCCTTTCACTCTGTTTCTCTGTTAATGCCCCACGTGGTGAGGCGGTGGTACGCACACACGCACGTACACACACACGGTGAACGACCGATACAAAGTATCATCCGGACAAAGTCATTAAATGGAACTAATATGATTAAAAATTTTTTTCCTGACCGGAGGAAAAAAAACAAAGCAAAACAGGGGAAAAAAGCTGCGGAGGAAAAACAAATGCACTCGCGCGCGCGCACGGACACGTAAAAATGTAAAAAACGAAAAAAAGGAAGTGAAAAAAATAAATCGAAAACAAAAAAAAAAAGGAAAAATTATACCGCACCATCCGTGGACGTACACCGCAGATTGCACAGTTATAAACGTATTGTGCAATATTTTCACCGTGGCACTGGCGGCATTATCTCGAGCTGTTTCATTTACTAATTAGTAACGCGATATCATGAGCGGTTTTTACAGACCTAAATGAGAAAGGAAATGAGCACGGGTCCCAAGACCTTTGGCCGTGCTTTATTTCGAACGCGCAATTATCGCGTGCCCGGGAAAATTTTTCCGACGTTCCGCCAACGTTTCATCGCGAGCCGACAAACGTCGCTTAAAATCCGCTCCCTTTGATATCCCGATGGAAAGCCCGACTTCTCTACCGCACGGACACACGCGACGACGATATACTCTCGTGGATGTATGCACAGGAACGGAGACGAATTCCTGCGGGTCGATCTCGTCGATGAAACAACAGTGATACAACCGATAACCAAACGATCCGTCGAGGCCGACTTGACGGATACGTGTGTGTGTGTGTGTGTGTGTGTGTGTGTGTGTGTGTGTGTGGGTGTTGGTCCAACGTAGGTTTTTTTCGTAAGAAAGATGGCAAAGGGTGGAAACGGTGGCTGGCAACGGAACGAATAAACGATTAACTCCAACAACAACGGAGGAGAGAGGGAGAGAGAGAGTAGGGTGCAACAGCAGCAGCAGCAGCGTGAGCTGTCCTCGGGGCAATAGGAAGCAGTGATTAAACGCAACAAGTAAAATTCGATACTCTATGAGGCGAGCTGTACGGCTAATTGGAGCGTAGTAAATAAATTATGCTCACTTGTAATGCGGTAGGATTATGTGGCGTTCACTCGCCGGGCGACTGATTACGGTTATTTTCGCGCTTAACACACGCAGATAACAGAAAGCGAGAGAGAAGCTCGCCCACTCGGTAAGGTGCGGAACGTTACGCCACGCACGCTGATCTTCCGGCCAATTATATTTTAGCTCATTACATCACCTCTGTTATTTGCAATAATTTTCAAGTGAAACGCCCCGACGCGGCGCGGCGCGGCGCGCTCCGCGTGCTTCACACACACACACACACACACACGCGCGCGCGCGCGCAAACACACGTCCCGTCCGCTTATCCGCGCGTTACATAACGCCGCAATTTGTTCCAACGAGTCCGTAGCTCGGTTACGGGATGTCGAGACCCGTGAAGAAAGCGCGTTTAATTCGCTCTCTTAATTCGATTAGGAAGAAGAAAAAAAAGAGAAAGAAAAAGACGAGGGAATGTCGATCGAGCATTGCGGCCGTTCTGTGTAAATCAAATGTATCGGCGATCTAGAATTTCGTCGATCGCGTAAAGATATATAAGAACGAGCTGCTCGACTGTATTCAAGTCCTACCGTGCCATTAAGAAAAAAAGAAAAAGGACATTTAGAGATATTTTGTCTTCGAAACGTACGAAATCCACAGAGAAATGGCATGGGAACGTTATTAGGATACCCATGAGTAATTTCGTTGGAAATTTTACTTTATTCAAGAATAATTTAACACAGTTTAGATCTATAATTGAACAACAAAAGCACACTGAATGTCGATATATTTAACTAGGATATCGTGTTATGATAAATTAAATTGTCGTCACTGGAATGGCAATGTTTATCAAATTTCAGAAGAAAACGACATTATTAGTTATGCGTACCCCTGATACGTATATATGGCAGTTACATCACGGAAATACGAAGGAATTTTCAACGA
This sequence comes from Tetragonula carbonaria, assembly GCA_032399595.1. Classification (NCBI taxonomy): domain Eukaryota; kingdom Metazoa; phylum Arthropoda; class Insecta; order Hymenoptera; family Apidae; genus Tetragonula; species Tetragonula carbonaria. The sequence goes on from JAUCRC010000014.1 coordinate 10,397,807, forward strand.
TTTCCCAGCACCTCGGGAGATTTTCTTAGCCCCGTCGTAAACTTAGCGATCCGAAGCAGCGAGCACACTCACGCTCGATATAAGAACGCGAGAGAGGTTCGATTACACGCGCGCACACGAGACGAGATTACGATCGACCTGCTTTGCGTGAACGTAATTACTCGTGACGAATGGAACCGTAGGAGCATCGCGTTAACGCCTTTTTTTCTCTTCCCTTTCTCCTCACTTCCCACTCTCTCTCTCTCTCTCTCGATCTCTATCCAGGCCAGAAATTTTACAATTTTCATACGACGCGTCCTTTCTCGCTCCTTCGCTCGTTTAAGGAACAAAGTGCTTCCTGAAAGGCGGTTTATCCAGCCCGATCATCTCTACACACACACACACACACACACACACACACACACACACACACACACACACACAAGGAGAACGTTTCATTAACTCTCGTTTGGAATTCACATTGGCGATTGTGAACGCGTCCGACCGCGTTCTACCGCGAACGAACGTTCTTCGATGCTCCGGTTTTCAAAGGATAAACGCAGATTACGGATCTTAACGATCCGAGATGTTTCATACACAAGGATGTAAACGATGTTTCCAGATCGATTCTGGAAACAGCGCGGAGCGGTGCAGAGCGGTACGGAGTTCGAAAGTAGGAAACAACGTTTATTACAATAACGGGGCAACAATGTTGCACGTACGGCTAATTCCGCTCTCCTTTGTTAATTCGAAATTTATTTTCTACTTTATGCAATCCATGTGTTCCACCGTCGGCTCCTTCGGCTCAACGCGCGTTAATTGCGAATTGTAGAATTTTTTTCAAGCTGACTTTCATCAAGTCGACTCGACTCGACTCGATTCGATTCGCATTGTCTAGTTGCAAATTTCGAGACTGGGAGTTAATCCGGCTGGTTTCACTCGTAACAGTTCCTCCGTCAGAGTAAAAGTTGGCGATTTAAAGAGAGATGCAGACTGGTTGCCACGTCTGGCCAGGCACGGCTCGATTCTCCTTACCCCTTGTTTCCTCCTCTCTTTCTCTCTCTCACACTGCGCATAACTTCTGTTTCCAACTGACATACGTGTATAATTACTTCCTTATGTTGTAAAATACGTAACATTTATGCTCCGCGAGTTCTACGAAACAGCAGTCAGTACGTAATGCAAGAAACGGAGGCCGAGTATCCGTTTTTCTCGATCGAGGATTATTTCTCACGAAATAACGAAGGGAATACTCCGTAACATCTCGCGAAACACCATAATCTCGCGAGATTACGTGAAAGAATAGAGAAAACGCTAGATGATAGTATCTCGCGGTCGTTTGCGTAACCTTGTTCACCAGGCCAGACCGACTGACAGGATAAAAATACGCACAAGCGTTTTCCCAAAGAGAAGAGACGAGCTAACCGCCTCGTTCTGATACAGTTTTACAGGCTGTGTCGCTCGAGGGTCAAGCCGCGTTCGCAACGCGAAGTTACGCACACGCAAACGCGCCGATTAGGATCTCGCGGCTGACGCTTTTGTCGAGATACCAGGAAGCAACGAGAAACGCGTAACCGCGGTAATGAGGTTTTTAATTTACGTGTCGTTTGGATTCGCTCGACTCGACCTTATCCCCATTTCGTTTTTTCTTCCTCCTTCCGACGCGTGATCGTCGTTACCTTCCCGCGACGCCTTCTGCCTGAGATTCACCGCGAGAGACTTCGAGAGAATAGAATGTACGGATGCTCGAAGGGGCAGAAAGTGTCAACGATATTATAGAAATTCCTCGAGTAATTTTCGAGCGGCCTGTTTTCAGAACGACCCGCTAATAGAAGACAATGAAATTTGCTATTAGGCCAGGACAAGTTCTCGCTAACTTCAGGGATCGTCGTTGAACGAACACACGTGTTTCACACGGGGATAATACGCGTCGTGAAACGTGTAAATTGCTTGGTCCAGGGGGCCAGCCAAACTGTAGATGTACTCCTTGCGCGCCAAGTGGAGAACTAGGAAAAGAGAAGAAAGAGAGAGAAAGAGAGAGAGAAAGAGAGGGTGGCTTACGGTAATTGTAATAATTGTTATTATTCGGTGTATAATTAACGCCGCAGCTCGAGCTACCGCGAGTCGGCCGCGCTTCGGGTCTCCGACGAAAAGTTTAAGCATGCTGCCCGCCGGCCATTTGCATAATTAATTAAAGAAGGAGTCGAGTTTTCAACAGATTTTCATGCCGTGCCTTCTCTCCTCGTTCAGACGAGAACCTTCGAGATCCTCTCCTCGCTTCTTCTCCTCTTCCTCCTCCTCCTCCACTCCTCCTTCCAACCACCAACGTTCTACTTCGGGTCAGACGATTCAGAATAGCCGGAATTCAGTTTCAACTCTCTCTTTCTCTCTGGTGGAAGGATAATTCTCTCTCTCTGCTAGAAGGATAATTCTCTCTCTCTCTCTCTCTGTTTTTTCTTCCACAGGAATAGCAAAAGAGAAAAAGCCAAGCCTTTTTTCCACTCTCGTCGACGACATCGTCAACCTATGCCCGCCTAATCCTATATTTTTCCATTGATTCCGTCCACTGTTCGTATCAGGGTCGAGAGTGACGCTCTGCGCAAGGGGGAAGGGGCGAGACGAGGCTCCGGGCTGAAGAGGCGCGAGGAGGGGGAGGGGGGAGGCGGGAGGGCAAATGTAATTAATTATCCCGGTAATGACTCTGACTGATGAGCGGCCGGACAAGTCCAGCCAGGTCGAAATAGCGTAGAAGTGGTGACGGCCTCGAACTACCGTCCCGACCGACTTATTTGCTTCCGCGTTTTTCCACAACCGCGTTTCCCCCGGAAACCTGACGAGCGACCAAGGTTACCAACAGTTATACCGCCGATAACGCGAATACTCGATGATCGATGCACGTGTCGATTAATTTTTGCAAGTATTTCTCGCAACATCGCTATATTACAAAAGTATCTGAAAAAAAATTATAGTATATATCCTTCTGCTATGACGACCGTTCACAACTATCACGTCACAGCTGTTTTTCCACTATTCGGTGATATTCATAAGAATCAATCGAATCGAACTACGCGAGAAGAGCGGTCGTCGTCAGACCACGGACAAAGGTCAACGAAAGAAGAAAAGATGAATGGCGTGCGAGAAGTTCTTGGGAGGCGAAGGGCAAGCCGGATGGAACGAATTGTTCCGTCGATCGATCGGACGTGTTCAAGGGCCGTTCATACCTGTTCCTGAAACACCACGACGCGCGGCGGAGAGACAACGAGAGTGGCCCCGGCGCCAGGAGTGAGGGGGCTGTGCATGACAAGGTAGATTTATTTTTTTCACACCCCACGCCAGGACTCAGCCAGGGGCTGGACGAGGTGTTTTAATATTTTAATAGGACGCCGGAATGGCCGGTTTCGTGACTTGGCGTTTTATAATGATATTCTCCCCGCGTTCCGTTCTCTCGCAGCGGCAGGAGAGAAAATCAACCGGCTCGAAATAACCCATTTCGTTGGCAACTCGTTCTACTATTCTCTTAAAATAACAACCACCGTTCTTTACGCTTTTGTATCGCGCCTTTGCTCGATCATCCCTTCTTCTTCTTCTTCTTCTTCCTCTTCTCTCTCTCTCTCTCTCTCTCTCTCTCTCTCTCGTTTGTCCTTCGCTTCTTCCTTAATCTCCGAGCTCGAGGTAGTTTATGCTCCGCAATCGACCGATCATCCCGATCCACTCGCACGAAGGATTATAAATTTTCATTCGAGCGACGACGATTGTCTCTCTCACTGCCGAAGTGCACGTGGGATAAACGAATGATTGCTCGAGTGACGAGCCGAAGCATCGGGCGATGAATCAGGCGATTAAACGCGCGCTCTACTCTCTCGCGCCAGAGAGACTCGGTGCGACTCGATATCACGGACGATCTTGAATTTTTTCGTCTGTTCACGCGGTTTTATAACACCGCGAATTCTGCGTTGTCATTCGACTCGACGTCTGATCGGGATATCGTATTAATAAGATAAGAGAACGCGTACGTGTGCGCACGCATCCGCTGGAATAAACTATAAACAAACTGGCGATACTTTTAAACAGCTATGCCTTTTCATTTCGCTTCGTTCATCGGACTGAACTCCTCAACTGTTCGATATCTTAGACACCGATCAGCTATTTTGCAACTCAATCGCCGTCGAGGACGAATTATATCGGATTTATCGCAGGAAATTCCATTCGCAAAATTGCACAGAAATTTTTCGTTTCTCTCTTTCTTTTTTTTTTTTCCTTTCTTAGCCGACGAAGATCGTTCTTTTCTTTTCTCTCTTTTTTGTTTTGTTTTGTTTTCAAATATCGATTCGATTGTCACGTTAAGTCTCAACAGGGAGGAGAATATTTTCACAGCTCGATCACACGTTCGTCGAAAACGATCTGCAAACGGTGGAAGATGGTATCGCGATTTTTCGATAGACGAAACGAAGCTGAGTCACTCCGCATCATCGAGTTGCGAGTTCTTCTTTCGCATTCATCCACCAGGCCAAGTCCTCGTTCCAGGTCCCTCGTTTTCCCCGAGTCCCTCGTTTCAATCAGTCGCCCAGTCCAATTTCATTTCTTCCATTATCATCTCGCTATCGTCGAGGCGCGATCGTCGATCGAGACGGGGATAGTTAAGACCTAATTACCTTACTGCACGAATTAACTGTACGTCCGAGCGCCAGACACGTATGTGTGTGTGTGTGTGTGTGTGTGTGTGTGTGTGTGTATACAGCCGAAAGGCGAAACAATAATTATCGTTACAAATGAAATCGAAACACGACTCGGGAGGAAATTTCGATCTACGATGGAAAAACGTAAAAAAAAAAAAAAACTGTTTACGTAATATTTTCCCAATTCGATAAACCGCCTGTTACCTCTTACGTGCGGTAAGACACGGAATTCCTTTATTAATTTGCGTTGCGTAATTAATTAAGAAACGGCTTGTATAGCTTACACAGCGACGTAAAGCGTAAAGGAGTCAGCCTTTCTACGTGGAAACGTGGAAACGAGCGAGAGGGGGCTGTTCTTCGAGCTGTGGGCGAAAGAAAACTTCGCCATCGACTGCCGATCGAATCTTTCGTCGAGGATCTGCCGCGAATACTTCGGCGACGGACGGATGCAGTCGGAGATTGATGCGATGGGCAAACAGCGTAGAACGCAGCAGCGTCGTCCTCGTTTGTAGCGGCGGGCACGACGGCTCGCAATTAATTGCGAGGTAGTAGGATCGTTAATGCCGCCTAATTTCGCGGAAGGACAGAAACGGTTCGGGGCCGGAGAATCACGATTCGTTAGCGCGAACCGGCGCGCAATTTTTTTCCCAACCCCCCCTTCGCCACCGGTCTGGCCGTCGTCGTCGTTCGCCGGCTGTCACCGTGTATTCGGAAATATAACTAGATTTACGTCGCTCTATTATCTCTATCGCCGAGGCCGTGTCCTAACGGCCGGGACCTGGGGAAAAAACAGGGGGGCGGCGAAAAAAAAAAGAGAGAAAAAAGAGTTCGACCGGCCAGTCGAAAATTCCCGCATTCGATTTTTTATATATCGACGACTAGCCAGCCAGCATCGTCGATGCGTTCGCCAAACCCCGCCGGAACGAGCGGACGGGTGGAAAGAGAGAGAAAGGGGGAAGAGAGAGGGGAGGTGGGGGGGGGAGTGCGATGGGGAAAAAAAACGACAACAACTTACGATTTATAATGCGCGGGATAAAACGAATTAAAAGCGACGCGAGCGAAAAAATCCGAACCCGGCGTTGAAATAAAATTGCGTTCGTCGGTGAGGAAACGAGGGGGGACGAGTATTTTTCGCCGTGGCCGTGTGTATAGAATTCGTAATTAGCGGAACGGCCGGAGGGAGGGAGAGAGGGGGGCGAGAGAAAGGGGAGTTTGTGTAATTTTGAATGGAAAATTTGACGAAAGCTCACGCCGGATCGGATGGTTAATCTTTCGCGTTGCGCGATTTTTTTTTTTCTTCTTTTTTTCTAACAACCGCGCCTGTCATCGTCAGATCGTTGTTTTCGTCGAGCGACGTTGAATAGTTACGATTGGACGCTTCAGGCGTGATTTCAAGAAGATTTCACAGCGTTGGAAATCCGCGTAAAAGTAAAAGTCTACAAGTTGACTGGCGCGATCGCGCGAGTCGATATTACGAATCGAGATTAAGAACCTCACGGTTTTCCAATCCGTCAAAAGTGGAAATTCGTAATCCTCCGCAACGAGCTTCGGCAACGAGTGTGGGATTCGAACCGTCGTAAACATTCGCCTCTTTTTTTTCGCCGGGCTCGGGCAACTGGGGTTGAAAGCCCCGGCCGGGGCAGGGGAAGAGAGAGAAAGAGAGATACAGAGAGAAAATCAAGCGCAGAAATAACAGTGGAATCGAAAATGAGCAACGTTGGTTCGATCGACGAAGGAAGAAAGAGCCGAAAGAGGGCGGCGTAAAAATTTCGAGTCGTCGTGTCCGATCGCGCTTCGCTATAGGCGGTATCCGATTGAAGCCAAATCACGAACAAAAAAAAAAAAGAAAACAGGAAAAAAGAGAGAAAGAGGGGGAAAAAGGAACGAGAAGAACGAGGAATCAGAATGAAAAAAAAAGAGCAGAGAAAAAATAGCGAGGAAGAAACGAAATGAAGAAAAAAAAGGGGGGAGATGTACGCGTGTTGCGCGGTGGGAGAGAGAGAGGAAGGGGGCCGATCGAGGGGGTGAATTCGAAGAGCCGCGGTCAGAAAGGATAGAAACGCGGCGTGTTCGGCAACAGAGTAGGAGAAAGACGGTGGTGCGTGGGGGTGGCGTGGGCAACCTTTTATAATCCGGCAAAATGCGAAACGCGCGCGCCATTTTAATCGAAATAGGTTTTTGCCTCGAAAAAAAAAAGTTCGTATTTAGAGAGAACGAAATGAGTTCACCTCCGGCTCGATGAAAGACCGATAAGCATAGCTGATTTATACGAGGGACGACCGAGCCGAACCCGAACCGACGCGAAAACCGTTCGCTCGTTCCGTCCATTCGTTCGAATCCCGTGCCTTCTCCCTCGCCATCCGGCGAGATGCCGTGCGTTTACGCGGATATATACGATTTTGTGCATCCCCCGCCCAGATACATCACTCTCTCTCTCTCTCTCTCTTGCTCAATTTTTCCACCGCTCTTTCTAGCTTCGATGTTGCATCGTAAAAGTGTACACACTCCAGAGACACACGCGTGTGTGAGCGGTATCGAACAAATCAAAACGAAGAAAAAAAAAGAGGAAAAAGAAAAGGGAAAGGGAGAGGAGAGGAAAGAAAGAGGAGGGTCGGAAAGGGAAGGGAAAAACGCAGCAAGAAAAGTAACCGAGTAGGGGGAAAAACAGAGGGAGGAAAAAGCGTAGCGCCTGTCCTCGTACATTCCAATCTAGAGAGGTTAATAATATTGAAAATATTGCTCTCCTATCGGTAATTTAAATAAAAATACGTTTTTTTCGTCGTCGCTCGTACGTGGGGCCGATGCACTCGCGTGTGCTCGCGATCGTCGCCAGATAAAAGCGACTGGAATTAGAGGGACAGTAATTTCTGAGCCGGAATCAACACTTATTATGCTCGCGTCTATGCCGCCCTGATAAACGAAAGCTTCGAACGAAAAAGGGAGAGAAAGAGAGAGAGGAAGAGAGAGAGAGACAGAGTGCACGTATATATGTAATATCTCTCGCGCCCTGGCCAGCTCGAGCTCCGATCATAACGAACGATTATTTTTCATACGCTTTTTTTCCGTACGGAATATTCTGATTGGAAAAAATACGACCCCGTGGGCTGCCGGGAAATTTCGTGCACGCCTTTGCAAGGAAATCAATTTTTTCTTCCTTTTTTTTTTTTTCTTTTTTTTTGCTCCCGCTGTATTTTTTTCTGCGCTGCCTGGCACCATGTAAAAATCGCTGCGAGTTTCGAGTGAATGAAAAACTTGTTTACTTGTCCACTATATCGAAAAAAAGTGGGGGGGGGGAGGGAGGGAAAGGGAGGCGGAAAATATAGCGCGTGTCCTTTGAAGATGCAAAATTGCTGGCATATTACCGACACTTTATGACTTCAAGCACTCGTTCCACGGACTACCATAATTAACGACATATTACGGCGTTGACAAAACGAGAGAAGCGGCTCTTTTTTCGGAATCGATCGTCGAGAGCAAAAAGAAAAAAAAAAAAAGAAAAAAAAATGTTTCGCGCGATTTTCGCTAGCCGTGCGTGGGGAGAGCCACGCGAGCATTTTCTAGCCCGACGAGCTACGCGAGCGAGTGGAACGAAGTACGAAACCCCGACAGACGGGGGACAGAGGCGGCTGAGGGACAATTTTCAATTTTGTTCGTCGGCCAGCCTGCCGTCCGGCAATTTTGAAACTAACTGGTTATCCGAGAGTCGTCTACGCAAACAGATGAGCGTTGATTTCGTCACTCGCCCCGTTGAATCCAGAAGCACCGAGTCGAGGACCTGGCCTCGGAGGAAGAAAGAGGCAGAGAGAGAGAGAGAGAGAGAAAGAGAAAGGGAGAGAAAAGGGCGCAAGGGTGATGAATCCTGACAACTGCGCGTTCGTTTTCACACGGGAATTCCTTCGGGGAAACTTCTCCTGCTTCGAATCAACCATGTTTCTTTTCCTTTTCTTTTCCACGCGAATATACCTACATAATTTCGTCATTTACAAAACAATCTTTGTCCTTTGTTTCTAGAACTGCTGCAAATTATTCTGCAACTTGTGAAGAATCGACGAAAACCGATGTCCACGTCGAGAGCATTCGAAACTTTCGAACGAAAGAGCGCGAAAGTCAAACGATCTTGTGCAAAATCAAAGTGCAACAATACGATTCTCGCGATACGATCTGTGCAAGTGCACACGACTTTCACGTAAAAAAAAACAGAAAAAGAGGGATGAGGAAGAAAGTCACGTAAGAAACGGGAAAATTAACGTTCACAGCTCGTCGTCGCGCATTTCAATTATAATTAAATCCGCTTCTGCGTTTAGCATCGAACGTTTGTACGCACTCGTTCGAATGTTACGCGAATTCCGTCAGCCGTATACTTTCACGCTGTGTGTTTAATCGAATTTTCCTCGAGGTAGGTAAGTAACGTTCTTCTCGTTACCGATACCGTACAACCGTGACTTGGTTACAGGCGATTAGTTCCACCTCGTTTAAGATCGAACTCCGCGAATTCGATACTTTGAAATTGTTTCTCCGTTAACGCGCGTTACGACGATCGTTAACGTTTCTTAATCGATCGATTCAATCCTACGGCAAGGCGATGCCATTGCATCCACGCGTGTGCAACCATCGAACGCAGACTTGATGGATGCACCAACGGTGGTGACATAAGTTATTTATTTATTCCGCAGAAGAGATAATGATAAATCGTACGTCGATCGGAATTGGTCTTCTCGGAATTATTTCTGTTTTCCTTTTTGTTTTTTTTTGTTTCTTTTTTAACGCACGAGGCACAGTGCAAATAATTAGACCGCACGAGCAGCCTGTCCTGCCCTGTCCCGTCTGAATGTGCAATGGAAAATTAAAAATTAATTGTCTGACGCGTGCACGTACGCGTACCAGTGCATGTAGGTAACAATAGGCGGCTTTAACGAAGTCAAACTTTCATTTTCTCGCTTGCTCCCTTTCCCTATTGAAGTGGCGAAACACGCCGCGGCGTGTTTCATTGGTTAATTCGCGGCCATAAATCCCTGTCCAAGCGCCGGTGCTCTCCGTCGCGGCGGAGCTAAAAAATATAAGAATTGATGGGACAGTTGCAGCAGAGCTCGCTCTACTCGTTAATTCCTGACATCCGCGGCACGACCTTGGCCGGCAGGGATCGATCTTCGTCGCCGATCATCCCCTCGAAATAACAACCAGCCACTCGAGTTCAACCCTCGTCGAGCAGGGTCTGTTCAACCTGACCGTTTTGTTTCGCGCCGTTTCCCACCGATTTTCCATCCTACGATTAGAAGGACGACTAAAACGGCCAAACAGACCTATAGCGGCTATAAATAATTCGTCGATCCGGTAATTCCATAATCACGGAGGAAAAAAAATGAAACAGAAACTTTCGAAAGTTCCGGCTGCCGATTGAACATGCGCGCGGATGGTTTAAGAAATATCTCGGATGGAAAGCGTTTCGTTCTCGATCGAGCGACGAGAAATAAACGAGCAGGAAGAAAGGGATAAAAATTCAGAGGTGGAGGAAGAAGCGAAAACGAACGTTCGTGGCCGGGGGTGGAGCGCGGTGAAAAAAAGAGAAAAAAAAGGAAAAAAAGAAAAAACGGTATAAATTGTTTGGCCCGGAGGGATGAGCAAGAGAAAGAGAAACGTTGATCGGTAACGAGGGAATGACAGAATATGAGAGATAGCAAGACGAAGAGACAGAGGCGAAGGGGATGGGAACAGGTGAAACGAAAAGGATTAAAGAACGAAAAAAAGAGCAACAAGGGAGGGGCGGAGAGGCGGATGAAAGCGCGAAATGCGGGACAGTTGGACACGGCTACGGACTTTTCGTCGTACATAGGGAAAACCACTCGTTTGGAACTCTCCTTGTCACCCCTTTCGCCGGAAATAATTGATGCTAGTTATGAAACGAGTTGCAAAATGGCGTAATTTAAAGTTACGATACGAGCCCTGGCCAGGCCCGGCGATACGCGGACGAGGGAGGAAAGGGAGGGGACGACGGGCTTGCCGCCCGTTTCTTTTCGTTGATCGTTTTAAGTGGATCGTTTGAAAATAAAAGCGTCACGGCCGCGTGCATCGGCACGCTCACGCTAATGGTAGAGCGAGATCCGTTTACCAAGGCGAAATTATTACAACGCGCTTGAATTGTAACAGATCGACGAAGCATCTCGATAGTCGAACATCCTTGGATCCATTTTTCATGCGGCTAGAAACGGTGAAATCTAACGAAATAGGAATATATCTTATCTATCGATAATTCTTCGACACTTGTCACAGAGAGTAATTCGCAATTTCGCAGGGAAATTCGAAACGGATCGTCGTCGTCGTCGTCGTTGATATCGAGAGGAAAAAGAAAAAAAGTTTCAAGTCGATACGAATTGTATTTTCGATCACGCGAGAAACAGCGGAGAGGAGAAATTCTCGCATGCAATGCAAATCGGGATCACACAGTTCCAAGAGTCCTAGGCATTCGCCCGCTGAATGCCAGCGACTTGAACTTGGCCGCCAACTTTAAAGTTTTCTTGTTGGAAGCGGCGCCTTTCCAGCTCGTCGAGAGCGAAAGCGTCGACCGCCTATTTCTAGCGTCTCGACTAGCGTCTCTCCCTTTCTTCCTGCGCGTCCCGGCTGCTCGTCGTTTCGTCTCCGTCGTCATCGACGACGGCCAAGCCGAGTCACTAGGTTAAACCCATCGTCGTCGAGCTTCCGCTCTACGTCGCGGCGTTACTCTCCCCAGATTTCCTCCTCGGTTATCCTTGCTTTCGCTCGCTTGTTCCATTCACAAACAGCATTCGCAGCATGTGAATGGAACGAAGAGATTTACTCGAGACGCTGTTGTAAAATCGACCTCGAGATGTCGATTTCTTCGGCCGACGAAACAAACGCGTGCGAAAGACAATCGAGTCGAATTTATCACCCGCGTTTCTTCCGCGCACCTTGATACAAGACACTCTCTCTAATTTCTTTCTCCCTGCACGTTGGCAAATTCGACGTGATAAACGTGGCGTTGAATTTGCTTGCCGAGGCGAGAATCTTTGGAAAAGAGCGAACGCGGGACAACAAATCGCGCATGCACGAACGAAAGCAAGACGTAAAATCTCGTTCAGATCGGACGTTTCAAAAAAAAAGAAAAAAAAAAAAGAAAAATCCCTCGCTCGCGTATACTATCATTTGTCTCGTAACTCTTTCACTCTTTCTTCGTCTCTTTCTTTCTCTTTCGTTCGGCATTCATCGAGCCACGTGAAAAGTCTCCGGCTCGGGGAATTAAGCATCGCCGGGCTGTCAACGATGAAGAATCGCTCGTCATCGATCGTACGCGTTATTATTTCCCATCTTCGTCTGCATCGTCGCTTAAACTCGCCTCGATTTCCCGCGTTACATTTTCCGCGTGGTTACATACACACACACACACGCGCGCGCGAGCAGACATACACACAGAGAGACAGGAGGAAAGAGGAAAAGCGAATTCCATGCGTGTCAGAGAACGCGCGCACGCGGTCGCGCGCCCACGAACTCCGGTTATGAATATGCATTTTCCACCGTTAAGTATGTGCAGATTGCGTCGCGATACAGTCCACGGCCGTTCATTATTGTCGCTAGCAGCTACTCGCCGCTTCTCGCGCGCACGCGCGCAAGCCGAAATTACTGATACGCGTCAATTGCAATCAACGGTATTCCCTTCGTCCCTTTGTCTGCGTCGATGTAAAGATCTTTCCACCACCACTACTAACACTGGTTCCGATAAGGATTTATTTGCGAAACGGGATTTCGATCGAACTATCCCGTTTCGGAGCGTAGAGACGCGGAAAATTGGGAAAACGCGAACCGAGGAGGCTATCACGACTGGTAAAATTCCAAGATCATTCGGCTTCTTCGTCCAATATTTTCCTATCGATCTCTGATAAAGATTAGGAAATTTCTGAATAAGGTGAAAAATGAACGAAATGAAAGGAAATTGTTTCTGTTACGTTGTCTGAGAGAAACGTAGCGTGAGAAATTTACAATGTTCGAAATTAAAAATTCCGAAAGAGAGTGGCGTTACTCGATTCCGAACAAGGAAGCTAATCGAAGACATAGAATTCAAGGTTCTCCGACTTTTCGTTCGCTGTCCAAACTTTGCGTTCGATCAACCCAGAGATCAATCTTTAAGGAAAATTAGAAAATTTTTAAATAAGGGTAAGGGAGGAAAAAAGGAATTGTTTTTGGCGCGTTTGCAAGAAACGTAGCTGTTTGCAAGAAGTTTATAAAGTTCGAAATTTCAATTTCGAAAGAGAGTGGCGTTACGCGATTTTGAACAAGGAGGCTAGTCGACGATATAAAATTCAAAGACTCCTCCGACTTTCCAAACTTCGCAATCGATCAAGCCCATGGTTCAATCTTTGAGAAAGATTAGAAAATTTCCAAGTAAGGGTAAAAAAGGAAAAATAGAATTATTTTTGGCGAGGAAAGGGGACTCTTTGCAAGAGGCGACGCTCGCAAAGTGCAAAAATTCGAAAGAGAGTGGCGTTACTCGATTCCGAACAACGAGGCTAATCGAAGACATAAAATTCAAAGATTCTCCGACTTTTCGTTCGCTATCCAAACTTTGCATTCGATCAATCTTCGAGGAAAATTAGAAAATTTCTAAATAAGGGTAAGGGGGGAAAAGGGAATTGTTTTTGGCGCGTTTGCAAGAAATTTATAAAGTTCGAAATTAAAAATTCCGAAAGAGAGTGGCGTTACTCGATTCCGAACAAAGAGGATAATCGAAGACATAGAATTCAAAGGTTCTCCGACTTTTCGTTCGCTGTCCAAACTTTGCATTCGATCAACCCAGAGATCAATCTTTGAGGAAAATTAGAAAATTTCTAAATAAGGGTAGAAAAAGAGGAGAATTATTTTTGGCGAGGAAAGGGGACTCTTTGCAAGAGGCGAAGTGCTCGCAAAGTGCTAAAATTCGAAAGAGGATGGCGTTACTTGATTCCGAACGGTTGCCCTCGGAGCTGTCAGAGAGGTTACCCCTTCAGCGCGTTTAGGTGAACCCTCGCGCGAGCAACACATCAGCGAGAGAGAGAGAGAGAGAGAGAGCTGTTCGGTGCGAATAGGAGCGAAAGCGAAGCGCGCTCACGGCTCTCGGCTGTTTGTAATTATTCATGAACAAAGGCCCTGATAATTGCGCTGCTTGATTGCACACTCGTGTACCGATGAGCGGCAAAGACTTCTGCAACGCGTATGGAAATGAGCGGCGTGTTTTTTTATTGTCGCTGGCATCGCAACTTCGAGTTCGCGAGCGAACCCTCCGCTCTTTCACTTCCGGCTCGGGTGCATTCCCGAGGTAGGTACATACGCCGGCCCGGCGTTCGACGATGACGACTCTCCTTCACGCTAACCGCGTGAAATTCCTCGCTTCTATTTTCTTTTCTTTCCTCTTTTGTTTTCTTTTTTTTTTTTTTCTTCTTTTTCTCGCTTTCACCATTGACGAAGCGGTCGATATCGCGGCGCGGATCAGTAACGGGCGTGCATTTCGCAACGAGCGCATTGATAAATTAAAGGAAGCAGGCGGCTTGCAAGAACCGAGCCGTACCGATCGACTTTCCTTTCCACGATCCCTTTCTTTTTTAGAAAGCGCGCGCGGCGCTCGTTCGAATTCCCCCGAGTTTGTTCGTTACACCGATTCAGAGGAAAACTCGAATACGGCGATACTCGAATTAAGCGATGTTAAACCCTTCGCGAGCCAAACTTCACGCTTCAATTTCTTCTTTTCGAATTTTTCCATCGAGAGAGAGAGAGAGAGAGAAAGAGAGAGTATTCGATCCTCGGTGTTTCGAAGAGTCAAAATCCTGAGTGAATCGCGCGAAATAGAAACGACAGCGAAACAATAAGACAGAAACCGGACAGAAACCATCTCCGTTTTCAACAACAAATATCACGTGCGCGTGATCGTGCTCTAATTACACGCGCGATTCGCGAGACCTTTGTACGCGCGATACTTCGCGACGGATGGACCTGGCGTGGAAATCTTTCCGGTGACAGTCTGGAATGGGGGAAAAAAAGAAAGAAAAAAGAAAAAAGAAAAACGCGCCCGCTCGATCCTCGGGAGATAAGTAGTTTAGTTGTACGCGTGTCGCCGCAGAACGGTGCTCAGGAAGCGCGCCAGCGTGCACCAGAAGAAGAATGCTCGAGACTCGTCAGCGAGACACGCGAAAAGAGAGGAGGAGGGGAGGGAAATGGCGAGAGGTAGAGAAAAGAGAGACGGAGAGGCCCCTGGTATCGCATTAAAGGGGTCTGTCACATTCCGGAGAAGGGGGTAGGAGAGGAGAGGAGGGTGAGGTTAGGTCGTCGTGACGCTCACCCTCGTCGTTCCGCAAACAATGCTCCATATCGTCTCCATAATGAACGCGGCTACCAGGGACATGCACACGCTCGTCCCCTTGCAGTCCTAGTAATAATGAGCACGCAGATTATGCGTGGCGATTGGTGCTCGATGTGGTGCCTACCCTCCGGAAAAGGAACGAGAAAAGAATGCAAGGGTGATTGTACACGACGTACGTACAAGACTCTCCTCCACGATGGATACAAAACGAGAACGGCTTCAAAGACGAATCGTTTTGAATTTATCGACGATCGGGCTATCCGACAACCACGTCGATCGCTCGATGACTCAATGACGGTGGAAAATGATCGCGAGGTCGCCTCTAGTTTCATCCGGCTAAAGGGGTGACTCGTCCTCCCTTCGTACGAAACAATCGTCGCCTCGAGATGCCTTCCGAAGACGAATTTCCAACGATTCGCGTAAACGCGAAAACAGACGCGCAGGGAATTGGAAAGTGGTCGGAGTCATTCGAAGAAGAAATTTCGCAGAAAGTGCCGAGAGCGAGCGTAACGGGTACGGGTTATCCGAAAAAAGACGCGGCCATCGATTTTCTGTTACAAACGAGATGAGAAGAATCGTTGAACGAGTAGGGAGCAGGGAGGAAGAGGGGGAGAGGGATCGCTTTGAAGCTAATTCCCGAAACGCTGAAAAATGCATTGCCACGTTTTAAATCCGGCGATATTTCAAGGCAGTCAGGTCCCGCCATCGGGGAGATTCCCGGCGCGCTTGAAAAGCAATTTCAACTTTAATTACCGTGACCGGGCTAACGAAGAATTTTGATCCTGAAGATACGTACATGATTATCGGCATAATTCAAATTGGTTCCGTGGAGTCACGGTACAGCGACGTTTACGGATACATGGACGGGAGGAAAATCGAATTGGTACATACAGATTGCAACCGGAATACACGGCCAACACCAGCGTGAATGCACCAATTAGAGTATCGAAGGATTCCACCGCTACCCGCCGAAACTCCAGGGATTCCTGAAGGACCTCGACGAAGGTATTTGTCCAGCATCGTGCTTGCGGTGTTCGTTCGAGTAACGATTCGATTCGGGACTACGACTCCGAATTCGTATCTGTCGCGCTCTCGTATTGTCTATTACGCCTGTTTACACATTTGACCCGGATTTTCAGTCTCAACTTCCTGCTCGCGGGCTCTCCCTTCCCACTTCGCTCCAACCCGCCTCGTTCCACCTCTTCGCTCCGTCTTTCCATTTAGATGCAATCGAACTCGATTAAGGATGTCGAAATTAACTTCTCGTCCATGTCCAATGGATCCGGCGCTCGGAAACGGAAATGCGTAGGTGGATGGTGGGGCGGAAAATTTCGATTTTACATTCTCGGCTCGGGTTTGTCGGACAATTGAGAAAATCGTGTCGTTAATCACGGTCGATTCGATCGATGTATTCGACTTCGTATTGTGCGTTAAATAAAATTTTCAACGTGCAAAAGAAGAGAAAAGAAAAAAGTATAGGAAATTAGTTTGCCAGACGTGCTGGGAAAACGTGCGTCTGATTATGAAACCGACCGCTCTCAATTTGTCGTATCTCGTCCGAAATTAAAAAAAAAAAAAAAAATAGAAGGGATGAAAGAAATGGCACGCTGAAAACATGATTATCAAGATCGCGCAATTTGTTCACCTCGCGCGAAAAAACCGAAAGAAAAAAGATAGATAGAGAGAGAGAAAGAGAGAGAGAGAGAGAGAGACGAGGAAAACAGTGCTGGCAAAACCGCGACTGGGTGGAGGGCAACAATGCCAACAGGCGCGGTGACGGCGAAAAGCGAGCGGCGATTCTCAGAAAATAATTTACGCCCCCGCAAAAAGAGCCGGCGAACCGTGCGCGGGGGCCAAGAGGCAGAGAAAGGTAGAGAGAGAGAGAGAGAGAGAGAGACAGAATGAGAAAACGGCCGCTATCAAAAAGTCACGCGTCTCCATTCACACACACACACGGTCTGGCCGGGGCGATTTTTCGAAATATAAATTCCGGGTTTCGCGTTACGCACACCATTTGCCCCGTTGGTGTCTCCTACGCGGCGCGAGAGACGCCGCTTAAACAACCGGCGCTACGGTACCGCCCTTTCTTTCTCTCTTTCATTTCTTTTTTTTCTTTTTTTTTTCACATTATAAATTCTCTGCGCCGGACAGCAGCCGGCCTGTGCGCCCTCTTCGACCCTTCGTGTCACCCTCGCCGCCCCCGTCGATGCCCAACACCCCCTTCCCTCCCTCCACGAAACGCGCCTCCACGCCTACACACAGAGCCCGCGTGCAATTTAAGCGTTGAAGTTGAATACAGCGCCGATTCGACGCTGGCAATTAGAAATCTTTCAACCGATCGCCGAGCGTACTTGGATTTCAAACGTGGATAAACAGCTGAAGTCTTACTCTATCGGTAATTTTTCTAAAGTAAGCAATTACTTTTCACTCTCACAATTATTTAGAATCCTTTTCTCTTGGAGGGGGAGGGGGATGCAAGCTTTCAGAGCAGGATGAGTTTCGATATACAGTTTCTCGAGTATTTTTACGCCGCGTTGTTACCACATCTGCAACGTTGCCGAATATTAAAATGATTGTATACAATAGGTCCCGTATATAATCAGGCACACCGGGCGAAGAACTGGGAATTAATCTCGAAAGCCCGGTCAATGTGTGTACGTGTGTCTATCCGTGAGTCATTAGACTTAATTAAATTTCCACACTTTTACGCCTCTTTTTGATATTGGTTTTTAATACGGTTATAAATTTACATTGTGCAGAAATCAATGAACGCTTCGTTTTAAAATAAAACGTAAGAACCGAATTAACAACCTGTATATATATATATATATATATATATATATACACACAGCCCGGGGATCGATTCGAACGGAATACAGGGCGTACCAAAATTTTTTCAAACCCCCAAACACACCCCCAGTCGGCGAAACGGGAATCAAATAATCAATACAAAAAAATTTACATTCTACGATTCTTTTTTGTCCAATCTACCGGCCCGGCTCTCGCGATCGCTCACTGTATGCACATCGCAGCTGTGGCATACGCAAAATTAAAATTATCTATCCAAATTTCTTACAAGAAAGGAGAGACGAGAGAATCACGAGTACCAACAATTTACAAGGGTGGATCAGTGTCGATCGGCGTCGATACTTGCATCCACAGCCGGCTGTATCTTCGTTAATAATATACGCGGAAATCTGATTATTTGTCTGCTTCACTGTTTTAATTTTGAACGATTTTTTTCTCCCAACCCCCGGTCCGTCGCGGACACCCCCACCCGCTCGGTGCAGTTCAATGTTTTTACGCGGGGTGAGGTCCGATTGGTTGGCGGCCGTTTTCCAAGTGGGGTGGGAAATGAAAGGCTGGCCACTCTTCGCCGTATACGCGAGATCGTACGAGAGTAACACACGTGGTCGAAGCCGGAACGTGTGCTGGCCCCCGATGCGAGGGACCGAGAGCAACGAAAGGGAGGTGAACGAGGAGAGGACGAGAGATCGCTGGAGGGAGAGGCACACGAAGGCGCGATACGTGCGAACGAGTGTTTGCTGGTAAAACAAACACGTTTCTCTACTCTCTCTACTCTGGTTCGCGCGTACCCTTCGCGATCATCCCAGCGCGATCTTTTCTGTGCCGCGTGTGTGCAGTTTTCGGGCAGCGAGATTTTTCCCTCGAACAAAGAAGAACCTCCTTGTTTCACGGGAAACGGAACGACAACTGGTACCAAACAGTCGTCTTGAAAGGTGGCACCATGTGATAATAATTTGCCCTGAAGCTGAGCTGTACAGAGGATGACGAGAGAGTTGGTATGATTACGACATATGCGGAATCCTCAATTCATTCAGCGATCCCAACAATTTTCATTTCATCGTCGCGTGATCTCTCGCAGTTACGCGTCTATTTGTTATCGTCGTTTGTATCGAATTTGCAAAAGAGAAGAATGGTACTCGCGCGTCCACGCGTCTGTTTGCGATCGGTCAGATTTCCAAATTACGTACGATTTCTTACGTTTCATAGACGACTCGCGTTACACCAATCGGGGCGGAACCACCCTCCGCGGCGCGAAGCTGCCGGAAGTCGATACGCGTGTACCACCGGTCGTAGAATTAATTAAAAACCCGGGCGATCTCTCACGCAGCTACAATGAAAATATTATCGAATATTTGCGCAAGACTCGGGGCACCGATCATTTTTTCCGTCGATTAATTGAAAAATCGCGAGAACCGAACTCTCTCCGCGCCGAAATTTTTTTCTTCTTTTTTCTCTCTCTCTCTCTCTCTCTCACCGATCGACCATTCCCACCGACCAAGCCCTAACCGTTACTACTATACATGCACACATATACGTACGTACATATTACGTACATATACGGATCGGAGCTTCTGCGCTCGAATCTTTGTCGGATCGTCGAAAAGCGACGAACAATGGGAAATCGCGGGCCGAAAGTATTTGATTCGACACGGCTGGACGCTTATAAGCGCGCGCGGACCAACCCTGTCGACGGCGCATCGCGCTGAGAGAGCACGCGAGAGGGGGCGAGAGAACGCCGGAGCCTTTTACATTTTTACCACGGACGCGCGCGAGAACTCGATATTCCGACAAACACCGATTGGAAATGTTAAAAGATCGAAAGAATTTTAATGAAAACCCCCGACCATCAGGCGGCCCGGCCGAACGTGCCTTTTAATAGTTCATCCACGTCCGTTTTTTTCTCCTTTTTCTCTTCTTTTTTTTTTTATTTTTTTCCTTCTTTTTTTTTTATTTTGCTTCATCCCACTCTCTGTAGCCACCCGCACCACCAGACCCCGACTACGTCTCCCTGTCTCTCCCTGTTCCCTGTTCTCTTTCCCTACTCTCTCTCTCCCCCTTTCTCTCTCTCTCTCTCTCTCTCTAGTTTCTTTTTTCTTTTTTTCTTTTTTTCATTCGCTACGTTTCGGTTCGCGAGCGGTCCGCTGCTGCGGCCGGACACAGAAAATATATATCTGTTGAAAAACTAAAGCGACCGCCGTACGTTCGCCACCATTTCGGACGGGCGGACAGACGAACAAACGGACAAATGGAAGGGTTAGCAAGGATGGGGAGGGCACCGCGCTTGCATCGAAAAAAAGAGAGTAGCAACAAAGAGCAAAAGAGAGAGAGAGAAAGAGAAAGAGACACTTAGGGACAGGAATATGGAATTATCTTTCCTCGTGCCTGTTTATTTTTCACCTTTGGTGATTACAGACCAAAGTTAATCCGAATCGAACGAAATTAATTTTCATCGTCCGCAATGGAGGAAAAACGTCTCGTGTCTCTCCAACGAGGAGATATCCTTTTCACCCTTTCGTTCGGAGCGCAGTCACCGCGTGCTCGTGACTTTCTACGGCTAGCGCGTCTCTGTACGCGTACGTGCAATTCGCCCGTGACGGACGTGCAATTCACCCGGAATTATTACCAAGAAGTCGCGGCGAATGCCCGGCCGGAATTGGAATCAACGTCCAACGGTGAAGAGAAGGTTTGGTCGTCGTCCTGATGAAGGATCTCCGAGACGACGAGCAGAACGCGCAAAAGAGCAGCGTTGCATTGATCAACGTCAAGGCCGGGGAATCGAGACGACTCTGCCGACCCGATGAATTGTAAATTTCGAATTCTCGTTTTCGCGCCTTGATAAAGCTGGCGAGGGCCAGCTGTGTTCGACGAAACAACGAAATCTGACAATAAGTCCGGAAACAAGTCGCGCTGCATGTATGGAAATTTCGACGAACCGAAGCTGCGATATCAGCGACATATTACGAGTATCAACCTTTACGCAACGACTATAGTCGCCCACTATTTTATTTTGAACAAGGAATGCAACATATCGAAATGATAATCACCGATTCTGATGAAATTTGGCGTAAAAAATATTTGACCCGTATTATTTGTTAATAGCAATCGTCGATGTTGAAGGGGCGAAAACTACCCTCAAAGTTAGAGATGTTTCTTTCGATGTTATTCCATGGTGTTTCATCTGGTGCTTGGTTTCATTGCTATTAAAATTATCTTGTATTTACTGCGATGAAATAAATTCGTTCGTATAAATTTTACTCGAACGTGTAATTAAAAAAAAATTGACCAAGGAACTGTAGTTATTCTCTTCCGAAGGGAAGTTCCTTATTTCGCGAAAAGCACGATCGAGGAAACTTATATAGAATTTCAGCACGCATGCAGCGAAAGGGTTAAGCCTGACAGCCTGGACACTATTCAATTTCGATCCGTTGTCCCTTGGAAGATTGATCCAAGCGACGAGACAAGCACGAAGAAACGGAGAGGAAGAGGAAGAAAAGTCAAACCGGTGACCGAAACGTAAAAGCGGAACAGCGAAAACAGCGTGCGCAGATCTCGCGAGGAATTTAAGTGGTTTATAAATCGATAATTGGCAATTAAAAGTGTCCTCGCTATCGGCGGTCGGAGGCCGTGAAATTAAAATAGCGAAACTAGAGACTCGAAGGGAATCGTACGCGTGTGTGTGTGTGTGTGTGTGTGTGTGTGTGGCGCGCGCGCGCGTGTGTGTACACGGTGATCGATCGAGGGAATGATCATCGAGAAAAGCCGCGACCGTGATAAACAGTCGCGGGGCCCACGTGAAAAATGATAATCGATTAACGAACGTGTACACGCGCGCGGCGCTCGTGTACGCAAACACGCGGCCCGTCCGCCGGTTGCAGCCCGGTGGCAATGTTGACAAAGAAAATTATTATTTTCGATTGGTAACACGAGCCGTTGAACGATGACCCGAAATAGTCATCGAGAAAGTGATGAACTCGAATTCCAGCCTGATTACTCGCGCGCGCTCCATTAACTCGAATTTCGCGCGAACCAATCGACCGTGCTATATAGTCGTCGCACACACGCCCCGGCAACTGTTTCTTTCGCGATATTAATCGTTTATTTACATCGGCGGTTTCCATTAAAGAAGAAGTTTCCTCTCCAAGTGTTTTCTTCTTTCTTCCTTTTTCTTTTCCTTTTTCTTTTTTTTTTTTTTTCATTGAACTTCCTGAGTCGGAGATTGTTCTCCGAACGATCGCTTAAGTATTATAAGACGAACCGGTTCGTTGGATCTTCGTAATCAACTGATCGGTGAGGTTCGTGACATTAAAATTGGTAACATTTCCAGAAAAACGACGAAGTAGAAATCGGAATAGAAATCCGACTGTGGTCTTTTTTTTTATAGAGATCTTTAAGCCGGTTTGTCAAGATCATCAAGTCGGTCGAGGCAATGAGACTTTTAACCCGGGAGTTAAATTCGCCCGTAGTGTCTCCAAAAAACTTGAGCGGATTTTTTCGAAAAAAAGAGAGAGAGGGGGAGGAGAGTATGGGATGGGAAAGATTATAAAAATTGTCTGGCGAAACTGTTCGACGAGCGTTTCGCTCGTTTATTCCGCAAAAATCCCCGTCGGGGCGTCCGCCTCGACGACCAAATAAACGACGATCTCTCGTGAAGCCTGGAACTGGAATTGTTCGCGGAATTATCTCAAATTGACCCGAAACTAACGTGCTAACGTGTGTTGGTCTCTCATCGCCAAAAACACGTCCAGTGTGTCTCTATTATCAAATAACGAGAGACACGGCAACTTAGAAACAAAAAAAAAAAAAAAAGGAAAAAAGGAAGAAAAAAAGAAGCGAAGCACCAACTCGTCGAGCAGCAACTCGACGACGAATTTCAGGCGAGGACGCGTGAGTTTCAGGCACAGAGTGTTAAACCCGCGGCGGAGCAGAGGGCAGCGATGCTCGCGGCGCACGTGCCGCACCGTTTAACCCAAATCGCCGCGAACACCGTGGTATAAATCATTAGGCATTAAGCGTGCTAATTGCAACCGTCTCTAAGCAGCACACATTAGCGGCGCCGCCGAAACACGGAACGAATTCAACGCGTCTACTGCCGAACAGATGCCTTAACGACTTCTTGGAATGCGAGCCGAGGCAACTCTCCTGTCACGATCGTGAGAAATCACAAGCCCCGCCTCGCTCCACGGGGGAGAGGGTATCCCCCCCCGTACGATAACACTGGCGATAATGATAACGCTTTGGAATCCGTCGCTCACGAGAGACTGTGAAGAAGAAACTCGATAATCGCGGCTGCGATTAGAGGAAAAGGAGAGCGTAAAACGGGCGTAGAACGTCCACAACAAACAACAGGCCGAGAGAGATTCGTGGGAGGGAAAATTGCAGCACGAAGAGTTGCCTCCGCGGGGCTAATGCCCGGTGAATCATTATTTATTTTTGCGTTTCACGGTGTCGAGCGGGTGGCCGAGCGGGACAAAACGGTGTCACCGGTGGTGGAAACGAGAAACCTAACCGAAACGCGCGCTCGCAGAGGGGTGTCAAACAACGAAGACGGCGAAGAAAGAGGGGAAACGTCCGTGGTCGGCTACGCAGCCGACGCGGTGAAACAACGCGGAAAGGAGAGGCAGGATCGGGGGTGACTGACAGAGATAACGCGCGAAGGACGAACCGAGAACGAACGAACGAACGAACGAACGAACGAACGAACGAGGGGTCGAGGGATGACAAAGTCAGAGGGAAGAGGATGCTTCGGTGAGCGTCGCTCGAGTAATTATTACGGATTTTCCGGATCTAATTCTCCGGACGGTAACACGACACAATTCACTCACGCAGATTGCGCACGAGAGGATGTAAATTCCTGTCAGTCGGACGGTCCATTTCATCTCCTCTTTTTCGTCGGCTCCTAACCGACACCGAGGTCGACGCTGGACGATTATTCGGTTTTCCACTTTCCCCTAACCCTCTCTCTCACACTTTATCTTTCTCTCTCCGTCTCTTTTTCACTCCGCCGGCCGTGGCTGCGCGCCCGAGACTCACCGGGTTGCTGGACTGGGTCGTTTCCAACCCTCTGTGCCATTCTGGTTCTCGGCTTTTAACCGCGATTACGGGGATCTCGAGTAGGCCTCTCGAGATCGAAGTAAAGGTGATTCGGTGTTTCCTCCGGTGTTCGTCGATTTCCTTCATCGAATTCAAGGTTACCACTGCAACCCTCTCCTCTCTTTCTTTCTTTCTTTTCTCTCCTTTCTCGCTCTGTATTACCTGAATTTCCGCTTAATAGAATTTCGGTCTTCATCAACGTGCTGCTCCCTCCCTCTCCTTCTCTCTCTCTGTCTTTCTCCTTTTTTTACTCCCTCTTCTTTAATCGCTTCTTTCATTTCCCGGCTCTTTTCAATTTTCGGCCGTTTCGCTCGCTCGGGTCTTTTGAAGCCCGGCCGCGGGAATAATAGAACAGATTCCACGGCAATTTTTTCGAATCCAACCTCGCACCGCGAACCAGCGCCGTATCAATTACGCCGATTTTTAAATTGTTACCCCCGTTACTTCTCCATCCCCTTTGTTCGGTACTCGTCCTTCGGTATCGAGGTCTCTACTTAATTTCCTCCACTAGAGAAAAGAGACCGGCAGAGTATCCTCCGATCCCTCCGACAGATCGTTTCATTGAAATCTAAAATCAAGCAGCGAGGCTCGTGGAAACGGTGGAATTAAGTTTCACGCTGTCACTTCGGTTCTATCATTAGGATTACCAGGAACTGTTAATCGCCAAGTTAAGCGAATCTCGCTGAAAATCCTGGCCGCGCGTTATAAAAAGTCAAGTGCCGATCCAGCAGTAGAGCCGGAAAATTTTGTGAAAATCTTCACGAAAGAAAGTACGACGCTGCTGGGATGAAATGTGTAGTAGAAACGTGACTAAGAGAGTCACAACATTTTTTGTGACGAGTGCTTTGCCTAAAACTGATAGTTTTGATGAAACCCATTAAAGTTATTATTATTGCATTATTATACTGTACACCGTTTATATATAATAAATATCAATAAAAGCAATATTCAGCTACTATTCTTTCCTGTAATTTTAAGGTCTCTCGATTTTTGATATAACCTGTACTATAATTTGCTTCGTCGGCACTTAATCAAGCACCAAATATTTCTCTCGGGTGTCAACCATTGACTGAGTTTAAGTTTCGTGCAAAATTCCAAAGTAATAATCTTTCTCCAAGTGATACGCTATCGTATAGCTTGTCTCTGCTTCCAATTCTTACACGCGTCGATCGAAATTCAACGCGGCAGAGTGGAATTTGAATTTCATAGGAATTCGTCGGCGAAAAAGGCGGCGTTATTTGCATATTAAAGGAGAGTTCGTCCGGCTAATGAACGAATCACGAACGATTCGACACGGATAAACAAATTTCTAGCAGATACTTGCTTGAACGGCCTTTATCCATATTGCATATGCGAAGGTCTATTTCATTAAGTGATCAAGCGTGCCAAAGCATTCCTTCGTCAAAGGATTCTAATCAAAGGAAATCTGTTTCCTAATTACAGGATGTATCGCAGCCCTGTTACGTGTCCATTCGTTGATCTCAAAGATAATATTACGCTACGTCAGTGATCAATCACGTCGGCACAATGCGATTCCCACGGAGTGAAAAAAGAAAAAAAGAAAAGGAAAGAAACGTCGCGATAAATATCGAGGTACACGGCACGTTCTCTCGTCGTTCGCCAAAGCAGAAATGAATTTGAGGATGATGCTTGGCATCGTTTCGTTTCTCAAGAAACTTTTAAATCTGCGGGGAATTGGTAAGTAGCTCGAGAGAACAGGCGACATCGATTCATTTGGAATAATGAATATTTCCCGCGACCTTGTTTCCCCTCTTCGTCTATCATCTCGATAATTTTTTCAATAAGCTCGCCGCGCATTCGATAATTTCGCTTCTGTCTATTCGAAAATACACTCATAATTCTCTTCTTTCGAACGATATAGAATAGATATCCAGGTACGTAACACGTGAAATACGGCAGAGTGATCACAATGAGGATCATCGAGGACGATGCGATCGAAAGATTCAGAGATTGTTTCAGAATTTACGGAAACACATCCTCATAAAACGAACTGTCGGCGTAGCAACAATTACAAGTGAGTAACAGGGGAGGAAGCGCGAGCAACTTAATTTCCAAACTATAATCAACGAGGCAAAAGCCCGATTGTGTCGAAAGCTCGATTCATTTTCACGTCGTTAATAACATCGTCGGCCCCGCCGCGGATCGCAGTCGTTCTTCGCATCGCAAAGAGGGGAATGTCGTCGTTTCTTCGACGATGCGAACTCGCGTGACGCCTAATTAAACGCTCTCGCGTTCGAAATATCACATATTCAGAAGGTTGGCTTAGAACTAGATCTAGATATCAGCCAGTGTGTCACCGACCACCGTGCATGCGACCACGATGCGAAGACGACGACGACGACGAGAGGGGAGAAGGACGACGAGACACGCACACGTGTGTATGTGCGCGAACGTACGTGTGAGTGGTCATTAAGGATGCCGGGGGCCACTAATCGTCATCAGAGACGTATTCACCGACGAGCCCGCACGCAGAAAATATAAAATTGCCCGTGCGAGCCCGTTCAATAGGCATAATGATTATTTTCCACGGTATAATGAGCGCCAGTCACTCCCACCCGCGTGCCTCTCGCGGATTACGTCTGCACGTTCGACGGATAATAAAGGATCCGGGTCAATAGCGATGTAATGAGGTATCTGGACATCGTCGCCAAGATCCCCCTACTTGGCAACGTTCTCTCGGCGATCATGCGAACGACAAACCGCGACGCTACTTCCACTCGTGCACTTAATGACCACACGCGTGCCTTTTAACGTGCCTCCTTTCTTCACGTACGTTCCAACACGTGTGTTTTTTCCAGAGGAAATTGCTGGAAATTGCAATTCGCAACATTGAAATTTGGTCGAGACGCTTCGGCAGAAGGGAGAAGGTTGCCGAAATTCTTCTTCGAATTGATTCAACGTTTAAAGTTCAGCGAAGTCGGCGAAAAGAAGTCTCCATTTGTTACACGACGCGGAGACACTTTCGCGTGAAAACGAGTAGAGGAGCTGCGAGAGCTCCTCGTTGTTTCAATCCTCGTTGAGGATGAAGCGGCGAATGAAAGAACCGATTCAAATTTGCCCGTTCCAGTCGTTCGTTCTCTGTAAATTCCAATTCCTTGGCGTGACGTTTCGAATGTCTCGTGAATTTCTCGCGTGGAAACGACCCCTGGATATTCCCGAACACCCCAAACTCGCCCCCAAAACGCCATTAAACGAATTTCCAATGAAACTCAATATTTTCATTTTCGTCTCTGACCGAGTTACGTTGCCGATTTCGTTCAACTTCCCGCGTTCCCCCTTCGATCTTATAAATACACGCTTCTCTGAGAAAGAGAAAAAGAGAGAGAGAGAGAGAGAGGTGCAGCTTATCGCTTAAATCGAGGAATCGGTTTATAACACGGAGATTCGACGAGCTTGTCGAGCGTTTCCCGGAGAGCAAGGTGTATGAAATCGTCCGATCGTCAAACGAGAAACCTTTTTCGAAATTTCCTCGGCCGTTCAGGAAAATTCATTTACGCTTCCGGCCGCGTGGCCGCGCGTGTTTTCAGCGGCCGTCCGTCGCTCCGATCGGGAAACGTTCGCCGGGGCGATTTCGCTCGCGCATATTCATTAACGCGCGGGAGATGGAGAGGGAGGGGGAGGATAATTCATTCGTCGCGACCGGGGGAGTGGGATAAAAATATTTTTCACCGGGCAAAAAAGTACAGATAAAGGGAGACACGGTGGCGAAGAGAAGGGAACTCTCTGTCTTTCTCGCTCGCGTGACGAGAATTTTCGCGGGTCGTGGTAATTATGAGAATGCGTGTATTTAATTTTGCGCTGGATTAATTCGATTCGTCCGACAGAGGGGCGACGAGCAAAAGAGGCGGATGCGCTCGAAGAATACGTGTAATCGTTAGGTTTTCGTTTCCCTTTCGCTTCTCCCTCTTTCGTTGTTGCTGCTTTCTCCCCTCCCGGCGTCGCTTTTTCCTTTTGTCGCGGCCGAGCTTCCACCGACCGGCGGGAGAAATTAAATTCGACATCGGTTTTTATGCGGGCGAATTAAGGGGCCAGAGCAGAGTTAGCGCCGCATAAAAATAGCACCGTAAACGCGGCACCCGTGTTTCGAGAAGCTTGCAACGGTCCAACGCAAGCTTGCGTGCCTCGGCAAGTTCGCGAAAGTGCGAAATATATATTTTCAAGTCCCGAGCGACTTGCAGCTTTTTATTCAGTTCCGATCTTTGACGAACGGCGGAGCTCCCGTTTCCAATTGTAATTAACAAACGATTAATTTTTGACTCTTCGGTGTCGAACAATGTGCTCCCTCTGTCAACGTCAAGTAGAACGGCACAATTAGTTCCAATGAATTTTCATCAATTCTTCGAAAAGTAAAACCGGATTATTCATTGACTCCATTGTATATATTAATCTCGTTTCACGCGTGGTTGTGTACGTCCGTGTGTACGTGCCGAAATGTAATCAATACGGGGGGGAGAGGGGGGCGAATAAAAATTCGAACAAACAACCCCGATGTATTTCGTTCTTGTCTCAAGCCTTCTACGGAAAAAAAAGACTCCCGCGAGTTATCGGAGTTTCCTGGGTACATATTTGCTTAGATTATTCACAGGCATCTGGCACGCGTAATATACACTTCCCCTCGAAAAAAGAAAAAAAAATACTGGAATTTACTGTAACGATAAAAAAGAAAAGAATTCCGAACAAGTTTAAATGGACGACTTAAATGGACCTTGTTTGCGTTCCGCATTCTTCGCGCGTTATAAACGCAAATTCTTAAAAACGGGTATATTCGCCTCGAGAAAGTGAGATGAAATTTTCCAAAGTCAGAGTCCACGAAGATTATGATCTGGCGTAAATAACATTTAATCGCGTTTAAATAACATTTGACGGTGGAGAACGGGGAGAGAGGGGTGATAAATTAGAAATAGAACAATCGCGACGACGAAAGTTCGCGGCAAGTTTTAACGAATCCCGCGGAATTCGTGTAACGAAATTCCCGCGGACTCGCGAAATTTCCGTAAATTAGCCGGCGCTAAGTAACAGCGGAGTCGTCATTTCGCATAATTTACTCGCATAATGCCGGGGCACCGGGCGAAATTGAATCGTTAGGACTAACCGCATCGAAATAAATGGCGAGGTCGCAATTTAATAAGGACCAGTCACCATCTTCCGGTGATTAATTCTTGCTAAAAAGTTCCAGCAACTTTACAGACTCCTTTCTCATGGATCCTAACTTCTTGGAGTCATTCTCACCGACCGCCGACCTCCGCCAGCCACCCACTCCCCGGACCATCACCTCACCCCGCCATCCCCTTCGTTCAACGAGGGACGAAGTAAACTTTCAGCCCCCTCCAGCCAACTTTCTTTCCCGTAAAACAGCCGGCAACGACGTCCCTGTCCTCTGTCCAACGCCATCGACACCTAATGTATTTAATTTCCAATTAGCCGCGGCATAATTCGATCGATATTTATGGCCGTCGAATCTGCCGAGACGTTCCCCTTCCCCCCGTCGCGCCTCCTCTTCCGTGAAATTTCATCCTTCAGTTTGTTTCGCCGCGTAGTTCACCGTGCCGAGTTCTTTTATTTTATTTTTATTTCAGTAATTCAACGACGCTGTTTATGGGGACATTTCTGGGAAAATTTCAAGCTTACTTTTCGATCTTTTTTCTTTTTTCTCATTTTGGTTTTAAACGACGCGCATCGACGACGAACGGGAGAGAAAGAGAGAGAGAGGAAGAAAGCTTGGAATAAGTAAAGTAAAGTTTAGCGAAGCTGTCGCCGATGATATTCGAGGATAGAAGCAGAACGTCGCCAGATTGAAATAAGTTGCCAGCAACTTGGGCGATTATGGCCATAATTACGACATACGTTATGCTAATTCCGCCGGGTCCGTTTATTTCGTGGCAGTCTCTATTCGCGAACTTTCGGACCGTTTTCGGGAGAAATTCTCCGAAGAGAACGATAGAAAAAGAAAGAAAAAGAAATGAAAAAAGGAGAAAACAGGGAGAAAAAAAAAGTCTGGGCGAACCAGCGCGAGATCCATCTTCCGATTTCCCTCGGCACGAACGATATCGCGATAAACTATCGCATTTTTGCGATAAAAATCTTCCCAACCGGCGTTGCATCGGGGGCAATAAAGGAAGATCTACAACCGGGTTGCTCGTCGCTAATCGCTATCCTTGCCGTTTTCATCGCTGAGAAATTCTTGCAAACAGGGGATGAAACAAATCTCTGCTTCGTACCGACGTTTACCGTTATGTCCCAATGAATCATTCGGACGAAATTTTTTTCCCGCGTAGACAATTCTCAAAGGAAGGAAGAAGAAAGAAACTATGCCACTACTTCTCTGAGTGATTTTTCAATTACCAGCGAGCCGAATCGAATTACGGCGTTGAATAAATTCTTCGAATTTCGAATAAGCGACGATTTCGATCATCTGCCACGCTTATTCCTCGTTTTTTGTCTCGCGAATGATGCGATGGGTGTCCATGTTTCGCCGAAATTCCATTTCAAATTTTCGGTTTACCAAGCGTCTTAAATCGCCGCCCCGGCGTGGTTCGTGCAACGACACTTTTTCCCGACCCGTGAGTGTAAAAACCCGGGGACGGGGAACCGACACGTTCGATCACTCGGATGTGAAATTCATCGGCAAGCAGCAAGACACAGAGCGAACTAGCGCGAATCGGGTTTCCCTCTGTTCCTTCTCGATCCGCGCCACCGTTTAATGTTTCATTCGTTCGGCAACGCGAACGAACGGTTTATTAAAATACGCCGGATGAAAAACGAGAATCGCAAAGAAAAAAAAAACTCACGGTCCCAGGGCCTTTCAGACACACACACACACACACACACACACACACACACACACTCATATTTTTTCTTCGCTTTTCTTCTCTTTTTTTCTTTTTTTTTTCTTTTTTCGACAGTCAGCGTTGGGAGAGGGTTGGTGAAAGAGGGGTTGAACAGAGGAGGGAGATACAAGTTATTACGCGACGCTTGGCTCAGACCCGTTTGAAATCCCCGAAGCCATTAAAATAGAAATGGGAAACTCGGCCCTCCCAATTTCAGCATAATATTGTGATTACGATATGCAGAGACGCTTATATATTCGCGCGGGGTCCGCACGAATGCCCCTTGCCCAGTGTACACTCCAATACCAGTATCGCCCTTCTCCACGTTTCCACCACCCTCCCCCATACATTTATTCCTGCATAATCGAGCTCTCACGTCATTATTCCTCCGACGTCTAAATGTATATTTTAATAATACATTCCGCCGTCGGACGCGATACTACCCCGTTTGTCTTAATTTTATTTCCGCCACCCCCGTCTCCCCTCACCCTTTCCGGGCCACCGTCGGTCTGTCCGCTTTCTCCTTTCTTCGCTCGTTCGGTCACGATGTCCATTCCTCCGTGGAGATCCCGTTTTGTTTGCGAGGGGTCGAATTCTCCGCGAGGGGTGGCTACACCCCTTTCGAGACGTTCAACCAGTGCACGTCTCTCGTTCGATTCTTATTTCATTCAAGAGTTATAAGATAATTTTTCTCCGCGGCCGATGAAATAATTTTCAATTTAAATTTGCGATAATAAAGATGAAAAACGCATAAAGTTGCGAAAATTACTTTGCTGATACTGACCTTTGCCAATAGCCGAAAACGACCAGCAATCTATGATGCAACACCAAGACGCGACCACCCTTACCGTGGATTTCCAAAATGAATCCCCAGAGAGCACCCGTAGGAGGGGAAACAATTCGCGAAAATACCGAACAAAGGGGGGGGGGAAGGAGGGGAAACTATCGCGGCGTATCACCGTAAATTCGCAAGTGATACGGCTACGTATTCGCGCGTGAGATAGTGCCGCGAATGGAGAATGTATCAAAATCAGGCGCGAGAGGTTGCTTTATGGACGGGAACGCTCGTAAATACGCACTTCTGCTACTCCAACTTCGGTTACGGAACGCCCGGTACTCCGAGAGAAACTGCCTGGGATAGAGGTCGGCCGATAGAGAAAGGGCCACGAAATAGCTTCTACGGGATGCTAATAAAAGATAGAACCGGACAGATAGACAGACTCCCGAGAAGCAGATATCGCCTCGTCCTAACCTACTGTATCCCATTGTTTCGCAGATCGTCGTTGTCGTCGTCGTCTGGCCAACGTCAAGATGAAAGGAACGGCAACTGATTGTACCGCAAGGAAGTACCAACAAAAATAATTTTAGAAAACGCACATGCACAGAGGACTCGGACGAACGTCATTGGCCAAGTGAGGTTCGCCAGCTGTTACTCGACAGACGTAGGACGCAATGCTCGAAGAAACGGGAAGTTGAACAGCCGATACAAGGCCTCGTTTTCGGTGAAACGAAACTCGCATGTCGATGCAACTCGAAGGAAACGCCAAAGTGATCATTGTCGAACAGTGTCTATCTGTTGTTCGAGAAGTACTGTTCATCAATTTCCAGATTTGAAAATGTCCTCCACCTGTTACAAGACAATATAAATTTTTACTCCGAAGAGGTCTTCAACACTAGAACTATCGACGACTGAAGTATAACACTCTTTTTGTAGGAAAGAAATTAAAGTGTCGGATACAAGAAAAAGTTAATAACATAATAAAGAAGCTTTTATTAATATACTTTAGCAAATATGCTGTTTTATACTTTATATTAATGTACGAGCTTTATTAAAATCTGTTATAAATTTCCATGAAGAAAAATTAGAAATTGAATAGAATCATCTCGATTGCTATGGTAATTCTAGTGTTGGATCAATAGCAGTTGATGTCCAAGAAATTCACGGTTACGAGCTAACTTTGATCTATCTCGAGAGAAAAAAACACTGTCATCAGAGTTCTTGACGTCTGCTACTGTGCTAACCAATGAAATTACCGATTTTCAGCGAATCAGAATCATCTCTCAGGTTTCTCGGTCTGATGTTTCATAAATTTCTCCTCTGTGGAAGAAAGTAACGGAAAGACTAGCGTTGCGCATGGAAATCATGTTGCCATGCCCCGGTGGACGAATCATCGGCAAGGTGTGTGCTCGAGTCAAGGGTACGTTAACGATTCTCTGAAACGGTTCCCCGAGCGTTTCCCAGTAGACTGGAGGCTTGGAATTCCCTTACGAGCAGTAGAAACAGTCATACCCCGGATATACAGTGCCGGAGCGCGTTGATCGATATCCAACGATCGAACTTCCTTTCCCGCTGTGCATTGCTTTACGAATTTAGAATCGCACGATTTACCGACGCGATTCTGCTCGCCTTTCGCACGAATGTGAACGAATGCCAACGAATCGAGAGAAGGCGGAATTTCTTTTTTTTTTTTCGGGAAAGAACGAGAAGTTCGATCGACGCTGTTCGATGGGATAAATTCGTACTGCTACGGAATGTATTATAAGAGTTCGATCGCGAGACGAAAAGCTTCATCGAGGGGAAAGGGGAGGGGGTCGTGAGGCAAAATGAAACGCGGCGAATGAAAAAAAGGGGTGGGGGGAGGGAAAAGGTTCGTGATGAGCGCGTGGAAAGGGGTGGGAGAAAACACGGTCGTTGGAAGTTCCTGTTTCGCACGGAACAGTCCGCTTGTCACAAGGACAGAAACAGGCGGCATGAAAGCAGGGAGCAAGGTGTTAGTCCGCACGGAATTTCCTACGCTTGATGCCGGATACGAGGCTTAATTGCACCGCCACACAATGTAAATATTCCGCGTCAGTTAACCACCGTCCAACGTACACGCACGCGTGTGAATGAAACCGGCCACTCTGTCATCTACGGTAATGCCAGTGTGTCATCGTTCTCTCTCTCCCTCTCTCTCTCTCTTTGCCTCGTCTACTCTCCCTCCGCCTCGCTGCCTCTCTTTCTCCCTGGTGTTCGCGCGTTATCGTAAACAATGAATCTTTGCGAACCGGCCTTTTTATTCTTCCGCTCCGAAACGTATCTGAGCAAACAGCGTAATATAGGTGATTGCACGGTCGCCGATGACAAACGTTAAAAATACCATGATTTAGGGCGAACGACGGCTGATAAACTGCGTCCAGGGAGCGGGCAAGATCCGAGTATTGCATATTTCACGCGGCGCTCAACGCCGATGTGTTAGCTCTCCCGTCGATTTCGGACCTTCGCCGATAAATTATCACCTTCGTTCGGCGATTATCGGTCCACTATGGAATCCACACTACGATCGGACATTGCTCCACAGACGAGGAAACGTTCCACCGTAGAGAAAGTTTCGCGAAACGGTCGCTGAAGTTTCCCTGAAGACGAATCTGAAGTCGCGAGCGAGGCGAATGAAATTCTACACCGGCGACGAAGAGTTTTATATCAGAAAGTATTCGTCAATTTCAGCCGAAATTAATCGTAAAAATATTGCCGACTCGCTGGTAAAGGGGAATGGAAATTTCAAACACTGCAATTTCCTCCGAACGTTTAGAGAAACAAATTTTTAATCGAGCAAATCGAGGAGCTTAGAAATTGAGAAGCTTCGACCAATTCGAAGAAATTAAAATCCCTTTGTGATCAGAACGTGTTTCTTTTTTTTTTTTAATTGAGCATCTTCTTAAATAAAAGAAAAGAAGAAAAAAAAGGGTAAATCTTATCGAGAAGAGGCACGCAGTTGGCCAAGTTAAAATCTTCGTATCAACACACACAGGCGGAGGGAAGCCAGCGAGATACGAATTTCTCTTTTCCTTCCGCGATGTATAGTGCAGATAGGGAAGCGCAAACACGGCGTGCACGGGTGACCCGGCCGAAGGAAGTTCCTAATCCCTGTGGCCGGCTAACGTTCAAACCCACGGGCGAGCTCGCCGAGCAGATAGTTACACCTCCGTGCAGAGATACAGGTAATGCCTGTTTACAGATATCGGGGCAAACATTAATACGAAGTAGCTTCCGCGTACACCGGAGGATTACGTTATTCTTAGAACCTGCCGCCTCCTGACATTTTATAGCGGTGGCGTTGGAATTTTCTCGTCGTCCTCGAAAGTCGAACCACGCTAATTTTGATCGGAATGTCCGAGCAAATTTTCTGAATGTTCTGTCGTTGGTTGCCTGGATCGCGTGGATTCAAATTTACTTACAAACTTTCCTTTTGCACGAATCGAAAGCGGACAGCTGAGGCATTCTCAGCAGACATTCTCGCCTCGAGATTCCAACGAAGAACACAGACGAATTTCTTTCACGTTAGATTCACGGTTAATCGAGAAACTTCTTACTGCTGTAGATTCAAGCCTTGGTTACCAAAGGGAAAGTTAAAGAGCAAGGGACGAAGGATCGGTGGTTGCGGTCATCAAGGTGGAAAACGGGTCTGGGTGGCGGCGACACACACGTACAGTATCATCCCTTTCAACCCCCGTACTTAGGGTGACCATCTCATTTATATAGTAAAACAGAGTCGCGCAATGGTGAAGCAGGGACCGGGAGTTCAGTTTGTTTGTCGAGCAAACGTTTGCCGACGACACCGCCGGACACTGGTGCCTAGCTAGCTCTGGTCCTTGGTACAAGTCTGTCCGAACCACTGAAGGTGGGTCCGGCGAGGGTCGGGAGGGGGAGGTAGAGGGGAGGAGGGATTTAATACCATCTCCCAGGATGAACAGTGGTGGTCAAATAACTTCGGCCAAGTGATTCCCTGCGACGGTATTAATGTGTCCAGTCCCTTCGGGCTTCTGCTTCATCTCGAAATGTCGATAATCTAAAGGCGTTTCTGCTACACCCCCTCTGGCGTCATTAGCTTCGTTCCATTCGCGGAAATTATTCCCGTATTGCAACTGGCTGCTACTCTCGTGTATCAACTAACTTTGAAGAAAAAAAGAAGAAATAACGGCAGAGAGAGAGAGAGAGAGAAAGAGAGTGAGAGAGAAAGGATTCTCTCTCGACGACAGCTAAAACGGAGTCCTGATAATTCTTTCCGTACGACAGACGTTAGTTAGGCTGGTTTAATTAAGCAGCTTCGATTACACGGTCCAATAAAGGCGCGAAGGATTAAATTCACCGTGCAAAAAGTCCACAGTCACCACGCTCGCAATCAGTATTAATTGAAAATTCCCATCGGCTTGTCCCCGGGCTACGCTACCGGGGTTGGCGATTCTGACGTCAATTCAAAGAAACAAACATCCCATCCTCCGCCTCCGAGTGAAAGAGACAGAGAAGCAGGAGAAAGCGGAATAAAGAGAGAGAGAGAGGATGGACGATCGTGCAAACGAAGATTAAACACGAGTGACGCCCGCGATTTCAAGATTCCATTCGTCTTACTCTAAGATCTAAACATCAAGGTCGTAAATCCATCAATAAATCCTGGCGCCCTCCTCGCGGTGACCACATTTGCTTAGGGATAAGAAGCAAAGACAAGGACACGAGACGAGAGGAGCGGTGGGCAGGGGAGTTCGAGGGGGTGCGGCGGCGGAGGTGTAAGTCTGTAGGGCAGTGAGGAATGGCTCGGTCTAGCGAGCCTTTAGCCCCGGCTTAGCATGTACTGGAAACACCATCCCCTATCCTTCGTGTCGGGGCCAAGTTATACCCGCAAACAGTCGTACATTAGTGCCTGCAGGAGTCCTGCAGGATTTATAAGGGGCGCCCGCGGGCGCACAGGAGGCTATCCAGCCGTCTCTCCGATGGTTAAAACTCGAAGAGACCGAGGGGATGAGGCATTGAGATCGGGCCTGTACGCGCGAGTACATCGCGCGGCGAAACATCGTGGATGAAAGAGAGGACGGCGAGAGAGTTAGAGGAATAGAGAGTAAGCAAGGCGGAGATGCTTGGGAACTGGTGGTGTCCAATCGAAAGTGGGAGGGAGGGCGAGAGAGGGAGAGAGAGAGAGAGAGCAAGGGTACTCTGAGGAAAGGGTGATCTCTCTAGGTTTGAGTTCCCCGGAATACGAGAGAATATTTACGTGTGCATCTGATGCGCTACTGGTCAGTTTATGCTACTCCGAGTTTCCCTCTTCCCCCCCCCCCCGTTCTTCGCCGGCCGGACTAACCTGAATTTCTCTACAATCTGTGGGAAACCTGGCTGTGTCCAGGCAAACACACATTCGCCTGGCTTTCGCTACAAACGAACGTCGTTGCGTCGTTCTTCGTCCCGACGAAGATTCGTTAACCTAAAGTCCGATTTCCATCTTAAATCGTAAATGGCCACTGAATCGTCCCAACATCGATGTCTGTTCATTATGCAGCAACCTCCCCGAAAGCGGGAACGTGGATAATGTACCGCCGGGGATTATCGTTCGCTCGATCCCCGTGAATTCGTTTCGTGAAACTCCGTATCCGCGAAACTACCGATCGTTGCGCTCAGGCTTTAACGAGCAATTGGCAACCAGTGGAAACGGGCTAAACATCAGGGACGACGAGGTTCAACTCCGGAGTCTCTAAGAGTTCCGTTCGGTACGTGAGCACGTCGCCAGAGGGTTGGATCGGCCGCGGAAACAAGATGGGGGCTGCTCGGTCAAGGGGGTTGGTCAGGTTGAAGGGAGGAGGTGGGTGGTGGTAGCCAGTGGTCAGCACACTTGGCCGACCCTACTTCGCTAACTAGTTTAATGATATATGTTGAGCTACAAGCGCCTTGATTAATCGTTAACTAATGTTGGACCTCGTAGTGCACTACCACCACCGTCTAGCATCGCTGTGCCACGGTACCACTACTACCAAAGCAACCTGACCATCGTCGCCCACTATCACTGGGCTAGCAACACCACCGTGTGCTAGCACACACGGTTCACGGCGAGGAAGGAGGGAGGAGGAGGGAGAAGGGAACCGGTATGACGAGAGGAAAGGAGAGGAAGAGAGGCTAGGAGGGAAGGTCTACGCCACCGCAGCAGTCCTTACCCTCGTCGAATCCACGGGACCCAAACTCGAACGTGGCCAAACAGAAATCTAATCTCACTCAGCGTATAATTTGATTTATGACTCGCGGCCGTTCGAGCGGAAGCCCGAGATCGGAAGAAAGGGAGGAAACGAAAAAAAGAAGAAGAAGAAGAAGAAGAAGGAAAGAAAATCCCCAGAAAACAGCGAGAACCGAGTGGCCGCGAAGAAAAGGAGGGGCCAAGCAGGGGCTCCTCTCCTCTACGAAATCATCGATGTAATTTGCCGAGTGCCCATCGTCCATTGCGGATATAAGAGAAGATATACGAAAAGAAGGGGTGGAGGAGGAGGGAGGGTGAGAGAAGGGAGAGAAAAGAGGGCCTTGGTAGTACGCAAATTTATGTCTCGCGAGAGAGAGAGAGAGAGACGTCCCGAAACCCCTTCAGCCTTCCTCGAATTGAATTAACTCGGCGTCTTCCCCCGGCTCTATTCCTGAGCTCCGCACGTGGAACATTGGTCATCCCTAATTCGCTTATGGCCCTCGATCAATTAAGTCGTCGGCCATTCGCGCAAATCCCGCTGACCCTTCCAGACGTCGGCTGCTCCTTCACCGAGAGACACCGTGTTGCTCAGCGCGTCGCGCGAATCGCTGCTTTTTGCTCTGCAAAACCCTGCCCCGATTTGTTCGTACATCGAATTCGAGAAAATTCGATTGCCTTCGAGAAAACTGGAGACTTGGAAAAACGAAAGAAAGCGATATATCAAATATCGAGAATTCCATTTCTCCGGTGACTCTGACTTGGCGAAAACATTCGAATCTTGCTGATCACTCGTCGACTGTGAATTTCGAAACAGACGAAAAATGTTTCTCCCGAGGGAGGAGAGCCGAGAGGCATTCGAGCAACGCGTCGCGACAGCCATTGCTCGCGTTCGATTAATGCGGCGAACGTCGATCATAATGCGGGACTGGCGTGTACGAATATGGTGAACGTATCGCGCAGCTTTGGACAGAGAACACTGCGACGGAGAGTGCCAGAGGGGGTGGCTCAGGGATGCAAGACACCGTGAAATTACCAGCAGAGTCTCCCATCCCCGTGGGGGTGGCTGGGTGGAACGGACTCTGTCCACTCCGCGCCCTTGGACCACCGGCCAGCCGGGTATTTGTCTTGTCTCCTTGTTTATGAGATTCAACATTGTTATTTGGCACCGCACCGGAGAGTTCTAGGTACCGTGTGGCCGCTAGTTTCCGGCGAGTTTCCTACTTTAAAAGGCCGTGTCGCGGTGCACGATTGCGCCGTCACTTATCCGCGGTTCTTCCTCCTGCGGCGCGATTGTTCTCAATCAAGCCGGAAGCACCTCTTAGCACTCGGGTTAACGTTTCGACCTCGACTAGGCAGAATTTCTTGCGAATCTGTGCGTTTGAACAATAATCATTTGTCGAATTGAATATCTAAACGGAGTGATTCGCAGCGAGATCTAACTGCGCGAAGAAAAAAAAACGGAAAGAAATACATGCGAAACGAAATACCTCGAATAATTACAATAACTTTGCAAGGGAATTTTCTACACTTTACACTCATAGGAAAAAGGGAAAAAAGAAATAGGTTTTAATCGAAACAGGTTCCCCCCGTTTCTCTGATTTAAACATCCTCTGTAAACTCTCGCGCACGCACACGTTCCAACGTTTCAGCAAATAACTCCAAAGTAAACGAAACGAAACTCATAAATGTTGGAAGTTCCTTTCCAAGTCTACTATACTTGCTTATCGAAAGGAATAAACGAACACACGCGAATTTCGCAATACGTACGAACGACTGCATGCGACTGCGACATGTGATCCGTGAATTATCATAAGAAGAGCGCGTACAATCTCGGCCGTTTAAATTACTTAATAACTGGCCGCAACAGCCGTACAGGCAACACACACACACACACACACACACACACACAATTTGCGGGCTACGTGGCACTATCGTTAGGGCGGGCCGCATTTTCAATTAAATATATCTCGCGCAATCGCGAACGCCTTATCGCCGGCGTAATACGTTCTCGATTGCGAGGCGAACATCGAACTGGTCCGGACAATGGTGCCATATACGGCCGGCGAAGCGAATTGCAATCACGTTTTCCCGCGGTGCTTAGCGTTTCGCTCCTTCGCGAGATACTGTTTTAAATCAGTCGAGATAATGTTATCCGGCTTATGTTTCGCCTAATCGGCGAATTATCTCCGCTACCAGCACCGCGACTAAGCCCCCGCTCGAGTTAGCTTCTTTGCCACCGTCTGATATACGCAAGTGGAATTAGAATAAACAAAGGGAGTAGTGGAGCAGCCGAGTCCTTGCAAGGAAGAAGAGAGAACTGAAAATTATCAGGTATTTTTCGAGCGAAAAATCTCGGATACCGCGAGAGAGCATAAATCGTGCAATCTGAGATGAAAGTTTCTTCTTTTTAAATCGATCGAATTCTCACCTCGATCGACATCAGAGCTTTAGAAGAAGAAAGAAAATGACATGTTCACAATCGCGAACAATTTCGCCACGTCGTTGGAAACTCTGAGAGCGAGTGTTTGGAGAACAACTTTATTTCTACCGAACGTTTTTCGCATCTCGAAAGGAAGCTGGAAAACACGTCTTGCGTTTCATGCGTTCGCGAGAACGCGATAAGAACGACGTTTCAGACGAATAAAGACGTTTATAAATAATTTTCTATGCAAGTGAGTTTAATGGGCCGGGTTAAGAGAAGATTCTCACGACGCGACGATCTCGGGGGATTTATATATGTATATATATATATATATACGTACGAGCGTGTAATTGATTGGTCGCTCGCAGCGAGAGGGATCGTCGTTTTAATAAGTATTTTCCAAATGGATTCTTAGAATCTCGTTAAGGAACAATCTCTGGCTAAATGCGTACTGTGTTGGTCGGCCGCGCGCGTACACACGCACACGTACACTCGCCTGACTGATTATACCAAATTAGGCGTCTACGTGGCAGAAAATCCCTTGTTTCCGTGCGCGGGATACGGGGAATTTAAGCTTGTCAATGAATACTCGTTGATTAATAATTAGCCGAGAATAGTCGGAGAACGATTCTTTGTTTTAAACACTTGCGATACAATTGCTTTGTAATGTTTTACCATTTTTTTTCTTTTTTTTTTTCTTTTCTCTGCCGTTATCCAATCCTTGTTTCTGTAGAATCACATCCTGCCTGGACGTATGCAACGTTACGTCGCAAGGATCTTTTCGTCATCAGGCTTTCTAACAATTTTGAAGAGCCTTGAAGCAACGAGATAATTCTACGAGCTTCGGAAACTCAACGTTACAGCGACATAATGCCCTAGAGTGCGTAGTTAGCGGAAATAGTAATTTCTGCTGATTCGTTAATCCATTAAGGACCGACGAATGCATTAATGCAACATTTCAGTTACCATTTTTTTCAATCAACGTACATTATCGAATGTGCTGTTTTATATATATATATATATATATACACCGTAGAAGGGAGTTTCTAGGAGGATTTGCTTAATATTTTTTTCATCGAACCACCGAAATTCTACAGAATTTAGATAAATCGAAGCAAACGGGAATTTAATGGACTGAAACTTTCAGAACTGGCATCGCCGGTCTTTGACTCTCGTTCAGAAGCTTCGCGAATCAACGTGGCACGGAAGAGCGGCATAGTTCTCTCATCAAAATTATCCGAAATTAACGACAAGGCAGCAAACAAGCGGAGTCGATCGTTGATATCTCTTTCGAGAGTCCGAACAATTCGAAGTCGCCAGAGCCTCGATGATCAGTGAAAAAAAGAAGAAAAAGAAGAAGAAGAAGAGAAACTCCCAGCGAACAAGCAAATCGCAGCGAACTCTTTGCAAATCATGGGGAATCATTCGGATTCGGGCGGACACGCGGTAAGCCGGGGATGGCGACCGATCGATCGATCGTCATAGAAAAAAAAAGAAGCGAGAGATCGGGCCGGTCGTTTCAAAGATGAGCGAATATTCACGTAGCGGAGATTCGCATCGGGTGGAGATTGAACGAATGACACAGACCGCGAGCGAATTTCCGGGGGGTGGGGAGGGGGAGGGAAAGGTAGTAGGAGGGAGGCGGTGGTGTGTGTGTATACGTAGGAAGAGGGGGAGTGGGGAATCGTTTTGGTGGCGCGGTGCGCACCGCGACGGGAGCGTCGCCCTCAAAGAGCGTCGGCAATTAATTTTACAAGGACGCAAAAAGGATGGCAAAAAGCGGTAGAGGAAAAGCGGCCCGTGTGGGCCGGGCGCGTACGACTCCGCCACCGTGGCGGGGTCCTCGCGCGACGATGGGTTTTTATCTGCAGCAGAGTTGTCAGGCCAACGAGTTCTCTGCCTCGTTGCCTGGCCACTGGCGTATAATGTCCACCGTCAATATAAGCTGTCGGATGCTTTTTCCTAAATTGACAGATTTTCAATTTAATCAAGTTCCAATCTAATGGAAAAATGCCCGATCTATCGGGGGATGTATGTTCGGCCGCGACTCGCTCATTCACTCACTCACTCGCTCGCTCGCTCACTCTCTTTCTCTCTTCGCCTGTTTTTCTCTTTATCACTCGCTCGTACCATGGTTCCCTCCTCTGTCTCTGTCTCTCTCTTTCCCTTTGCTGTGTGTATGTGTTCATACCTGTATGTATATATACATATGTACAGGTATACATACAGCGAGAGAGAGAGAGAGAGAGAGAGAGAGAGAGAGAGGAAAAGCGCGAACGACGAAGTCTGAATGTACGGCAAGCGCAGAGGGGCCAGATTGAAATAATACTTTTATGTTTAATCGCAATCGAGGAGTCCGGTCCAGCGATTGTGCGGAGCCGCACGCCGATCTCCGAGATTAATCTATTGATAAACATTCCATCACTCCGCGAATAGCAAGCGGGAGAA
Organism: Tetragonula carbonaria; assembly: GCA_032399595.1. Classification (NCBI taxonomy): domain Eukaryota; kingdom Metazoa; phylum Arthropoda; class Insecta; order Hymenoptera; family Apidae; genus Tetragonula; species Tetragonula carbonaria. The sequence continues at coordinate 10,440,391 of JAUCRC010000014.1, forward strand.
ATAGACGAGCCGTCGGCCGACGGGATATCACCCTTCTCGCTCCACCCCCTTCGCTCCCAACCCCTTCTATCACACACACACACACATACACACACACAGAGTCACCCTTTCTCTCACTGTGTACTTCTCTCTATCCATCTCTGTCTCTCTTGCTCCCTGTTCTCGTTCTTTCTTTCTCTCTCTTTCTATTCTTTTCTCCGTCTCTCTTCCCTTTCTGTCCGTTCTTCTCACTCTCTCTCTCTCTCTTTCTCTCTCTTTTTTCCCTTTTTTTATCCTTTTTTTGTAGGTTTTCGTCGACGTCGTTCTGGCTGCCTTGCTTTTACCGAACGCCGCTTGTCGAGCGGTACCCTTTTCTTCCTTTTTCCCGGGCTTTTTTTCCCCCCTTTTTTCCTTTCGATTCTTTTCTTCTGTCCTCTTTTTTCTCTTTCTTCCCTCCCCTCTCTTTTTTTTTATTCTTTATTGGCTGAATAAACCTTCGGCGAGCGGCAAGCACACGATCGTGCGTCATAAAATCGCAGATTTTCCAATCCATAAAGCGACGTCCGTCCACCACTCGTCCGGCGCGATGCTTTATGAATTTCGAAGTTTGAATATACTCGAAAAGGATATAGACGAACCGTTTGGCTAATTATCGGCGGTATTGCTTTTGCTCTTTCCACCGGCTCTATACTACCTCCGCTTGTATTTATACAGAATCGGCGACAGTTCGAGGCGATTTACGATACATACAGTTTGGTTCAAACGTAAAACGCTCGAAACGTGATTAACCAATTCGCGTAATCCGCGTAAAAGGAAGCGAGGGATCGGAGTTTACATTCGCCCTATGAATTCGTTCCTGCCATTCGTGCGAAACGTTCGGACAATGTCGCGTTCGAAATATGAGTAACTACTTAGTCGGTAAACCAATTAGCGTTGGCAAGTTTCAACGACAGCAAGAACTTCCTCGGAAGAAGAACGGCGTCGCTTGATGAACAGCACAAAGTAGCAAATTGCACGCTCTATATAGGTGAACATAAGGGAACGATTTTTCGAAAATGCGCGTAGAGTGTCGAAACGATCACGAGGTCTCGATCACGAGGGAGAACAAACGAAGCATCTGTCCACGATTGAGAACCACCAGTCGTTTACGACGTTGGAAAAATTTTCCAACATTCACAGCTTGCCGAAGCAAGTCACGAAGTTGGGAAAAATTTCACGGGTATCGCGGAACGAGGATCGACATCCCGTCACCACCGTAGGAACCGCTGCGGAATCATCATCGAATCCACGGAGAAAGCGCAACCTTGTTCCGGGCTAACCGACGATAATTGTGAAATTCGATCGAAACCCGATTGACTCGGTGAAATGAGCCAGTAAAGGTAATGAGATCCGAACGTGAATCCGGGCCGGTTTGCCGCGCCAGCATCCCTCCCGTTTGCCTTCAATCACTTTCTTGACAGATGCATTTACGGTACCGGCCTACGGTGGCTATCAGCGTGGAATGCGCCTTAAGGCCCTCCTCTCTCTCTCTCTCTCTCTCTCTCTGTACACACAACCAGCAATCGGCAACCTATCGATTCATCGAACCGAATTCATTTAAAACTCAAACAAGTGAAATTCGGATAACTGGGACTCGTCACTCTAACGGATTTCTTTTCGCCGTTTTGTTTTTCCACGCGTTGCGAGAACACAGTAACAAGTATGCAAAGTGTCGACTTTCGATGCGCCGTTGCACTTGATATATCCATACAAGTCAAAAATTATGTTAAGTCCCGAACCATGGCGAACTTATTATTCAAAGGGATGGGCGCTTCCTTCCTGGGCGAAAATCTCGGATATAACATTCGCGATATTCCTCTCGTGTAATCCTCTCGTGTGTCCTCGTCAGAGACTCTCCAAGAAGAGACAACGTTGCACGTGACGATGCAACTATTGCGATGTTTAACCAGATTCTCCGACTCGCAGATAGGTATCGGCTCTCGCGGTTGATCGCTGGCGCACCCCTCGCCCTCGGGCGCTCCATGTATTTCGACGCGATTCCATTTTATTCGAGGTCGTTGCACAACGCGAGTCGCGCGACGAGTGAGGAGAAATTGGATCTCGCGACGCGAGAGAGAGAGAGAGAGAGAGAGTCGCTGCGCTGGTCGTTTCTGGCGGAGGACTCTTTCTTTCTCTTTCTTTTTAACGCCGCTCGCCCGGTGATTTCAATGCTCTGGAGGGTGCTTTCGACTTCGTGTGTACCGCGATAAAATCGAGAGACTGCCGCAACAACGCTCTTCCTTCATCGTTTTTAGCGATCGTCGACTGATTTTACTGCGACGAGAGAGAGAGAGAGAGGTGATTTTCGATCGGATGGCAAAGTGGAAAGCAGGACACGTCCATCACGGCTCTACGGTAAAATTTGGCAAACTCTCGCCAGAGAAAAAATGATTCAACTGTCGTCGAAGATACGCGAAGACGTAAAATTTTCGGTTGACTCGAGAAGTCAAAGAGATGTTCACAGACACACGTGTCTCGGAAATGAAATCTTAGACTTTCACAATCGAACGTTCTCGATCCTTTAATTAATCCAAGTAAGAATCTAAAGGGACTTCTAACGCACGATTCTATCTTCTTTTTTCCGTGCTTCTGTTCTCGCCAGTGTTCGCGGAATTTTCCCACGTAAAAAATCGAACAGTAGGGGATCGATAGCGTGTACGTACGCGAATAAACACATCGTCGAGTAAGAGAATCAATAGAAACACGAATGGCCGCGAGAAAACCACGACCAATAGCGACGAATGCGAATCTATCAGACGGCGCGATTATTCGTTTCCTTCGAGTTTTTCTTTTTCCTTATGGTTTCTAATTGTCGATGATCGGTGGCTGCGATGCACACGGCGCTCTTTTTCAACGCTAGTAGCTTGTTCAATCACGAACCGCCTCGCGCGTCCTTGGAGAACGAAAAATCCTTGGAGAACCGCGTCTTTGTATTCGCGTACTTATTAGTGTTACTGAGTGTCTATCATACCGGCGAGAAGAAGATATTCCATAATTAAGAAGAAGGGAAAGACTCCGTGGCATTGAGGAGATGGTTGAAAATACGAGGCTCGAAGGTTCGATAATTACGATCGATTTTCTAGATGAGAAAGTTCCTCTTGAACTATACAGTTCGCGAACTGTAATTTAGTCGACGTATTGAAGTTGTTGAAAATTTCAGAGCAATACTGAGATCAACAAAATGCGGGAAATTCTATATCGTACGATCGAAGCACACTCGTATCGATGAAACTGTTCAAACTGTTGCAAAACAAGGGAAAGGGATAAATCAAAACGTCCTAGGAACCGTGTGGAGCGTACGTTTTATATTTACGTGAAAAAAAAAACAAGGCTAAAAGCTAAGCACATGTTTGACATGTTGACATCGATATATAAGAAGATCGCAGCCGGCGGCTGGCACGATCGCAATTTTTCGCCGGGCTCTTTTCATATTTCACGAGGGCGCGGGCGCGGGCGAGGCGGAAACTCACCGGCGACATTATTATGTATGCTGTACCCTCCCTGTTAAGCAGCGAGAGGCGTTTCTTTTTTGCATCGCCGCTATGAAACACATCCTAGTTCTTTTACGCGTAAATTGCATGCTCGGTTCCTCGGAGGTACGAGAGACGAGATACCGGGCCGCCGAGGCATTAAGTCCGTGCGTGCAGTGTCCACGGATGGATCGTGGATGTTTGCCGAGGGGATAATAGTGTAATGGATGAACAGGGACCAAGCGTGGACCAACGGATGAGACTGCTGTTTTCGAGACTCGTAGTCTCGAGGCTTCGCCGCCTCGTTTCTCTCTTCTAGTATACCATTATTCTCTTTCGTCGGCTAATTGGCATCATTGTTGTGCATTGTTGAACGGACGAATTGCCGGACCGCGGTCGCCGTCACGCCGCGAAACAACCCCGCGTTGCCTCTGTGCCCGCGGAAAAAAGAAGCGCTTTTGTCGAACTTTAATAACACAGACCGGTCGTAAATGCAACGACGATTAGGATTACACTCGGCAGATAACAACGTTTCGGGCTTCTCAAAAATCTATTCTTCTTTTTTCCCTAAAAAAATTCTTTCCCCCGTCAAAGTGACCACTCTTTGCCAGTGCGCAGGCGGCCTGCGATTCGAAGTTTCTTCGAATCGACTTTTACTCGAATGGAATTTATACTACGTAGAAAGGATACAAACGAAAGGAGATATCCCGCTTTCCAAACGCAACGGACGTTTAACTCAAATTTAGCCATCAATACGAATTACACGCGGTACCCTATCTGCCGAATACCTGGCGGCCAAGTAATTCACCGCTTACGAACCGAACAAAACGGCTCTCGTTAACAGACCTCCCATAAATACTAATTTCGCGCGTTGCACGCAACTAGGCGTCCGTTCCACGTACACCGAAATAACATTCAGGCCAGTTCGTGATCATGCAACGAGTCTATACTTCGCCCGATTTCCCCGAGTTCCAGATACATATTATAATAAACAATTACACTTCGCTATATGTATGTGTAACCGAGTGAGTCTCCGACCAGAGAGAAGGAAATTGTTCCTTGTTAACGAGAACTGACGATCCATCGTGATCGGCAAAGATCGAGCGTTGATTTTCCGATACGGATTACAGCCTGATAAATGATCGACGCGGCGACGGTTTCGACGGAGAGGGGAGTATGGCGGCTTGGAATACCGTGGATTAGACTTTAACTCCGCGTACGCTGGAACGCGGAAGTCTTTCATGCAAACGCTTAGGCAAATGTCGTGTGTATACGCGCGAGGAGAAGTCGCATACCGTGGCGTGGTAGCCCGTTAGAAACTTTGACATTCTATCTGCTACGATTTTCCCACGGGTTTACTAACGGGAGCAACCTTTTCTGGCAGTTTTGTGGTAATAACCCGAGAAGTCAGCCGCTCTCTTAATGCACCAACGACTAGCCGCGTGTACATGGAGATTAGATTGATACCAGTATATATATATATATATATATATATATATATATATGTATGTATATATATATTTACGTGTAATAACCCGATAACGCCTTTGTCTTTTTCTTTTTTCTTCTTTTCTTTTTTCTTTCTTTGTTCCGCTACGAGAACTTAGAAAGCGGCTTGAACTTGGATAAAATCGCGTGATCTACGACTCGCGGTGATATTGAATAGCGTGCGCAATGAGCTGCCTGATTATACAACTGATCGCGGGGAAATTGTAAAATTGTAAGAAAATTGCGTACGATTCGCTGTGGTGCCGACCCTTTCGCAATGCGGCACACGAGAAAGAAAGTAGAACAAACTGTCAAATGTAACGTTGGAAATTTCGTGTCTCACTCTGAGAGAACGGCGAGACTTCTTGACTGAATATGGAAATAATAATTTCCTATCGTTGCGGAGAGTGAGAGATTTGGTCACTGTTAAAGAGTTGCACTCGATCCACTAGAAATTAAATTTTCTATTTCATTTGTCTACTTTATCCACGGAATTCGGGGAAAAGATTACGGAAATTCAGCAGTGGCTTTCAAATCGCTCAAGAACTGCTCGAGGTTTGATTCTACATATGCGCGTAGTAGTATTGCTCGGAGCAATGGTATAACGCGTTGTGCAATCTCCGAAGAAAGAATCATGGTACATTGACCCCCGTCGTCCACATGGAAGTCGTTCGACACGCTTTGTTTTGTACGTTAATCGTATACAGGTCAGAGAGACCATTGGCCGATTTAGGTTGGGATGCGGCGCGGCAGCTACTTAAGCAGACAATTGCTTGTCATTGACACACAAAACCGTTACTAACGAGTGTGACGATCGTTTAGACTGAGGGTCTTTCTTATTAACCATCAAGTATCGCGCGCGAGCCCCTGCGCTTTCATTCTCGAAAATTCATCAAATTGAGCAATCCACCGAATTCTGAAAGAAAATTCACTCTTACTATCTAACGATATATTCAAGATTCTGATTCGAACGAACCCTCGGCGAAAAACTCGGAACTCTTTCAAATTCGGAAATCTCGTCGAGAAACGAGAGAAACAGAGAGAGAGAGAGAGAGAGAGAGAAAGACAGAATTTCAATCTCAAAAGTCAATTCAAAGTCGTCGTTTAACGGCAAGTTCTGTTGTAATGGCTGAAACTATTAATCGAAACGGCTTCCAGACGAACGACCTGGCGGGTCGAACCTCGTACTATAATTCGTCGCGTTGTTTAACGAGCATCGCGAAATTCCACAAGGAGGCGGCGGCGGCGGCTGCTGCCGCGTTGATTAGAACGAGTCTTAATCGATCACGGTACATTAGTTCATAGAGCGAGCGCTATGGGAGAGACAGAGAGGAACAGCGACGTATACATATATAGAGGATTCACGGGGACTTACCTCGCTCTTCAGATTCAATGGCACGTCGCAGGGCGCGTCCAACTCGGCTTCCGTTTTCACCTGATGAGACAGCATACTGTGGCTGTGCCTGGGCGGCACGGCGGTCGCCAACATGTTGGGATGCTGCAGATGCTGAAGACGAGGTTGGAGATGGGACTGGTGATGATAAGGCGGCGACAATTGGGTGTTCAGAGTGCGAAGATCAGCTGGCGGGGAAGCGGGCGCAGCGGTACTGCTCTGTTCCTCCTCGGCCGAACCCTCTGCCATGTCAGCCTTGCATCCCGGGGACTCGTAATCTGCAAATCGACCAAAACTCTCTGAGGACCGATCTAATAGTTGAAATCGCCGCCTCCTCCTCCTCCTCTCCCCTCCACACCTCCTTTCTCGTCCCTTTCCCAATCCCATAATGCCAGGGAATATTATTTGCCCCGGTTATCGACGCGCGACGTCATCTGATCGTCCGACGAGTCAATTTTCGGCATCGAAACCCTGCGTTTTTTTCCTGTCGTTGACGGACGCGTCTTCAAATACAACGAAGGACGCAACGATTTTCTAAAAATATATCGAAAACTCTTGAAACGCTGTTTGCTCGTCGGAACATTTATTAAACGTGTTTTAACGAAACTCTCTTACCCGCTGAAACGAAAATTTATTTACACATTTAAACTTAGGGCATATATAGAATTACAACGGCAAAAGTTAACCGGAAATGCGAAGAATACACTGGCCGCTCCGACACTCGCTAATTCGAAAACCGTT